>CM044557.2:23065691-23765691 GCA_024416835.2 Perccottus glenii
AAACTGTTGTAAATATAGTAGTTGTAACATAATAAATCAACTGATTATTAAACAAGGCAGGGCTAAATTTGGAACCACAGCCTGGTAATTCAGTATGCATCCACGTTTCACTGATGCATCCCTGATGATTGCCATTTAATCAGTTGCAAATGCTCTTAATTACAAGATTAGTCTTCTACCAATTAGCCAATGTGCTAATGGTTCTAATCTTGCATTGACGTCGCCTGAATTCTAATTAGGGACTAACTGTTTCAATTCACCCTGGGCCCATCTGATGGGCCATTACCAACCTAGTTATCCTCATATAAACCAAATGCAGCAAGCAACACACGTCCCATTTGGAGAGCAGCTGTAGAGGCTTTATGGCCGTCATGAGAGTCATTTCCATGCGTCATGAAATGACAATGTTTCCATTCCCTGAAAATCATAGCAGCATTCTGATGACTCACCCAAGAAAATATTGTTCACTGCGGCAATGCAAGCTGTTATAAAGCACCTTTTACTTAAAAGGAAGTTTTAGGATGTAAATTATGGACAGTAAACTTTTATTTGCAGAGGGGGTTGCTTTGGTATTTAGGATAGATCAGCCTGTAATGAGTTTATTCTTTCTGCTAGAAAAACAATCAACAACTGCACTATGCTGAGTAATAATTATGAAACATGTCTTTTAAAAATAAAAAGAGACATGCATTAAAACCTAACGACATCAAACACAATCTCAGCCTCTGAAAACTTTACTGGAGTATTTGTTTGGTTGCCTCTTTTCCCACAATTTCACAATTTCTTGCTAAATACTACAAACACTGAACAGAAGGTTAAAGTGTGCCTATCACTCATTTTAATGGAAGTTATACTAGGTTTCCAAATAAAAAAAGGGATAACAGCATTTTCAGAACAAACAGTATATTGGTTATGTGGCCTTTTATAAAATACATCTGTAAAAGCTGCATCCTATTTTTTTCATTATACCTGTGGGGAAATTTCTTGTTGGCAGCTACCACCAGGGAACGCCCAGCATGTTTCTATGTTCCTACAGCTGCCCACAGAGGAAAACTGCTGGAGAAACACACCATGTTTCTTGCTGAACATTAATTAGGTAAATTAATTTTGTTTACTTTTATTGTAAAATTACCACCAGGGTTATTTTCCCTGGGTTTGTTCAAAGAGAAGAGCATGTCCCTGTTAGGCTACCATAGCTGTTGACATGCTCTTAAAAGGAAGCATGTGAGGTGTGAAATTGCAATCTGCACCTTACCACTAGTTACCAAAGTTACACAGACCACCTTTAAAGTCTACAGTTATTTTCCCAAAAACTTCCATTTCTATTTTTTATAAACATCACTTCTCATGCATTATATCACATTTTATCGTCTCTTTTCCTAAATAAACGCTGTATGTTATAAGAGTTGTGTGATATGGTCTTACCTGCCCTGCACTTTAATATCAGAGATGGCGTAGAAGTATCTGGACAGGTTGTTCTCATCCACCATAGTGGCTCCGGTGGCTGGCTTTAACAGTCTAATCCTCAGATCCGTGATGGTAAAGAAGTCCCGCAGGTTCTTGGTGGTATCCAGCTGACCGTACAGTGAAGCCATGTTGTGTAGTCGAGGTCCGGCAAACAGGGCAAAGCGATCCTTTATCTCAAAGCGTACTGTTTTGTCATTCTTCCACACGTAGCCTCTGGAGTAGTCCTCAGTGCAGATAATGTCCAGCAGGGTGCGCTGTGTCAGGTCTTTTGCAGTTTTGGGCTCCATGGTGAAGGCATCCAGGCAGTCGGTGGCATAGAACTGGTACGGGGTCCAGGTGCGGCCGTAGTCCAGAGACTTCTCCAGGACCATCTGCTCGGGTCGTCCGGACTCAAAGGTCAGTACAATGTCGTCAGTCAGCTCGACGGTCTTGTTCCAGGACAGAGTGACGTTGACTTGAAGGGGCTTTGGGTACTTCTTCCAGGAGGTTGACTGCCAAAAAGTGGTGGGATTACGACCCTCAAAGTCAAACATGAGTTCAGGAGGATGAGCCAGCTCCTCGGTCGTGGCGTCACATTCGTTGTTGCACATGTAGGGATTCTCCTGCAAAAAAAAAAAAATCTCAAGTAAGTGATTCAGTATTTTGAGTTTTGTAACCAGTCACTCTTTCACATTTTGAATGACACAAGTATCAAGATGACATATTAAATGCAATATAGTTGTCAAATATTGCAATAGCCATATAACTTGCACTACTTAATCATGATGTGGGCAGTTAAAAGACATTTTAAATGGGCAAAAATTACATAGAATTACAAAACTCTAGACTATATTCTACTGATGCCAATAGAACCACAAAGCTGTGAATGCTGCAATATTACAAAATCTGCCTAATAACCAGTATGAATACTTCAACACAACCATTATTATCACAGAAAGTGCTTTTTACATAAAGGTCTAAATAATTAATTAAACAGCCACATTGTATGATGAGGCAGTTGACACTCTTGTATAAACACATATCTTGCCAGAATTCAATGGCATCAATAGATACTTTCCACACAGGGATTGTAATCATTATCAAGATTTTTAAACGTTAAAACACATTAATCATTTTCAAGTACCCTTGCAATCTTTTTAAGATCCAGAGATTGTTATAGGTTTTGATTACAGTGAGGTTAGGGTTAGATAACAAACAACACTCACAAGCACTGATGCATGGTGTGTAAAAACTGACAACTGACATCCATGACCTGGTGCCATGTTTGAAGAAAGACTACCAGCTGACTTGGGCTGGTTAAACCTTAAACTGGATTTATCTTTAGGCTAAAATCTTGCTTTTTTAGTCTAGATGTATTCTTAACACTTAAAAGTTGTTGTAATGAAGCCACTGGAACTTTTACAATTACAAACTCTTCAAGGATCCTCCATGTTAAACAGCTGGATGAAGTCTACTTATCCATAGAGGTGCCATCTGATCATGATTCCACCACATGCACCATTTCTATCACATTTCTGCCAATGTGTATTTTACAATCTCCTCAAGCATTGCTGGCCTTAAAGTTATAGAAGGGAGTGAACCTCTCATTACAATGACACTGTGGATTCCATATTCCCGTTCAGTGCCATCCCCGCCTATGCTGCTACCCAAATTGCCAGTGTAATTGATATTCCTGTGTGGTGTTTCAGCTGAGATGGGAATAGAATCTCGATGAGCATTTCTTATGAAACACGCAAAGGGACATGTATTTTTCATGGGTCCTCGTCTGCTCTGTAACATCCAATGAGTGTTTGTGTGTGGCTGTTGGCTCAGGGTAAAAAGGAGCTCTTGATGTGTTTGTGGTTGTTTGCGAGAAAACAAAGTGCTGTGGATGAACGTTTGCTTATGTATGCATACGCGACGTGTGCATCCGTGTGGTGTAAGTCAGAGCGTGTGGCAGCAAGGGAGGGAATGAGTGAAATAGAACCCCGCCAGAGAGCACGAGACACAGGCCAATTGACATTCCTCTCACCCCTGCTCCCGGAACAATGAGGTTAAGTGCTGATGAGATTCAGATCAACTGTAAAGCCGTTCGATAATCAGCAATCATCCGACACTCTACACGAGAAATTATCTAAAGGTGAGAAGTGTGCTATCTGCAGAGTTGCTCGATATCTCTCTGGCAGAGCGGCACAATGAAGCCAGACTGTCGAATGAAGATCACTGGTAGGAATACTGATAAGCACACACCATTATATTTTACACTGAGAAGCAAAGAGAAACTAAAGATCAGTGCGTTTCTGTCTTTGAGTAACGTTTAATACCCCGCGCCAAGAGAAAAGTTTTATTTGAAGCTTTATCTTCTTCACATAAAGATAAATGCACATCAGTCCTGTTTTAAGATACACATCTTGCCGGTCCATTTTATTTCCGGTGGGACTGTGATATGCTATCAGCCACGTACTCCACAGCTACAAGAGATTACTAAATGCCATGAGGTAGAACAAGACAGAGGCATTGTGGGTCACAGGGCCTGCTTAGCTGACTCAAAGGAGTGCTGTATGATCAAATTAGAAGGGTAATAAGGGTTGTGCCACTAAGACAGACTAAGGAAAAAGTGTGGGAGAAGGAGCGAAAGTCTAAAAGACCTTTTGGTATGTGTTTTAATGCAAGAACGCAGATGCTAAAACTGTTTGCTCTCATGCTCATGCACACCCACGTGGATATGAAGCCAAAATAAACTGAGTAGCCAGCCTGATATGGATGTACATTCAGAAAAAAAAAAACTCTTACTGTAACCTTTTCCACCTAAAACTTTATATTTTACCCGACGCTCACTGAATTATCACTGTGATTTTGTGACACACAGTGACATGTACTTTAGTTCTTTGCATAGCAACACAGAGTTGAAATGGTAAGTTACAAATATACGTAGACCACCTAGAAATAATTATACTTGGCTTTAGGCTTTTTAACTCTGGCTCAGTGCAGTTGGGACTCATTTTAGGCCTAGTCTATAAGAAGGTGAATACTTTAGTATTGCTTTCTAAAGTAAAGACTTCCACAAGTAGAAAGAGCTTTTTTAATGTGCGTTTTTAACAACTAGTTATGAATAATCTACTTAAAGTTTACAGTTTTTGAGTCTTTGTAGTTTAAAGCAATTCTAGTTTCTAGTCTAAACAGTGCAGCCTCATCATTTCAAATTAATAATTACAACCTTGAATCTTATTTATTGTTAATAAGTGGTCTGGGCGACTTGTTGTGTGTGTCTATTGTTGTGCTCACATGGATGGAGATATTTGCAAAATGCTCTTTAAAGTGTTAAAAAATGTGTGCAGGCATGTACAGATCTTCTTAAATGATCTGGTGTGCAGTGGCTCAGTGGTAGAGTGGTCGTTCTTCAACCGGAAGGTTGGTGGTTCAATTCCCGCTCCCCCCACAGTTCATACTGTAGTTGTGTCCTTAGGATTAACTTAACCCCCCTTGCCTCCAGTTTGTGTTCCAGCTGTAACACTGGTGAATAGAACCTTAATGTAAGTCACTTTGAATGAAAGCGTCAACTAAAAATGTTAAAATGTAAATGTAACACTGGTGTAAGTCACTTTGGATAAAAGCGTCTGCTAAATAATGAAATTAAATGAAATCTGTTCTGCTAATGTGCAGAAAAGGTTTATATAGCTAGCGACATCGGAAATACCATCTGCCATCTGAAGGCTTCCCTCACACCAAGTGATCCTTCGATAAGAAAAATCTTTCCACAGCCTCCCAGACACTGTTCAGAAAGGTGTACTGTTTACCGTCAATGTAAATGTCCTGCTTAAGAAGTGCCCAAAAGTTCTCAATAGGGTTTAAGTCAGGTGAAGAAGGGGGCCCCGTCATTAGTTTTTCATCTTTAAGGCCATCTTTAAGCCACAAGTTGTCTTGCATAAAAATCAAAGTCTTCTTGAAAGATGCAGAATTTTTCTGGACCACTGCTTAAAGAAAGTGTCTTCTAAAAATTTGCAGTAGGTCTGAGAGTTGATTTAAAGTCCATTTTCAACCCGAAAAGGTCCAACTAGCTCATCTTTAATAATACCTGCCCATACCAGTACCCTACCTCCACATTGCTGGCGTCTGAGTTAAAGTGGAGATCTGTGTCCGTTACTGATCCAACCACGGGCCGATCCATCTGGTCCGTCAAGAGTCACTCTCATCCTATCAGTCGACAAAACCTTTGAAAAATCTGTCTTCAGATATTTCTTGTGCACACAGTGTATATGAATACCTGACAGGTGATTGAATTTATCATCTGTGAGTAACTGCATCAGATCAACGCCCGGTTGTTTAAATTAATGGCGGTAAAACATCTTCAAACCTAAAACACACCCAAACCTGTCAGTGCTGCCACATCATTAAATAGTCACAACAAGCTGATAAGGCCATGGTTTTGTTATGAATACTTTGCTTGGACCAGATCAAGATGGATTTTCATGAGTTTGTATACTCCCAAATCCTGCGAGACTTTGGCTGCTGTGCAAGGTAATATCACAACCCTATTTACCAAGACAAAAACTATGAAAAATGTAATGAATATTGGCATATTGAATAAACACAACTCCTTTTGAACAACAATGCAGAGTAACACAACGACTAGAAATACAATTTAAATAAGACAGAAAGAGAACCTAGTGTGTGTCGGAGGAATTCAGCCACAAAGAAATAATATTACCCAAATGTCGACCATTTATCAATGATGTTTGTCATATTTCCAACTTCTGGGTTCTGACTTTGGCATGTACAAATTTAGTAGACTGATTGTTCTGTTGTCGTTCAAAAGCATGATCACTTCACTTTGTTTTATTTGCTGTCACAGTTAGGTTTGGAGAGCAGTGGGGAGCCTGCCTTTGGATCTGCAAAAATTGGAGCCTTATTCACAGATAATATAAAGAACTCAGACCGCAGCGTCCACGGCTAACGAGAAAAACAATTTCTTGGCTGAACAGTGAGGGGAAAAATGAGACGCTTTAAAGAGAGAGAAATTTGCTTCATCACAGCAGCAGAAGTGTTCCCAGACCAGTGCAAAACAGTCATAAATTTGATCCGTAATGTGGCCTGACCCGAAGCCTTCAGGGGAGTGATCAGTCTCAGTGCAGCCTGCTTGTATCTGAGCACTGGGTGGGAGCAGACCTTTACTAAAAGCCATTTCTGTCATTAATATCGCTTACTACAATCTAATTGACCCAATTTATGTATATATGTTATGCTTGCACTATTCCCCATAGTGCACCAAAGTAACATTTCCTATTTTCTCTGTTTTGTTCAACCTGTTTTTTTATAAGCTTGTTAACAGCAGGTAGGTTGGGGCAGTGAATGAAAATCCAGGACTCCCACCCCTCAAACTAATGTCCGTAAAGAAAGTTAAAGGGTTTTTAATCCTATGAATGAGTATCATTTAAGACGAGGGGGGTCCAAACCTTTTTAAAGTGAAAAGCATTTATGACATTAAGACTTAGGCATTAATAAAAAACATACACATTTACATATATTACCACAGCTTTTCTGATTTCATATAGAACCAGGGTCCTCAACCACTGGGCCATGGGCAACTATTGGGTAGAAATGTTTTTATTTAGTTTAATTTTGAAAAAGGACAACTTTTGTCTGTGCCTTTTCCACATTTATCTCATTTATTCATCTCATCTCAAATCAAAATTTGCATCACATCCGTAGAGTACAAAAGGTCGAGATTCTGAGTAGAACACTGCTTTTATTTCCATTGTCATTCTTGGTATTGTATTGCTGCTTGCATCATTCACTATCACTGTATACACTTACATCCAAATTATCTAACTCAAACAATTCAAATTTGCTAATTATTTTGATTTGTACAGACCTCATCTAAAGTTTAATAACAAGGTCTGTTAATTTTTATGCATTAACACAAATTATGTTTAAGGGCACATTTTTTTTTAACTCTAGTTAATTGCGTGTTAAAAAAATTAATGTTTGCCCTTTGTAGCTTGAGAAGAGTGCTGCAGCAAGTTAGCATACATTCATGAGAAGACATGGACAACGAAAAGGGTCTTAAATGGGAAGTTTATTTCCAAAGCCATGCCAGATGGACCTCAAGACAAAACCAGTTTGAAAGTTATTTGCATTTAATGTAATTGAGAACTGAGTTACTAACAGATTATGTCCGGTCTGAAATATCATTTCTGCCCCCTCGCCAAAAGCAGACAACGCTGGAGAGTCTGCAGCAAAAACGCCTGGACAGCTCAACCACAAACAAACTTTCATCAGCTAGAGCTAAATGGATAGCTACTGCACATAGGGCGTTTTTGTTTTAGCTATTTATTTTATCTTTCAGTTTAAAAGTTTGACCTACATTGTGTTAGTTGTAATGTCGCTTTCAATTCATTATCTGTTCTGCTCTTTGGGCCTGAGATTGACATTTTATGCTTTCAGCATATTTTTATATAGAAAGCTTTTCTGGGTAGTTTTACAAAAAACAAACTTTGTATAAAACAGTACATTTCTGACTTCTTGTCAAATGAGCAAAGTAAAAACTGCAAAATTTGCTTTTAAAAGTACATTTATAAGTATAATTTGCAAGTTAACTATGGACAATTATGCGATTAATCATGATTAAATATTTTAATTGTTTGACAGCCATAGTTACAAAAAAAAAAAAAGTGATTCAGGAAAAGTCAGAAAATTAAATTGCTACCTATATTATATATTATTGGTATTTTTCCCTTTTTAATTTTTTTTTTCAAAATTTTTTTTAAATCTCATTTAGAAGAATATTACATACTTACCTGTAGCAAAAGTGTATTTGACCATTTACTTAAAGATTTTTATTGTTCAGTCTAAAGAATAAATGTGTAAGACAGGGCTGCCTACTATTGTTGACTACAATAACCCAAAGTCTCTTTTTCCAGTTGAACACTAAGTGACACGGGCTGAATTTATTTCCTCCACTAACCCCCGCTGCATTGGCATCCATTCAGACGACCCGCTGAAGGTGAAGTGATGCAGAAAGGGCAGGACCTTTTATCGGATTTCCTGTGGTGGTTATTTAACAACGAAAACAGTGCCTTATGAAGATCAATACCTCCTGTGGTCATTTAAGATCCAGGGCTTGAGCACCGTGCCGGGGGGGCAGCTATTGGAAAACAATGAGCCACTGCAGCTTGATCCCTTTCGTGTGATCATGGCTTTGGCAGAGTGAAATACTGACTGCTGAAAAGGAGAAAGAGAATTTGAAAGGGCCACTTTTGTGATGAAATAAGAGACTGACCTTATCAATAAAAAGGTGGAAAGCTTTTAGAAAAGAATAACTAACACAACACAATACAACAAGATTTATGTCAAATGTCTCACTGCTTTATGTTTTATATAAAAATAATGATTATTATTATTATTATTATTATTAAATAAATATTAATCATAATGCATTAGTTACCACCTAAAAGTAAGCTATTATAAGATTATGAAAAGGAACTGGTGTTAAAGTTTATACATCACACTTTTTATCAAAAGTAAAAAAAATAATTGTTGTAGCTTATTATTAATAAGTTCAAAAAGTCTGAATAGATTATATATCACTGGTGGTATTTGAATTCTACTAAAGCCTACACACATGGCAAAACATTCAAAACAATCTAAATTTAAATAATTGTACACATGGAGATTACAATCATATTTGTCATGTATGTATTTTTAGTATAATCATGTAGTACAGATATAAATACAAACCATGGCATGAAATATAAATAAACTAATGTTGCCACTGGTCTAGTCTCTTGCTGAATGGCACACATTGCTGCCATACAGTGTCTGCTGTGTCATTGAGTCCAGCTGATTTCTATCAGTGGTATATGATCTGTCCAGGGCATTGGCTTAAAGAGCACTAGGTCTGAGAGACCCGTCTGAAGGCTGGTCCAGGCTAATGTTGTCCCGATGTCTGCGGCCCATAAGGTCAATCCAATAGAAGGGAATCGCTGCAGAAGAGAGCAGCACGCAAAGATGCAAACTGAGCTGAGAAACTTTGTCACAAATTAGATTGCACGACAGAAAACTATTTGTATGCATTTTTGTGACTTTGTTTAAAAGGCAATCACTTACCAATATGGACCAAAAAGCAGTTGGAAAATGACAAAACTACAGAAATTGACTGCTTTGCCTCTAAATGTTTTTTTTTTTTTTCCTGAAGTTTAGTAGTGTTTTTTATTGACAAGCTTCGACAAATCTTTGACGTGTTTTTAGAAGTTTCTTTGAAAGTGATGGATCCTCCATGATCGACACTACTAGGCTTTCTCTCCGACAAATGTAAAACAGTGACAACATTTGTTGTATTAAAAATAATAAATAAATTGCTGGGGCTAAAGAGAGAATTGATATATGTTTTTATTTCAAAATGATACTAAGAGATTTAGAAGTGGTCTTCTGGAAACCATTAGTTTGAAGTCCCTCAGTGTTTTTTAACAACTTTCCACATCTGGATCATTCTCACTTGGACCATTTTTAATGATCCTTTGCTTGTAGTATGCTTTTGACCTAGACAGACATGTTGCTTATGAAGAGCTTCCAGCTGTGTATACTTTACATGATGTGACGGGAGGCAGATGTAAAAATGAGTGACATACGGCCAGCGAGACAGACAAGAGTATAAGCTGTTGTTGATGTGCATTTGACACAAGATGTGGCTCGAAAGATAAATCCTGTGACCAGCGACAGCTGCTGTTGAAGGATGGGCGCAGGCAACCCAACCAATCAGTTTATCTGACAGACTTCAGGACCTGACACTGCTCAAACTGTTTCCTTTCCAGATTCATTTCTTACTTTACTTTTGCACATAATTTATTCAGAGGCAGTTTATCTCAGTAACTAATTTAATTGGATTAATTAATCTACATTTATATCAATTGTACAGACCTCATCTAAAGTTTAAGAACAATTACAGGTCGCATTAAGGGAGGTCAAATTTAATGCATTAACGCAGACGCAACACTTTTTTTTTTTTACTTTAGTTAATCGCTCGTTAAAAAAATAAAAAAATAAATGCCAAATGGCTCTCTCGACAAAACCAAAGTTTTTTGTTTTTAATGTAATTGAGAACGGAGGTACCACTGGATTATATCCGGTATGAAATATCATCTCTGCCCCCTCGCCAAAAGCAAACAACGTTGGAGAGTCTGCAGCGAAAACGCCTGGACAGCTCAACCACAAACAAACTAAACAAACACAAGTATAGAATTGTGCTTTTAGTGATACATCTGCAAAAAAATCATGTTGAACTAAACCTGGATTAACAGCGGGAGTTTAGTTCAGGAATAACCTCATTTCTTCAAAGCTATACAGTATTTTAGGGTAATATTACAGAGCACAACTGTTACCGTTTTAAGATTTTAAATTCATTTAAAATGTACAGAAAATCTGGTTTTGTTTTCTTTAGTTACCTAAATTTTCCTTGGAAATGTTCCAAATTTGTCTCATTGAAAGTAGGTCAAAGAGAGATCAGATGATACATGAACATCTACTTTATTATTCAACATAGCTAAAAGTAAATGGGAATACATCCAAATGTAACAATCACAGTTATAAAGTGAGTTAATGTCACTATATGGACATTGCTAATAACACTCAATCAGATGCTTCTACTGGGTTTATCATGTCACAGAAGCTATATGCTGCTTTATAAAAGACTGCATTAATCTTTTGCTTATACCTTTTCACTTTAACAATTCTAGCACAACTTTTGTATCCATTTGTTTTTGGTAAATCAATATAATATACGGTATTAGTAGTAGATAAAGCTGGACAGTGCTCAATCCTCTACTTTAGTGCTCTTCAGTGTTATTCTGAAGCTTTTCAGAATAAGAAAGCCCTAAAAAAGCTTTTGAATACTTTTTTTAGGGCTGTAACAACAAATCGGATTAATTGATTATAATCGATTGTTAAAATGATCATCAAATAATTTGATTTTGATAACTATACATTTTTATGAGCATATATCCAATTAATCAAAAATTTTAGAAATGATCACTAGTTGCAGCCCTATACTTTTTATTCACATTTCTCAGTGTTTTGCAGTTTTTTCTTTGCTGCAGAAAAATGTGATTGGCTGACGTCTACACTCAAAAATACCCCTCAAAAGCAAAATAAAAGAGGAAGATAGTGAGATACAGGTATTTTAGAGATGCATTCACCCCCTCATTGTTCTACATTGCCATAGATCTGCATTGTTTGATGGGAACTGGGAATCCTGCATATCATCCCTCTAAACCATTTAAAACCTGAATCTACACTTCTGTTCCCAGGGCCATAAATCTCAATGAGTCATCTATCAGCATGTATTATGTGTTCAGCCTTGGTATAAATCATAATAGACCCTAGCTCTAGACAGTGGCAGTGAAAGAAGCCTCTCCCGCTGGACAAGAGGTGTTGCTGGTTTAATCAGACCATCACCCAGCTTGATCTTACACTTCCAAACCCTTGCACATCCCGCTGACACACCGCAGATGCTCTTTCTTGTTTCTGGCAGCTACCAGATGAGGAAAATTTGACAACTCACTGATATCACAGGGCTGTGATTCGTTGTTAAGGGAGTTGATCCTGGACAACAAAAGTGAAGAGCATTTGAGCTGAAGCACCACTTGTCCAAATCACAAGATAGCCATCAGACACTACAATAAATTCTCACTTTTCAGTTGCTGTGAAAGGTGAACTTTCTTTACCCTTCAGTCACATAGTACTGTGATACAGGGATGATGGCAATGCGCTGAGGAAAGGCTCAAAAAAGTCTGCTATCAAACTAGATCTAGGTCAGCTTTTTAGAGGAAGCCATGCTGGAGTGTATAGTAAGCACAACCACTATGTGCTGATCCTTTCGGGGCTGGGTCTAAGCCCTGATGAAGAGACAGCTGAGATGAGCCATGGTGAGATATTGGGAGTGTCAGAGTGTTGGCAGAAACTCAATAGAGCTTTAATGAGCCTCAGTCAGGGCCAGCAGTGGCTCAAATCAGAGCCAGGCTTCTCATTCTTCTGACCTTCAGTGGAGAAGGACGGAGCGACTGCACATACGCCCTGAGTGCTCTATCATATCGTATTAAAGCTTTGAAGGTGACAGATACACAATCACATATAAATGAACAGTGTTATGCTAACCTTATTGCTAACCTAGTTATTATTGCCGTATTCTTAGAAGTTTATTTCTATTTTTTGCAAATGGAAGCCATCAAGTTATGAAACAAGTTGATCTACACAGCCAAATGGTGTGCTCAGTTTGTCCAGTCCTGACAGTTGTAAGAAAATAATAAAATATGGAATAATAAAATGGAAGCCTCATAGGCCATAGTGGTAACCCAACTGTCTCTCATTTACAAGCTCTCAGCAGTAGACAGTAGAAAGTCCAAAACCTTGCAGGTAGTCCCATGTCGAGATATATTTGACCATAGAGTTACTTAACTTCTTTTCTAACATTGTTATTTCTTGCTACACAAAGGTGGTGAAAACGGTTGAATACAGGCAGACTTTGATTTTCAATATTACATAAGTAAAGTTGGGGAAATCAGCTGTGGAAAGTTACTCTGTGTGTGTTAGAAATATGTATTTCCTAGGACTTCATATTTTATATTTATACTTGTAAAAAATCCAAATGGTCAGAGAAAACAGCCTTCTTTCCCTCCTGTTGGCTGATATTTCTGCCTCTGACCTCTTTTACTGAACACTGTCCTGCCCAAGAAAACAGCTACGATGTGCCAGTTTGCACACGAAGAGCTCACTGGCACTATGCATAAGTATTGCATGACTAACATACAGTGATAGCAACATCCATCTATTTGTCTTGACATCTGATCAAAACACAAACTTCTCCCTGGGCTCATGTTTCCATTTGCCAAAACTCCGCCAACTCCTCCGCCCTTTAGAGAGTAGCCTTCGCCAAAGCAGTCCCTTTGAGGACTGCAGCACAGGCAGTCTGGCCTTTTGAAGTACACTGCTTGGCAAATCACCCGCTCCGTGATCCAGGGTCTCAGCCTCGATTGCGATTCACAGGTCGTCTGCAGCAGTGGGGAAACGCACTCCACATTAATTAACACCTGGGCTCATTATCTGTCCCATGTGGCACGGTCCCACTGGGGTACATTTAACACTGCCGTATTATCATGGAGAAAGCTGTGGACTTTCATGTGCCTCTGCTTTTGCTTGAGTGTTTGAATTTGTTTATACAGAAAAGTCAAAGAGCTGTGCACATTTTGTATTTGTCACTTATTGTGTGCCTCTGTCTGTATTTATCAGTAAATGGGCATATAGTACCTGTGCTTTCTGTTAGTGTTGCAGTGTGTATCTGAGCATGAACAGGGCTGTGTGTGACTAGAATATCTCTGATGCCAGGATTTAATAAAAGCTTTAACACTGCATATAATGAGTGATGTTTAATTCTTTCTGCAGTGCTCAGTATTTAAAAGCAGCCTGCTCATGCAGCACATATTGACATATTTATTCACAGACTATTTTATACAACTTACTGTATTTAGGTCCATTTTGATGCAGAATATATACATACACTATAATACCTGAGTTTCAGCACAACTGAGGTTAAACCTTTGTGTCAGTACATAACAAATGTGATACTGAGAAACAGAGAGTCTGAGAAGTATAAGTTATGTTGAAGATTGACATTTTAAGCATGAAATGTACTGCAATACTTAAGTTCATTTTGTGCACCCATAACAGTCAAAACATGAGTATGTAATGATACTTTGTGATACTCAAAGTCAAAGCAGCAGTGGCTATGGCTAATAAATAAGATAAGACGTGTTGTGTGACTGATTAAATATATGCACAATATTTACATCATACATAATTAAATGCTTTGTACAGAGTAAGGCAGTAATATAATTGGTTGTATTTTTGTGTTAAAGTAGTTGAATGAGTGGACTGAATAAAAACTAAATAAGGACTTAACCAGGATTAAACCAAGAACTAAAACAGGAGTAAATTTAGGACTGAATCCGGACTATAACAAAGACTAAACCAGTTTTTTATGACAAACATTGTAGATGTCTGTTTAATGGACGACTATAACTTTATGATAATGCAATCGGGTTTTATGGATAATACGGATTTTGCACGTGCAGGGGTGCACGTGGCAGAGTGGTTAGCACTCCTGCCTCACAGCAAGAATGTCGTGAGTTCAAAACCCGGCCGACTCAAACATTCTCGGCTGACTCCGGTCTTTCTGTGAGGAGTCTGCATGTCCTCTATGTGTTACCATGGGTTCTCTCCGGGTACTCCAGCTTCCTCCCACCGTCCAAAGACATGTATGTATAGGTTAATCGGCAACTCTAAAGTGTCCCTAGTGAATGAATGTGAGAGTGAATGTTTGTTTGTCAGTGTCTGTCTCTAAGTGTCAGCCCTGCGACTAACTGGCCACTGTCCCGGGTGTACCCCTCAGGCCCAAAGCTGCTGGGATAGGCTCCAGTCACCCGCGACCCCTAATGGGACTAAGCGGTAGAAAATGAATGAATGAATGAAAAACAGATCTTGCGTTTGTTGATACTTTTAAGAGAATTTAAGAGATAATGTGCAGCCCTAATGTAAAGATATTCGTCTGACACTTATAAAAAATTAAAAATAAAATTAGGCCGAGCCATGTTCTAGCCACAGGTAATGCTAGTTGGTAAAACTAATACTGTTAAGAAAATGCACACACATTTGCAGTAACTTGTTGAAAACTAGCTTGCTTTTTGAAAACTGGCTATAGACACTTATATAATAATTTAAGCTAAAAAACAATTTCAAGTGTACAGTATATGATTGCAAGGTTATTTTATGTAGCTATTTATTGGACCAATCGCCGGAAGAACTAATAAACAGTTACAGGCTAGTGGTTCACCAACATAGGAGACATGTGAGTCATGCATCAATCAAAGCCAATGTGAAGTAGTAAAAATAGTAAAAATGTCTGCATGGAACACATTTTAATTCTGTGTGGTTAATTTTAATAAGAAACTGGAGAACACTGACTCACACTCAGCCGTTTCCAATGAGATGCAGGGGTCATTGACAAGAACAATTGATGGAGACTCGATGGAAATTGAGAGAGCGAAAGAAAGCCGGAGTGAGAGTGAGGATGAAATTGCTACATTGTTCATCAGTGTGTTAGCTCATAGTGTGTCAACTCATCCTCCATCTTTTCAATCTGCATAGTTATTAGAGGCTTTTATTAATTTGAAATGCCAAAGTGAGGAATAAAGCGTTACTGAAATGTCACCCTTTCAATGAGCATGATAAAATCACACCAGCCACTTTTGGAAAGGAACATTCTTTCTGTACGTCTCCTATTTCCTCTCTCTGTTGCTGGCACAGTTTTTTTCACTCTTTCTCCACGATCGATATTCCCTGACAACATGATGGCTGGCTTTCCTAAGGGGGGTGGGCTGAAACAGTTGCTTGTCATCTCACCACATTTTTTTTAACTCCTTGAAAGGTTCTCGTCATCAACTTGAAACCTCTCAAAACACACAAATTAAAGAAAATGCAAAAACATCCAAACCTTGACCTGTACGCTTGACCTTTAAATAAAAATCCTGCCATCAAGAGACAGACTTCTGGAGGAGCTTTAGAGGTAACAGGATGTGTTTGACATACTAATAAGGAAATTGCTTTTATCCTTTTCTATAATAACACTGGATTATGTGAGTTATATGTGTAAATGGTGTCCAAGTTTTGTCTAACCTTAGATGCCTTGGGTGTGCCCTTTTTAGCTAAAGTGCATTTTAAAAGTCACTTAAAAAATCTGAAAAATCCACACTAAAATCTTACAAATCCATTGTATGTATGTTGTTTGCTACCTTTAGGTTTCACTTTGCAGTTGACCATTGAACTTTCCCTGGTGCCATGTTTATGTTGTCATGACCACAACAGTGTTTATCAATGTGTTTACTGTGTTGTCTCTTCAACGGCTCATTTTACAATTTAACCCTTATTAACTGCCATATAAACAAGTCCACCAGAGCATTTCTTACATTTTTACATGCTGTTGGGCCATTTTTTGGAGTATTCTAACAATCTATACATCAATACAATCCCTAAATCCCATGAACAATATCTGAGAATAGTAAGCGTTATAGTAACAAAAGAAATTGATAAAAAGTGCAATTAACCACAAAAAAATTTAAAATCGTTTTTTTATTTTCACATATTTTCCAAAAAAAAAAGAAATTTCCTAGCTATATCCCTCAAAAATCTGAGTATGAAAAATGTGCAGAATATCATTTCAAACTCCACAAATTTTATTTGAAGTGTCTACCTAATTCAGTTTTTGAGATAGACATATTTTTATAAACTGTGAAAAACGAAAATATAATTGATATTTTCCACACTTTGCAAAAAAACAGCATGTACAAAATACTATTTACAATACTACAATCAAATTTCTAATAGTAACAGAAACATAGTAACAGGAGGAGATCCAGCACCTTTGTATAAGACCATGTTCATTCATAAAAGTACAATAAACAACCAAAAAGACAAATAGTTTCAGCGGATCAGAGAAGTCAACTCCCTCATGAACTGGTTGTAGTCCTTCACAGCTGATGGCACCGGCCCCTCCACTGGTGTCTACTTTCCCCAACCTCTCCCAAATGCCCAGATACAGCAGTACTGGAGCAGCTCATCTGTGTCACAGTCTGGTGTCTGCTCATTTGAAGCACAAGGCACTGCAGCTGGATTTTTACTGATGTTTTCACAGTGTTTTATCAAAGAGCATCTTGAAGAGTTCTGATGGATATGGCATGTCCAGTGACAGGTGGCTGCACACCTGGCTGTCTTTTAGAATGTGGCATGGGGTGTGGCACGCTATCAGGTGCTTCCAGCTCCAGGAAGTGCATCTGAATGAGTGCTGCTTCTGTGTGCCTGCTGCAGACTCCTTCCTCTGCCTGTCCTCAGTGAAGTGGGTGGGGCAGGGAGCACAAAACCCTCTCCTCCTCAATAACACTGTAGACAGAACAAGACATAAATATGAAACACAACAGTAATGATTATATATCATACACTAATGCATAACTAGATCTAAACCTAAAACTATCAGTAAAACTAAATCTCAAGAGTTTGGTCTGGACCTGCTCAACAACTGTGATTTATATATAAACAAGTGCAGTTGAATTGAAAATATAAATGATGACAAGTTTGTCAGTGGCATTATATATACTTTGAACACAACACACCTGAAGTTACACGTATTATTAGACGCCTTACGCACAACAACAATAAAACAATGATTGCGATCTACTACTTTTCTCTGAAACTCAAAACATGTCATGAAATATATACTTACATGTCATAGAAGGGATCTATTCCTTCCGTGAAGTGGACTTATTCATAACTGTCGGCACTATGTGGGTCAGACGAGGAGTAAAAACCCGTCTTCATCATCCGACGTTACCAGATTCGCCGAGGGTAGTGCCATTTGCGCGGTTTCGCGGATCCATAATTATCCGTAATGGCGTGGGTGGTTAGTGCAACGTGTGGTGAGTGTCTGGAGTGTGTGATGTTTGTTTTGTAAAAGAGTGAAATATAAAATGAAAAGCTGCAGAAGTCTGCTAAGTAAGTACTGTGAGCTAAAGAAAGTTACCAGGCCTTTAACGGTCTTTTGGTGTTCCTTGTCAATCACTATAATAAGTTTATGCTCACAACTTGTAGCCCATATTCCTACATAGGAAGTGCTGTGAGTGCATACAGAGCTGGTATTACGCTGGAACACCTGAGAATGCTATGTTATAATGATTTTACTGTGAGCGGTTTTGCTAGACATTTGCAAACTCCTCAGAGGAACGAAACAGCGGTCTGAGACATGTAGAAAGCGTGAGATCAAAGTATAACTTCTCCACTTTCATATGCAAAAAAAATTATTGCTCTATCGTCCGTCTTTAAAGGGTTAAAGAGAAATACATTTATTAGACTTATAGTATTATTAAATAAATTATGACAAAAAAACTGAAACTTCAAACAATCTGTTCATGAGCAGCTGTTTGGTTTGAACCATGGTTCACTGGAGCTTTCAGTCCTGAACAAAAGTTCTGAACAAACTTGAAAGTCCAAACGTCTGAAACAAACAGTGCTGGGTGCACCCTGAGATAATGAACATATGTATTATTCTCAAATGATCTATCATTTAGAGCACAATGTAAACTATTTGTCATGACATTATCTGTGATGACTTTTCCAACTCCAATAACATCATATTATCTATACTGAAGTCAAAACTGAGTTATTAAAATGACTTTAGATGTCAATGATGAAACATTACAAGTAATTAATTCTTTTTTCTTTAAAACAGCAAAAGTGTGCAAAACCACCTATAGAGATTTTTAATCCGTCATACGATGCAGAAATGAGACGGCCTACAGGGAGGAGATCCAGCACCTGGCCACACCTGGTGCAATGACAAAAACCTGCTCCTTGACACCTCCAAGACAAAGGAGCTCATTGTGGACTTCAGGAAAGAGTCAAGAGGCACACATGACACCATCCACATCAATGGAACGGCTGTTGAGCGTGTCTCCAGTTAAAGGTTCCTGAGGGATCCACATCTCAGAGGACCTGTCCTGGACTATCAAAACCTCCAGCCTGACCAACTGTGTCACAGTCTGGTGTGGGAGCTGCTCTGTTGCAGAGCACAAGGCACTGCAGCGGGTGGTGAAAACCGCATAACAGGGGACTCTACTTTCAGCCACGGTGGACGTCCAGAGAAAACGCTGTCAGTGTCTAGCTCGCAGCATCCATAAGGACTCCTCTCATCCCGCCCATAGACTGTTCTCTCTCTTGCCCTCCGGCAGGCTGAGTTTCAGGTGCTTCAGAACCAGGACCAGCAGACTGAAGAACAGTTTTTTCCCCAGAGCTGTATCTTTATTGAACTCTGCACCTTCTGGACTTTCATGCATGCTAAACACTGAATGTTTTTCAAATATGATAAAACATTTTTAAAATTTATTCTACGCTGTTTGAGCTAATGCAACAAATCATCTTTTCTTGTCCAGGGTCAGTCGGGAATATCATTTACAAACGCGAAAACAAACAATTGATTCAGAAAACCCAACACAAAAGAGTGAATAAAATAAATTTAAGTTGTTTCTAATTTACAAGCACAGATGATGTTTATTGGGAGAAGGTTTGACAAATCAAAAGAAGCTCTTTGGTGAATCCGATTTAAAAACTTAAAAGCACTCAAAAGTAACATCTTTTCTCGGAAGTACTTGATTTAGAGCTTTTTATTCTGCTGCTCTCTCAGAAGTTCAGCCTCATTAGTATTGAAATCTACTACTCCCTGAAATTACAAATTGTTTCCTTTGTAGTTGCTTTAGTGATTCACCAAAGCAAAATTCCTGCCCATATTGTCTCTATTTGTGTCAGACGGGTGGCAAAATGCTTTGGCATATGAGTCCGCAGCAAATTAGTTCAATGTGGATGAACTTCAAGAAGAAAGGAAGATGAGTCATTATTAGGTAAGAGGATTTACTTTGAATCGTTCCAAAATACCTCCCAATCTCCTGCATTTTGGGCCTGAAGCATGTGCTCTCAGTGTGTGCAAATAGGATTGGTCTTTGTCAACCTACTTGAAAATTCAACCTAAAGGGAATAAAGATTTAATAATAGTTTATGTGAAGCTAGTTCAAAGTAACAGGCCTTTAACGGTCTTTTGGTGTTCCTTGTCTGTAACACTGGAAAGATATGGTGTTTAGGGTACATCTCCTAGCCCAGAAATCTCTCCTTTTTTCTCCATTACAACCCTAGGTGTGCAAAACTAGCTGGTATTAGCGCTGAAATAAACAATGAAGAATAAGCTAAAACTCAAAACTACATAAATTATAACCCTTAACACTACAAAACTCCAAAATTGCATGAGTGTGTGCACATCATGCACATCATTAATATAGGTGCACCCCAAGGTTTAAGAAACTCTATTGCATCAGCTTTCTACCAAATGCACCACAGGGAACAGTGTAAAAACTTAAAAATAAATAAAACATGTCAAATAATCCAATATTTTAAGTCAAACTTATACAACCACCTTGGAAAGCATCAGTAGCTTAGTTCCATCGAGTTGTTTACGTTTTTAAGTACATAGGCATTTAAAACAATATATTTTCACATATTTCCAACTGAATGTCTATAATATATAAGTCTACAAGGCCAGTGGATGAAGAAAAGCAATGTAATACACCAATATAAAAGCTTGTGTGGACAGACAAGGAAGGAGGTTTAATTGTTTTTAGAATTGCCTTACAAAACAAGTTACATGGTTTATCTGTAAAACTAGAATGGGTTTGATGATTCTGAATGATTAAAGGTATCTTTAAGGTATCTTTAGGTACCTGTGACAGTAACCAAAGCAGTATTCTGAAAGAGCAAACCACAAACATGAATTCCAACGCTACAGCAGCAAAATGCCTCAGTGTATTTGAACCGTACAAAGCTCGTCAGTTTCTTTTATATCTCTATGCATAATTCATCAGTCTTTGTATTTACAACCCTGTAAGAATTAACCTGTCACAGATCCAAGGGGAAAATGTCGACATACCTCTGTCTGTCAAGTGCCCGCCTCCTCATACGGAGCACCCAGACTCTGTTCAAACAAGGCAGGCATATTATGCATCATCAGCTGACAGAAAACACAGGACGGGGAAATTAAAAGGCGAGGAGACAAAATAGGTGGCAGGCGAGTGAAAGAATAAATGATGAGTCCCCCCCTTCAGAGGAGTCAGGGGACGTGTTGCATGTCATCCCGGTGTCTTGGTACGCAGCGGTGCGGTGATGATGTGCCGGGCAGAGCCAGTTCAGAACAGAGTCAAGGGCACGGGGGTGACAGGAAGCTAAACGCTCCAACTGTTCCCTGTCTACAAACATATCTATGGATGAGTGAGTTTACCCTCCACAAACACGGGCACAGGGATCAAAGAGGGCCACTGGCACTTACTAAGCTGACCTTTGAACTGCAAGGCTCTCAACAACAACATCCACTGTCTCCCTTTTCAAGATATTGACAGTCAAGTGTCAGGCCACAGATGCTGTCTCACAAAGAACAGCCATTTGAAAGAGTTATCGATTTATCTACAGTTTTTAGAACCTGGTGGCAAAGACTGGTTAAAGGTTAAAAGCTTTACAACACTGTAGAAACCAGGTTGAGTTTTATATTCATAATGTTGATGTGTTAAGTAAAGTAAAACAGTTCAGGAACATTTAAATCTATATATTAGTGATCAGTGCTCATGTCCAAAGTCTGACCCAGGGCCGTACTTGTGTCTTAAAATGTCAGATAAATCTGATAATGATAATTGTATATCTCTCCAATTGTGTCTAAAGACTAGAAAAACTCTTGGTATAGAATAAAAAAATATTTGAATGGTTGGCAAGGCTAAGTTTACAGTGAATGCTAAAGGTTTGATGAGGAAACAAAATAGCCTTTGTCACTAAATATTGACAAATAAGGCCTACTTGATGATTTATTAACTTTTTAGTTAAAAAATAAAGTGATAGTGTTGGATAACAGTAATGTGAGAAGTGCAAGTTTGAGTGTAAATGTATGTAACAGAAATTGTAGACAAGTCAAATGTAAAAGTGGCTCACCTGAGAGAGAGCCCACAAACATTGGAGTTCTGATTTTTCTAACTTAAGCCACATCACTAATCTCAGGTAGACCACACCTGAACCTCACACTGTGCACCAACACAACCCACTAAAATAAGAAGCCCAGGGGGTGGGTCGTCACAATGGAAATACCTCATTTGCTCATTTGCTAATTTTCCGAGGCGTTAATGTGGCTTTTGTCACTTTTTATGGCCCACAATTTCAGTGCTGGTTGCATTCCACAGTCTAATTTGAAAGTACATGATTATATAGATCATCAAACTTCCTTGATGCACTGTTTAAGGAAAATATAACATCTTGCAAAGCCTCTGTTGTGATCTCAATTTAGAATATTTTAACACTAAGTGGTCAGAACTGATAAAACAAATAGAGCTTAAGTAGTAGACATTTTCCATACCATTATTATGTAATTATTAAATGAGTCCAGCCTCATTATAATTATCAATATAAATCATGTTTTCCTTTACGTGGAAAAAAAGGTTAAAGCAAAAGCATCTGGACTCAGTGAAGACGTTTCATCTCTAGACTTTATAGTCTCTAAAGTCTATATTTTAGAGACAAAACATTTACACCTTGAGTCCAGATGCTTTTGCTTTAACCTTTTTCTTCAAGATGACCTGGATGACTGAGAACCTTTACAGACTTTTCCTTTACAGGTTATGTAGGACTGCACTAAATAAATTCAGCACAATAGTTTCAATAAAATATTTAAGTTTAAATGTTCATGGATTAGTTACAAAGAGAAATCCTAAGGTCTCTTTTCACAAAGGAAAGTTCCTTGATCTGCCTCTGAATTCAAAGATTCCTTTCAGGTTTGTAAAATTAACACAATGACGTCAGTTCTTGTGGACAAACGTACGCTACAGACTAAAGGTTCACCTGCTAAACAAAGGCTGCAGTCTTTGTCCTCAAAGATAAGTCTGCTGCGAGATGGTCAGTAACACGGCAGTCTCCGAGCAGCTTAGTGGGAGCTTGCCTCATCTTTTCTTTTGGAAGCCACCGAGGGGGCTGTGTGGTGATGTAGCAGCCACAACCTTGTTCTTCCATTTGATGAAAGCTGGGTAAAGTTCAAAGGAATTACAAAAATCTCCCCGACTCAGCGGCGTTACTAAATTTGTCTCACAAATGTTGACACAATTGCCAAAGTGACACGGGTGAGTCAATGTGGATGCAGACGCTGTGTAGCATGTGGACAGATGACACTTTACTCATCGCTCGTATCATTCAGATCTAGTGCCAGAGAAATTCAAAGCAAAGGAGAAACGCCGTCTCTGAACTCTTTCTTCACATTTCAAACCACAACTCCCCTGAGAAAGAAGTGGTTTCTCTAATCAGTACTACTAATTGAAAGTCTACTCCACAAAGACGTGTGTTTGTAGAAATGCCTGACAGTGTGGTCTGCTCAACAAAACTCAACATATTTACTCAGCATTTTAAACTGCAAACATTTCCCCTCAAACCTAATTTATGTTTTGTGAAATAAACCATGCTAAATTTGCTCTAGCACTGCACTTTCAAAATTTCCCTTTACTCAAGTCCATTTAATTGTCTGTCACTGTTTTGAATTGCCATTAAATCCACCAAAGCCAACTTGATTTCAGTGTAGATGGGCAGAGAAGTGCTAGAATTAAATACTCTGTATTTATAATGTGTTAACCAAATCCAAAATGACTGAATCCTCCAGATGCAGATATCTTTTTCTACATTATGTTCATTAACCTTATGTGGGAAAATTGTGCACTAATTGCCTCGGACAAATCTCTTGACTTTAATTGGATAATTGGTGTTAAACTTTAAAAAGGCTGTATAATAATTCCCTTTATGTTCATTAATTCCTCAAGGCAGAAGGACATCGAAATATTATTTTTTACAAATTTGTCACAGCATTAGTTTAACCATCCCTGCTGCTAAATGGCAGTTTAATTGTACTCGGTATTAGCAGAATTAGCATGCACTCCGCCTATTCCAAAGTAACACAGACTTAAAGTAGAGCTGAATGATTGTGAGTGAAGGTGTCACAGTGCACTGTGGACCTAATACCAACACATTCTGAAGAATCCCTGAAGGTCTGCAGCTAAAAATAAAAACAAGGCTAACTTCTTGATCCACAACATCTGTTTGATGCACAGTTTATTCACCATTTTAAGTTCAACTTTCAAAGTTTCTACAATTTTCTCCCGTGGGAGAAATGCAGCCCCAAATAAAAACACAAAGCACACAAAAAAGGAATAAATAAATATATAAATAAATAAGTAAAAAACTAACATGTAAACTAATAATATGGAGTACCATTAAATGGACTGGAGCAATGCCAAGGTCAGGGCTGACACTTAGAGACAGACAGTGATATACAGCCATTCACTAGGGACACATTAGATTTGCCAATTAACCTAAACATGCATGTCTTTGGACGGTGGGAGGAAGCCGGAGTACCCGGAGAGAACCCACAGTAACACGTGGCGGACATGCAGACTCCTCACAGAAAGACCAATGTCGGCCTGGAATGTTTGAGTCGTGTCAGACTCACGACTTTCTTGCAGTGAGGCAGGAGTGCTAACTACTCTGCCACGTGCACCACCAACAGGATCCAAAAAAGATAAATATAAAGTATGAACCGAAGTATGAAGAATAAAGTATAAAGTATGAATGAGGAAGTCTTCACCCTGTCCCACACCTGGGATGCAATCCTGGAGAAGGTGTCAGACAGTAGGGGGCGTAAGACAAGACAAGACATTTATTTTTTTATAGCCCAATATCACAACAACAGCTGCCTCAAAGGGCTTAACAGACTGCACTAGACAACATCCTCTGTCCTTAGACTCTCCACCAGGGTAAGGAAAAAAAACAGCTAGTAAAAAAGAGAAACCTCAGGGAGAACCACAGAAGGAGGGATCCACTCCCAAGATGGACAGGCCGTGCAGGAATGTCCCTACTGTCTGACATCACATCTTAAGCAGGCTAAAAGACACGTCCCAACACCATCACGTGACGCTTCAGACAAAGGCTCCAGGAAGTAGCCGAAACTAGTCAAGCAGGTAAACAAACACTAACCTGTCTGATTCAAAAGAAAAGTATTCTTAATAACTTTATAACCATGACATATCCACATGCGTACACATTTACACCTATCCATATACACAGTGCAAACGTGATTAGTCACGCCTTAACCTCAATTACGTTCTTTGTTTTTGTTGATCCCCCACCAACCGCTCGTTAATGAGCTGACTATGTTGACATAGTGGAACCATGTACCTCCTCCCTGACTTCAATAAAGCTTTTTTTTAGACACTACATGAGATGTTGTTGGCCTGCCTGCTTGAACATATCCTGTGCGCTCAGTGGGGAGTACCTATAATTTTACCTGCCGTCTTAAACAGATTGTGAATTTAAAATTTTGATTTGACTGTGAGGTTTCCAAACCAACAGGTGATACTGTACCTGAGTATAGATTCAATGGGCGCTCTGTAAAAAATTTAAATAATATTTTATGACACCAAACAGTTGAAGACGTCTGAGAAAATGGAGGCGCTGGTGGAGTCCGGCACAAACACCTGCCACCTGTGTGTGCCAGCTGTGGTCGCTATCGATCGTACACGCCTAGATATTTGAAGGAGGTGACCTGTTTGATGGTGTTACCACGAATAGCCACAGGACATCGGTCACTGACTGATCTAGGGTCCAACAGTGTCTCAACAGTTTGATATCCAATGAAATATCCACAGCAGTTTAACGGCTATCTGAGTTTGTTGTGAGCAGAGGACGACGGTATCATTTGAAAAATTGATTACTCATTGATTAGGCTGAGAGCTGACACAGTCATTAGTAAACCTGGTAAAGAGAAAAGGTGACCCCTTCTTACAGTTATGCTGAAGAAGACAGAGTTGAATTTCACTTGTTGTGGTTGAACAACCGGAAGATAAAACAAACAAAACTAAAAAAGTGCAGTATAAGACCTTCTCCATGTCGCCCGCAGAGCAGCATCATGTCATTTATCACTATTACCTCAAAAGAGCATCCCAAAGACTTGAAATGTGAGCAGATTATAGTCCCATTTGTAACTTTCTTAAATGTTAATGCCATGGCCCGTGAGCAAGACCATTCACTACGTTTACATGCACAGCTTACTTGGACTATGATCATAGCTTCTAAGTTAACTACATTTAGCTTTTGTTAAAAACAGAAACGGTGCTAAGGTAAACTTTTCACGTTGATAGCAAATGAACAAAATAAAGTCAGAAAATTACATTCTCAGCTTGGAAACTGTGCTTTCCAAGGAGTACATAAATGCACCATAATCTTCAGTAGATTTTTCATGTGAAAGACCACAACTGTCAAATCTGTCAGAGTGATCTATGTGTGTCTTGGCCAGTCTATAAATGTGTGAATATGTTTAAATGGTTGACTTTACATAAAAATAAGCTGTATAAATGCAGCAATAGTCCGACTATGACAATATGGTTGGACTAGGACATTTAATTTAATTTACAAACTCTGATTATATAATTGGACTAAGGCAATAATTAAAATTTCTGTACTGGCAAGTAACTGCACTGAGTGACATAACTCTATGTGGCACAGCTTAGAGAAGGCAAAAAAGCAACATAGATGGGAATATAAACATAAAGGAGGAACTGAAAAAAAAATAAAAAATAAACCTGACCTTGCACTGTCAGGCAAACCAACTACAGATGAGACTGACTAGGCCGGGCAAACAACTGCAAGCAACTTAGCAATTAACAGTTTTAGCACTCATTTACATGCTTCTCTCAAACTCTCAGGAAGCACAGGTGGATAAGGTCACCAGTGTCAGCCCGCCTGTGTGCCAACGCTGAATATAAACAGATCAAATGTACCGTGCTCGGTTAAGGGAGGGCTTGTATTTTCACTTATCTGGACAGGGATGGCCTTGGATTTCTGTCAGACCTGATAGACATCGCACCAGACAAATGTAGGGCCTGGAACCAGTCTATTGTACAGAATGTGTCACGCGTCAGGATTAAAAGACTATAAAGTTTCATGTTCTACCCATGAGCTGAAAGACTGGACAAGAAAGACATTACACTGCTGCGGAAACTTGGTATATTTGTTGGGTTCAATCTTTAACTTTTTCTTATTTTATATTTTAGCATTGCATGATATTTAGGTGAGCACATTAAATCATGTCACTATAGACTGTGTTCACACAAAAGCTGTTATAAGTCTCCAATCACAGTAGCAGCCAACACAGCAAGCATGCACACTGTGAGTTTTTATAGCAACAGCAAAAAGACTTAAAGACATATTTGAGGTCACAACCTTATATGTACGCCACAAATGATCCTTCACATTATTGTGGAATCTACCAGACCACTGAAATAATATGGTCTTGGTCCTTATACTCTCCTGGGTACAGAGACTGTGGAGTATATTTGGAAATACAGAATATGAAAAGGAGAGGAAGAGCGTTTTTTAAATTGGTATTAAACTTCAAAAGGAGAAGGATTCATCCTAAAAATGATTAATTGTGCATTTTTCTTGTTAAAAATGTTAAAGTTTCAGGGACAGTCATGTTTAAATGAATCAGTCCAACAGCATTAATTTGTTTTGTCTCTGTTCCCACTTTATTCTCCTTGTGTTATGTTAATTGTGCGTGTCTGGATAATCTTCTGTGCTGACAAAGGTTTCCAGTTTGTTTTGATATGAAGCTTCACAGACCGACACACATCACTTGAGACTGCAGACTTGAGACTTTTTCATCCTACGTGGCATTAAATGTCTCAATGCCATCTGGAAGCACAAGAATTAAAAAAAACTCCCTTTTTGAAGATGCTCATTTTAATTGGTAAATATTTACTTGCAAGAGCTGTCTGCTGGCACACGCGTGACTTCTAATAAAGTGTTTGAAAGCCTATGGGCTCTCGCTGCTTGCTTTGACTGTGATTCTAAACAAATGCAACCTGCCGCTGAACCGCTGATAATAGCTGATAGGGGCCAATGGGACACAGTGCTAAACACAGCAGCAAGAATATGTTGCATAATAACTACACTTACCCTGTCACTATTAACTGTGATCTTCTGCTGTGTCATGTCTGCTCCTCTTTGTGTTTACGGCAAACACACTTTCAGTTATGTAGGACAAAATATGCTTTTCTCTGGGTGATAAAAACAGTTTTTTAATGAATTATACATATAGTTCATTAAATGAGTAATACTCCCAGGGCTCCATAGGTTTAAGAGTGCTAAGAAAACACCATGTATCTTAGAAAGCACATGTTTTAAAAAAGCTATTAACTCCAATGAATTCAGCTGAATACCTCAAATGAGACACTTTTTTTCATATGAATTAGTCAAATAGAATTATCGCTCTGTTTTATTCACCCTTTCCCTGCAACTAGCCTCGCTGCTAAATGCAAATGTAAAAAAAAAAAAAACAGGGATAATAAATGCTTATAGGTATAGTTTAAATTCAGTCTTAATTAATTGTTTTGTAGTGAAAATGGCCAGAAGTGACTAAATCAGTGTGGCAGATTACAAGTAGCTCTCCTACTGGTGCAGAATGATAACCTCCATCTGATTAGTCCCACCCCGAATTGTCTAAACCAAAGTCATTATAACCTAAAGTGCACTTTTATTTTTAGTTTTGTTAATGTGTTTTTCTATCTACACTTGACTCATCAGCTGAGCTCATATTAAAATAATAAAATATCACGGTATATGTACTGTATATACACATAGCATATTTAAGAGTTTTTTTTTTTTTTTTTGTTGAATTAGCCATTAAAATATCTGTAATACTAATGAACATATCATATCAACAGTGTTGACGTAGTGTTGAAGTTGTCAGAAAATATATACTGACATGATGCCAGAGAGATGTGCTGCAAAAGGTGGACATACCAAATATTAAAGTTAAAAGGGGATAAAAACAGTAGGACTCACTGCATCTAATATTTGTTGTGCTGAGAGCATGCTTCATGAATATTTTGAAATTAAATCATGTTTTGGAGGCAAAAAGGATCAATATTTTCAGATCTGACAGGTGTTCTAATCATTTTGGCCACCACTGCATATGTATGTTGCAATTATTGTCTGAAACTGTGGTACAAGATGACACAGCATTAGTACATTACATTATATTTCAATTTAAAGTGTAGTTACAACATGTATATCTCTTGTATATATTGATTCTGACTATGGTAAATGGTATGCATTTATATAGCGCTTTTTTGCACCCTTCTCGGGCACCCAAAGCGCTTTACATCGTGCTTCCACTCTCCCCATTCACACACATTCACACCTGGGGCAGACAGAGAGGGGGGCTGTCCTACAAACGGCGCTCACAACCTTCTCCTTCCACCACCAAACACACCTCTACAGTCACACACATTCATACACCAGTGCTACGGACACTGGAGGCAAGGTGGGTTAAGTGTCTTGCCCAAGGACACAACGACAGTATGAACAGGGGAGAGCAAGTATCGAACCGCCAACCTCCTGGTTATAGGACGACTGCTCTACCACTGCGCCCTTATGACTATATTAGTGCCATCAGTCTATCTACAGTAAGTGCTACAGCATTGAGCCGCTGTGCTGTAACACTTGGCTAGCCGATGTGAGTGTCCATTAATCTCTCCTGCAGTGGCAGCATATTGCCTTGTATGCACCGCTCTCTATCCCTGACCCAGTATGCTGTGTGATCCTGCCTACAGCCTCATTTGTCTCCATCAGGGGACGGCCGAGGTTACAACTCACCAAAGCGCAGTACGTTTCTGGCGGATCTCCACACGTGATGTTTGGGGGGTCGAGGGCCACTCGTAGGTACTTTGTCATGTCGGTAGCTTCGGGCTGACAGGCCATGTAGTCCCACGCCAGGCCCTCCTCGGTATAGATCTGGGACTTGCACACGTCATAGTGTCCCCAGCCTGATGGGTAATGTTGCATGGCACGGGCCACGCTGGTGCACACTGCCTGTAGAGTGAACAGTAAGGACCAAAGCATTGCTGATCTCATTTTGTAGGTTTGGTGAGGAGTTTTATCTTTTTAGTCTTCACAGTTTCCCTTGATGTCACAGTAAATGGTCTAAATGAGTGGAGAATCGGGGAACTGTGGCAACATCTTGCTACTTTTCTGTTGACAGCTTCAGGCAACGATTAGCCCCCATTCAGTTATTTTGTCTTTATAGCACACCCTCTTTTCCTTGGATGATGAGGTGTGTCAACAAGTAAGCTCCTTCACAAAGGTTGAGTGTTGATAAAGGAGTCAACTAAAGGTAAGATTTGACGCTCCAGAAAGAACGACACTCATAAGTCAGTGGCTGTCAGAGTTTGGAGCTGGATGTTCTCTCAGATGTGTCTTTTACCACAGGCATCATCCTAAAGGACAAAAGGAAAAGGAGAGTTTAGTAAGAAAAACAAAAACTACACACAAACAAACTAAGGGCTGCATCTAACGATTATTTCTAAAAATTGAATAATCTGAAATATTTTTTTTTTAATTAACCGATTAATAATCAGAAGCACCTGTAAATGCATGAGGACCTGGTGGACTAACAAAAGAAAACTTGAGGTGTTTTCTTGTTCCGGTTTAAAACTGATGATAATTCTACAAAAACTCACAAAGATTTTTAGTAATTCTGAACCCAACAACCTTATAAGAATGCCACGTGATGATGCACATAACAATGTATTTTCATCAAAAACACAAAATGCACATCTCTTTTACTGTTTTACCAATTTACTGCTCTGTCTTTGTAATAAAACCCTCTTCTCTCAGCACATGGCATGTTTCAGAGTCTATAAATACCCCATTAATAAATTAGTTGACGATTATTTTAATAATCAATTATAATTGATTACTCTGATTACTTGTTGCAGTCCTAAACCAAATAATAACAAAAATTTAACATTTTTCATGGAACACATTGTATTAACTGTCCAAAGCACAATTCAGTAGACTCACTTTTCTGCAATTTGAAAGATACTATTGTATTTTCATTTCATTCTTATTTTAGATGAGTCACTACAAGTTAGAAAATGGATTCTCCAAATTCTCAATCTACTTCTCATTGTACAAAAAGAAAGAGCTTTTATGGCCCATGCTTTTTCACAGCCGAGTCTGGCGTTGCATTTGTCCTGGCGCCTTTAGAGACATTTGGGTAATATTAAAGTAAAATTGGGAGACACAAATGGTCTATTTGAAGGATTGTAGGTTTCTCAGAGCTATCACAAACCATCACTCAGATGAAGTAACTCATCAGGTAATGGTCCCTGGCAGTAGTCACCAGAGACCCACGCCAACTCTGCATCTCAAATAAATGGTGTGTGTGCTGGCAGGAAAGAATATGGAGCTGCTATGTACAGCTAACAAGAGAAATAACAATATAAATGCTGGTCCTATTGGAGCTCCTTTGCAGCAACTTGTCCGACAAATATCTTCACTCAGCCACTGTCTTATTTGGCAGAAAACTGCACTAAAGTGAGCCACTGTTACATTTAGAAACAGCTCTGGCGTTGTGTAAAAAAGGTAGACACAGGTACAGGTAGACACACGCAATACACTACTACAGTGTTGTGTTAGATCACATATATGAATATAAATATGTCACATATATAATGCTACTGAACCACGCTTCATTAAGTGAGCCTTTTATAGTTATATCTATCCGTGTTACTTCTTTGATATTCTCTGTTCTGACTGTATGAATTTGTCCCATCTGTATCTTACTGCAGTCAGCCTTGTTTTTAGATTAAGCAATCATGACAGTAAATATACACTGCCAATACTTATGACCAGGGCAAAAGTAACAATGTGGGATAAGCAGAATCATCAGAATCATGTAATAACCCAAAAATCTGTGTATGTTCAATTTAAGTTGTATCTGCAATATCGTGATACCATGATATTTTCTTGATATTCATGATATAAAACTCTTTCTGATTCTGATTTTTTCACAAGGTTATCATACCGTCAAAATCTCATTCTGTCCCATGTCAACAGCAAATATGTCATAGACATATGAAACATCAGGCTTTCTGTTTACAGGTGTCAGTGAAAAATGACTTAAATATACCACAACAAACATGTAATATAAAAGGAATCACTGTTTACTGTCATTATACTTCCAACTATAAACCAGGATTTTGTGCTTGCTGGTAACTCTTTAAAGGTATTAACAACAAGTATGTCTTCCTTAGTCTCTGTTTTCATTTTTTAATAAAGAATAACTGCCACAAGAATCATGGCCATAGAGCAAGACTAAAGGTTTCGGCTAAAGGTTAACCGCCTCAATCATGTGCACGTCTGGAGCGCTTGTGGGTAAAGTGTCAGTCATTCATTTCCCTGCCCAGATTCTCCCAGCTGGCACATGAACCACTAACTTTCCGGTCAGCTGCTTTATTCTCAATGCTTCAGGCTACAGCCACCCCCTGCTGAACGGCCGCTGCAGCTAAAATAACATTTTCAGGTAGCATGGGGTTTCAAACATCCAGAGCCTATTATGCTCAGAAAAGATCTCAGCCTTTTGTGGGGAGGGAAGAATTATATTTTAGCAAATGAAAGGATAAAGATTTAAATGAAGCGGAAAGCAAAGGAGTTCCTTGTGCCCTGCCGACAAACCGAGGCATCATCAGAAATTTAAAGCTGTTTTAAACTTCAATTGCTGTAGATTAAATGGGTTGCCCACTTCTACACCAATTACTGCCATCCCTCTTTCAATCTAACACTATTTTACAAAATGTCTACGGGCTTGAATACATTCTATAAAAGATGTTCCACAGAAATTAAGTGCACTGCAATTCAAAAAGGGGGGGGCCAAAGGGAAGAGGGTAAAAAAAAAAAGAAAGAAAAAAAGGTACCTGGGGAGAATCTTCCTTAAACGTGCTAATGTCAATCAACAATTCTCATAAGAAGAGGCCAATTACAAACTGCTGGTGCTCTGAATGATGAATAAGCTGTTCCTTTCATGGGAGGTGCGTGTATCCAATTTCATAAATATAAATGTCGCTCCCTTATCAGAGATGCATCATGGGAAGGACCGATCTCATTTCCCTCACATGAACTCTCCCACACATATACCACGCTGGATATTTCATAATAAAGAGGTTGACTTTCATTAAAAGACAGGGTGCAAGAGGTCGCTTATCTTATTTTTATTTAATAGGGAACATTCAAAGGTAATAAGTGACGGCAAATTAAGCCAAGCATGGGAATTTCATTCATAGACATCTGGAGTAATGATATCTGTAGAGATGAAAGAGGTGTGCTCAGTGAACATCTCTGGGACGATTGAACATTAACATCAGAGCAACGTGAAAGTGAAGGAAATGACAAGATAAGCATAAAATACAACTACAAATGCATTATGTAATGTCCTGTGAAGAAATGTCTTGTGTGTTATATGTGTTGTAACGGCACTAAACTTTAATTAAAAGCACCTTCTGTAGGTTTTCAACTTCTCTGCTTAAGACAGACTGTATATAAAGTTGGACAGTGTGGCACACTCCTGCATGTGTGGAAAAAATGAAGCCAAGAGAGCATTGTGCAAGTCTGATGAATGGGCAAAGCAACAGCGCCCCCTACCATTCACGAGAAGGTCACCGGTTTTCACCTGTGATGTCATATGGAGCCTGCAGATGCTCAGTAAACATGAGAAAATATTATGTAACATCACATACTGACTGACTGTCAATTATTTGATTTATTTAACTTAAAAATACACATTTTTGGATAGTTTCTGACAGTGAGACACATTTGATAAAAAATGTTTTGTAGTGTTATGCCCTGTCCACACATAAAGAAATTGCATATCTCTGAAAACTTTCCCTAAGATTATTCATCATGTGTGTAGTAAAAGTAAACAACATTTGTTTATGACATTCGTATGACATATGACACACGGACATGACGTTCGTGTATAATAACACAAGCAATAATGGTGGCAGCGGTAATATCTAGTGGGTTTTAGGACAAATTATGGGTTCACAAGTTCTCTGGTTCAGACGTAATGTTTATGGAGACGTAGCATCCTGGAGGACTTGTGAAATGTCATACTTGTGTTGTGTGGGTAAAGCTGCTTTGTAAATATGCATTTTTATTAAAATCCCAGTTTGTGTCACAAGGACAATTCCTTAATTAAATCTAGTTTTAGGGGGTTTACAAGTAGACTATTGTGATTGTTCGTGCTCCATCCACATACATGTATGTAGTTCATTGTTGGATATGTCTACGGGTTAGAAAACATATACATCTACAACAGTAACTAATAAGATAACTAACATAACTAACAATAAGCCTTGGCCTTTAGTGACTTACATTCATTTTATGTAACCAGGCTGTCTTGTGTTTTAATTACTTGAATCTCAGAGAATGAATTAGCTGTATACCCTTTCTCATTTCAGTTTGAATATATTCATACTAAACCTGCATGATTGTTTGCACAGCTTTATCTACCATGCTACATACATCACATAAACCAGAACTAGGTTTTATGTAAAAATCTATACATTTTTAATTAAACAGTCATGTGCTTTTGACGTGGGGTAAGTGCACTTTTCATTTTGATGTGCAAATGTTACGATTCATTTTTGTACAGGTGAAAAATCTGCCTACACTGTGCTCATCCTCCTGCTTCCTTGTTCACTGTGAGATTACTAACACTTTGATCAAATCTTAAGTCATAAAATCAGTGCATTACATTAGCCATGCGTGCCTGTTTTTCGGACCCAGCTTGTCATGAATGATGCACATCATCTATATATTTTATTGCACTCAAAAAGGGAAGAAGCTCAGGAATGTCATAAATTCCCGAAAAAAAAAAAAAAATATGAGGTCAGGTTCTATATTAAAGTCATCAATATTTGAGCAGCTCTCGTAGGCAGGGGGGAGGGTGACCACCTCGTCTCTCCGAGTCTGTGTGCCTCTCGCGCTTTTCCCTCACTTGTTTTCGAGGCTTCTGAAACACCCCCTTGTGTCCGCTTGCATTGCGTCCCCTGGGCTGCTCAAGCATGGAGTGTTTTAAAGTCAGCAGGCAGCGCGCCCCATGCTTTAGACTGTTTTTTTCATAAAGACTTCCAGCCAGACTCTCAGTAAACCCCACTGCTGATCCTTTCATTTTTAAATAAAAAAGTGTGGGTTTTGCTTCAGTAAGTGTACTGGAGCTGTCCGTGGTGCTTAAACACAAACACAATCTGCTCGGTGTTTCTGTCCATCCACAGGGAAGCCACTCATTACGACAGAATACTTTTGATTCTAAAACAACAGGGCAGGGACGGAGCAGACTGATGCAACAATTGCTCTTTCTTTGCTGCCTTTTTTTGTACCAACACCTGCTCCTGATTTCTGATATGCACACATAGTTTACTGTCGTGATAGCTGTGTTTATTGATTTAGCAGACTTCCAACCAATAACTTCTGATCCACGGCCAATATGAGCAGACTGACGCTCGGTGCCTGGCGAAAGATTGCAACAATAAACTGGTAAATGTGTCCACAGTGTTGTCGAAGCCAAGAAGAGACACTTCCACATGAGGCACAATGGGATCAACTGGCAAGCACAAGCATGTCTGTATTGGCACTGTTTGTATTCTCACCCTCTTCTTCGCCGTCTCTCCTTTTGGCTTAATTTGCTTTACTCTATTTCTCCTTCCACTATTCGGCTCCACCTCAGTAACATCATTTCACATAAAGAGTCCATCCCTACAACAGCTGCCCCTTTTACCTTTGCAATAGGAGCTTGTTTCTCACCACAGCCTTTTGTAAAAAGAGGATGTAGTGTAAGGGTCCCTCAGAGAGCTAACAAAAAACCTGCTGCCACACACCAAGTCTGCTGCATGTATTATTCAGAGTCCTTCTGCTGAACCTATTATGAGAAAATACCAAGCAAACCACAGCAAACTCACACAAACAAATGAGGAAATGAGCTTTGTCAGAGAGCTTGTATTACCTGTGAATTTACAAAGTGTCATTCGCAGAACATTTTTCCTGTGGTTTTCTCAGGTTTGTTTGGGATTTTACGCAGAGGCGAGCCACTTAAAATGACTGACCTGCTGCGCAACAGGTTAACGTGCCATTAAACAACACAAACACATTCACAGCTTGTAGTTAATTAAGCCCCACCACATAACGTTGCCAACTCACCGACACTGAAGCACAGCTGTAGATATGTGTGTGCATCGTTTTAATCCAAGGCACTTCCTCACAATCCCGAGATTTCTTAACGATTCGCCCTTTACAATAACGCCTCCTATTACTGCTCCTTTGCTCATAATCCCAGCCAGTTAGGAAGCACAAAAGAAGGGACTACTTACACTTACTTGCTCCCGGGACGACGACCAGGTCATTCAACAAGTTTATAGACAAACTTTTGATGCAACTTAAAAAATTTCCTTATCTGAGAAAAGGCTAGTTTTGAAATCCAGCACTGACTACACGCTGGTTTCTCTGGAATAACGTGAGACAAAGTTATTCACATTGGCGGTAAAATTCACAGGGGCGTAATAAAATAGATCCTGGAGAAAGAAGGAGTCCCGGATTGGTTTGGGTTAGTTCCACTGGGTTCTAAGCCACGCGGAGTTGCAAAAGAAAAGAGTGATAGCCTATAGAAATGGAGCCATTGTGCCCAGTCATATACACGCACTCCTCCGGGTCCAAAAGACATTACAGACCGCGAGGTAGAGCGACTTAACCCGCTGTAGCTGCTCTGGAGTGACGGTAAAACGGACTGGTATTGTTTTGTAATTGAAATGAACAAAATGAAAAGCAATTCCCCTTTGAATCTATGAAAGGCTGGCTTGTTTTTACTCACTTGATGGTGATTAGGGGCTAAATTGAAACCCTGTGCAGCAAACACTCGGAAAAGTGGGAAAGTAGTGCCCTTCTTAGTGCTCTTCCTTTCTTATTAAATGTTGAAATGAAAGATTTTGACATGATTTAAGGCTGCCAAACAAAACAAACCGCACCTGAAGACAAATTGTGAATGTAAAAAGTGCATCTAAGGTGATTTAAAGGCATAAAACACGCTAGATTTAGTCCAAGTTGTAAAAGAAAGAGTGCAAAGTATTTCCCTCGGAAAACTAACACAGTTTAAGAGTCTTACATACAAATTACAAAGCAACGAAATAGTACAGAAGCTCACCTTTTATCTAAAGACGTCTCGATGTAGCACACACTCGCAGAAATGAAGAAAAAGATGGGGAAATAAACTCCCGTACAGCAGCAGCAGCAGCGGTGGTGGTGGTGGTGTAGTTATTCGGAGAAAATTCCCAGGCGAAGCTGAAAGGAGTAAGTACAGTTTGGTGAGTGTAGCGGGCTCCCTCGGCGCGGAGTCACAGATGTCACCGGCTCCACTACGGGGTGCCAGGCTGCACGGCAAACAACCGCGGTGACAGGTCGCTTTGAACACGCATTTTTAATTCTGCCGTAATGTGGTGGAGATAGCAGGATAAGAGCAACCGCGCCCAGCTGAAGGTCACCACGGTAACTGAGCACAGCACCATCTCACGCACGAGAGGCAAACGTCTCCAAACAAAGCTGCGAGTTGGGAGATAAGTGTGTTTTTTTTTTCTAATGATCCTCGCTTGACTTTCTTTGACAAAAACCGCCAGCCTTCTGTCACTTCATGGTTAACTTGTGTTTTTACAACGTTAAACAAAAGTGTGGACGTGGAAAAAACGACTTATTATTATTACATTGAATTAAAGAGTAGCATTCCTTTAGTCCCCTCGTGGTGCCTCGTGGCCAAATTTATGCAATTAATATAAGTTAGCTAAAGATAATTAGCATAAAACAGTTCATAGTTAGGGTTTTTCCACATTATTGTTTCATCTGATGTTTCCTGGGTATTTCAAATGTATAAGCTCTATATTGGCTATGACTTATATATCTAAAGATTAGAATGGATTTCTTTTATTAGAAAAACACTCAATACTAATAGTATAATGTAAAAAAAATGTAAGGAATCATCTTAAAAAGTCATCTAAGCTCACTGTAGCTAAAAATAATGTGGGGGTGATGAGACACAAACCCACAAGACCAGATACAAGATCAAATTTTGACACTGTTTCCAGGCGTGGCTGGTTGAAAGCTGTGGTTCTGTTTGCACAGTGCTCATTTTGTATTGTTTTTGCCTGTCACTCTTTCACCGTTTCTTATTTCCACAGGAAAACCAAAATGTTGCCCAACGATTCAAAAGTGGCAGGAGCATCTTGACACTAATTTCACCAGCTCATAAGACAGCTTTTCACTCGTCGCAAGAAATCTTGTGACACACGATCTTATCACACACCTATTGAAAATACATTGCTGTCCACGTTACACAGGGAAACAGCACAACAAAGAACCCATATAGAGAAAAGGGAAGCAAAGTTAAACATGGATGAGTATTGGAAATGCATTTATGTTTAACGTGTCGGAGAATGCTGAACTCAGAGGTAGAAGTTTGACTTTTTTAATAAAATGAAAGCCGGCGGTCACTAAAAGGTCTCTGTTTTGTTGTTGGTGGGTGACAGACAAACATAAGGAACTTTGGGATAATGCAGCTTTAAGTGCCATATTGACCAAACAATGTTGAGTTAAAGACTTACAGAACCGGAGCAGAGATAGAGGGGACAGCATCAAGGAAACTGACCCGAGACTGAAGCCAAACCCCGGTCCTATAGCCACGTGACCCCCCAGGTGAGCCACTTATTATGTTTATTTTTGGCAATTTTATGATAAAACACATCAAAATGGCCAGGAGCTGCTCATAAATCAGACATTTTTCATTTTTTCTTCTAGATATTTTTCAAAACACAGGACAAAAGACCTTCAAAATTAGACCATCCTGGTTAAAGAGGGACATATGGTCACCCTAAGTAGTTTTATTTAAGAGGTTTTATTTAAATTATATTTTGATTGGGATTGTGTTGACATATATTGTTCTGATTGCTTTTTTTCAGCCTTCAAATATTTTACTAAATCTGTCTTCTTTTCCACCTCCTTTTGTCACTGTTGCAAAAAGTGTTTAAAATGGCCGAACCTCTCCAAACAGAACCCCTACAGTATTGATTTGTGGCTAATTACTATGCGTCCAAGGAGCCGTAATCCCATTTAAAAGTGACAATGCCATTTCTGTTCTGATAAAGGCAGATTTCAGTCTGGACCGGTGCTGCATGACAACAAGACCCCACATATGTAAAGTGAAGTTGGTGTGGCTCCCATTGTATCAGAGGGTTCAGCCTCTCCTCGGAGCGACTGCTGCTCTTGACATTTCCATTAAATCATTCCTCCTGGAAATGGAGCATCTTGACAGGAACACACATGACTGCCAGCTTATTTGAATCCTACACCGTATACAACTGAATGTACAGTATATGAAGACAGATAGTCAAGTAGATGTTTAACTGTAATCAATAAGTAATATAAGTCGATCAATATGCTAGGTTTGTGATATTAGAACATACTTCATTCATGTTTACAGCACATATGTAGTTATCCGATTGACTTTTAAAAAGAGGACATACTGTAACAAGACATTTTCAACTTGAGACCCCAAAAGCCTCTCCCAACATTACTATGGACAGGTCTTTTGTAGTTTACATATGAATATAACCATTAACATAAATGTATATTGTTACAGTGTCATTCCCTATAGTTCTTTTATTCTGCCAATTCCATTACAATATCTGAAATGTATTGAGGTATGTGAGAAACAAATTAGGAAAATGCAAGACGCATTTACAAGCATTTAACAAGTTGACAACAAGAGCTGAATGTAAAGACTGAGTAAACATGACATTTGTGGAAAACAAACATTTACAGCATGTACAGGATTTTATAAAAATATGAATAATGTTGGGCACATTAGCAAAGTCATACCCTATTGTTCTTTATGTGGCCAATCATTATAGTGTTCAAAACATATGTTGTAAACGTGTTTTTCTATTTTAGGAAATAGAGTTGATTTGGGAGATTGAGTCAAAAATTTGGTCTAATATCCACATTTCTTCTGGCGACTGGTTTGTACAGTGCACTGTTGTTCTGGGAGTAGAATATGTTGCAGAAGATGACTCCTTCTACTCCCTGTGGTCCTCGCTAGCCAAAGGTCGAGTTGTCAGCACAATGAAATCCACAAAGCCTGCTTGAAATCACATCAGAGAGTGAGGAATTCCTCCGTAGCTTCTGCAGGCGGGGTACAGCAAAAATCCAGGGCTGGAGTGTACCCTTTCACCCTCTGCGTGGCCTCCTCCCTCAGCGTCAGCGAGAGCCGGGCTGACAGAGATGGAGGGCTCGCTGTTTGAATCCGCTCCCAGAGGTCTATTGATAGTTTCAAAGTGGAGTCCACCTGCCACGGCTTTAATCATCTGTGATCCCTTCTGCATGTCGGTGGACTACAGCGAAAGGGGACGGATCCGCACCAGAGAGGGTATGAGCGAAAAAGGCATGGAGAAGATCAAGACACATTCACTTCTCATGTGGGTCTAGGGTGCCTCCTAACTCCCGTCGACATCTGGAATCACACTGTTTTGATTTCTACCAGCCTGGCTTTCCTGGTTAAAATGTATTATTGGCACATTTAATCATGTTTCTCTCTAGAGACAAAGCAGAGTGGAATACAACTTATGGCTGCCACATTAATTCAATTTATTCCACAGCATTTCTTAAGGCCAAGGTTGTAATTACGGCGTGCAATTAGAGGAGAACATTATTAATATTACATAACTTCCAAATTCCCAGTGAAAGTTAACCCAAAACTTGTTTTTTTTTCCAGGTATTGGTGATTTACATAGACTTTCCAGAGTGCTTCAAGGTCTAATTAAAGCCAAGCTGCTGACAAACATCACTCATGTGAGTTTGGGAAGAAGCTTGTTTTAACTGTTGACTTTTGCTGCATCATCTGATAATTGGACTGAAACTTTGCCTTTTTAAGTGACAACCGGAGCAGCCAACGATGGCATATGACAGTGTAGCAGCCTAGCTTTGCCTGGGTCGTTACCGCACATAAAAGTCTCTGTGTACGATGAATATATGACACTTTTCTGCAGAGAATATGCCAAAGCAGCAGCAGCAGTAGCAGCAGTGCAGCTCAGAACAGGAAGTGATCAGGGCAAGGAAGGAGACGGCAGAGTCAGGAAACACTTTGGAATTAGTTCAAGAAATGCTTTGTGTGTATATTGAGGATTGCAATGCACACTGGAGACACTGAGCAATAAATGAATCCATTAAATCTGAAAACATCTTTACTAGCTTCCATGAAGTAATCAAGCAAATAAAAATGGCCACACTGCAAATTTTAAGCCCCTATTTGCTTTGATATCAACTGACTAAAGCCATTATGTCTATATTAATTTATTGGCCAGATCTTTTTATATAAAACAAAAATGTTTGGCTTAAATTGTTTTATTAATAGAAATAATGTATTACACAAATTAATGTAAAACACAAATTTAAAAAAAAGGTAATGTTTCTTTAAACTAATTATATTTTGTAATCTAACAGTGCTGTAGCTTATGTTTATTGTCCTCTGTAGGTATAGTTCAATATTACATTTACCAGTTATTAAGAAATAAAAGAATGAGCTAGGGTTTCACTTCCTGGACATGATAGTGATTCTGATTTACATGAGCCAATGAGATCCACTGGAGAGAGAAAAAAAACAACTAACAATTGACGTCAAAGGAAAATTGTTGAATTACGTCAATGTCATCATATTTCATTCAGTTTTTTTCTGTCATGTACATCCTAAACTTAGACCCTAGGATTTTTTTGTCTGAGACTGAAGTGGATGCAGAAACTGTAATTGATTTTGAATAGATTTGTGTTTGTGAACTGCTGTTTGTTTCTGTGGTGATATAAAGCATACCAATACCCTGTTATAATGTAGACAGATATCGTTAAAAATATCACTGTGCATGTTTAATCTTAGAAAAATGCATATTTGTAAAACTCCTTCCAGTGAGAAAAGTGTGTAGACTGAGAAAATGATGCTTTACCTTAGCGCAGTGACATCCCAACTTAATTCACACACAGTCAACGTTGGTATGTGTAATAAACATATATTGACAGTAATGATATAATTATATACAGTATAATAATTTATGACAAATTTACCTCACAGATTAACAACCTAAAGCAGAAGTCTGTTTCTAAACTGTGTCCAGAGGCCTTCTCTTAAACCCCTAATCGTTATAACTACCTGGATGAGTGAGAACCTCCAGCAACTTAAAGCAAAACGTTTCCTATAGTACAGGCATATTATTTAGCAGAACTCGGTCTGCTCTGAACTTGTTTATAGTAATCTCTTGTGTGTGTGTATCTGAAAGTATTGGGCGGTGTAAAAAAATTGATTAGTTTGTGTGGACAGACGATAAGCTGGTAAAATGTTGTGACCATGTCATTAATCCTTATAGAGCCAATAAAAACCTCAGTTTTGAAGTCTAAAAACACAAAGTGGACAGGAGATACAATGTCTGCGCGCTTATAAAAAATATCTGTGTAGCTTGTGTCTAGCCAAGCCTTTAATCTTATACAGTTTGTCAGTACTGTGAGGTGGTCACTTAGATCCTACACAGATCTCCCCAAATGTAAATATCTTATGTATGTAGCATATGTAGAAAAGACTATTCATCCAGATGTATTGCCCAACATTCCTCGAAGACAGATATACTTTCGTTTACTTTTTTGACTTTTGGATATGGACTCCGAAGTCTTGTTGAGTGGGTGGCATACTTCCTTTCTTTGCCAGGTACACATACAAGCGAAAAACCTCAGCTGCTCCGAAAGCAGGGCATATAAGCAGCTGGAGCCTGGCATCTCCTGCCTTGAGAGGAACAGGCATCATGCCAACCTCTCGGGGAGCTGTGCTACATTTCACAACATGATGGATGGCACGAGTCATTCTGTAGCGTAACAACCAATCAGTTCATCATCAGCTCTCTTAATATGTAGGCGGAGATAAAAGCATACTTTTAGCATCAAGGCTGAAACATCATTCTGACAAGAAGATGGAGTACCACTAGTTCTTATGCCAGCAATAAGCTAATTGACACATTCTCATTATCTCTGCCCTGCTTTTTGAAAAAACAAATAGGGCTGTTTAGTTTTGATGTGTGCCATTATCTGTTGTGCAACCACCAAAGGAGCGCACAGTCTTACCAAAGAAATTATACTTATCTTTGTTACATCGTTCTTGAAATGCATGTAGTTCAACACAAAACCTGAAAGTAGAAAAGGCAAGTAGCTGTACAAAAAGAGATCTCTTACAAAAAGAGCCCTTTTACAACACCTGAAGGAGTCCAGTGTGCCTTTGTTATTTTTTAAAGCACCAAAGCATTGTAGCTGATGGCTCATAGTTTTGACTCACATGTCCACAGACCGATGCGTGCCTTTTTGACATTTATTTGGTACAGCATGCCAAAAAGTCCACATATTCCCTCAGGTTCTTTAGCTGTGTTTTGACAAGGTTTACTCTTTCTGTGGTGCGGAGGAGAGCAGAGCCTCCCTGTAAAGGAAGATTCTGTAAAGATTTGCATCTTTAACAGCTGACCTGTACATTGCAATTAAACATGTAAGAGTATGTTTAAAGTAAATTTTACTGAGGAACTTGATGGAAAACCATAAAGTAAAACTATTAGCACAGAAAAGGTCTGTCTAAGATGTGCTTTCTTGGCTTTAGCTCGTGTAACCACTAGCCTACTTCCCAGAAGGCTAAAAAAAAATGGAAATGATCCCAGAATCAATTATCCATAAATTGGTTGTATTTCAAAGAAGATGTGATAATATTTGACTCACTGGAAAGCGTGAGCATGGTGGAATGAACCAACATGGTGCATATTAACACGGTTTAGCGCTGACAAACCGCACGAGCAGTCATTAATTGAAATTCCAAGGAGCGAGTCATTATTCTGTGTAACATGCATTGCTCTATTTTTCCAGCCAGCCTGTGTGGATGCTATTAAACAAACATGCATATAAAATTATCTTAGTTTTCTTGTATTCTGCTTGTACCTTCCATACATCAGGCTATTTGTGTCTGTCATGTAACAAGCATGTCATTACTTCTAACATGAGCAGCCGACAAGGAAGTCACTGACCTCTGCCTAATCCAGTTGTGATGGAGGGGAACTTATTTTGATGCCGCTGCCAGTGGTATGCTGCACTTAGAGCATATTGATTCAGTTGGTTAGCATACACTGTCAGCTAAGGCTCTTTATCAGTATTTGTGTGTTGGAATGCTCGACCGAGTGTTCGCTCACCCGTGTCTAATCTACTTTTCATTGAGGTTAACACATTGGAGTGTTAGACAGCACAAGGCTGGGGCTGCTCATAAACCGTTCAGCGGCTGAAGCTGATATGAGAAGAAAACTCAACTAGCTGAAAGAAAATTCACCTCCGATTCCCACTAGCATCATGTATTTAAAGCTGATTTAACCCAAGAACTCTTTAATCTGAGTGGTCTGGGATACAGTTTGGCACATTGTTTTTTCCAAGTCTTTTTGAGAGGCTGCATGTGGTGCATAAGTGTGGCACATTTATGACAACAAAAGGTTGATCAATACAAATTAATCACAACTGACCTACAGTTCTACATTTCTTTATTTGTATTATCTCACAACATCTTATTTGGGTTTAAGAATTTGCTCTAAACATGTAGTTTCTTTAAAATTCTAGATGAGCTCAGACTTTTTCCTCAAATTCTACAACACTTATGTTTCTGTTAAAGACAAAGTTGTCCCGCCACTTTACCCATATGCCACTGAGGATGTGCGACAATGTCTGAATCTATAACATTTAACTCACTGTTGAGAAAAGAACATGGCAGCTACTCCACAGTGGTTACTCTAGGCCGGGATTTTTTTTTTTTAAATAAAATGCCTTTTCTCATTTAAGGAGGATAATCTGCCAGCATTTTCTCCCTTCATTAAACTTCATCATTGCAAATTTGTAATTGTCTCCCCCCTGCTGCCTGCTTATTTGAAAGACAGAAATCTTTCTTTTTATTATCTTTCCATGTCATTTTATTAGTTGAGAATGATACTAACATATTATTATAATGAGTATTTATGATTAGACGACATCAATGGATACAAAACAATCATTCATTAGTTTGTGAAACCTGCAACACTTGGTTTATTCTGACTTTCTGAAATACTTTACCCTCTAGTATTTCATCAGAAAACTCATTTGATTAAAAGAGAAGCAGGAGCACATTTCAGATTGTTGGAGTTTTCTGGAGAATTGCTTGAGCTAACTTTTATGTGGAAGAAAACTGTCATATTTTTTCTGCCTTCCCTAAATAACATATTTTGGGAAATGCAGCTAGTTTACAGGTTGAGACACAACCCATAGAGTTGTGTGTTGTGTTGTGTCTTCTACACCACCCCTGTTATGTGTGGTTCTTTTATATAGTCCACCCACTCAAGCCTACTTACAGACAGACACGTGTTATATCAACAAGAATACACATATTTGTTTGTGAACAACACCTTCAAACTGGCGTCTTTGTCAAACATTCCCTCTTTCTTTCCCCATTGCTCCTTTAAGTAACCTTTTTCGTGGAGTCTGAAATACTGGTTGCTGTCTTCATTTAGGTGGTTGTTGGTGGGCTGGGTGGATAATGCCTTATTTATGATGAGGCAAACCTTCAGTAAGTGATAGGCACCAAACAGACACGGGAACAGCCTCTCACACCGGAGCAAAGCAATCATAGGCAGTCCCCTCACGTTTACTGTACTCTATTCATTTGAAACATGAAACACGCCGTCCTTCCTGCCAAAATCCACAAAGACAAATCAAGAAGCTTCGAACTGGAAATCCTGAGAGAAACCACCACAGCCTTTGACAAATGTAGGTGTAAACATATAGCACCTATTTGTCAAGACATGAGCTTTGAAATCATGATAAACATTTTCACAGATGAACACGGACACCTTCATTTAAATGGAAGCACAATTTCCCATAAAAAAAAAACACCTGACAGCCATCTCAGGCAGACATAGAAAGGATCTAATGACTTCATATTACAATGCAAATGGCATCTATACATTATCAAGCCCTACTGAATCGGCTTTGTTCGTCGGGATTGACATTAATCCCAGGATCCAGAGAGTGGCCGACAGACAGAGACTTACCTGTGATGTTCCTGTTACTGAGAATGAATAAAGCATGAAGGGAAAGTGATTGGGTGCGGAGCAGACTTTATGGAGAAGACAAACAGAGGAAGGCGCTGGGCGGGTATAGGATGGAGGGCAGTGTGGGGGCCACAGGGTCTGTGGGCCAGGTCTGCAGAGAAATCCTCACTTTCCCTTCTGTATGCAAGGCAGGTGCTGGGAGCCAGCAAAACCTCTTAAATATTAAATGCCAACCACCTGCAGTTTTTCTCCCTCTTTCTGTTCAATAATAGAGGGAAACTTTTGAAAGCTGTGATATTTCTGTGACTGAGAGAAAAAGGCAGGGTTGCGTAACACAAGATGCTTTAGGTTGTGATTGTAAATGACGAAAGAGAAAAAGTAGAAAAATCAGTTATGTCTAACAATATTTAATATAAGTGTAAAAATAGATAAAGGGACAAGCCCCCATTATTCTAACGTGAGGAAGGTCCCACCTTGACTCTTAAATTAATGCATTTATGTGATGTTTTCAGAAGCATGTACAGGTATGAAGATTTTAGAGAAAATAAATTATTTAACATGTTTATATTACAAAAAAGCAACTGGCATTTGTGGCATTTTATCTGAAATGAATTAGATCTAACTGTCAAGTGCAGATTGGAACCACAAAGAACTCAGGAATGTATCAAATTTACAGAAAAACACAGGAACCGTCTGTGAGTGTGACAGGAAGATGATCCAGGGAAAAGTAGGCGGAGACCAGGAAGTAGACGGAGCGAGGAGGTGAATAACCAGGGAGAAGTGGATCTGGCTGGCTGGCACGGAGAACTAGGAGCACAGAGCAGAAGAAAAATGCAGAAAAACCACTAGGAGGAAAAATGTAATTCTTAGGAAGCCTCAGCGTGTGTTTACCACAGACAATGACTAACAAACTGGCAGCGAAGTGGAGAAAGGACCAGGTTCTTGAACTGCAGCAGAGATGAGGTGATTGGTAACAGGTGTGTCCTCCAGGCCAGGAGCAATAAACCAACCCAGGCACTTCCACCGACAGAGACAAAGAAGAGGAGGGGAACAGACAGACCCAGGAGGAAAAGAAAACCTGGACTGGACAAAGGAAACCAAACCAGTCTATGCAGTCTGTGAGAGGGAAAACAAAACTAGACAGGATTAAAAATGACTTGTATGTGACTTGTATAATAACAAACAATAGTAAATTATAGACCATAACATAAAATAAAAATTATAGTTTTGTGGCAAAAATAGACCAATACAGTGATTAAGGTTAATGTTGTAGGACTCTGAGCAGAGATCTGAGAGTGCGGACAGAGCACGATGTAACTATGTAGGCCCAGTCCACACCTGCATAGAGATGACCTGGAATACAGGACATAGATCAAGACACAGCAGAACAGCCAACAATACAGTATTATGTAACCAAATGAAAGAAAGAACACTGAATAGATGTAGGTTTTCTCCTAAAAACACCACTGAAAAGGAAATATTTTAGCATTTGGAGATTAGCTTGGTTCTGAATTATAACATTTTACAATTTCATTTTTCAGCACCTCAGGATTGACAAGTCATTAAAACAGCTTTCAACAAATTTTTTATTTTTTAAAGCAGCACTTTAGTGGACACTTGCACATACTGAGTTTTTCTTAGACATTACAGAGACAATGGGAAAGAAGCACTGAGAACTTAAAGATGAGCTTAACAATCACAACCTGTGGAATTGTGTTAAACTCCTCTTCATAGAAATCCGTCAGAGCTGTGGCCTCTGAGGCAAAGGCAAGATCTAGTTTTAAATAAACTGCATAACTGTTTACATTAGTCCCAAAGCTCCACATAAGGACTAAGTTTGATTTTAATGGCTACATTGCACATGCTTCGATGTCTTTGATTTCCTCCAATAGACATGACCCCTCGGCAGCGCTGGACTTATTTGTGTGTATTTAACTCAATTAGATAACACAGGCTTTGCATTGGACAAACAGAATGTTTGTTGATCTTTTCATTCCCTGAATTGACTTCAATTCCTAAAATGGATTTTGGTGTCTCTGGAGGCCCCGGGTTGTCCTCATTTCCTGATCAAAAGAGTTCTTTTTTCCTGTCTGTGAGAGATCTCGGATTAAATGGCTATCTTTGATGATTCACTTAGTAAAATTACTAGCCTTTCTCCAAAGATTACCCTCCCTGCTGTGTTCTTTTAGTGTCTGTTTTTACTGGTTTGTTCAGTTGGATTCAAAGCTCTGCCTGTGGGCTTAATTCAGAAATTATAAATTTTTTGTAAACCAAAATGACTAATACTTCTATGGATGGTAATTTAGTCAGGCATATTTATATTTAAGTTCATAATTTGGTCATGTATGCACAAATAACAGGTTAAGGCATAGATGAATAATTTTTGAGCAAAGAGTATAAAGCCCCTGCTGAGTTCAACTTACTACAAACAGATAATGTCATTTGTATAAATGTAAATATATATAAATGGTGAGGCTCTAGAAAAAGAATCTAAGTGTGGTACAGTGAGGCACCATGCCAGTGTAAAGAAATGAAACATCTTCAGCCATTGTTTCCTTTTAATCCTATGGGTGGCCCAGAATATCTTGCCGCTAACCAATGGGAATATTTAGCTTTTCACAAAAAAGAGGGCTCTATTAAGGATTCTTTCCTTTGTTTAAGCTTTATAGTTTTTGCATATCTGCACATTCAGGGCTGTGTGTTTGTGTGTTTATGTTAGCAGTCACTTGAGAGAGAGCAGTCCAGACACAAGGCCTTTGTACTTTGAGTCAGTCATTTCTTTCATCAGTCACTCTGTGGCTGCTGTCATCAAGTGTTTTAAACAAAGCAATTCATCTTCTACCTTCTGTAGTTTAGTGCAGCAACACCTCATGTTCTAAAGCTTACATTATGCCATATACTGCTACTATTATATTATTAATAGTCCTCAAGTGAATCAAAATATCTGACCTTTCCAACCAGCCTACTCTTTAAGTTAACATATTATAACCACCGCCAAAAGATGAAAACATGTCAGGTACTATATGGTATATATATGTAGTATTTGTGAAAAAACAAAAGTCAGACATAGGTCAAGACAACAGAATCATAGAATTCGGTTTGGAATCTTGGTTTGGGTGTTCAGGATTTACCAATTTATGGAAGAATTAAAAGCCTAGAGTGAGAACCTGTTTATAATAATCATTTATAATAATAATAATAATTATAGACTGCTTTCTTCAGGATATGAAAAGATGCAAACCTATTTATTTTGTCATTTTGATTTTGTCATAGAAAATACAAAGCAACAACAAACTGATAAGTTTTCTCCAACTTTATTTATAGATTTTGTAAATAGACAATACATCTACATTACACGCCAGATAAAACAAATGGTAAACATGAAACAGTAACAAAAAAAGAAAACAACAGAAAACCCCCAGTATAACCCCTACCCCATCCTATATGTGCCAGCCATATACTCAAATACATTACTTTATAAATTATGTTTTATGTTGCTTTGTGTCTTGTTGTGTTTCTTCTGTCTATGTTTTATGATTGTGTCTATTTTAAGTTACTTTTATGCCCTTTTAAATTGCCCTTCTTGGACAAATAAAGTAATTTGAATTGAAAAAAAATAAATAAAAAATAAAATTCTCCACCTAACATTGCCTGAGAGGAGATACTCTTGACAAACTCGAGGAAGCGGTTCCAAATTTCTGCAATCTTGTGTTGGAAACCAGCTACACTAAAACAAACAATATTAGCCTTCTAGCCAAAAGGGCGATGAGTTTTTTTAAGCTACATTTTTGTCAGTGATGCTTTTGGTTTGTGCTAAAGCCCTTTTATGCATACATTACCATTAATACATTTATTTTCTGAGCTCTTGAAAGCCTGACAGTTCTTTATTGATTTCATCTGATAATAAAGCATGTATGTCTGTTTGTATTTGTTAAAGCTTACAATGCAGAATGTAAATACCTGAAGATGCTTTGGTAATGTAAGTTTTCCTTCACTGGAACCTGTGGGTGCTCGTCTGGACTCACACCCATTATGGCTGAGCCTGCTTTCACATCAGTTCATTATGTCTCAACAATATTCCCTTTAATGGAGCAGTCCATCAGTTTTGCTCCATGAGTGTCATCCTTAAACGTGTACTTAAAAGATAATCCCATTTGGAGGGGCCGTTGTGAACGTGGCACACGACTGAAAGGCAGTAAAACCTTTTCTGGGCAGAGGTGCTAGTGTTAACAAGGCCCAACAGGGCACTATTAGGACGGTTTCAAATGTGGCCACCACTCCATTGTGTTACCTGACAGATGTGAATGGCAGAGACAGAGAAGAGGTCATAACAAAGAATTTCATCCGGTGAGGTTCGGGCATAGACGAGCACCCCTGTCAAAGCAATCCCAAGCTCCGCTGACAGATAACTGATACCTGGGCTTTAAAAGAAATGAGAATGAGCGCGAGTCTAGGGCATAATAATCCCTTTGGAAAGGTTTTCTATCTGTCACAAACGGTGGTGACCGGGCTTGGGTAATTTCCCCACAGGATTTACAGAGAACATTAAAAAAGGAGCCCTGTATTATCCCCCACCTTGTGCAGGAGCGTGGGGACATGAGGCTTCACTCTTTCATTTTACAGGAAAGCCACTGAATACATTTGAATGATGTGACGGGATCATGCGTAGATTGCTTTTATTTGTGCAAATTAGGATTTACATTGCAACACACTTGTAGTCTGAATAATGTCATTATAACAGTATCATGGAAGAATAAAGTGACCTGTTTTCAACAAGATTTGTATGTTTTTGTTTTAAAATTTCCATTAATGTATTTAACTTATTCAATTGGCAAACAGTGCCATAAAGTACATACTTTATGGCAGAAATAAAATTGCTTTCTTTTTCTTGACAAACAATTTTCCAAGTTTCTGGTAAGAAGAAGTTGGTTGCCTTGGGACCCAGATACCCAGGCACATTTAGGATAAACACAGTAAGTACACTTTTTCAAATAGATGAGAAAAAACAAGATTTGCTCCTTCACGTCAGCTATTTGTAGTTTTTGAGATCATTATTTGGCAAAAGGTTTATGTTGAAGATGACAAGAAGATAACTTATTCCTCTGCTGCTCAGTGCATATCATCTACTGTATGTCTTTTGTCATGTGGCATTAAAAAGACGCAGGTCAAAAGAACTGGCACAAAATTGCTGAAAAGGTCTAGCTCATTTTTCTCAAGCCTCTGCAAAATCCAAATACATCCTCAAGTCCCTGACGTCACACTGAGTTGCATTTTTCCTTTTACAACACCTCAAGTATTGCAATGTAATGTTGTCTTTAATTATTTACCACAGCTATTTTTATCTGTTGATGCAAAACAAAAAAAAAAAGAAAGAAATAGAAACAGAACTGGCTATAATTGTGTGACAGTAGTTGGGCTGGAACTTAACTGACTGTACTATGACACCACTGGACCTGTCCAACAAAGCCCACTCTGTTGCCACTCCACTGCTTTTCTGTCCTTGCACCGCTGTCGCTACTGGCCACAGTCTGACAACATCCCACAAGAGCTGACATTTTTGAGGAGCTCTGACCCAGTCTAGTTATCGCACGGTGGCAAACCCTGCTCAAATACATTGGTCCCACTGCAAGATCCCACTGTAACCAGATAATCAGTGGTTTTCATGGCATCTGCCATCGTGTTGCTTTTGTAACATCCTTAAATGAAAGCACACAAAAGACATTAATATTTGACAGAAAAATGAAGTTAAATTATTTTCTAAATGTTTAAACTTATATCCTGAAACATGTAATAATGTTAATTGATTAATAATAATAATCCCTTGTTTGAACTTTTGCTGACATGCACAGTAGATGTGTTTGAGATTGTGGTTTGTGTTTGATTTGTTTCAACTCCTACGGTTTGGCAGCTGGGATAGGTGGTGGGTGGTGTTCGACCCGTGCACCAAGTGGAGACCTGTGGGTGTGAGAGACAGATGCCTGGTGCTGTGCGCTGACTCAAATCCTGTGTGATTTGCTGTACGTTTCCTCTACCTTCGCAGAGCGGAGAAACTATGTGGGAAGTGACATATTCCTGTTTGTGGTGTGTGTCAGTCAGATAGTGCTCTAGGGAAGACCAGAGCTTCCTTTGAATGTTAACACAGGTCATGTGACTAACCTGAGTTTGATCTTCAAGTGTCTTTGCAAGTACTAGTTAGTATAGTAAGTACTATAGTCAGTAAGTATTGTTATTTATCTAAATGAAACATTGCATTTCTTCAATTTTTTTTTTATATAGGCAGATAGCATACAAGCTTTAAAGCTAATTAGCTGTTGTCACATTGTCGTCTATTCCACTCTCAGTATATACTCTTATTTACTTTTTTCTGCCCAAGTTTTGCATGTTTAATTAGACTAGTATTATTAGTATTTAATTAACAGCTGAAAACATAGCTTAGTACTTAATTTGCAGTCATGTCAAATGTCCAGCCTGGAGACCAGCATCATTAACTGAAAAACTCACAGTGGGGAGAAACATTCTGTTGTTTTCTATTTACTTGTTTTGGGGGAGGGCAGAGGTCATTTTGTTCTTCTAGAAAAAAGTTAGAAAACATATAAAATCTTGCACTTGGTGGACTACCAACAAGACAAATGAATCTACAGTTTTCATGAGCCTCTAATGGATGCACTTTGTAAAGACAACAACATTGGTTGTACCAAGAGATGCTGGTGTACTACCCCTTTTTCTAAAAGAGATAAATGACATGAGGAAGTCTCTCTGAGGAGTAGTTTCTCAATCTTCACAAGTTAGTGTCTTAAAGCTTGGAATAGTGGCCATTCTACAAGGAAAAGAGTTCACTTTATCTGTTATAACATGTGTTAATTATTTAAAGATGCAAAAGGACCATGACTCAAAAGACATTATTTTTGTGTAATTCAAAAGAGTTAAAGCTCCACTACCTGATTTTCTGTTGCTGTCCCTGTCACAGATTCCACTCACCCCTAAAAGCAGCCTAAGGACCTCTCCTGCTTCTCCTTTATTAAAAGATTAAACTAGACAAATGTTTTCTCCACAAAATACTAATTCATTACACCAAACTGAAGTTTATTGTTTAGAGTTAGCTTAGTTGAGAGGACGGCAATTATCCTCCTCATTAAACATTACGTGATTGAATTGAAAGTTGTTGCCTCCCTTTACTCTGTTGATGCTATTAAACTTCCTGGAACATCATATGACAAGCTGGTGTGGACCAATGGGAGCGCCCGTTTTCAAGCATGTGAATGGCCAAGGTTTTGCGTTCCCGTGTAGAGTTTCTCATCTATTAAAATTCCTTATAATAAACAGTAGATGGCACCATAAAGCCTGTTTTTTCACATATAATTTCTTTTATAACATACTATTTGCGGTTTAAACCATTTTCCCCAACTAGAAGAAAAAAATCTCAGGTACAGTCTGTTTAAGTATTATAGTTTAGGGAATTTCAAGTGACTATTGCCCTTTCATTTCCAGCCCTTTATGATAATAATGCAGCCATCATCAATCACAGAACAAGTTACAGTATATAGACTTTATAACATGTTGTACCCTTTCTTCAAAATAGATGTCTTTATGAAAACCTTTTGGAGTCTTAACTCACCTTTTCTTTCCTAAACAGGTAAATATGGTGGTGAATAATAATGGGCGCAGCGGTGCATGGCTCTGGGATTATGCCTGTCTGGTGCTCACCTTTGAGACACAGTTGAACAGTTCACTGCTGGACCAGAGCCGCGCAGCCTGAATGAATATGCACTGTGGCTGGTGAATGGGAACCGTAACCCTTCAGCAGAGCGGCCTGACAGCCTCCTGCTGTTCACCGTTAGACTTGTGGAAATTTTTAGTTTTTAATATGGATACAAAGTTTTGATAAAGTCAGGTCAACAGTCAACTGGCAGGATACCTCCCTCTCATTAAAACAGAGCCATGGGGATAAATTATTAGGCTCAATAGAATTTATCATTGATTTTTTATTTCTGTTGTTAACCTGTGAATTTTGTGTTTGTATAACTTTTACTGTAGATGTAGGCCAATAAACATTTTGAAAAAAGGTTCAAACACGGCTATGGACAATATTAATATATATAAATATTAATAGCTACTATATGTTTTCTGCTTATATGCTTTCATCTGCTCTTTAAAAAAACGCCTGAAAACACATCTTTCATCAATACCTGACTGACAAACACTGAACTCTACTTCCTTTTCTAACGATTCCTTTTCTTCTTCTTCAAAAAAAACTCTTTCCTATCCTTAGCTTTGTATACTGTGCTGGGTTTTAACTGACTAGTTTTTGGTGCACTTATTCTTTTTGTTACCTTGTGTTGTTAAAATTGTTTCCATTGTTTTCCTCACTTGTAAGTCGCTTTGGATAAAAGTGTCTGCTAAATGACTAAATGTAAATGTAAATGTAATGCAAAAGTCATGCATTTTTGCATGCATTTATGATAAACTGTGCCCCCCTAACCTAAAGTGTAATCGATTAATTGAAGTTAAGTCTGTGAATTACATTGTATGGTACAAGTCAGGTTGCTATGGCACAGTTTGGTACGAGTAACCCCTGAAAAGGTTTGGGTTTTAATGGGCTGGAGAGCTACTTCTGCTACTTAAACAGTGATGCCATCCAAGCTGCATGTACTTCTATATGAGATACAAGTTGTATTTGCAGTGCACTTATGACTCGGCTCCAGTGTATTGGCCTATTTCTGCTCCCTCTACTTGAGGGCTGTAAAGCATGTGACTCACGTATTGTCTTTCGATGAGCCCGGGGCCCATAACATTAAAGTTATATTGGAGGTTTCTGTCCAGCTGATACTGTGTCAGTGAGATAGGGATGATTCTACTGACTGTCCAAGAACAACAAGCAAGTGCCAGAAGACATCGACTTAGAGCAAGACTTCCTTCATTAGAGAAAAAAATGTGTCTACAGACTACAACTTTTAGTTCCCCCTTTTAGTAACACCACCACACTGTTGAAACCAAAGGTAAGGCAAGGCAATTTTATTTACATAGCACAATTCATACACTGGGTAACTCAAAGTGCTTTACAGGAATAAAAGACAATAAAAGACAAAGATTTAGATTAAGAAACATAAGAAAAATTAAAAACATTTTAAAAAGAAGAGTGCAGATAAAAAAAAACACTTTAGGTTGTAGTGTAGACGGAGCTAAAGAGGAAGACTGCAAATTAAGTACTAAGCTATGTTTTCAGCTGTTAGTTACCAAGTTTTGGTTTGATACGCCTATTTGAGACTCTTGCCACTCCTTTTGACAAAGGAAACTGACCTGTACGGAACCCATACCTTACTGCTCCAGTGGAAAGCAGGCTTATAAGAAGTAAATACATTAAGTGGTCTCATGATAAAAACACTGTGATAAATATGACACCTCTATGCCTTTTACATCAGTGATAAGCCCTAACATCTGTTTCAAAGTGGTGCTTTGGCTGTGTTTTATTGGGTTAGAGCAACACTTTTATCACTTTCTTGAAAAATAAAGGCGTTACAGTAGAGAGGAAGTTGACTTGCAGTAATGCACTGTACAGCCTGTCACACTGAAGTGGAGTGCAGTGGAGCGAGAGCAGAAAAGACCAGAAGGGCTGTGCAGAGGAGGACTGGGGCTAAGTGTTATAAGGAGACAGCCAGTGACCTCGTGGGAAAGGTACACACCATCTCAGTTCATGAATTGGCTCCAGATGGGAAGTGGCAAGTGGGAAAAGCGGAAGAGAATTGTATCGACAAGTTATGCCTAGGCGGCCCTCAGCGAGGCCATTAGCCATGTTGGCGACTCACAGGGGAAAGCTCCGTCAGTCTGAGATTTCACTTCACCTGAGTGTTGATGGGAGCTTTCTGTAGCCGTCCTGCCCACAGCCAAACACCCAGGCACATACCCAATCAAGGCACTGATGAGAAAAGCCCCACAATACCTAAGCAATAAATAGCTGTGATGCATGGAAAGCTATAGAATAATGGTCTCGTCAGTGCTCATCAGGCTCTACTTAGCAACATTATTACAAGCTCCTGCAACCTGAATGAATGCTGCTGTCCTGCATTAACGTTTGTGATCACCTAATAGTTGGAGGCTACTTGATTGATTACTGTGTCCTTGAAGACAACTGTGCAAAGTGACATAATATTAAACTGATACCAACGATCTATTGGTGTCAAAGTATTATTTCAACGGGTGTAACCCTTATGTTTGTAAATAACATGAGGTGCTTGCACATTTTTGCCACCAAAACTAACTTCTGCATAAACAAGATGACTGACTACATGTGTGCTGTCGGTGAGTATAGGTAGAAAACAATAGCAGCTCAATATTCAGCTGCTCTATGCAAGCATTTTAGCTACACCAGCTAAAGGCTACAAAGTAAAAAATACACATCAGTATACATTTATGTCAACTAAAGGTTTTTTCTATATGCAGCACTATTAGTTTAGATTTCACTAAACAATAAACTATCACTAAACTATCAATGCACTCACTCCCATCAAACTTGCCCATAGGCGGTCATTAAGGATTTAACAGTGAAATAGAAAATTATGAAATAATTGTTACTCTCTAAGCAGTCCTTGCAAATGTATGAAATAAGAGGTAGTTGGTTACAGTACGTTATCAGTGTTCTCTTCAGACTACAGACCTTTTAATTATGCGCTATTACTATTGTTGTAAGGCGACCTTGAGTGATAAAATGTATTATTATTATTATTATTATTATTATTATTATTATTATTATTATTATTATTATTATTATTATAGAGAGAAAAGTAATACCCATAGATATTATGGAAACATTTCCAATATGCATTAGAGCCAGCCATACCCATTTATTTCAAAATTATATGGGTCTGGAATCCTATTAATTTCACAGCAATTTTTTGCCAAACCAAGTCCTATTTTTTAAAGATGGAGCTTCTTAAATACTGATTTCAATAAACCAGAGAAAACCTTGAAAAATTGCCTGACAAGCTCAAAACACGAACACATTTAAAACTTTAACAAGCTGATTCAGGCCATGGCCGTGTTGTAAAGTGAGCATCCAAGTGCACTGCCCACTTTGTGACAGCGGTGACAGACTGTGATCCGGAGCTGGGTGAGCCACACCGAGAAAGAGGCGTCTTTTCTGATCAGCTGCACTCGGAGCAGGATATTTGGAGTGAACACTGTCAAAACCCTCCTCGATGCTCATCTCACCCGAAGACAACTCGTGCCACAGCGCATCAGTCAGAGACAAGCCTCAATACCTCTGCCGCCACGGGATAAAATTTGGTGTGAGTGTGAATACATAATAAAAGTTTGCGGATGATATTTTTCTTTAACTGTGAGTAAATACATCTGGATAGACAAGTCTTGATCAATTTTTAATAAAGGCCAGCAATATAGAAGTTATATGAAAGTTAAGATTTTAATCAAACTTATGTCAAAATATGTGCTGTGCTTTTGCCATTTGCCAAATGGGTAATAGCATTCTTTTTATTTACACCACACGGGGAAACAAGAATTGCCTTTGCAGCTTGTTTTCTTATGCTGAACTCTCATCCACCCTTGTAGCAGCTGCTCTGTCTCTCACCTTGTTCTGTATGTATTCCTGCCCTTCTAGTTGTCTATCACCGCTACAGTATGTGTTCGCATGTGTTTGCTGTCTGACTCCATAAGCCGCCAGAGTCAAGGGACTTGTCACCGGGTGGTTGGCCTGGTTTCCATCGCAAGAAAGATGAGCATCTCTGGCACACCACATCGGAAACAAAGAGGCAAGCTTCAAAAATGCAGGAGTGAAAAATACTCACCAAATATACAGTAGATCTAATAGCACTTACACTAATGATGCCTTTTCATTTTTTCTGTTTTGGTTAAACCTGTGTGATTTACAATCCCCATGTGACAGGAAGCAGTCAGAGACGAAAGATTACAGCCACTAATGAGCACTGGTAAAACAACCTTTCCTTCAAGATAAACCAAATTCAATCTGTGCTGCTGATACAAGAGTTGGTTGACTGATTGACCTTCTAAGAACCAGTTTCTTTTTGCCAAACTATGCATATAAGTTATGTCTGTTGTGAAGGCTTACTTACTTACTTACTTTATACTCTATTTGTCCCCATAGGGCAATTGGTTTTGCAGCAAGATAAACACAGAACAATCACAGATGCACAAATACAAGACAAAAAACACATAAGAAATACTTAATATAACAGGCCCTTGTTAAAGTAAAGTAAAATCTGACAATTTCCATAATATAGTAAAGTAACGCTTCCATAATCCACCCCATTCAGCAACAACATCATCAAAAACAAGCAATACTATACATATATAATAATAATAATAATAATAATAATAATAATAATAATAATAATAATAATAATAATAACCCCACCACTATTCAAAGTCTATCTACTCCTTCGGGCTGAATTTATAAACAAGATGGCTCTCGGGACGAATGAATGCTTATATCTGTTATTCTTAACTGGAGGTAAACTGTACCGAGACCCGGAAGGCAATATCTTGAACTCAGAATGAAGGGGGTGGGAGCTATCAGAGATAACTGCGTTAGCCTTCCTAACTACCTGTCTGTCATACAGGACAGAAAGGCTACTCTGCTGGACACCTATAATTTTACTATTGACCTTCACTTTATTAGAAAGGGCAGATTTGGCCTTGACAGTAAGACTACCATACCAGCAAATTAATGAGAATGTTAAAACAGACTCATCATGATTTATAAAAAAGGGTCATAAAAGTCTTGTCAACACAAAATTTTGACAGTTTGCGAAGACAAAACAGTCTTTGTTGGCCTCTTTTGCAAAGCATTTCAGTGTTGGAGATAAAAGTTAACTTACTGTCAATCAAACTGCCTAGATACTTATATGTTTCCACTAATTCCACCGTCTTCCCATTTATAATAGTGGTCTGTGGAGTTGATGACTTTCGCCTAAAATCAAACTGCATATCCTTTGTCTTTTCAACATTCAGTTGAAGGAATGCCCTATCACACCAAAGTACAAAATCATCCAAAGGCAGCCACTTAACAAGCGGCTTCATCTAGGAATGTGTGTATGTCTAGTATTTTTGTTTGCAGTCAAATCCAATTTATATGGCACACAGTTGTCTATAAACAAATTTAGTTGAATTAGGTTTGATATTGGTTTTACATGAGAAATACATACTACAGCAAGAACTTAAAAAGAGACAATTGTGCTTCTCCTCCAGTAGTGCTCAGTTTGTCCAAACAGAAAGAGAAATTATTTTAACTTGGGTTCTGTGGAGCTTTACAGGTCTATAAAAATGTGCAATTTTGAGGTGATTATATATTTATAATGCAATGTGTGATACATTTCAATAAGCAACTTTTTCATTTGAAATATTTACAAAACAATAGATAGAGATCAGATTTTCATCACTTTTTTGCATCACTATTCAGTCAAGTGCTGGTGCCACCCTGAAAGACTCAGTGATTGTTCTTTTACCTTTGAACATCAAAGAATGAGTGTAAAATGCTGCCTCTGAAGCAGCTCTGAACTGCCTAAGGGTATTAGAAGCACTTTGTCTGTACTCCCATCTGAACTCTCCGCTCGCTGATGTTTTTATTTCCTAGATCCTGCCTCCTTGGGCTCCACTAAATGAATTAGGGGGGCCTGAGTAGCTACATTTTTAGCTGTGTGCTCTAGTTGCACATTATCCTGAGCTGTTGAAAGCCTAAATACCTGCTGGGCCATGGCTATGGCCATTGAGCTCCCATCAAGAGCCCACAGAGAGGCTGGACAGGCGGAGAGGCTACAGACGCGCACAGAGCGGCTCATGACAGCTAAATCGATTAATTGAATGAGTGGACAACTCCTGCATGGATTGAGTTGCACTGCTGTGATACAACAAAGTGCATATTATGTTTTAAACTGAGTAAAAAATAAGTTAAGAGCTGCGCAGGGGCAATAGCGGTGAGTGTATGGACTATGTTTTCTGGATGAAAGGGCGGCATGCACACTCCGTGGCACAGTCAGACTCTCCGGCACCGCAAGACGCCTCAGCTTTTCCTCCCAAGAGAGTCACATCCTGCATCAATATTTAAGCTTGTTTATGTTTAGCTACGTCTTCTTATTGACCACATTCAGGGTACTTTAAGTTTTGCTTTACTTATGCTTGTTTTTCATTATGCATTCACAACCCCTCCCTCCACATGTATAGTGTGTGTTTACTGCAAATTGAAAGCAGATTTTTTTGAAGGACACAAGAAAAAGCTCCTGTTTCTGTTCGCCTCCATAACAATGACTTTTTATAAATATCAAATGATCTATAATAACTTGACATGAACATTCACTGTGCACTTTGTATCGGTATTAATAGCTGCATCATTAAAATCTATCATGCAGAGTTATCTCCCAATAACATCATGTTCACTTAAACCCATGTATCAGTGTCTCTGTGACATTTTTATGACACTAAAACAGATTTATTTTTTCATTAAAGGTACAGAGTGTAAAATGTATACAATTAATCTAAAACAAATTTTTGGTTTGTTTTACAGACCCAGGTGGAGCAGTTTAATTACATTAATTAATTGCTTTGGATAAAATATTTCTATGGCAAACTTTAAAAGGCTGTTTTTTTGTGTCCAAGGGACTCAGGGTGAAGCTAAAAAGAAAGGGACCCCTAACGTTAAAATAACTTAATGTATTTGTCTGTCTTGGAAAAAAAACAGGAAGAAAAATCAGAAATACAATAAATGTGCCTAAAGACTATCCTATTTTATGTTTTGAATGGCACTATTAAATATCTACGTCATGAACTGTGTACCTGACCGTGTGCTAATAAGCGTTTTTAAGCATATTTTAAATGTTAAACAGCATTATTTAATTTGTCTGTCCAACTTTTCAAGCTGCATAGAATCCAGTGAAGGTTTTCCTACAGCAGCCCAGAGCAGACAAACTGAGCACTGCAGGAGGAGAAGCACACTTATGTTTTTTTTATGCAAAACACAACCATGCACAAAGGCTTAAGACAAATATGTAAATGCTCATGTAAGTTTGACTTACCACATACTTGAGTAACCCGGGTTTGATTCCAGCACAGGTCATATTTTCAATATCATTCTCCTCTTTCTCTCAACCTGTTCCCTGTTTATCTACACTGTATCTATCAAAAAAAGGCAAAAATATAATATCTTGTTTCTATATTAAGTCAACTCATCATCTGACCCCTTTCCATTGGGTTTATTTACAGACTACTGAATGTCTTTCCAGAGCAACCAACGGAAACAAAAATGACAACAAAGAAAAAGACAAAAAGAAAATGTATTTGTAGAGCACATTTTTTACTAAAGTTACTCAATGTGCTTTACAGAAGTGACAAAGAAAAAGCGAAAAACAAGTCATAGCAAAGAACATGCAATGTAAAGACACTGCACCTCAAAAGTCTCCCTACATAAATCAGATTGAAGGAGGACACGTGGATCTTTGATAAAACCACATTCTGTTTCAACCATGTCCTGTCTTTTGATAAAGGACCCAGAGTCCTTAAAGCTCTACATTTCTGATTTACACGTATCTATTACAGAACTGTACAGAGACATTTGGTGTGACGGTATTGCTTACTTTGCTGAACACTGGTCAATGATCCATGAGAAGCCAATAACTCACAGTCCCAGTCCCGTACAGTGCAGATAGGGCCAGATAAGCAGATCACAGGTGCACTGCATCAGCCTGAGTGTGAATGGGATTACCTGTCCTCTGCAGGCCGAGCTAAGAAATAGGTCAAGCACACTGATAAGGGCAGGTGTTCTTTTGAAGATGTCTCTGCAGTCTCCCGGGAACCAGGTACAGAAAACATTAGTACTTCAATATAAAAACGGAGAGAGCTGCGGTTAGGATCTGTCCATGTTTTACGCAGTTCACTTCCATAAACACAATTGCACACCTGACCTTTGAGATTAATTAAAGGATGCTTATTACTGTGAAGATGCTACAAACAGCATTTATTTCTCAAACAAAAACAGAGACGTGATGAAACGTGAATTGTCAAATGGTCTGTTTTTGTTTTTTTTAGCTTTGATAAGCTGGACGTACATATAGGCCTGTTGTAAAAGCCTTATCGTGATCCAGATAGCATCAGGAAAATAAATGGAGGTCGACTTGGTGAAACTGATAGTGGTGCCGAGGGAACAGGGAAGAACTGCAGTGAAGCAGCCAGCACTCAAAGGATTCTGTGTGTGATGTAGAAGTATGTAAAGGTATAATACAACTTTGTATATATTAGCAATATTTTTAGGCATGTGTCCTGACAGTCACACCAAGGTCACCTGACAAAGCAAGGTTATTAACATGACAACAAAAACAATCTATAACAATATAAATAGGTGTATGGACATTTCTTGTGAAAACTAATGAGTTCTTGGTAGGATACTCACATCTTGGCATGTATGAGACAACAGAAACATCTCAGTCTGGAATTATGTTTTCAAATGTCAGTAGATATTAGATATCCCTTTTCTGAATCCAATAACACTGAAGTTCTCGCGGACTGTAGAGAATGTGGACATATGTTGACATTTCCATTATTAAAATGTTTTTGATGTTTACTTTCAAAAGACAGGGTAATTTTGGTGCATTTTGTGCAAATATGACTCTGCTAGGGTTCAGTGTATTGGCCTTTTTGCTCCCTCTATTTGTGCCATAAAGCGTTTCCTCGTCCCGGGGACAATGATGTTATATTGGAGGTTTCTGTCCAACTGTGAGGTAGACATGAGTCCACCAATCTCATGTCTAAGAACTATCAAAATCGTTTTCAGAATATTTTATTTTAGGGCTAAAGTTATGCGGTGCGTTAGGGCTGTGAATGAACAATAAAAAATCCTTTTTTATCTTTGAGGACCGATAGTGTGAAATAAAAAGGATTCCTTTTGTGTAGAGATGTACAAATTGAAATCTTATGCTAAACCCTTACAACTTGCACATTAACAGAATGACATCCAATAAATTGACCATATTAATCAGGGCTTCATTATATCATAATACAAAAAAACAAACCCGATTTTCTTGTTATGAGAGTTGATCCAATTTGAACGAGATGTTCTCAGGTGTATCCAGAGGGATGATGTCATTGTGATGTAAGGCGAACTAGCCATGTCTTTTATGTCGGCAATCCTTCATTAAATAACAGATGAAAGAGAAGCTAAAGAGAAACGAGAGCTGGTCACGGCGGATAGAAAAGACAAAGCTAATGCTTGGAACAGGATTTCAAGGACAGGTGGCAGTGTGTGTCTTCTCTGACAATGAATGTGTCGACCTCTCTGTCATCTTGGGGAGAAGCTTTGACCCCGGTGACGGATTTTGCATTTGGCATCCTTTTGACTTTCCTCCAATGCCAACATGAAATAGAATGTGGATACTTTGAAGTGGGGTGTCAAAACAAGAGTCCTCACTTACTATTAAATAAGTTATGACAGTATCTCTTGTGGTCAAAGTTGGATTCTTCAAGGTTTGTTTGGGAAAGAGTTGAAAATGCAGGACAGCTTCACAGCAAAACAACACAATAAAAGTAATGAACTTCAGCTTTAGGGAGCAGAAAAATACATTTATTAAAGCTTTACATAAAAATATTCCTCGGGTTTTCAGCTGAGGATTCTTTGCTGTTCAGATTTATAATACAGTATGTGTTAGTTTTCACAATCAGTCAAAAAATAATGGAGAGACAGCTGTTATGAGGATTAATTATTCCTCTCACACACCTACAGTTGAGTCCTCTGGAAGCACCAACCACTCCAATCAGACATCATTTTTACATGCACTGAGCTGTTCACACCAGCGATAAATGTTAATTTCTCAATATTTGTACCCCAGGGTCATATTTAGAGTTTTAAGTTAGTGTTTGTTGTCAAAGTTTACATACATATACAACATGTCCCCTGCTCCTGCAGCTTCAGTATGATCTCGTGAACATATAGCTTCAACTTTATGACCTTACACAGTCCACCAATCAAATAACTTCCTTTATCCCTTCCCAGAATGAGGGGGGTGAGTGCATTGTTAAGTATTTGTTGAGTCCAAGGTAAACACAGGGGGACATTGTGCTCTGTGTTTCTTTGTTCATGTGCTGTATCTTATAAATATCTCCAAAACCTCTGAAAATTATTCATTTGTAAAGGCAAAGCAATTTTATTTATATGGCACTATTTATGTGGGTAATTCAAAGTGCTTTACAGAAATAAAAGACAAATTTAAAGCACACAGATAAGATTTAGAATAAGAAACACAAGTAATACATGTTAGGCAGATAATAATGAATTTTAAAACGGCAAAATAGCATTAGCAACTAAAAATACTGAATATTTAAACACAATTATTTGGACTGCCTATGTGTGTGCTGTCAGTGATGGGGTAGAAAACATTACAAACTATTTCAACCTGGAGAGACTTAAACATGAACAGACAATGGATACATTAATGTGATGTTTATTCAACAGCTTTGGATGAATAAACTTTGGTGCTTAGACTTAGACTTAGACGGAGAGACATTGTGCGGTGCCTGATGGGAGATGAGCAAAGTGATGTTTGGTGGTTTTCCCACCGGAGCCAAGACACTGGTGGTGGTTGAGAGATGAGAGTGAGCGGATGCTGAAGAAGAGAAGTGGTCTCCGGCTGAGGTGGCGACACGGTGGAGGAGGGGTTGAGAGGGTGCTTTATAATGGCAGTGAAAGACTGCAGCCAGGTGAGGAGCTGCATCAGGTAGGTGCAGCAGCTGCGACAGACCGATGAGATTTGCTTCATACAGCTTCATACAGTATGTCATTGGATGAGTATGATTTGCTGGACTTATAACACCCGATAACACCACTTAAAGGAACCAGACTTATAAAAAAAAGTTTTAGGATTGGGGCTTCCTCATCAAAGACCTAGAACACACGTTGCTAAATCTGTAAAAATCCATGTTGTTATCATAGACAGACATTATTTAAATGCATGTTAGGTAAATCTAGAGGGAGGGGTTTGACCTGAAACTAACTCTGATTGGACCAGGCTGTTCTGGTTTCATAGTTGTTAGCTCTGAAAGGACAGTGTGACTCCTGATGTGAAAGTCGTTAAGCTCTCACATATAAGGCCATAGCATCTAAACATTGTTGCTCCATCTTTTCATTTTCAACAATACATAAGCCAAAATACCATCAGTCCATTTTCAATCTTTTTCACTTTCAGGAAAGTGTCTGATTTGGTGTTTCTATGCGCTCATGTACTTAAATTAAAAATGCATGCATCTTTCACACCACTTGTGTCACATATATAGGACAATTTCTTAAACCGAGCATATGATAATATATTAAAGATAATTATGATCTTCCATCTTAATCAAAGCTTTTATTGATGTTTTTTTTATCCTGCATTTAAAATAAAGAAAAAAAAGAAACATAAGCAGGAGAGCTTCCATTAAATGACTATTAAATAACAATCTCTGCATGTCAAACTAACTCATCACTTGCACAGGACATTTCAAACCATGATATTTTCACTGCTATCATTCATTTATAAGTGTAATGTTCAACTAATGCTGAAAAAAAGCCTGGCTGCTCCATGTGCACCTCATTAAACTAATTTTACACAAGCCATCCCTGTGTACTGCAGTCAGCACGGATCTAATTGTCTGTTTCTGCAAAGTTCCCATTTAGCGCTCCTCAGTCCAACCCCCTCATCTCCTCGTTTCAACATCCCCATCCCGCCCCCTCATTAAGTGAATCATTTCTCGAGATGCTCTAATGGCTGCTAAATTGTTTATGGGCCAATTTAATTTGTGTGTTAGGAATGCTAATAAACACGGCTGGCACACAGACGAGTAATTATACGTTTGGCTAAATTGATAATTGCGAGGCTTTGGAGACAGATTTGTGCATCTGTGGAATATTGCTCTTGTTGCATAAATACTGTATCTCGTAAACAAATGTCAGTCCACAACCTACAGTTAATAATATTTACACTTGGCTTAAATACCTTTCTTAAAACCAGTTTGAGCTTAAACAACATGCAGAGCAGTTTGTACAAATGAGGGAGTCATTTATGGTTGTCCCATTATTGATCCTGATTCAAATAATAGGATTCATAATAAAAATAACACATATTGTTTTAATAAATGAAGCAATGTTGGCCTTTGTCCCTGAAACCTTGCAGTATTGAGGTCAAGCTTAATAATATTAGTAATTTAACAACAATAAAGCTGTAATGTTTTATTGATTTCTTTACATCAATGCATTGATTTTAGCTGCTCATGTTTAATTTACAATAGGCATTTTATTGGTTTGAATATTGTGGTGAAATATTAAATATCTGTCACCATGGGCTTGTTGGCTTGGTCTATGTTTATGAGTGGGTTTTCATCATGCAAGGGAATGTATTTAACAAAGCATTTTTTTATATTTAGTCTTCAGTTATTTAAAAAGCCTTTATTAGCATTTCCCTCTTATTTTTTCACATTTTTTTGTGGTTATGGCATATATTCTTGGGCAGTAATATTAATATTTCACAGTCATGCTTTTTGTTTAAAACAACATTTTAAAGTAAGTGAGTAAACATTAGCAACAACCAGAAACCAGTATTAAACCATTCACCTAACAGGGAGCTAAGTCAGAAGGAAAAATGAGGATATGGTAACTGTAAGTACTGAACAAGTGAGATAACAGAGATGACATTTAAAAACCTTGGCTGGTTTGGACTAATGGTGTGACAGTGCTGACACAACAATCAAGCAACTGTAATGACGTTGTAACAGAGGAAATAGTCATTTGTTAGATTACTTCTTACTGGAAAAAGTGACACTGTTATTATTTATAACGCCGTTAGTCATCACGGCTCGTAATAGGCAGTTACCTGCAGGTGGTTTATCTAAAGGAGACTTTCTATAGAAGCCCTCGCAGATAGTTTTGTGTAACAGAACATCTGACCAGTCAAGTTGAACAAAATGTTAACATTTACTTGTCATGTTCCAACCAAGTTAAATGTTGCCCGAGGCATTTGTTGCTAGCCTGGCCACCCATTGTACTTAATCTATTCTATACAAATTACTCTGGACACTGTACTTTTAAGTTGGATTTACATTTTTGTTGGATACAACAAATACAAGAAATGAAGTCTGCTAAGTTTTTATTAAGTGGAAATATAGAAAGAGAATTAAAGGCTCTATGCACTTTGTTAATTCAGTGGGTATGGTTATCCAGGCTACTCTGATAAATCAATTTGTCTTAGATTTTTGACATTTTACTTCCATTTTAGGAAAATGCCCAAACAATAGCCCAATTTTAGCAATCCAATCAGTGTATCTCAACAAATACTGCCCTTGTGTGAGATATTTGATTACTTTGTAAATGTAAAACTGCAGTGTAGTCAATCAAACAGAAACATCCAACATACCTCCATCGCAAATGTTGATCATCGGTCTATTTGAACACATCGGCAGGCCAGGGAGACACCCGTCTTCTGTGGGGTTGGGGGAAAGTTTTCATCAGTGGAGCATCAAACAGGCCGGGACTGTGTCAACCTGAAATCTCTATGCGGCAGAGCCTGAATGATTTATGCATTTGTCATTTCTCATTTGTTGAAACAAGGTGTCAACGTTTTTGTTTCATTGCACCAGTCAAGCCGCACCGACACAGAAGTAAGGATGGAGCACATGCCCTTGAAGCCAACAGCAAAGTCAACCAGGCAATTTGTCCAGCTGCTCCCCTTTCTTGAGTATTTAGTCGTGAAGGTGCAGTACTACGGGACAATCACCTTGTGGCTCTGTCCTCCTTTTGACAACTTTATCTCACAATGCAAGTATCCCTAATGTCTATACAAGAAAGGGTTTGTACTCCTACTGTTTACGGAAAAATATACCAGATGGTTTTGAGAAAGCCAGACATATCCCAAATGTATCATGATATTATAAATCCCATTATACGTATCCCAAAGAACAGCTAATTGCAATAATACAGTTTCATGTGACAGCTCACACTTAATGAGTGTTTTTATTTTTGTCCAATCAGAGCCTTATAATCCAGCTGTCCAATCATTATATAACTGAGTAGCATCAGAATTAGATTACACATGAAAAAATAAATCTAGCAGATCCCACTGTTATTGCAATATTTAACATAGTTATTGCTTATTGTATGTCTTCCTGACACCATTTAACCCAACAGACATCTAATCCTGTATATTTAAAGGTGGTGTAAGGATTTTAGATTAACTGTCTGGTATTGATTTATTGAAGCAGAATTGTCACTTTCTTCTCACAAAGGGTTTAATCTACCTTTAATAATCATCTATTACTATCCAAAAAAATAATAATAAGCAGTCACTGTAAAGTGATGAAATGAGAAGCCAATGTAAGGTGAATGTCTGGAGGTTTTAGTTGGATTTTCCATAGGCTATAAGAAAATAAAATGCAGCTTTTCAGTAACAAACATGTAGCATAGTTGTTTGACTTGAGTGAGACCTGATGTTAATATCATACAACAGCAGCAGGACCCACACATCTCTGTAGGTTCGACACATTTACTAGTAACGGTCATTATGTTATTACACCTATATCTCATAATCACCAGAAGAAAAGTTAGTTTTTTGTTTTTTTCGCCCCCATTAATAATTTCCAGTAAGACAGAATTGGATTAAGAATGTGAATCAAATCAATTTATGGAAAATCTACTACTTTTAAATAAAAATACAGTGACAATTTTTGTTTGAGATAGTAAGAGTTTACCAAATTCTGGGGCCTCTTTCAGGTTCTCATGCCGGTCTCTTGTCACACAAGTAATAAAGAGCTACATACTACAAGAGCCTGATGTTAGACTTATCGTATTTGTAGTTTTCTTGTAAACAGCTCGTCTACTTCACATGCACATGGCAATTCAAAATCTCGACATTGAGTAATTTATGGCCAGGTTCCATTTTCTGCAGACTGCATGCATTCAAACTTAATGTCTTCACACTGCTGCATTGTGTGCATATGTACACAGTGGAACACATCGGAACCACTCAAGTTTTGGGCGCGCATGGCCTCATCCTGTCAGCGCTGAGGATGACAGACAGGCTTTTGCTGTGTGTGTGTGTCAAAGGAAGTGGTCGGCTCTAGACTTGAGGGATCCACTAACCGAACACCGAACGGAGAGGGGAAAAAAAGAAGGTGCAGAGACAAAGAACGAAAAAGAGTGACAGACACCAAGTGGGAACGGAAGGAGTGAGGTGAGCGTGTGACGTGGAGGGGGTTTAAAGTGCCGCGGGCAATGTCTGCTGCTGGGAAAACAAGACTAAACAACAAGCCTAAATGTATCAACTTTAACAACCTGTCCTGCCTTGTAAATGCTCAAGTAATACTCAAGCTGCACTTTAACATTTCACTAACTTAAGCGATGTGGCACAAGGTCACAAGAAATTATGCTTCGGATTTAGCATTAATAAACCTCAGTGATAAATGAAGTTAGCTGAAGGTGTGTTTACTACAGTAATTACAACAGTATGTCTACCCACCACAACAAAAATAAGGCAGACAAATGCTGGTGGAAGATTATGTTGAACAAGAAGGGTTACTTTCATGTCAGGAAACTATCAAAAATAAATTTACATATTGTTGCTTTATTAATTAGCCTTCAGTGCTAATTGTACAGCATTTTCACAACAGGTCAGCAGCTTGAACTATTTCACTGATGGCATCAAGGCTGTCTGTTTGTAGAGAGACTTCCAAGTATAATTATTGTACAAAAACCATTTATTACCTAAGCTCTTATTTAGCCGACTTATAAGCACAATGATAATAAAAAAAAATCCTCTGTCGCATTTGTCATTGTTCTTGCCCAATCAAAGAAAATGCAATGCATTATATTGTGCCTGAAATGTGCTGCTTGAGAATTTAGTACTTTTTCACTTAGATGCATGCACACTACACAAATGCAGAAGCTTAAATGAGTTATTGTTCTCTAACAATGCAACATATGCTTATTTTACCTCTAAGGCAAAGATCAATTATTTATTTCTACTACCTCATCCACCCAACACAGAGTTTGCTCTCTAACTTTGACAGTTTCTCCACTGTGGGATAAATGACAAATGACAAACTTATTTCTGGCTTGCACAAAGAAATGAGGAGTGCTTCAATCGGTACAACAGCACACCATTTTCTTTCATTTGTGCTTTGGGTGAAGACATCTGCAAAGTAAAGATTTATCTGCAAACATTACCACCTCGGACCTCATTAGTGCGGTAGGTCATTGTATATAAATCAAATATAAATGGTCTTAAGAAAGGGACCAGTTGTTTAACTTAAACTGACAGCATCAGATAAAGACAGATCTCCTACACAGACAATATCCAGCTGCAATGAAGGGAATCATGCAATATGCAGGAGCTGAGCCCCACAGCACACATTCCAGATCGCAGACTGAAAGGAGACGACATGACGAGATACTTTGAAAGTCAAAATGCTGGGGGCATAAAAAATGACTTGTGCTCAATGGCAGCCTGCTCATTGTTCAATTATTGCTGATGAAAAGGACCTCACAGAGCGGGATTAGTGAAAGTGATTTCCTTGTCCTGGCTTGTTTGACAAAGTCTGCCTGTAATCCTCTTGAAAACTTTGCTGTCTTTGGCTTTTCCTGACCATTGGCTTTGCTCTGAGCTGCACATGACCCAAACAATAGAATGTAAGATGGACACTTATAGTGCAGAAAATGAAGAAAACACAGAAAAGCTTAAGGATATTGTATTTAGCTCAGTGTCACTGTTTTTCATTATCAGCTGAGAACCACTGCTTTGACCCGACCTGAAATTAAATGCCTTTCCAATTTACTGTAGCTCATTGATATCTGTAGTGATGGATTTGATCAATCAGTAGTTGCATATAATGACACTGAAACAGAGATGAAATGCATTATTTTGATAAGCTGTTAATAACATAATGTAAACAACTGGGGAAAAAATTCTCCATTAAATAGTTTGAACTTGTTATATCATGAGAGTGAGTATGTGATAAGTATATGACATTTTTAGCTGGTACACTGTTTACAGAGAAAGGGTTCACATCAAAAGTGACCGAATTAATTGCCTGAGCTCAGTTTTTTGCATCTCCAGCCATCACAAGTCTTTAGCAAGAGGCGGGAGGATAAAGCTGCTACAATTTTCTCTGGACCAATTCCTCTCAGGTGCCTCTCAAATCCTGTTCTGCGCTTGTATCTCTGGATTTGCAGAACTCGTCTTTCTGCGTCACATGTGCGTAGGAAAAAAATGGTCGCCTGTCCCTTTAGTCGCTGTGTAGCTTTTGAAGCTCTAAAGTCGCCCTAAAAAATTCCCATGTTATTTTACCAGCTCACTAACGATTTTCATACAAAGGAAATCCAAATATGGTCAAGAAAAGATCAATTCTGTTTCTGGTCATAGGTCACTGAAAGCTTCTTAGACTTATAACATCCAAATCATTTAAAGCTAGAGTTTAGGTGACAACAACATGTCGCCAAAAGAAAGTTTTTACTGTTGTCGTACAAAGTGTTATGCATGTGTATTTCTTTCTTGTTATTAAGACTCTTGGTGCAAAATTGTGCAATTAAAAATGCTCTGGCAATATGTCAAATGAAAATGCCTCCAATGACTTTAATGTGGGAAACAGAAGTGCACTTTTGTATGTTTAATACCAATTAAACCCTGGAGATGATCAAAGTGTAATTTGGACATAAGTAGTTGGTGAATTGCTAAAAGCACTCAGAATCATTTATGCATTAATGTTTGAACAAGGGCTCTACTTTGGGATTCATCCCATGCACTTTTGTTGTCAAACTTGGTAAACACATTCAAAGTATCCGAGTTTGAATTTAAAATTACCAAATGAGATTAGCTGAAATTGGCTGGAGTTTAATTTGAGTCAGGCGAGATTGTTTTTGTTACAGTGCCTCATACACCGAGATCCAGCCAAGTGGATCCAAAGACGTGAGGATTTAATAAAACACACCAACAATTGGCAAACAATTCCCATTTGAATAAGGGTGGATTTTAAAAATGGAGCGCACTGATACCAGTGGACTACTATTCTCAGTGTCTCAGACGAGCACTGATTCTCCCAAAGGGCCCCTGCAAATTAACCTTGAGCTACAAATCAATTCTTGCGTGATTTCTGAGTTTACAAACTTGCAAAAATCAATCTAGATCTGATCCAGACAAAGAACTGGCTCGTTGTGTCCAATGATGTGGCTGCTCTGACAGGTATGGCAGGGTTTTTGGTTTGAAGACGTGGTGACCGTTTTACCGATACGAACGTTAACAACATGGCACTGTTCTGATTGAATAAAACTACGGTTGATAAATTAATCACTTACTAGGTATTTATTGAAAGAACCTGCTGTACCTTTTTGCGAACACTGTCAACAGGAGCCCTCCTGGATAGTACTGTGGAGCAGACTATGTTCTGTGGAGCAGTTGTGTCTGGTCACCTGCATAAACATACAACTGCAAAGTTAGTCATTGCAAAATAATACAATTACTCTCTTTCAATAAATTTTGCAAAATAGGCATACTTTTTCAAATCCAGAGACACAAAAATCATGTTTCTTACTATAATGTAATAGTAGGTAGCCTATCGAGTGATGTTTAAAATCTTGTGTTGTTCTTTAGTGTGGAGTCAGATCAGGGCTGTAATCAGCTCAGATCGCTCACTTGCTCTCCTTCTACAGTCCATGTTTCTGGTGGTAGGAGACCCCAGAGCAGTGTACACACAGACACTAAGCGAAAACACAAACTCCACCTGGAAATACTCTGCCCTGACTGAGGATTGAACCCAGGACCTTGTTACTGTGTGGCACTCTGCTACCTTTATTGGTATAATTCATGATCTGTGCATGTATTTTATTTTCATGTGTTTAGGTGCAGACAAATAAAGTGGTTATGTAAAATTGCAATTTGTTCCATACATTTGTAACAAATGACTTTCTATGTTTAAATACACACTTGGGATATGAGAACCTCTTTGAATCATAACAAGCATTAAATCTTCACTTCATCTTATTAAAATTATCAAAACATATAATTTATGAAAGGGCTCAATAACGAAAGGGGGGTGCACTGTAAATGGAAGATCTCATATGAAGGTGGATTAGACCTTTAATCTCCACACTGGATTAAAATGCCACAGACAGAGTGTGGGTAAATCCATAGCTCTCCATTTGGGAGGTGTGCTGGCCTTGGCGCATATATATATATATATATATATATATATATATACATGTTTAGTATTCGTAGGCAGGTGCAGCACATTGCTTTCACATGCTCATCCCCTTTCTCCCCATCTATTGAATCGTAATAGGATATTTACATTTAAGGAATGATGTCCCACATTAATCTAGCCATTAATCTATACGCTAATGGGAAGTGCCCTGCTGCTGCACCGCTGTGGTTTTCAAATCTTTGGCTTGTGCATTTCACACGTGTCACAGTTTGAAAGGTCTGAAAGGTTGGAATGGTATTTTCTCTTTATAATAACGTTGACTTTAAAATAAATTTGCAAATACCTATAGACCTTTTCCTCATCAGAAAGAGCCACTGCTAAAACCAAAGAAATGGTATTCCCAATCACTTTTTTTATTATCTTTTATACAATTTACAATTTTAATCGATTTAAAAAATCTAATTCTAATGTATTTATTGATTTTTATAATTTGCCCGAGACAGTCCCCATTTTAAGCCTTGTTTAGTGGATATCATTAACCATTGCTAGAGTCAAAGCAGCGCATTGTGTTTGCAACTTTTCTGTCTAAACGTCCGTCAGAGTTACCATGGCGATGGCAATATTAACCAATTGAAAAAGAGTGTTCCTCAGGTCTGTTGCTTAATAATGAACAGCGTTTATTGTTTGACCATCAGCCAAAAATAAATTTGTGATTTACAAACGAGTTCCAGGAACAATACAAGACAACATAGTAATGAATAAGCTGCATTTTGTGGACTGTTTGTAAAACTTTGTATCAGTTTATGGTTTTTAATTGTTAACGTACTGATTTTCTGCAACATCATTTTTCATTTGCTAAGATGCTGTTGTTGAATTAGTTTTTAAGGTTTGAAAATATGGTCACCCTATTTTATCCCTCTCTGTCTTCATAGACCAGGTCTCACATAATTTCAACTGCACACAAGGCTGATTAAAAGACGTTAAAAGTGCGCCAACCTTGTGGCTAATATGCATTGCCTAAATCAACAAAAGCACGTTACGTTGCAGACACACTGTGCTGTTTCTGTTGATCAGTTTCCTACCCCCCCTTTGCTAAACCGAAGCATTTCAAAGGTTATTCTAAAATAGACATTTTAACAGCAGTTTTGAGGAAGTTAACACTTGAGGAATGCTCCCTATGGTTCAAATTCACAAGCCGCAGCTCTGACTCTGATTGATATGCAGCGCTAATGCAGGTGTGATACGCTTGTTTCCATGTCAAAAATTACAAACACAATGAGGCTGAGATCACAACACTGTGTCAGAATATGACATAGTTCTATATTTCACATTTTCTATGGTTTTATACCCCATCTGGCAACCTCAACCCTTCAACATGGGGATCAGTTGGAAAAATAATTTGTCATATGGACTTGTAGAGGGCTGTTAAGATTTTGTGATGTAGAAACTAGGGATGGGCGTTTTCCGCAAATATCACATTCGAATATTTGAGCTCACAAAAAACGAATATTCGAATATTCGTTTATTTAAATTAAGTTTACAGACGTTATTTTTCAGTAACATTTATTGTTTCCGTCATTTTTGAACAAGCTTATACACAATAAGCTTAAACATTACGCTACATCGTGTTTTGTAGCTGAAAACCTTTAACAATGTGTGCAAACAAACAAAAAAGTACAGAGCAAAAGCAAAAAAAAAGTGAACAAAAAAACGCAAACGTTCCTTGTAGAGGTGCTGTTGTGGTAACTCAGTTTCGCTTGACAGATTTTGCACACTACGTGATGATCATTTTGATCAAAGTATTTCCAAACTTCGCTACGCTTAGATGCAGAGGACGCCATTTTGTCATCAAACACAATCAACTGGTTTCCACTGCACGCTCCACAGCGCCACCCAATGCATATAGGCCTAAGGGTTATTGTTAGTTGTAGTTTGCGTGCTCAGGTTTTATTGTGGATTTTTTTTTTTTTTTTTTTTTTTTTTTACGGCAAGCAAAAATATAGCGAAATTCGAATAGCATTTTAATTTATCAAATAATTACAGCAGACCGAATGTTCGACTATCCGTGCACACCCCTAGTAGAAACTAGTGAATTCAACTGCAGATATTTAACCCCACTAACATGTCTATGCCAGGATACTGGAGAGGAGAATCCTCGGATTCAGGAGGAACAACGCCGTTTTTCAGCCCGGTCGTGGCACACTGGATTAGCTCTATATCCTCTCCAGGGTGCTGGAAGGTTCATGGGAGTTTTCCAAACCACTCCCTTTGTTACCGGTCCTGTTTATTATATTTATGGACAGGATTTTTAGGTGCAGCCACTCCTTCTGCAATTTTATTTCTCTGTATTAATCATCATCTCTAAAGTAAAATCCATTAATTAAACACTAACAAGAGATCAACAGACAGGTCACCCCTCATCTCCCTGCCTCTCTATTCCTCTTATTCTTTGCATAAAAAAAATTATTGCGATTTCTATGAGTTTTTCTATGAGAGTTTAAGATTCTACTACACCACTACAACCAACAGTCCCGTAAAACGCACAGTACACAGCTGAGTGTTGTGTAGTTGAGTTTTAATGTCACTCTAAAGCTGTTAAAATGTTATTAATTCAGAGTCCTCCACATCTCTTTTGCTCCAAATATGTCACAAGTTAAACGTCAGGGAGCAGTCGTCACATACGAATCCCATCTAACAGCGGGAAAGCTTTGTACATTTGTCAACGCACCACAGACAAAAACAGAAGATTTCACTGGAAGAATATGACGATAAACGATCGCATTAAAAATACACCACTGATTGTGAAAAAAAACTGGTGACGTGTGAGTCTGTGCCTTGTGTTTACTCAGATACTTGTGTGGTTTCAGACACTCAGCAAAGAGGCTTTGATTTGTAAAAAAAACATGATACAGGCTGAATAAAGCTGTATTTAAATGCACTTATTGTAGTGTATGTCCCCCTACTGGCCTAGCAGACACACAATAATGTTTTCAACATCTGACTGTATCCATGGGAACACTTAAATATGAAACAGGTCAACAATTTGAATTTGTCTTTGTTTAAATGTTTGGTAAGTTAATATTTGTTTGCTTTGTTTTGCACACTGATGCTGTTGCAACTGCAGTTGAAAAATTATTAATACTAATCTTTTCTTTTAACATCCCTTCAACAAATCTTCCTACATTCCAACAACAGTGAAAAATAAATAAGTGCTTGTTTTATTTTATTTTTATTTTTTTTTTAATGATTGCTTACAGGTGCTTTTGGCTGAATGCAAAGATTTATTATTGATATGTTTTGGTCAGTTTTCCAATTGCTGCATAATAGTACACATTTAGATTTCTTCTTGTCCTGTGAACTGTAATTTTGATGTTGCCACCAGTCTTTGTGTACCATCCAGTTTTTGTGTAAACCCATCTTTAGCAAAGGAAAACCTATAGAGACAAATTTATTTGACTTTAGTGACTACTTCTACATTTGATGCTATATGCACTAAGCTTCTTACAATAAATTACTCTAGTCTAAAGCAGCCTTTTGTACATGATTGTACATGATTGCTGCTCACAAACAGAAGGTGACTTGGAATGAGTGTCGGTGCACTATTTGCTAGACTCTCAAAATCTTAATGATGATTGACAGTCATAAACACCTACATACATAAAGTGAGTTCAAAGAGGTTCATTTGCATCCACAACAAGATGTTTTTTGACAATTTCCCAGCTGCTCACGGTGGGAAACTCTCCGGAGATAATGATCCTGCCTGACAGATTTGGTGCAATCAGGTATTTTCACTGCACATACAGGACAACATCCTAACAAGGACACTTTCAAAGCATGGGAAAGAGATGTTTTGCGACTAGGAGAAAACTCCAGTGTCCAAGGCAAAGTCACTAAAGATGATGGGAACGTAACGAGTTTTTGGAGTATTTTTTTGGAACCATATTGGGCGCCGACTTGAAATGTGAGTTTGTGTTTTCCGACGTCCAGACGCTAAAGCGAGGCTTGCACCGCTTGTGACAGCTGCTCTGTTTGAAAATGTCCAGAGAAACAGAGAGAGATAGCAGGCAGAAAAAGACAAAAGCACAGACTGGCAGATGGAAGAAGTGAAACCAGTGTTCTGACAGATGGATGGAGAGGCACCAGTGAGTCAGTGCGTGTCAAAGAGTCTTATGATGCCATGCGGGAAAAAAATTATAAATAAAAAGAAAACCTCGACGTCACCTCAACAGTGGCATCATTGTTGTCTTGATCATTGCTCATGCCATATGTGGTCTGTTTGTTTATGGCAATGGGCTGTTAATGTTTGAACCAGAGAATTTACCTTCTGATGGTGTGCACTGGTACAATATCAGAATTTGGATTAGAAGAAAAAGCTTCAATGTTTGTTAGTTTACATATGTTTACATTCTCAAAAATGGCTGACAAATAGACTACAAATGACACACAGAAATATATACTTTATCTACTTGTTCAATCCTCGTGTAGTATAAACACTGTGGAAATACTGTAAGTCACATGATGATTATAAATCTTTATCAACCAAAATTAATTTATTTAAAATATTCACATCAGAAGACCTGGGTTAATTTATTTAAGATAATTACAGAGCCTTCATAAAAAAATACATGGTCAAAAACAAACATGTGCTTCTCCTAAAGCAGTGCCCAGTTTGTCTGCTCTGGACACCTTTCAAAACAGGAAGTATCAAAAAGTGGGTTCTATGGAGTTTTATTTCTCTGTTTCTTTAAGACAAATGCAAAAAGTAAATAAAATGTTAGCCTGCTGTGTTCCACTTCAACTGCTAACTACAGAATCACATAATGCACCTTTATATATTATTACTTTCTTCTTGATATTTGTCACAGGAATTGTTGCCAGAGTGTCTTACAGATGGCGTCCAATTATAGCGCATAAAGATAATGTGCAGCAGACACTTCAAAGTCTTTACAAAGTGAAGCGAGGAGGTGTAAAGTGCAGAATAAGTGCAGCGTCTCACTCCAATCCAACTGAGTCTTCACATGGCAATCTTTTTTCCAAACACAGCGCTTAATCGACAACTCCATCGATTTCCTGATTAATGTCCCGGCCCACCTACACACATTGAAGCCTCGAGACATAATTTCCTTTTGAGCTTGATCAATAGCTGCATCAACATAGATAAATGGTGGAAGAAAAGGAATTAGGTTTAGTTGGGGCACTATGGTCAAAAAAACAAAAGTACTAGATTTGATATTGCTATTTCAGGTCTAATTTAAAGCAGCACTATGTAACTTGCTACAGAAGTTCAGTATTATCAGTACATGCATCTTTTAAGAAGTGTGGAGAGTTGTGTTTATGTAATGTTTCCTGGTGAGATTTATGTAGTTTTAGGGACATTGGATAAGTCTGTTCAAATACATTGAGATTGTTATAATAATAGATAAGTACCTGGATATAATTATCGGTAAACTGCCTTAGTTGACCTAGGTCAGTCTGTAAATGTTGTGAAAATAACTTCATGGCATGCAGGCAAACTACAGTAGACAACACAAAGCACATCTGACATTTGCAGGTGGCAGCAGTGGGACATGAGTTGCCTCCGTGCTGGACTGCTGACCTCTCACTAACTCACTCGCCGATAAAATATGCAGGAGGCATTCGTCTAATTTTAGCCTCCGTCCCTCCATCATCACTTTCAAAGTTTGGAGCTTAAAAAAGGACCACAGAACTCATCAAGACTTAAAATATATTACAGCCCAATGTGTGCCCGGAACTTCATCCTTTACAGCCTGAGACCTTACCCCATGTGAGTGGTTATAGTGTGTGACTCACCTGCCACAAGTCTGAACAAACAGAGCCTGAGAGGGATTATTCTGTAAACTAGTGTGTCTCAGGTTAAGGCCTTTCTCAGCATCTGTCTCCTCACATTGCTCTACAAAGTTTACTACTTCTTTATTGGCTGTGGCCATCACGATCTTTACAGATATTCAGTGCATAGTAAGTACATCTAACTTAGTGACTTCTGTGGTGGCGCAGAACCATTGTAAGTTCAAATAGGGGACAGTGCTGTTCCTCAGTCTTTTATGTGCTTTTAAATGGTTAGACTGTGTCACCAAAAGTGAAATAAATAGTTTGGTAAATGTATTTTGACTGTAGTATTAAAAAAGACCTTGGACCATTCTGCTAAAACTGAATGATGTTAGTCCTCTCACAGACTCATTTGCTCTTCCTTTTAAAACTGGTGTAGCCATTGCTCAGTTCATTTTGTTGGCTTTGTTTAGGTATGTCTCTACATGAGGCCGTGTCAGCCTTGTTGTGTTGGCCAGTTCTCTGTTCTGCTGTTTTCAGAAGACCACCAGATGTGTCCAAAAAGCCGGTTTTTAGAGCTCAGTGTGCAGTCACACTCACTTTGATGCCTGAGTTTTACAGCACAGAGTGTGATTCAGAAGACAATGCATAACTGCAGGCAGGAGGGCTTTTGTTCACTGTGATTATGGTAAAATGTGGCTTTTATGGACACCATTTGGACTGAAAGATAATGAGAATGATGTGAGAGTGCATGCAGATTTAGTATCTAGTGAGGCAGTTGACTACTGCAACCAACTGAAGATCCCTTTATTTCTCACAACAAAAAAAAATTATGAAAATTACCACTAATTTTTTTTTACAAAATATTGAGCGCTATACTTTATATTGCTATATAACTCATTGTCAAGAGTTAAAGCATCTCAATGCCTCAGATTTAGAATAACCAATGCAGTAATTCAATGCAACTACAACAATACAATACAACATCTGATATTCCCCAGATTTAATCTGACTCTAGCATATCAAGAGGAACATTTTGAATTTGCGAATGGATTGCATTCACAGTCTTGACCTTCTGCGTCAGTAGTCAAGTCAACCCAATGTCCAGAAACAAGTCTATTACATTCCTGGGATAATAATAATGTGTACTTGTTTTGCAGGGCCCCCTGGAGAGCTACAGAGGGCAGGGGCTCAAATTTGCTGGAAAACTTTATGATGTCATGATCCTTAAGGTTATATTTTGCTTTCACTGAGGGGCTGTATCTTTACAATGGTACAACAGAGATCCATGTTTTTCTACAGCACATACAGTATCTCACAATCTATGATAAACTCTTACATGTAAGACTTAAAATAAAATCATAATTATAGACTCTAAAACTAGAGGCCACTTTGTTTTTAAACTTATACTTAGTTTTAAGTGTTATTTTATGCATTTGGTTGCAGTAGGCCAATGGGTTCCCCTTGGGGGTTTGGGCCCCTGACCCACCATATTGATCCGCCTCTGTATGACCTGTCCTCCACTGGGACTAAACGTGGAAGTAATGGGACATTTACAGTAAAGGTTGGCTCGAGTCACCTTTATGCTGACTCACTGTTATGTTGCTGTGTGTGGTGAAAGCTCGCGACAACAGCACTGCCGGACAGCAGGATGTCCACCACAAGTAATAACTGTGTAGTCTGTTCTATTATAACTGATGTGTAGCCTACCATGTATTTGTGGGGTTTCACAGAGCAATATAAAGTTGAGCTTCAGGTTGTGATGAAAAAATATTTGCAATAAATTGTATTTTTTAAGCATTAACAAAAATACAGATCAAGCTATATAAATACCCCCCCACCCCCTGCACGTGCCTGTTGTTATGGCACAGAGGATGAATGTGACAGAAAAAGGCCACAATTTGTCATTATTGTAAAAGCTCATGAGAAGTTCTGCTTGAGGCTAAAATATTATTTAAGTGTGATTATGGTGTAGCTCACTTGAAAAAGCATAACCAGAATTACCCAGGTGTGATGTGGCAGGTCTGGTTTCTCCAGCTTTTTCTCTCATTGAAATTTCCTGTCTAGTTATAAATTCTCCATAAAAAGAAGAATGTGAAAAACTATTAGTAAACGGGTTACTCCACAGCATTGAATGGAGTCTTCTGGAATTGAAATTGATTACCTAATTGTAATGTAACACCATTTTTATTTTAATAAAGAGACCAAAAAGGCAAATCAAAACAATACAAGTTGTAAAGACCAACAAATTAAACCGACTCAACATTCCTGACTCCTCATGATTTAGTGCTAAATGTCATCTAATTAAAAACACTTTATTTCACAGTATTTAGCAAATAAAAATACAGTATGCCTTGCTATGAATTCTACTGCAGTGGACATTACAAGCCCCTCCCTGATTCAGAGAAGGATCATATGGGAAACTTATGAATAGATGGACTATTACATCTGTTAGATTGTAGATTAAGATCAGTGAAGTTACAGTTTTAGTGACACACACAAAAAAGATGGCAAACAAAATCCAGATGTCCCTTTAAAGTTGTGACAACCTAATTGACAAATGTCTGTTTATCTGATATTTACAGACTGGAGGATATTACAACTGCCCCATGACCAGCCCTGGATCACAATAACAGCCCATCAGTCCACAGAGGATTAGAAAGTTCTAACTGAAAAAGAAAAGAAAAAACTTTTTTTATTCAGCTCCTTTTTTTATTCAGCTCCTAATAATAATAATAACATAATTGGTAATACACTATTTGTTTATGCAAATATATCCTTTTCTATCCTACACACTGCACTTTTAAATACAAAGCATATGCTGCAAAATGGTTGAACTGTTAATTTGTGCACAATGTCAGTAAAACCTCTTTTCTTCCCAAAGTGTTTCCAGCAGAAGCAAACGTTCCACTATCATTCACCATCCCAGTCCCCGGTGTCGTAAAGCGACCCTAAACAAAAACCGTGATTCATTTGTAGTAGGCAAGAGAGCAGTATTGGTTCCAGCCGCTGATGACTTTGAGAGAATAATTAAAGTGTGGGCTAAATGTTGCTCGGGGATATTTTACATGCAGTGGAAGGGACGGGACTGGGAAGCGGCCAGAGATATTGATTACTGCTGGGATTACAGCACCATGAGCATCGCTCTCAGTCCAACAATGTAATCATCAGCCTTCTACTTGTAATGCGCAGGTTGCCTCAGCCGCACCGGGGGAGGAAGCAGCGAGACTGAGTGGACGCACAACAGATGGGTAATGTTTTATCTGCCATTGTCCTTCAACTCAAGATGAATTTAAGGTTGAAACTCGCAGACTGGGGATTTACTTTTAAAAAAGCTTTAAGGGAGCTGTGCCACAGATTAATTACTAGGATATCGCTGTCTAAAGCGTATTTATTTCACAACATCCATAGGTAATGATTGTTTTGTCTAGCACCTTTGTATTAAATAAATTACATATATTATTGCGAAATAAGGTTGAGTTGTTGCCAGAGTTTAAGCTGATTGTTTCTCTCTTGTTCAGTGGCTGCAACACCAGAATGGATTCAGGGAAATTGATGTAAGTTGGCACATGCTTTTTTAAAGGCTCTTCTTAGAGAGCTTAATCCTCACAATACATGACAGCGCTGAGCCAGCAGTTTTCCTCTCGCACTTCTAGACAAATAGTTCATACTTGTCCCACACGAACAAGCACTGTCTTCTTCGGCAAGAGTTGTGTAACATTCACAACCAAATGGATTTCTAACATTGAATTATAAGGCTGCGAACAACACTGTCACCTCCTACTCCTCCCTCCGCACACACACTTACAGCAGGGGATCAGTGGGTATATTTCACCCGACACACCAGTGAAGCATGCTATTGTTTTTCCTCATGTGTTGGTGTGTCTAAGACCAACAGAACTCACAGAATAGATGAATAAGTTTTGAGTTTTAAGGTAAAAATAGACATGTCTACACAATGTTCCACAATAAAACACAGGGTCTGGAGATGAGCTTAAAAAAGGGGAGGTGGTGGACGGGACATACAAGACATCCAACTTTTCTGCAGGATGCCTGACTACTTCTCCCAGGGTGCAATAGATAAAGTATCAAAAGCATGTTTAGCCCCATGGCCTGGACAGTCATTATTGTTTTTCTATTGTAAAAATATATTATTCTGGTCCCTTAAGATTTAAGTTGAATTTCCAGGACAAGAAACAAATGGACACCGATAAAACTACCTCTAAGTCCAATTAAATAAACTTGCAACCAATCAGAAGTCAGGGGTAGAGCCAACAGTTGAAAAAGAAACTGCCTCTGGACTGACACAATTTGAAAAACATACAGTATATTGAGAGAAACAGAGCCTGCCCCATTTTAGATAAACTTATGGTTAAACAGGTAGGATTGATTTAGTTGGAAATCTGTTTGAATGGGAGGGGTTCCAGTCCCACAGTCTCACTTCAAGAAAGTGAATGGTTTTGGCTGGCCAGGCTAGAAAAGACATTGTACTTGGAGTTTGAATCCCAGCACACCTGAAAAGTGTGTGCTGAAAAGAAAGTGTGTTGGAGACACTCTTCATTCATATTTATTTGAACAATGTTTTGGTCCAATTGACCTTCATCAGGTTGGCTATATTTATTCAACACTGTTCAAATAAATATATGACTGAAGAGTAATACAGTGTGTGGAAGCTTTTTTTAGAGTTTCTCAGAAAGGACATGGTAAAATCTATAAATTGCTTTTTGTTTATTGCACACAAAAAGACATCCTCCAAAAGACAAAGGTTTATGCATGCGCCACTCCATCTTCTTGAAAAAGTTTTCTATTCAGATATTTTTTTGTTATGTCTTTCCTGTATTTAGTCATTTGTCTGTTATTCACATTATATTTGTGCATTACAGGAGTTGGCTTGTAACCCATTTTAAAGATGGCCCATTTACCGACAGCACAATGAAGATGATACAGTAGTATTTAGTAGTTCAAGTGCAAAAACTTTTTTTAAAATAAACTAAACACAATTTGCCTCTAGTGACTTCTCCAAACAGAGGCCTTGCCCAATGGCATCTTATATGAATATGTTTGTTTATGCTATCTAAAAACTATTGATTTACTATGGAAAAAGCCCGGATTACGGCCATTTTATTGCCCATTCGTAATGACAATAATATAATATTGGTGAATAGGGGACCAATGGGCGGATATCATCCATATTTATACAATCTATGCTTGTAACCCATTTTAAAGATGGCCCATTTACCGACAGCACAATGAAGATGATACAGTAGTATTTAGTAGTTCAAGTGCAAAAACTTTTTTTAAATAAACTAAACACAATTTGCCTCTGGTGACTCCTACCCCCTTCTCCAAACAGAGGCCTTGCCCAATGGCATCTTATATGAAGTTGTATCCAATGATTGTAAACATAGTGGATAGCGCGAGCTCATCACTGATATTGGCCTCACCGCAGGGCAATAAAATAGTGGTTACCTTCAGGATTTTCTGCTGTTACTGCATAGTAAAACTATAGTTTTAGATAGCATAAACAAACGTATTAATCAAAAATGTACTTTATATTCTGCTTTTGGAGCCTGCCCCCTCGAAGGGCTCACTTTACACCGGTTTTAACCACACTTCATTGGCTTCCTTTGAAATGGAGAAATTTTAGTTTTGACTTTTAGAGCTCTGCATGGACAGTACATCAGTTACCTGTTGACCCCTCACTTCTCCTCTCGCACTCTTTGTTTCTCAGGTCAAAACCTCCTTATGCTCCCCAAAACCTGCCTGTTCCTCCAAGCAAATACCCCCAGACTCTGGAACGCCCTGCCCCTGCCGTTGTGTGAGATTGAATTGGTTGATTCTTTTAAAAAGCAGCTGAAGACACTTTTATTTAGACCGATTTTGTTTTATCTGTGTTTTATTGTTTTTTATTCAAATTGTTGCACTTTGTAAACCACTTTGTAACAGATTTTTATCTATGAAAGGTGCTATATAAATAAAGTTAATTATTAATATATAGAGATTATACGTCTGGTCACCGTTGACCAAATGTGGAGACTATAAAACATTGTGTTCTGTCTTTAAAAGTTACATATGTTTAGCATCTCTTCAGCGTCGGAAACCCACAAAGTGTAGCTCATAGGTTAGTCTGCTGTCATTCTGTGTCTCTGGCAGACTGAAGCTCCTTCCTCTTGAGAGTTAATGTCACATCCCTCAGCGCACAGTCGTGAAAGCCCTGCATAAATATTTGACATTATTCAGGGCTAGTCCAGTCAGCTATAATTGTTCTTTGTTGGATTGCACCTGGACTTTGAAGAGGAAGTGCTCTGGAGGCGGTCAAGGGTGTTCTCTTGGAGTTGTGTGAGTCGCCGTAGCCCTGGGGCGTCCCTTGAAACAAGTCCTTATTTGAGGCAGAGGAGCGGGGACATCTGAAGCCAGCGGTGACATCATGTGTCTTCTTCCTCCTCACTGTCACTCTTTTTAACTCTCACTAACTTTAGCTGCAACTTCTAGACATGCTTATATAAATTTTAGTTTGAAGGTAAAAGGGCTGAAGTCTTAGTTTATATTGACAGGAAAAAAAAAAAACAGTTGTGGCAGTACTGGCCTCTTTGTCAGATAGAGTAGATCTGGAACAGGGATTCACAAATGGTGGACCCTGGCTTAAATCTGGGCTCAGGACAGGAATCTAGAGTTGATGAATTGATAAGCACTGTTCCATTTTCTCTAACAGTCTCCTCTACCTTGTTTTTTATGTATTTCTTGAATCATAACCAGTCACTGACTGGTTATGATTGACCTGTCAGTGACTGTAGGAATAACCTACACAGTTACAAATGAGCAAAAAAAAACTTAAACCTTTTACTGTTTGCAAACATGTTTTGAGGGTTAGATTATGTGGATTTAAGGTGGTTCAGTGCAGCAGCTGGATTCTTGTGAGCTCTGTGAGTTCACAAACACACACATTTTGACCAAACCACACCTGGTTCAGACCATAGGTGTGGCACTAAACAGTTATAAGAGTAATTTAAGTTTACTAATGTAGTGACTGTTTTGCCATTACTTAAGAACATAATGGTTATTACTTCAGAACATAGCAGATAAAAGGACCTTGTTAAGGGCAGTTACTGGAGGTGGTTCAACAAGTCTCGTACCAAGTATCTATCTGAAAGTATCTGCAGATGGTTTAATGTAAGATTAGTATTGGATATGGTGGTGTACTATTTTGACATTCACGCCATTTCATTCATACTCTAAGGTTCACAGGGGTTGGAGCCTAACCCAGCAGTTTTGGGACTAGGGAAGGGTACAATAGCCAGTTTAATCACAAGGCTGACATACACAGAAACACAATAATATTTTTTGGGTGTTGAATAATGACATCATCCAGCAATAAAGCAGCTCACCAGTGGAAGATTTTTAGATGTGTATAGTTCCCAAGACATCAAATGACTCCTTATACACTGAGATAATGCACTTGTATGGGTGATGTATAGGTATTTAGATTGGTCTTGGTAAAAGTACTGTATGTCCCCAAACTCAAACAAAACAGTCTTGTAAATACAAAGCTGAGCATGCCGTTGCCTCACATTTAAACACCTATTGTAGCTGAGGTACATCTGGAAAGCCAGTGGGGGTAATTTCGTCGGGTCACCCCTTTTCGATGCCAGTCAGCCAGATTACACTGTTTGTTCAAATACAGCTTGGTCAAAAGGATAAACTGTGATCAAACACAGCTGAATTGCCACCTCAGTTTCCACTGCGTGTGTGTGTTTGAGCTGGCAGAGAGGCACAAGGACAACAGGCACAATGTTTGCAGTCGTCAAACACAGATGTTCAAACCCATGCAAAGGTATTGCTGCTTATTTGGTTCCCAAATTTGATAAGAAAATAAACAATGCAAGTCATATGGCATGCACAAAACAAAAAAACAATATAATTAGACTCTGAACCACTCTATCCTCGTGTAGTGTTTAAAAGAGTTCTGTTCAACAAAATACAACACTTGGATGTATAAGTCAGGCAAAAATCAAAAGTGCACAGCTTTGGCTGAAAAGGAGAGGAGCTGTTCTCGCGGGGCGTCTGTGTGGTGGCACTCGTCATTGAAGCGGTGGAGAGAGATAACCCGAGGGCCTGCAGATAAGTGAATCTAAAGACCTCAATAAAGCCACAGCCAGAAGAGCAGGAAGACACGCCGAGGTATTAGTCCATCCATCATCTGCCTCACTCGAACGCACAGTACCAAAATATATACCGCTCCCATCTAATCTGCCTAGTTCTCTTTATCTGTGTCATCTGTGGCTCCAGATAACCAGCACCCACGACTCTGGAGACTGCATCGAGAACTAATACTCTATATGGGCTTGGACTAAAGGTTTGGACCACTTTCTCACGAGTCACTGGTAAAAGAAATGTAATGTCAACTTTGCACACTGTTTTTGAGTTACTGATTACAGAATATTAAAAATGAGCTTATAGTTCTTTCTGGTTTGTGCAATATAATAAATATTTTGACAGGTCTCAGTCTTATATTAGAATTCAATTGTACTGGTTCTTGTCTCAAATGAAACTAGTTCTGTAGACCACAAGGAAATGTGGAAAAAGGTGAAAAATGTATAATATAGTTTTAAGGAAGGAGGCACTGTAGATAATAGATCCATAAACAGAAGAAAGTCCTAATGGAGTATACATGCAGCTGCCTCTTCTTTTCTCTGTCAGTGTCAAAAGTGTCAATTTAAACTCGACTTACTAAGTTTTGACCACAACTACGCCGACTCAGAAATGTGTAGAAGATATTGTAAAGTAATAATAATATGGAGCACACAACAATAGCTCCAAAGATATCTGCTGTAATTGTGGAAGAGTCAGGCTGCTCATTTTGTGGCAGAACTGTGACATTCAGGGACAACCAAAGGGCCCTGTGTCTGTATTCATCTCACTTAGACTTTATTGTTCGGCTATTTTAGGTTCCACAATACCCCCTTTTTTATTAAAATGTCTAGCATTCAGAGGTAAATATATAACACAAGTCCCCCACTCTCATAAAGTAAAGATTGAACTTGACTGTAGTGTTTACACATTTGCAGAAACTAGATATAGATCATTTTCAACTAGGCACTAATGTACCCCATTTTTTGTGAATGATACTTAGCCATATTTTTGCATATTTATCCACTATTTCTACTTTCTCTTTACATGTCAGTAGGTCTGTGAATACATTTTTTTCTTAGCATTGACTGCCAACTGTCACTTAAATCCCTTGCAGCCTATAAATTATGAGGAAACATTGCTGTGACTCACCATGTACTGATCAATTCCAGTTGACCTTTGTCACAACCTAGTCACCGTTTACGTCTCATTCCAAGGTCAGAGTGGGAGATCCATGCTGTTGGTGCCCTGTCTGATCTTTGATTGTGAGCTTTGACGAAGAGTAGTACAGCAGGTTATTTGCTTCACGTCCCCTTCTGTCCCATCAGCAGGCGCGTGTTGTTCGCTTCACTAAAACTCAAGCCAGAGGTCGACATCAGTGAATTAATTGCGGGGTGCTAGAGACGCTGGTCATGGAGGATGTATCGATCCTGGGCTGTTGAATATGCTAAACATTAGTCTGACAGGAGTGAAAATCACAGGTGCTACAACCCTGGAATACCAGCAGTGAGTCTGGGGATCAAACAGAAGCACAATTGTTATCACCCAGCACTTAATCATCCAGCGCGTTGCTTTGTCATCAGCAATCGCTGTGTTAAATAAGTCCTTGATTTAAAAATGTAATACCTCTATTATTGGTGTTTGCTTTTTGTCCCGAGGAGGTTTTACAATGGCTTTTCTGCCTGAGACATAAAATCTCCTCACATAGTCAAATTCACTATTCCCATCATGTGCAATGGAATAATTATCATAAACATTGAATTGTCCACCTCTTTCTGAAACCTGTTTAAAGGCTGTGCTGGGCCCACTCACTGTGTGGCCTTGTGTTCTGTAGAAAGACATGCTTTTGAAGAGCGATCATCACATTGCCATGGGAATCCCTGTGAAGGATAAATGTGGAAATTTCTTTTTGATTTTTAGAATCTCCTCATTTATTAGAAGTTTAATTATTAAATCCCTACTGTTTGCTTTAAAGCCAAAAAGAAAGCAGATTAAAATAATGACAGTAGGCACTCAAATGGAAAATAAATAAATAAAAGAAATAAAAGAAAACAACATTAAACATGACACTAATAGTTTTATCACACTATTATATCTTTTTTGTAATCCCTTTACTTAAGTGCACAATGGCAAAGTGGTGAGAGTGAAATCTGACTCTCTCTGGGCTTCCTCGGCTTCCTTCATCGTCACTGACATTAGAGCAGGTTTATCTTTGAAACGGTCCTGCTCTGAATTATGGACATAGTTGAGGTTTTAGATTGTTGGCATTGTGAAAAACTTTGCCACCATTACAGTTCATTAATCCTAAAAATAAACAAAAAGTATTTCTAGTATTCATGTGAATGATGACACCATACAGTCAAAAATATTTAATAACAAGTGTTACTGTTAACTCTAATCGAGCGCTTCCTTAACAAATGTTCTCTAACCTTTATGTGTGACAAATGCCCTGAATCTGTCACAACAGTGAATAACATTTTCACATCAATGACGTATCATAGAGTTTTAAACTAGTTAATCACATGAATTGTCTTGACAAATTCTCAGCACTTTAAGCATCTTAAATGTTCAGCTTGTCTTAGGGTCTTTTAACACAAAACAATTTTACACTGGTCAACACTAATGAGGGAATAAACCCAAATGACTTCAGCTCATTATGCTTTTCTTACAAACTGGGTCAGAATTTAAGGCCTAATGGGAGAAGTGTGCTAACCGCCCAGATCAGAGTGACCGGTGCTCTCTCTAATAGGCCTTGGAGAGGCCTCATTAGCAGTTGTACACACCACACCAGTGTCAGGATAAACACAAACACTGGGGAAACCCTAGAAAAAATTGCAAGTTTAATCATCCTAAACTTTCATGTTTTGACTAAAAACATATTAATAACTGCCCGCTCTGTTGGCCGAACAGTACGCATTTACCTTAAATTTAGTTTATTTATATCAACTCAACTCACCATGACACTGTAGGATTGGTAAAATCCGTTTTGGATTGTATTTCAGGCTAGTGTCTGCCGGGACTGATGGCAGCATCAGTTGTGACACAGTGTAGTTTACATTTAGTCATTTATCCAAAGTGACTTACAAGTGAGGAAAACAATGGAAGCAATTTTAACAACACAAGGAAGCAAAAAAAAGTGCACCATAAGTGCACCAAAAACTAGTCAGTTAAACCCAGCACAGTATACAAAGCTAAGGATAGGAGAAAATTAAAATTGTATTATTTATTTTTTAAGAAGAAGAAAAGGAATCAATAGAAAGGAAGTAGAATTCATTGTCAGGTGTTGACGGAAGAGATGTGTTTTCAGGTGTTTTTTAAAGATGGCTACAGAATCTGCTGATCTTGTAGCAGCAGGTAGATCATTCCACCAATGTGGAACAGATCCTGAGAAGGTACGCGAGAGTGATTTTTTACCTTTTTGGGACGGTACCACCAGACGTTGTTCATTTGCAGAGCGCAGGGATCTGGTAGGAACGTAGGTCTGTATTAGTGAGTGAAGATATGAGGGTGCAGAACCAGTGGTGGTCTTGTAGGCCAAGAGCATAGCTTTGAACTTGATGCAGGCATCAACCGGGAGCCAGTGTAACCTAATGAATAGAGGAGTTACATGTGCTCTCTTCGGTTCATTAAAGACCACTCTTGCTGCTTCAAATAAATTCAGCAAAAGTATAAGTTTAAGAGATGCATAAAAAACATAAATCTATACCAATTATTTTGATGTTTTTTCTTGTTGCAAGAAAGTAACAATTCTCTGTCATCAATGGCCTCTTCATTATGTGGTTAACAGGACACTGTGATGTGTCTCTCTACAGATGATGCTGAATGTGCAACAGTTCATTTCATTTGGGCCATCCTAATGTAAAGACTAAGTGCATAATGTACTAATGGAAATGTCTGTTAAGGTTCTCAGTCATCCAGGTAATAGTTCACTAACATAGCGTATAATAATCCTTTGGTAAAAAATGTTATGCTTCTTTGTCTCTTAGTTCAAACCATAGAGATATAAAAAGTCCTACAACCTTTCTTCAACCTAAACCGGCTACACTTAGTGCCTATTTCCAAACCCAAGCATAGTGTACCATAGCTAATGTCTTCTTTGTAAATAGTAGAGGTGATAGTTATTATTTATTACAAAATACCAGAAGACATTGTGTATTCAGTAAAACTTATTTATAATTCAAATCTAATCACAGCGGTGACAGAGATCCTCATTGAATCATTACAGCTTGACTTCCATCTTTGCATTCTTCCATGTTTATCTCTCTCCTTTTATTTGAATATGCACCGTGAGTTCCAGCTACAGCACAAATCTGACTAACATCATTTTCATGCAGCAGCTCTCGGTTCAGTCATATTCCTTGCTCACATCTCTGGACCAAAGCCCCGTCACAAAGCCTTGGAAAAACTAGTGTCCCAAGAGGCCGCAACCTGCAGAATACCAAAGCGTACCAGGTGCCGCCTTTTCAAAACGCAGGCCTCTGCTTAAACTGAGATGCATTATTTAAAAGACAACTGAGAGGCATAAATAGAGTGAATGCACTATCTGTAGTTCTAATAGGCCCCCGGAGGTCTTCATGTGGTCTTGTTGTGAGAGATCAGCCGACTCTGAATTGCATTTTGTTTGTCAGGGTTTGACCTTGTGTGTCTAGTTCCCAGTGAGACAGCACTAAATTTTGCCCAGTTGGATACATATGATGTGAGCTGAATGGTAATAAATGTTAACAATACTGTGCTTTGATATCTCCCTATTACAATGTCAGGGTTGATATGATTACAGATGCAGGGCTGGGATGTGTGGGCTTGTCTTCACTGATTGTGTGAAATGTATGCTTTGATTGGACAACAATGACTCCATTAACATTTACAGAACACATTCATTTACAGCTTGCACTGTGCTTATTCAGAGCTCTATACACAGAATCTGAAATCCAGCCTACTGCTCACAAGTTTATCTAATCAAATAAATTGTGTAGATATATTAACAGTTCAGTTGTGTGCATATTAAAGTAACACTATGTAACATTTATATTTCTTGTTGTGGAAGTTGCATTATTTTGGCAAGATACAGTATTGTTCAAAATAATAGCAGTACAATGTGACTAACCAGAATAATCCAGGTTTGTAGTATATTTTTTATTGCTAAGTGGCAAACAAGTTACCAGTAGGTGCAGTAGATTCTCAAAAAACAAACAAGACCCAGCATTCATGATATGCATGCTCTTAAGACAATTGAGTGCAATTGAGCAATTAGTTGAAAGGGGTGTGTAATAATAATAATGTGCTCTCTCTTTACCTGACTTTGAGACTACAGGTTTAATACATTCTTTAGTTGCTTTAAACAAACGTACGTATGTTCATGTTACAGGACTGCATTGTTTAAAATTAAGTTTGCAATCAATAGTCTATTGTCTAATCAAAATTCATAGTGCTTATTTGCCTTCTAAATATAACCCTTTTCTTGCTGTAACCAAAATCTCTTATCAGACCCACACCAGTAGGCTCTGCTTTGGCTTCATGTCCCAGCCAGGACTAGGCCACTGTACTGATCCAAGTCAAGTCAGTTCATAACTGAGGTACTGTCTTAGATGAAAAATATATTTAATCTCAATAGGACCTGAACCTATCCTTGCATGTAATACCAAATTAAAACAGCTCTCTTAATAACAAAACTAAGAAGTGTAAAGCAGCTCTTGTGTTGGGCAGGCTTTGTTATTTTGAGATAAAACATTATAATTATTTGGTCTGGGGAATGGTATAAATGTGACACGACAGAAATTGCAGACAGCTGAAGTTATGTTTTAAATGAGTGGCTCTGAAGCAGCCATGAGGAGGGCAACTGCTCAGCGAGAGATAAAGGCTGAGTCACAGACACCTGTGAGTCACTATTCACTCAGGGCCAGGTCCAGTAACCTACAGAGAGCCATCAAACACATGCTTAATGGAATTACATGTTACACCTGATTAGCGTTTACTGCTACTTATTGTCAACAGAGGTGCGGTCCAGCAGTGCAGCTAATCAAGCATCTAACAAAAATCTACCATGTTAATTAATTTAATATAACCATGGATGGAGTCAGTGACGCATTTTAGACACTTTTTGCTGCACTTTCCTCAGGTCTTATACCTCTCGGCTCAGTGAGCAATCCTCACAGAGTGCAGGTGAGCCATAGAGACTCACATCTCATTAAAACGTGCATTACCCCCTTCCTGTCTGCCTATCTCTGCTCTCCCCAACCCTGCGGTAACCATATGGACCCCATACTAACTCTCATTATACAGCACAAATGAATTTAGTCCCTCCCAGACAAGGAAGGCCCCAGTGTTTACGTTTTCAAGGTAAAATGTTTAGAACCTGTCCCAAACACGGAGCTGGAAAAACACCTGCTGACTCATTAAATCAGGTTTCATAAAGTAGACATGAGATTTTTTTCATCTGCACAACTGGGGTCATACAGTTACCTGGTTGTTCTAGAGTTAATACATTCACTGAACCTGAATAGGTTCCATTGTACATTTATAATACAACCACTGTATAATTCTTTCTCTGTATTTAGCATCTCAAGGCAGAAATACAACTTCACGGCATCACTACAATTTGGCTTTACCTACAAGGTTCAAGAACTACTACTTTTAAAAAGTGTCATAGTTATTAATGACTCAGCATCCGCTCAAACACAATTGTTCCTTCGTATGCAATGATTGGTTCCCCATGCTTCATAAGTCTATAGCTCTCATCGAGTATTTAGTAGTTCAATAGCAGGTAAATAAATATGTGACAAATGTCAAGTATGTCTTCCTGCATTCAACAAATTGCAAACCTGGGTGCGCTGTCACAAAAAAACTGAGGTCCTAGAACTGCAGCCTCTGGTTGTGCAGGAACATACTATTGAATTTAATGGTAGAGATCTTCTTCTTTGGGGTTTACTGGCAGCTGGCATCCACTAAGTGGATTAAGCATTACTGCACCTTCAGGTTCCCCTCAAATTCTAAAAAAATCTTTTAGATTCTTTTATCAAGTCCAGTTGCTACTAAAAGCTAAAAATTTCTTTCCTACCTTGCTTACACTCTCCATATTCTAACGTTTTTTTGGACACTCCTAAGTTCTTCTAGTCTAACATCTAACATCTTTTTTCTCTCTTCTGTGTACTTTGGACAGGATAAAAGCCCATAAGGATAAGACTCTGTGAAATTTTTCCCAATAAGATTTAATGTGCTGTTAAGTCAGCTGTGCCCAATCCTCATTGTACTAAAGATTACTTCTTCTTATTTCCTTTCCATCTAGGAACCCAGACTCTGTTTTGTATGGAGAACCAATGCCATCCTTTTCTTTCATCTTTGTCTCCCATCTTTGTTGCCATTGCTGAGTAGCTCCCATCAAGGCTATACTTTTTCCTTCAGACTTTAAAAAATTTATATTAATTTCTATTGTTTCTTTTTTTGTTGCTTTCTTTGCAGGTTTATCTGCCCTCTCATTTCCTACAATTCCTAAAAGTGCCGGCACCCAGACAAAAGCAACATCTCTGTCTTGTCTCATCATTCTGGAACATGAAAACAACACTTCAAACACTAATTGGTGATGATTTTTCGCACTTCCTGTTTTTATACTCGTAAGAGCTGATATGGAATCACTGCATACTATTACCAAATGATAGAGATGGCTCAATAAGGCTGAGTTTTAAAGATTTTTATTTGAGCTTGTGACTTAAAATGAGCGTTACCAAATGGTTGAACAGACTACAAAAGTTACTGCAATTTCTTGATGCTTTCTTTCTTAGATTTTTTGTTGCTTTATTAGATAGGGTTCATATATCTTTCCAGATAAAAGACACATTCTTGATAATTCTTTAAAAGATTTTCTAGTAAAATTTACATTAACATAAACATTCTGGAGTAAGTGCATGTGCGTTTTTGTCTCAGCAGGGCACTTTCATATATACATACTACATGTATCTCACGTATTGTGGATCTTCTGATCCATTACACTCCAGGAAGCTTCATGTCCTGGGAGGCGGGGGTGCAGTGAAGCACTCCCGGGCTCCAATCATTAACCCCATCCCCATCTGCTGACACAACAAAGTGCGCAACCGCATAATCAGATGACAAGTGATGGAAGGAAATTAAGCAAAGGGAATGGCTCGGGACGGGGAGAAGATGTCTTGGCTCTGCCTTAAAAGAAGTGTCGCGGCAGGCGGCTCATCAGGAAATTGGGGTGTCAGCGAGCTGTCAGGGTGCATTGACCTAACGGGCCCAGTTTGCCGGGCAGCTGTCGTGGACGTGTCAGTCTTCCTCTCAGCCAATCAGTCTTTGGCAGAAAGAGTAGACGCTTTCAGAAAGAAACCAGCTGTCACATTAGCAACAGACACTACTGTATATCTCCAGTAATAATGTTGAATTGATATTTAGCTTTTGTGAATGGCTGAAGGCTTGAGAAAAATATTATCAGTTGAGTGGTAAAGTTAACTGCAGTAAGTTCAGAAAGTTTGTGAAAGGCTTCTATTTCTTTAAACCTTTTTGTCAATGCTCTGTTGGTCCCTTTTAATCAAACTGTAGTTAGTTTTAGACAGTCAGTTTGCTAGCTTTGCAGAAAAAGGTAGCAAACTAGACATTCAATTAAGAATGTAATTTAAGTTGAAGTGGATTATCTTTATTTCATTCTAACAACTGATTAGTGTTGTAGTCACATTAATTCTTTATTTTATTTTATTTTATTGTTTTTGATTGGGACAGTGCATGTTAATGAACATACATGAGACACATCCACATGAATGTAAACACACCAGCCTCAGGCTAATATCCATCCACTGGACCAACATTCACACATTCATACACCAGTTCTGTGTCACTGGAGGCAAGGAGGGTTAAGTGTCTTACCCAAGGACTCAACAACAGTATGAACTGTGGGGAGAGCAGGAATCGAACTGTCAACCTCTGAGCCACTGCGCCTCTACACCACATTGACTGACACCAAAGTGTAATATACTATAAAAACCATGACAAGACCAAGATCCTTAAAGGGCCGAACCAAAACCAGGCCACGATACAAGGGAACAGTTATAAAATCTAAACATGTCCAGTTTTTGAGCCAAAACTCATGGAGGTGAGTGTTCAGTGATAAAGGCAGAAATGGTGTTAAGTCTAATCTTAAGACCAGTCTCGAGTATTATGACTGATGATGAAACTTTTGACTTCATTATGTTAATGTCTGTCTTCTGTAATGGACCAAATACAGAGCTGAAGTTGAGGAGATGGATGGGAGCTCAAGTATAAGAAGTTATATTTGATCCCAAATTTTACCAGTGAGGTCCTGGACAACCTGTTATATCACTTTGTGCCTCTAGATGGAGTCATGAGCTATAGTACAGCAGTTAGTCAGAAATTAGATTCGGCTCCAGGTTAACATAATGGCATTAAATATGAGTTACAACAGTAATAATTTATTAAGGCAACCAGATTTAAAAAGACTTCTGACAAAACGAAATAAGCTTTTCCAAAATAGTTACTGAATTTGGGAGACTTGGTTCCAAACTAAAACCAAATGGTTAAAAGTTAGCAATATAATTTTCGGTTGCAATGTAAAAATACTGTTATAGTGACAGGCATGCTCGGGACTGAGTTTTTTTTCACAAACATATACAGACCCATATTCAAGCCTTCTCTTCCCAACACATGGTAGATGTAATAGAGACCTTTAGACCTTTTACAACACAGATACCCACTTCAACGAGAAAGCCTGCACTAACAGCATCTGAAGGTCAAGGTCTGCCTGGTCAAAGTGCATTTGGATGTCACAAACAAGAAGTGCTGCATGTATTTGGGTGCTGCTTGGGTGACCACTGAGTACCCATCTCCCCAGTGTCCCAGCCCCTCAGCCTGGGTGCATGCGTCATTCTTCTGGGCCACAGCTGCTGCTTCCCCGGGGAGAGGACACCAAACACAGCAAGGAGAAGGAAGACGAGGGCATAAATAAAATAACACTTGTGTTTTACCTTGGAGAAGCAACTCAGCTGTTGTTGTTTTCCTCCATGCAGATTTAAACCCACATTTTTCATGAATCTCCCTTGAACTGTGACATCTCCCGTGGGGTTTTCGTGACTCCAGTCCATGGTTTGGGCATTGTTTGCAAGTGTTGCATTGTCAATAGGAGGTTATCAACACATAACAATGAACTACACTATGGAATTCTGACAAATGCAGATGGAAACACTAGTGACAAACCATACTGTTGCTACAACACAACTCTAAAACGACTATATGTAGTGTTTTGCTTTAAGTGTTATGGCTTTATTTGCCAAAAGTCCCTGTGTTTAATTTGCTGACAGCAGTTAATTCCTACTTAAAACATTACGAAGAAGGAATTTTTTCTTGTTTCCAAATACCCCTGACTGTGGACTGGAGAAATGGCAATAAACATAGCACCTTGATTGATTCCAGTGCATAATTTAAATAATTATTACACTTAAGTTTATTAATCCACTGTATGTGACATGTCACATGTGACACATCACAGCATTTGTTGCCAAGACTAATACTAACTGTAGATTGTCCAACATATAGTGACACAATGAGAAGTATGAAACATGTGAAAGTGTATATAATTCAAGTCAAGTACTAGCATATAAAGTTTAACAAAGGTTAGCATGTTAAGTTTTTGTCATCATTCTGTTATCTGAATGTTCTGTTGTTGATGTAATTGTACATTGTAGAAATATGTGGTAGTTTTTTACACATTCTTTTCATTTTCAGATGTTAATCAGATGTGAGTATAATTCATAAATACCAAACATCCTAAATTTAATCAACATCTTACATTAGCTACAATTTACCATAACTTCATCCTATTGTTTACTAATGAATTTGAAATGAATAATGCATAGTAACAGTTTTGGATATTTCTTTTAGTCTATCTTCTCATTTGTGAATGTTAAAACCATTTTGGTTAGGATGAAAATATGATGAAAACATGATCATTCCTGGTGATTCATTAGAGTTCAATGCATGTACTAATACATGAGTCCTGCATGAAATAATGCATAAAGTCATGACAAAATGTGCCCCTACTCTATAGTGTTACCAGCATTTCCTTATGTGGTTTGTACCAAATTACTTTGTCTTTCTCTGTAAACATAATGTATAGAATTGATTTCCCAGACTGGTAATGCATAGGATTTTAATAAACACTAGACTTCATCTTTTTTTTATAAACTTATAGATGGAAGCAATGGCTTGGTCACAAAACATATTAGAACATATTTGTCCAAACCAAGCCATACAAGTTTAATGCTTTGTGTTGCTCTGGGCTGTATGTATAATTAAGCTTTTCTATGGGCTTTCCCTCCTGCCCCGTCTGCTAGACAGAGAATACATAGGAAATGTGTTTTTGGATTACACACAGAGATGACAATTGTTTACCAATATGAAAGGAAAGGTGATTTGGAACAGGATCCCGAATAACACATAGGATAAATGTGATCTGAGTCGTTCTTTATGAAGCAGTATCAGACTAAAGTAGTAAAGTTATCTGTGATCCCTATCTAATATTTTTATAACCCTTTGCTTGACAGCTTTTCATTACTGAATATGTAATCCACCCATATGTCCTCCCACTTCCCAGCCACCTCCACCAGGATACTAGTGGGTTGCATTTGACTGAAAAATCATGTGAATCTTTGTTGGATGCAAATAAGAAACTTCTCTCATTTAGTGTTTTGATTAACAGCCAAATGCACTGTTCTGTTCTAAAACTTACTTTATTTGAAATCACTCAAAAAACCCGTTGAAGGGTTAACAGAATAAAAAAAGATCTTAGATAGTGTGGCCTGTCACTACCTTCCAGTCTATGGAAGTGTGTCAGTGCCAGTAATGACCTTGATGATTCTGCCAGGCTGCAAAAGCCAGTGATGGGGCCATTCCAGCACATCAATTATGAGAGGCGTTTGTTGAGGTAATGTGCAGCACGCGAGGAGCAGGGCGAAGGGTGGACGAGACTATTGCACTATTCATGTCACCATCTGCTCCCTTTCACAAAGTCTTGCTCCACAGGCCTGCGGGCTTTTGGAAGCGGGCCGCGGGCCACAGCGCCGGTCCAAATCCTCCAGCAACGTACAATGATGTGACGTCGACCAGCCAGAAGCACTGCCCTATACTACAATACAATGTGCAGTACAAACAAACCAACCGAGCACCTGCGCAATTGGATTGTGCTGCCGAGGGAAGGGTAATAGATGGGAGCAAATATAAGCAGCCGGGGACTTCCACTGCAATAACAGGGATCAATAAAATGCACAAGGGTGACAGCCAAAAGGGGTCATCAAATATAAGATCCAAAGCCAGTGTTAGACGGGGGCACATGAAATATAAATGCTGCCAAATAGAACAGATTTATTTTGGGGGGAAATTCTGAAGATGAAAGGTATGTTGTGTTTGTCATCTTGTCATTATAATTAGAATTATAACACGGCTAAGACTTTGGAAATGGAGAATGCTGTAAATTCACCTTAAGGCGTCCAACAGTTGTAAAAAAAAAAAAACAAGTTAACCCACGCATTTTACCCAGTTATCGCCAAAAGAGTTGGATTTCCAGGAGGAAGTACCAAAAGGTGCAATTGAATAGACATAATTAGAGAAACTTTTAATGGTTATGATTGGTTCAACAGGATTTCAACCAACTGGAAATCCCATTTTACAAATTGACTGCATTCGTTGTCTTCCCTTGTGTAGAAGTTCATAGCAACACTTTTAATGCAGCGTGTGATTTACCTAATATCTCTTCTTTGTTAAAATTAGAAAGTGATGTGCTGTTTGCTTTTTATCTCCTTAGATTCATCAGGTTCTCTCTGCTTTCTGAGAAGTTTTGTGATATTGAGGTTAAAACCTTTGACATTATGATTAGCACAAGCCATTAGCATGTGGAGCCCATAAAATGTAAAATTAAAAAAAAAACAAATAAAATGCATACAACCTTGATATACCCCTTCTCCACTTTAAGTCTAAGCTCAGGTGCCTTTATTTGTGTCCCTCCCGTTGCTTATTAACCGTTGTTGTCAATCCAAGGTAAGGGTTATGCTCAACAGGCTGTAGGCAGAGATCTCCTGGTGCCTCTGTGCTTCATGTTTTACACTACACTACCCAAAATGCTTTTTCCATGTCAAGCTATTCTTTTTATTGCTTTGTTTAGGCATGAGTTGAGTTATGGCTAAGCTGGTAGTAAAATGTAATGATGCATGCTATGGCTATAATCACATTATAGTAATATAGGCTGAACACAAAATGTGCTCATGCAACATTTATCACTTCAAACAACAATAAATAGCTTTGGGAGCTGAACCACTGGGCAGTTATATCCATGAGTGTCCTTACTGATGTTGTATGGCTGTGTTTACTGCACTTTTGGAAGTCACATATATTGACAGGCGGCTCAGGCAGCTGTTGACCTACTGGCCAATTTGTCTTTGAGGTGATTAAGACCCGGCTATGGCCTAATTGAAAGCCTGAGTTTGCACTTCTCCAGAGTGTGTTTGTAAAGTAAATGCATGCTCTGATTAAATGTAATCTCCACAGTGAATATCTACGAGCGGCCGCTGTGTAATCTGATGGAGGCATCTTATCAGTATGCAAATTGAACAGCTCACTTTGCTCATTATATTAAATGAGCCGCGACTGAATGAGTTTGTCTCAATTATTTCAAAGTTGTGCCACACGGCCATTTCACATTCTGCTGTTTTAGCTCGGGTATTATTGTCTGGGTGGGAGATTGGGGACTAAGCAGGGCTTTGTCACACGCTACGTTTGGGACGCCTGGGGCACGGGCCGCATGCACTTACACCTACACACGCATAGATTAAATATTGGCCACCCCGTGGAATGTCAGCTATAAAAGATGACTTAGCCAGGCAATGATATCATTAAAGACTAAAGCAGAGAAATGCATGCAGACTCAAAAGGCCAACCTTCATGTTGCTCTGTGTGCTGCTGTATAATCTGTTGGTGGGGGGTATGAATAAGCTCACTGCAAGGACAGCAAAGGTGTCGGGAAGGGGTAAGTGTGACATTGGCCATTGTACTCCTGTATTATCATTATTGCATGCTGTTTATAGTAACTGGACTTAATAGGGAAGGTTACACTGTTATTCATTCTACACTGTTACAACCAGTGACCTAGGATTTTATTGGCTACAAATAATGACAAAAACTGGAAAAAATGTCACAGTATAGTTTTTTTGCTTTTATTAGTATATGTGAGTATATAATGTAGAAAGAAATGTGTAGAAAGTTATGCATAGTCAAGTTGTATATTATCTTGTTGACAGCCACTAGTTTCTGTTACATTGGCAGCCAAATTAAAATTAGCAGAGGAACTGAGTCTTGTGGTTGATGTTTGTTAATGTTGTTTTAGCACAACAGCGATTCCATTGAGGATCAATTACTTTTTCCAAGATTTTGATTTGACTTTGACTGGTTTGTTTAATGATTTCCACCAACGGTTTTATAAAGTTTAACTGTAGTTTACTGATTGTATTAGTCTCACTATCACTCTAGACATGCTCCAATATTTTTTATCTAATTTGATTTGCTTCACATCCCAAAGCTTCCATTACTAAAATCTGACCAAGAATTCAAATATAAATATCCTCTTAACTCTTCAGAATATGTGTCCCACTCAATCTTCTCTTAGCCTTGCACGTCCCTGATCCAATATGAGGTATTAGTCAATGCATTCTTTACTCCTTTGACTTGCACAGATGAATATGAAATACCTTTCCTATAATGACCTGCAGGTGCACGAGTCACTCGCATGTTGCCATGGTGAAAGCGACACTAGACTGAGACATGGAGAGACAGAGGGTGAGAAGACTCGGATCCTGACAGGCCAGTGACCAGAAAATGGAAGATGAATGTGTCAAGACAATGGAATCAATACTTTGGAATCCTTGAAGTATATCTCTGAATGATAAAGGACAGGTCTCAGTGATGAGAACTGACATTAAATCATGTATTACATTACACACATGCTGAAATTTTCGAATAAAATAGAAACCATTTTAGCCACAAAGTTACAGAAAGCAAAAAGTCTCATTGACATTCATTTTCAAAACGGTTTCATAACATAACTTGCTTCAACACTGCCCCCATGTGATGAAATGGTGCATTGAATCAGGTTTCACCTTCAAATGTCAATTGTCAAAATAAGAAAAGTCCCGAATACATTTTGAATTTTACATGATCAATTTTAGTGATATAATCCTTTCGAGCTGAAAATTTACTTATGACACTACCAGAAGTGTCCTTTTTTAAACAAAGCTAAAAAAAAACTTTAGCCACATCCTTGATTTCTTTCTGGAGCAGTGAGAAAGATGGGCGGTTCAAAAAGTCAGTCGCATTGCTTTAAGTTGACGACTGTCTCTCTGCCGGCTGATGTGACAGGCAGGTTTGGTGCACGGTATGAAAAATGAAACAGGATGGGGACACTGTTGACAGCTGTGTCACAAAGCATCAGTGAGGATGACAGGACCAAAGACCCCGGCCTGCTCCGCTGACATCCCTGCAGCTAATCGGAAGGTACAAGCCCTTACAGCTGCCGGACCACGAGATGGAGAGAGGGTCAATAATTTAAGAGCCACAATATGCTGAAGCTAGGCCCACGTTAAGGTCTTCTGCTGCTCTGACCTTCTCTCGTTCACATTAAGCTGACATTACAAGTACAGTGTGAAGAATTTAGGTTAACGTGGGAAAAAATCAAATGTTGTGCAGATGATAGTAAGCGTTTCAGTGTTCTATAATTAGGATAAGCTGGTATTTCTACAGGTTTTCTTTACTCTCATGTTCTAGCAGCTGCTGGTTTGTTTAGTAATGAGACGCGCAAATAACAATTCTCCTTTTCTCTGCCGCTGTATAGGTGGTGTAGGTTTAATAAAATAATAAAACCATATCCCGTCACATCACTGTCCCACATGACCTTCTCCACCAATCACATTACAGTCTCACACAACATTGCCACAGTCACAATAATAAGCACATGTAATCTTTAGAACAATAATCTTTCACTCACAGGTCGTCGGACTGGTTCCTGCATCAGGTGAGTGCTGGACTGGTCAAATTAGGTGAGACATAGAAAAGTATGTTTTTAGGACAAATGATGACTTAGATATGAAGTTGTAAATCACAAATAACATACAAGAGTTCAATGTCTCATGAGAAAGATTCTAGGAAGCTTATTTTGTACTGACCTATAATAGCCAGGCAGATAGAGTGATCATTCTGTATCTGTATATTCCAGATCTGATATTGTGCCAGTAATAATATGTTTGACTTTGACCCTTGTTATGGTCCATTTTGTAAAGTAGCTGAATTAATATATTCTGTAAATGTTAACAATTTGACCAAACCTCCTCCAAAAGCATTCCAGTTTGTCATCCATGTTCCATATGCTCGATTGTTTTTGAGGCTTTACAAAATCTCCCAGGTTTTTCTCTTGTTCATGTGTCACGTTGCTATGACAACTGCGATGAACTGAACACCGGGGCAGGTATCACCTCTGCCACCTCACCTCTGGTGGCTGGCACTCTGATGTCACTGTCCTCAGGTAATGACAGGAGCTCAGTGGGTGGCCAGGGCAGGTGCGGACAGAGTGAGAGTACACGAGATGGGACAGGAAGTGGGCAGAGCGGGAGGAAGTGAGGGTGGGAGGGTACACTCGGTGGAGCTCTGGGCCCCTGCGCTGCCTCCGTGATGGATGCCAGCTCTGCACTCAGGTGAAACTGAAGTGGCTGCAGTGTGATGGCACAGAAGCGTCCCGACGGGCAGAGATGCACAATGCAGAAAGAACATTTGGAGCAGAAGGACAGTGTAGGTGTACCCTGACCTTAACGTCAAGAAAAACAACTTTACTTTGACTGTTCGAGTGAACTAAGATAGCCATGCTGTAAAAACCCTACATGACCTGCTCAATAAATGATGATGGGTAAATATAATACTGTATAATGTGACCAAAGAAAACGGCTGTCTCTGTAGTGAACGGCTTCAGAATAGGCCACAATGCTAATGTAGGTAATAATAAGGCTAATAATGTGAAGTATTTAATAGACTTTAACTGGCATTGATCTTTTTTGTTATGCTCTGAGCATACAAGGAAATAAATGTCTTAAACAAGTAAAAAGTAAAGAATGAGTAGCTCAATTTAAAATGAGACATATTCAAACAGTTTGAGAAATACAGTTCCCTTCACTAAATTGAGGCACTTTCCCACCACCATTTACCAGATATCATTTAGAAAACGTGTGGAGCCATTTGACCTCTGCTGGCTGTGGATCCAGATCCAGTTCACAAACCAGATATTACTCCTGAGGTCTTGTGATGTACTGACATGCTACAGCCATGCTGTTGGGGTAAAAAGTAAACAAAATAGGGTTTATATTCCAGATCTGATTGTGAATGATTCAATACTAAAGCATCTATTCCTTTCTTACATTTTTAAAGATATCTTTTTGGCCTGTATGCCTTGATAGACAGTAGATTGACAGGCAAGAGAGAGGTTGACTCCTGTCTCAATATTTGTACGGTAGCTGATAAGGACTAATCTCATCAATCTCTCAACTTCACAATAACACACTCTTATACAACATATGATTCTACATCCATGCCTGCCATCTCCTGTGTGATGCACCTATTTACATATTCTTGTACATATGTAAATAACATGCTTTATATTATTTTTTTCATTTATTTTTCATTTTTAAGAGGGTTTGTGTGCTACTGAGCTTCTGTGTCAGTTTATGTCTAATAAAAGTTCCATATTTTCTGTCATGAAGTTAGATTTCAAAATATTTAAAGTTTGGAAAATATTGAAATGTCCCTTTTAAAATAGTTTGTCAATAATCTAAAAACACATTCTTTAATGGAATCAAATAACTTCTTTAATTTAATCCAAAAAAATTATAGGCCACGCAAGCATGGACTTTTGGATTTGTCAAATACATTTTGACACCACAGAAATCTCCTTTAATGACATTAAGTGCATAATTGAGCGATAGAGATAACCTCCCTTAGCGTTGTGACTTAGTGATATTAAAACAGTTTGGAAAATGTTTGTGCTTCAAATGAATTTATTGCGAAGTACATTTTGTGTTTACAGCTTGGACTCGGCATGAATGGCCACAAAGGGGTCTTCATCTCTGTTACTGATCTTGAAGTGAGCGTGTCCATCTTCGCCGACCTGGATCTGTTTTCCTGTGCACCTGCCGTTCTCCTTCTGACCGGAGATGACATCACAGTAGGTTCCTCCGGGCATGCCGGTGTTCAGGGTCTCATCCAGGTCCCTGAAAGTAACACAGTTCGTTCTAAATATGCAATAAGACAAATTTATGTCATGGCCCCATTTTGAATTTTGGTGTAAAATCCCAAAATGTTTCAGATGTCTTGTTTAGAAATTTGTTTTATTAATTATCAAAACCAGAAAAGGCCAAGTTCCTACCAGTCATCGTTGTTAAAGACAATAAAACCACGGTTTCCACGTCCAAAGGCGACCTGGTTACTCTGGTTGTCCCACCAGTTGGAATGAGGCTGTCCATTGACTACATTACGGAAAATAACCATGTTCCTGAAAAGATGTGTGCAATTTAAAGCTTTAACATGTATTACATTTATGCACAATACCCAATGCAACCACTCACAGCAGCATGTTTTACAAATGAGGACTCACTTGATCTGACGCCATCTGTGCTCACACACCCATCCGTCTCCACACGTCTCGTCGGGGTTGATGGGAACAGGTTTGGTGGATCCGTCACTGTGGCTGGGGGGGCCTATCCAGTTGTTTTCATCCTTTTTGGTAAGAAAATACAAAATGATGAAGTTATCTACATCATATTTGCTGTTATTTATTACAAAAAGGTGGAACAACAATATAATATGGCAATTGAGTGTTGTTATCTGAAATCCTTGTACGTACCTTTCCATTGACAAAGTGACGGTCCCAGCGAAAGCTAGACATGACCCTGGTGACTCCATAAGGGTGGGCCAGCATGTAGCCCACAGCCATCTTGTGCAGCCTGGAGTCCCAGAAGGTAATAATGGATTCACCACCACCGTGGCCTCTCTGGTTGTCGTGGTTGTCCACAAAGACCAGGGCGTTGCCATCGGACATAAAACCCCAACCCTCTCCCCAGTTCCTGAGCACACAAGGGCACACGTGTACTGTAGAAGTTATGTAGGCCTATTTGTGGATTTACTTTGGATGTTAGCGTTACAGAAAATAGTGTAACGTTTTACAGGATGCAGTCAGCTACACTTACCTGGTGTAGAACAGTTTCTCGTTATTCCACTTCCTGAAGACAGTTCCCAGCTTGGCACCGTATTTGAACTCAGTCACTCTTCCCAGATGGGAGTACTCTGGAAGAGATGGACTCACCTCCCAGATCAATCACCTAGAGGAACAAAACTCATTCATAATTTGTTTATTGACTAACATTTCTTGTAAAAGCCCATATTAACCGTTCTGTTTTTGTTGGCATGTGCCTGTGCCAGCTGGTTTACAATGTCCTATTTCCCACAGCATTCTGCTCTATCAGCCATACTGAACATTAACCAAACTGCAAATAACAGCAGTGTTGTCATTGCCAATCATCTTGCAGTTGTTTAAAAGACAGTTCGGTGGAGCTGAAGTTACACTAAACTAATGTTATTGACAGAAGGGAGTACCTCCTGAAAGATGAAGGGTCTGGAGCCTTCGGGGAACCACCAGGTGCTAAGGTTGTGCATTCTGCTGTAGACAGCCTGCAAGTCGCCGGGCCACATGTGTTTGCAGGCGTCCACTCTGAAACCAGCCACGCCCATGTCAATCAGCTTGTTCATGAAGTCGGCCACCTTGCCCCTGACGTAGTCTTTTTCCAGAGCCAGGTCCAGCAGACTCACCAGACGGCAGTCACGCACCTGGAAAACACAGCAACATTTATGTCTAGCACAAAGTAATCATAGTCCATTAATTGGTCCTATGCCTGTTTAAAATGTTCCAGAGTTCATCTGTCTGTAGCGTTACCTGGTTGGCATCTCCGTAGTTCTCGATGTTTCCACTTCCGGTCGTGCACTTGTTGTCATTGAAGTCCCAGTGGGAGAAGGGCACGCTGGGGAAGTCCTTTCTACTGGCACTGAACCAGCTCCCGCAGGAGGAGTGGGTGCCCTCTCCACCGCTGGCGCCGCACATGTGGTTAATGACAGCGTCCACGTAGATGTTGACCTGTGGATGGACACAGCAGAGCAACAACAGTATGGGCCATACATTCAGCTGTATTGGGCCTAATAAGCATTTACATTTGGTATTGCTTCAGTTTACATTAAAAAGCATTTTCAAATCACTACCAGATTCCAGGGCCAGTTTCTGAAGTAGGACTTAGGATTTAAATTATTAGTGGTATGGTTTGTGAAATGTTGCATAAGATAACATAACATATCAGTCTAAAAATTACATAAAAGGACCTCTTTGCATTTGTTTATATTGGCAATTTAAAATTCAGTAGAACGCAAAGGAAAATAAATTACACTACTGTCTTTTTCCATTGCTGTCATTCATGGTATAATGTCTATATTATTTAAACTAGTGTTGATACAGTAGATTTCCAATTGGCTGAGTTTGAGAATGTAATTGTATGTTGCCCAAACATGTCACTTTATGAGTGTGGTTTACCCCAACGTTGTTGCATCTGGTGATCATGTCTCGGAGCTCGGCCTCGCTGCCAGATCTGCTGCACAGGTTGTAGCCGATGGGCTGGTATCTTTGCCACCAGGGTCTCCAGGGATTGTCCAGGATAATGTGCTCGTTTGGAGGAGAGATCTGAGAAGAACGCATCAGGAAAACATTAAAATGATTACAACTTTTCAGACAAACCAGAATTATGTGCAGATGGAGACATTTAGGAGGATTATTGTATGTAATTTATAACATGTATAGTGATGTGAGGCAAAGGCAAGAGAGTCAGATTAAGAAAGACAATAAGACAGCTCTTATTAGTTTATTGGATATGATAATGTTGATGAAGATAAATGTGCATGTTTTAAATCCAAATTCAAGGATTGAGTTATTTGCCAAATTTATTTACATATTATCATCATCTAGTTTTAAAGGCAACAACAACTGTAAAGTACATTGGGTCACTGTGAGAAAGCAGGCCAATGTGGTCAAAAGTAGGAGGCAAACTCACAAAACTCCATTTCCACTGTGTTCAGTAAATAAATATGTCTGGGAATGGACTTTATATGCATTTAAAAAAAAAAAAATTAACTCTGCTTAACAGACAATCAAATAAAAAAATAAAAATAACTCAAAGGAAAAAAAAAAAAAAAAAAAATTGTCCCAAGCTACACTGGTGTTCACCCCCCACATGCCTTTTCTAGACGGCCTATCTCAAAAGGTAAAGGAACTCCTCCAGGTAAGTACATTTCTTCTTACAGGTAAGCCTTTCACTTTAGCAGGTACTGTAAGTAATCACACTCTAGGTTTTCTGTCCCTAAAACAAACCTTTTCCCCCTCCACATGGTTTAGCCCATAACATCAATGACGACATCACCACAAGTTTTAAAAAAGGAGTGCGTCAGTGCGTCTGAGGGGAGCCAAGTCTGAGCAGATACGCAGTTGCTTTTCTCTCATGGAACCCCTTAAATGGTCCTCGAGTAAGGGCGCCACCATACAGCAATTAAAGCAGATAAAAGAAAACAAATACAGCTCAAAACCTGCTTAATTGAAGGGAATGACATAGTGTGTCAATTTCTGCATTTCATAATTTTTGATCTATGGCCTTTTATTACAAAACTGTTGTAAAGTGCTTTCTTTGTCTTTGGACATACTGTACCTGCTATTCAGTATAACCAATAACTAAATGCCTTCTTATTGTGTCCCATGCTTTTATAGTCCTTTAAGTACAAATTGCAGCTTTAGATGACCACTAATTACATAGACGTTTTACTAATCATGGTGTAATTAGTCTCTAAATTATAGTGCACATGACTGACCTGAACTCCACCGAATCCATTGGGTCCCAGGAAGCGCTCGCACTCAAGAGCAATGTCTGCCCAGCGCCACTCGAACAGGTGGACAATGGTGGTACGGCCATGTCTGAGTTGAGGGTTGTGCTGGGCCAAGCTGAGGCCGAACAGCGCCACCAGGATCAACAGCTTCATGTTTTGTTTTTGTTTTTCTCTCCCAGGTCCGAGAGAAAACTACACTGTACACGCTACTCACTTGAGATTAAATACAGGTTTACAGTCTGCTCTCGACCAATCAGACGCCGGCAAATATCAGGGGTAAGGTTAGACACCTGCTGGTTTCTCAGAGGTTTCCAAAGCAACACGAGGCTGATCGTAGAGAGGGCCTGTGGACATGCAAAACAAGCTCTGACAATGTGTGTGTTTCTAAAGAGTGAGAAGTAGACATTTTCTCTTTTATAATAATGTTGCATCAGAAGAAACTTGACCCACAGTTGGGAAATAAATAAGTCAGTCAAGGTCAAGAGCATGATTTCTTCATCATGTACTTCTTTCCTTACTTAAAATGTGAATCCATTCAAAAGTCACTTTTTTTTTTCTTGTAGAGACTGGTTTTTAGAACTACCATCATCACGCATTAGTGTTAGTCTTTACTTGGGCTTTCTCTGTTATGGTTTTCATTCAGTCTCACTTTCTAAAACTATTGCATACTTGGCCTTATCTTGACCTAAGTGGTATTAAAATTTTGCAATGTATTTCTTGACTTAGATAAGATTACATGGAAAAATGGAAGTGGACTGTTTTTGTAGAATACTGTAGAACATAGTGGAAGACTGCCCCAAGAGGACAAAGTGAGCTCCCTTTCTGGAGGTGAAGAACAGTCGTGTTTCCATTTGAGCACACATCCTTACCAACAGCATTTTAACTAAATTGACTTTGTTATAATTGTTTTAAAAATGAAATTATCAACAGTAAAGTGATTTTGCAGGTTGCTATAGCTCGACACACCCCGTCTTTAACTGTTTGTGCATGTCACAAGTTATGGTCCAACTCAATACATAACCTAAAAACCTAACCTCAACCAAGCAACCAATGTTTGTTCGTTCTCCACTGTTGCTGTTAATAAAGTTTCAAAAAGGTTGAAAATGATGTACATGTGGTAACAGGCCACACTGTAGGGTATACAATGTGGTTTGCCAATCTTGACTTAAACTAGCTCTTTTCTCTGCTTTATTAACACCCACAATATTGCAATTTATTGTGATTTTCAATCAAGAGTCTTGTGTTGAAACATTGTGGTACTATACTTCCTCTTTATCTCCGCCTACATTACAACATTCTAATGTTTTTTAATCTAAATCTTGTAAATCTGTCTTTTATTCCTGTAAAGCACTTTAAATTACCCAGTGTATGAATTGTGATATATAAATAAAATTGCCTTGTCTTGCCTTGCCTATAGTAATAAATATAAATTGGATTAAATTTCTAGGTTTCCTACAAGATATGTGGAAGTTTATCTGCAGTCAGTACAAACAAGAGCCCACTGTCACTTTATCGGGTGTTGGATGTATCGGGTCTAATAACAATAGTTCAAAATGTCATCAGCCTGTTATGGAGCAAGGTCCTTGTATAACCCCACTGTTATCTGCTCAACCATCACAGGACCCATTGTAGTCAAATACACCGAAAGGTCACATTTGTTATGTAAAATTGTTTTACGGCTTTATGGCTGTACTGACAAAACACAAACCATTCCCACAATGGGCTTCAGAGTGACCTTTTCCTTGAGGTCACACCTAAAAGGTCACACAAATACAGTCTGCTTACTGTTACTTTAGGTGCATTAGGTTGAGTGATGTAATCAGCATACAAAATATTGAAATGAACATTGATTTTCTAAAGTACATAGGCACAGTTTTGAATGTATTTGAGACTAAACACATTTCACCCTGCTGGGGGTCTTGAACTGGACTCACTCAGACTTCCTACTGCTGCATTGATTAATATGTATTACTAAACAGTTGTACAGACGCCTCAGACTGAAGTGGACATGGATCAATTGTTCCTAACTGTTCTTTTGTTTTAACAATGCAGTGTCCTTTCTGCCAAAAAATACTAGTGACCAGTGCTTTTAGAAAACACTGCGTGTGCTACAGTGTGTTTTATATAACAATAGCTCCCCCAATGGTTCTGAAGGAAAACTGCTGGGTTTAAAAGGATACACTCTTTTGACTATTGAGAGTTGGTGTGTGTTTTCCTACGTGTGGGCTCTCAGAACCAAGAATCACTGGTTGATATGGTTTAATACAGAAAAGTTAAGGTAGAACTAAATTTAGTGCATGGTTGGTATCAGGATTAACTGCACTATTCAGAGTTCAGAGGTAATGTAAAAAAAATGTTTTTTGTATTTTGCTCAACTGATTCATTTAATATTAACTCAAAAGAGGTTTACTTAGAGGACGTAAGACCATCCCTCCAAAGACAGTTCTCCGTTCTCTTTCCCAAACTAGACTGTATGACAACCATATATTGTGTATATAGTATATAACCATATTTCCAAATAATGATGATGATGGTGATGGTTTATTTATTCATTGTTCAGTTTTGAACACATTTGCTGTTTTTGTTGACTTTGATGCTGACAATGTTGAGAACTGACATATTTTAAAAAAAAATTGTTTTGTTGTTTTTCTTAAAAATATATCATTTGTATTTGTTTGTGTCTGTCTAATGCAGCCACACCTTTTGAAACACAAATATTTCATGATTGTCTATGTATCCAATATTCTGGTCATGTCATCAGTTACACCATGTGGCCACTAGAGGTACTGCAGAGTAAAGAAAATGGTTGTATAAGTTCTTCCAATCCATGCACATGATTAATGTATTGGGTGGTGACACTACAAAGAATTGTTTAGTCACCGTGTGTCACTTTCTATCTCATCAGTGACCACCTTCTATAGCTGTCGAAAAAGTTGGTATTGCATTGTCTATCTCACACTCAGGTTGCTTGATGTAAAGTTGTTGATTTTTTTGATCAGTGAAAAATGGCTGCTTTTGAACTTATTGTATGACCCCTCCTTCCACCTGTTCTTCTTCGACCGTGCTCTTTGCAGTGCCCCCCGTCGAGAACATGTCAAACAGACATCTGACTCACCTTACTGGGTTTCGTTTTGGGTCAGTCCTCGCTCTGAGTCTGGGGGTCACGGCCATGTAAAAGTAAAGGGGCCTTGACATGTATGTGGTGGAAACACTCACTACTAACTCATCTTTATGCAGTCTGTGGGCGCTGACACATAGAGACTGAGGATATAATTTTACAATGTAGTTAAAATGTCCCAGGAAAAAAAGGACCATGCTTTACAGTTCATAGACTGTACATTATTTAAACAGACATCAAATAATATAATGTCAAACAATATATGGTACCTTTTATCTCATGTGGGTACAGTAGAGACCCGGCCCAAAATTGTCCAATTCTTTCAAGTTCAAAGAAGTTCAATTCAAGTTTTTCAGCTTGGAGTGATGTTGTTGTGCATAGTTCCACCTTTTTTAAGTAAAAAATAACTGTATGTTAATTTCAAACATATAGTATTCTTGGCTTTTTACAATTCCAACAATGTATTTTAGGCTCCTACCATAAAATATTCTAAGTCACGGTGTGGTTTTCCTCAATGTGACCCATAGTGGGGGGAGACGTCCAAAGTAAGAAGGCCCAAACATGCTCACATTTTCTCATGGGCCCCAAAAATTCCAATCAAACCCAATTCTTTTCCTGTACGGACAGCACAGGACACACCTCCAGAGGCGATGAAGGCTTTTGGATTTGGAGGGAACAAAGACTTCTTTTACTGCAGCCCTGACTCAAAGAACCAGGTTAAAGGGTGGGACGCGGTCATTCGACTCCCGCCTGTGGTTTTGTTTTGGGAAAGTGGAAGTCAGAAGTCAGGGGAGATGGTGGAAGAGTGGAAACGGGAAAGAGGGGTTACAGGGGGGAAAAAGGAAAGAAGAGAATGGAAGAATGTGATGGTAAATGACTAATAAGGAAAATAGGCTAAGAATGGTAGCTAGTTTAATAATGGATAAAACAGATGGAAGGCAGAGATCAGAGCTAAGACATTATTAATCAAACATAAATATATTAAATAATGTTGCACCAGATTTTATAAGCACCTTTCTCTGTCATTTGTTTGTGGACAGGTATTAAAGGTGCAGTGTGTAGTTTTTGGCAACATCTCATTTTGTACTCTTTCAGACAGTGAGCACGTGTGGTAGACCTGCAGGAACATGCTGTTTTCAAAGAACAAACCCAGAAGAAATAGGACAGATGACGAGTTTACTTAATGCATTCAATTTATATTGAGCTTTTTTCCAGAGACTCAAAGTGCTACAGTCACACACTGTTAGTGGTAAGCTACATCTTTAGCTACCACCACCGAACATACTCAGACGTTCATACCCCGGTGCCAAGGACACTGGAGGCAAGGTTAAGTGTCTTGACCAAGGACACAGCGACAGTATGAACTGTGAGGAGAGCAGTATTTAAAACGCTAACCTTCTATCTACCTTCTGGTAATAGGACAACCGCTCTACCACTGAGTCACTGTGGCCCCTTTAGATAAATAATTATGATTGGTTGGTCATATTGAACTCAAAGTCTTCAATGGGAGGGGTTTCAGACTTACTTCACTTTACTAAGAAAGTTAATGGGTCTTGCGCCAGGCAATTTATAATTAACACCTAATTTGCGAGTTAAATTTTTTTTAAGTTACTCTTTGATTTTTTGTCCAGTTATCTTTTTCCATAAAATGCACACATGGCCCTCAATTTTTGTATTTCAGTAATTACTAGTTCAGTCAAGTTGTGGATTCCCATGCTGGCCATAAATACACAGAGAATAGCAGAAAAAAATTTTTTGCTAAGCAGCAAACATAAGACTGCCATTTTGGTTCCTCTGGACAAGAACAGAAAACTATAATTTACTGCCACAGAGACATCATATATATTGATCCACCACAACAGTCCCGCATGGCACCTCTAATTTCTTGCCCACTTCTGCTTTAGAGACTTGAGAAGGGTTTGGTTGTAGAATTTGAAAAAAGCTGAAAGTATGAAAATAAACCCGGCCCGCTTTTAGATTTCTTGCATGTGCATTTTGAGCCAACAAAATTGTTCTGCGTGTACATGTTTTTAAAAGGGCCTTCTGTTACTCCTTAGAGCTTCAATTTACAAAGTACAATGTTTTTCAATACCTACTCTTGCTTTAACTAAAAAAACTACTGACCATTAAATTATGCCAAAGATACAGATAAGTTATGGTTTATTTTGCCTCTGTGCTGGATCAAGGAACGTCACATGACCACAAGTTTTACTGCCCTCACCATTGAGTGTCTTTTTAATGATCCCAGTAATGCCATCAAATGGACTAACAAGTGTCTCTCGCCTCTACTACAAGAGTTCCACCACATTCCCCGCTTTGTGCAATGAAAAAAATCTGTTTTTGCTAACCTCCTGAGCTTCCTTAACAAAACTGGGCATACCGAGGAGGAAAAGTGCTATAAAGTGAAATCCACAGGCTCTTCCAATGGAAACTTTCAGCCCAGCATCCTCCTTTTTTCTGTGCTGTGATATGTTGTGCAGATGTTGGGAAAAGCTTTCAGCAGCAGCAGAGGAAGTCCCCCAGGAGAGTCTCGGGCTTCCAAAGCTGCCAGTACACATACAAGAACACACAATGAGCGCAGACAAACTCCAACACCTTTACATTCACAGACAAGTCCCTGAGTCAGTCTCCATCCATGTCTCCTTCTGTCTGTCCAGCAGAAGGAGACATTTTTTTTCTTCTTGTAGATATTATAGAAACATGCGTAGACAGTAATCCTGACCGTATATGCAATCCCCTAAATGATTCATGTCTGCACTTTGTAATGCTTTAGTTGGGATCCAAATACACCTCTGTATAGTCTAAAGTTGCCTACACACAGAAGGAATTTTGGCCACAACTTTGGAGTAAAGGTGTGGCCCATTACAAATGGCCAGTGTGTGGTTCGGTGTCCAGTCATCTAATACTGACATGTTAAAGGCTGACAGATAATACGTTATTGTTTGTGGAGCTAATAACAAGTGAGAGTTTAAAAAAACATAAACACAAAACATAAAAAGTAAAATTATATTCTTGAAAACTATTTCAGACCAGAAACGCCTGGTGGTACACCTGAAATCTTATAGTTGTAAATGCCTAGCTATAATTTGAATGCTCATCTGCATATGACATCCAACCAAAAGGGAAATAAAAAAAGCATCTGGGTGCTTGCATGTGCTAAAAGAAACAATAGTTTATGCCAGATACTTACAGAAACACAATAAATAGACATTTACAATGAAGACATGTACAACAGCTGTATTAATGTTATGTATCATTTGAAGAGTCTTCTTCTTCCTCACCATCAGTGGTGCATCTGCCTCCTTCTATCCCTATCATCGTCTTCTCTTACACCAACTAATTTCATGTCCTCCTTCAGTACATCTATAAATCCCTTCTTTGGTCTTCCTCTAAGCCTCCTGCCTGGCAAAAAGATTAGCCAGGAACTCTATAATAGGTACCATCACGTCACCATGGCATGCTCTAAAATCCATTTTCATTATCAAAAGGCATATGAGGTGTCCCAAAATACCAGCCAAATTCAAAACATTCATCGCCTTCCGCTTATTCCTGTTTGAGGTCGTGGGTGGGACTATAGTGAGTCAAAAATACTATTCTGAAAGTGGTGTGGATTCTCAGGCAAACTGTTGCATTTAAAGCACATGCACCTCTCCTTTTTGTCACTTTATAAACTGATCGAATTGATATGAAATGGCCATACAATGTTTTATTTTAAAAGTTTACACAAAACATTGCTCTGAGAAATATCCATATATGCAGAATGTATGCATGATTATAAGTACATATCTGTAGAAATGCCACGCTCACCCCTGGTGACTGGAAAGTTCACCATAAAATTACAGATGGAGTCAATTTTATGATCCTCTTTCACAGTAGTCAGCGGGAAATGAAAGCTTTTCTTTCATAGTCATAAGCTGAGCTACACTTTTAGAGGAAAATTCCTGAGTTCCTCTGTACCAAGTCCTCCTGATGTCTGTACCTCCCCACATCAGACATTTGTTACCTCTCCTACTAATAACATGGACAGGCCTGTCTTTTGTACCGTTTGAAGGCAGTGTTTTATAAAATTAAACACACTTGGTATCCCAAAGAAAAGTTAGATTCAACTGTGGAGGAAGTGCGTTTGAGATTCTCTTTGCTTTTCGTCCCACACCTGAATAACTGTCAGCCTTTCACTGATAGCACTGCTGCCTTTGAGCTCAGCAGACATGTCTTTGTTTGCAGAGTTGAGCAGTGGGAGATGAGACCCAGCTGCGTGAGGGGCTGGAGACAGACAGCTTTCAAATAACACATCAGCCGAGCTTTTATCAAAAGTGAGTCTTAAGCCACACTAGTCCAAGCACGATGACTTGTCCTTTCAAAGTTTTCTAGTTCAACTCATGAGACCCTGTCAATGCAGAACCTGATTATGGATTTAATGTAAGGATAGGGGGCAGGCTCAATTGAAGTAAGTAGTTTATTTTAACAGCTGCACATATCCTCTTTCAATATGTTTATGGTATATGTGTATGTGTACTATTGAAGGCTTTTGCTCTAAGATACTCTGAAAATAATACAAACATAGCATTTCAACAAACTTTCTCAAAATGTAAGAGACAGCTTAGTTTATGACAGATACATACACTTTAGGCTCAATCTGATAAAATTATGAATGTTTATAAATTACAGCCATATACAGTATATTTGCAGTCCCCTCGTTTCATTGTCAGAGGTAAAAGTATTTAAAAAGTGGGTGTTTAAAGCAGTTTAAAGCAGATACCTTTTGATTGTAACTCTTAAAACAACAACCTTTCCTGGTTTAAATGAGAACTTAGACTTTTCTAATTTTCTACTTTTCTTTTTTAGTGGATCTTTGTGTGGGTTTCTTGTCATTTATCTATTATTATCTGTATGATTTATGTGGTCGAGTCTGTGACAGTGGTATGTGTTGATCTGATGATGCTCACTTGCCGTATTGTGTTCACAGAACTATTCAACATCTTTTATTTTAAATGTTATAATACTGTATGTCTCTCCTATTGCAAGTAATGTAATACAGGGTTGTGCACTTTTGAGTGAGGGGGGTTGATTGTGGTCCCTTCTTGATATAAAGTAGCACATAGAGCCGAGATGAAAAAAATGCTCTAAAATTTTTTGCATATAACCGAGGGCCTCTGAGATATTTTGACTGTATTCTTATGGCACCTGGATTACTTTGGCTTCCAACCTTAAAATGGTTTATGCTGTAGTCTAAACTGAGAAGAGAGAATTACAAACAAAGGTGTTATGTCTACATCAGCTAAATCAGTCTCATCTTTTCTAATAGCAGTCTGTGTGTTTTACTTTCAGCTGCTCTATCCGGGCCAAGTAGCAGGCGTGTGACATGCTGCCAGTTTAAAGCCACTTCAACCCTAGACCCTTTTTTACTCCCACCAATTTAATATTTCAATCAATATCATATTATTTGACAATTTGTTCAAATCCAAGTAAAACCTGTTGCCATTGACCTAAAACCTGTTCAAATCCAACAAAAACCTGTACTTAGTAAATAAGAATCAAATCAGTTGGCCTTTTCTTTTTCCTTTCATCCAATGTTGCCCTTTTTGCAAAATGTTTTCGACATCCCTGCTGTAGGTGCAAAGAGGTCCAAAGACATACTTTTCCACCAGTTAAAACAGTGGATGTACAGATAATAAATATACATAAATCACACATTTTCAACACTGCACCTGTCTACACATTTAAAAAAATCACTTCACTGAAAGAATAATGGGAGGTACTCTTTAAACAACACAAAAGAATGCAGAAGTCTTGGGCACAGAAAAAAAAAACTGGGGCATTTAATTGGCACCAGAAAAGCCTCACCAGATGAAGAGCGTCTTGCTAACGTGCACCAATGTGTGGGACAGATGTGTGTCTGTAACACAGGAGCTAGCATTAGAGCACCAAAATTGTCCTCTTAAAACACTCCTCCCATCCAGAAAAAAAGCAACAAGTCTTTAAAGACGCACCGCTGTAGGTCTGATGCTTCCACTCACACAGGAATAATCACAGGCTGTTGCTGAAAGACTGGAAAGAGGCTGGAAGTAAAACCTGATCGTATCCTAATGAGCTAGTGTGTAAACTAACAGAGCCCCCATCGTTTGTGCTTAGTTTGTTCTCCGTATGTTGTAAACTGCGTAGTATCCATTTGTAGGACCTGTCCAAATGTCTGTCTTTATTTGGCTGCTTCCCTGAGCTTCCTGCCATAACAGTAGCTGGGCATTACTCTGATACATAGACTGTGAAAGAAATGTTGACAGGAAGTAAATACTATCATGTGTTAGAAATGGTTTTAAACATGATTTTGAAATAGACATGAATGGTATGAATACAAAAGTAAAGTAATTATTTTACAGTTTCAATATAACAACAAATGTTAGTCCAGATCAAGGAAAATTCTGTGTATGTATACATATATATATGTATATATAAACACACTTTAGCTAAACCTTAACCCCACCTCTACTTTTCCCAGCCCTGTTTATACCCATCAGTTTCATTCATTACTGCTTGTTTCTGTTCTCTCAACCCTACCCTCCCAGTCCCATTTTCTTTTCTCCCTAACGATTTCCTTTCAGCGACCACGCTCCAATAACTAGACCCCAGGAGGGGGCTGGGTGAACTACCAGAACCCCAACACTGAGTATTATCTCTAAAAACATTGTCCCGCTTCATCCTCCATCATCTCATCACTTTGTACACATCATATTTCAATTCAATAAACATGTCAACTCTATATAGTTGGGGCGTGGTCCTTGCTAACAAAATATATTCTGTAAATACAGTAATAAATTTATACAAAAAGGACTCTCTCACTCACTCCAAGTAAACATCTGGCCACAAAACCGCATTGTTGTGTAAATGGTGTCCTCAATGAAATCGATGATGTAACAGCTCCATCCCAACCACTATTTGCTGCTGGCAACATAGAGCAAGTAGAACAGCAATGACAAAATACTGTGTTTATTTATTTATTTTAAACAAGTTCATTCAGACACTGCTCAAAAAGAAGAAAAACATATTTAATTCCACCCCTTCTCTCATTAAAGAGCATTAACGCCATACGTACACTGGCATCAAACCAAACGTATGACACCAATCCCATAATATTATATGGTGTCTTTGTACTTTAAAAACAAACATTTTGTTAGACTGCTTAGAATGCTGCCTCTGACAGGTGGAAGAAAATAGATAGATATAATGTTAACATTTAGAAGTAAGACATTTAAAAAGTGGCTAGGTGAGGGGTTGGGTGTCAAATAACACTTTGATCAAATGGAAGGTGTGTCTAAGGCCACACTGGTCCAAACATGATGGGTCCTATTCATGACGCAGGCTAATTCATACACTTACAAAACTAAATTAGTCCACAATAAAAACACCTACTTACTTTAGTCCCATAAAGTTAAGAGAATGAGACAAAAGAGAGGACTGCATTATTAAGAGGACAAAACACAAAATCAACCTGCATTAAAATCCACTTCTAAAATACCCTCACCTCATTATCTAACACTTGCAATCTACAGTCCTACCACTAGAGGCAGCTAAACCCTATGTAGTACTACTTTATAAACATTAACTTCTGAGATAGCTTACCTCAGAATATATTTACATTCTTTTCGTGTTTTTCCAAAGCAGCTGTATTTTACTTAACTATAGGTTTAAACAGCCCCATACACCTGGGTTTAAATGAGCCTGTGCCAAACTCTGAACTGTCTCCATCAAACATTTTTATCCTCAGTGAGTCACATGTGGAAATGAAGTGTTTTCCCACAGAGCTACAGGAAGTGAGTATCTGCAGTATGTGTGGGATATCATTAGACATTCATCCTTTATATATTTTACATCTTTGAGCCAAGAATCACCCAAACACACAATGTATCAATTAAAAAACAATGCCCTCTTTCTCAGAGAAAAGAGAGAAAAAAACAAAAGGAGGGGAGTCGTGAAATAATGAAGCTTTATTCTGTCCATATGTTACACACTTAACTTCATGAGCAGTGCAGCTGGGAATTATGAAAAAGTAATGCTTGAACTGCAGTGACACATAACCTGTGAAAATAGCAATAGTCTTGTTCTAAAGTCTGGCATAACAAGATCCTAGAATAGTATCTATATTTGTTTCAGTGGGTTCAGTTGTGTTACAGTTTGCTTATGCAATTTGCCAGGACAAAAGGCATAACTGATAAGTATATACTATAGAAACTGTGTTCCCCATAATGTAAAGTATTAAAACTTTATTTAATGCAGGTTCAATGTAGAACCTTTCCACAAAGGATATACAGAAATAAATTAATGAATCATTGCAATGGAGGTACAATTAACAAGCCTTTTCTTCAAATTAAGCCCACTTAGTCAGGCATGAGGGAAATCATGTGGTCAGAGACTCAGAGACATTAGGGAAGCCTGGAGGGAAAAAAAACATGTTTATTAACTCTTTAAATTAAACCCTTTTCCAGAGATTTCACATTTTGAGGGACAAAAAGTGCAAAGTGTGTGTGCTGTCCGTGAGTGGGAAGAGAACATTAGGGTGTCATTCCATATTTAGCTGCACTGCTATATATTTAAGCTACATTAGCTATTTATTAACCATTAGCTACAAGTTTATGGAAGCTTACGGTGATTAAATAACACCAAATCAAGGAGTTATACACAGATTATTTAGATTGTAAACTAAGATTATCTTACACATTGCCAAAGCTGCTTTAAAGAAAGATCTAATGGCCATTATAGATATAGAGATAATTTAAATGCATATTAGGTCCGGTAACACACACACATGACTTGAGGGCTATTCAAAAATATGTAATTGCTATAGCTAATGGTAATGCTAAACAACACAGCAGCTCTGATTATTATTGTTTAGTCTGTTAGTGGAATGAGACATTGGCATAATAGTAGTGTGCTTATTGACCAGTTCACCTTTTAATTCCCATCCAACCTCTATTTTTCCTCTATTTTTCCTCCATCTTTCCTTTATTTTTATTCCCTTCATAATACCTTGGCAAACACTCAAAGTGCCATAAAGTTGACCTCTGCACCAGTCGGTATGAGACTGAAAGTAGACCCAGGGGCCCTGTAGAGTATCTAGGAAGTTCTTTTTGGAGCCAGTCCACGAGGCTTTCTGGAAAGATTGACTCTCAGCCAAGTCAAATTAGCTCCTCCAGAGTTGTAAGAGTTCACAGCTTGATGAGGATCACCTTGTGCGACCCCCGTCTATATCTCTATTAACTGCCTATCATGTCCTCATCCGAAAACACATCCCAGCCTCAGGAGGAGCATCAATGCTTTGAGGCAGCGCTGTGGGCAGTGTGTGTGCAGTTGTACACTTCAGGCACTAGGGGTCTCTCTAAGGACTTGCAGAAGGAAGCCCAAATTGCTCAGCAAACAAACGGACAATTAGAAAGCCCTTAGCTCAGTCTAAGTGTCCCTCATCAGGCAGGAGGGAAATCATGTGGTCAGGGACTGCTTCAGAGCAGCCTGGAGGTGAGCTACGTGCTTGTTGACACTTCAAAGTTACCAAAGAAAGAACCTTTTTATTGAGATTTCACATTACTTATGTTTTAGGTGTTCGGTTGGAATAGACGTTGGAGTGCCAAAGCCTAAAGAAAAGAAATGGAAAAACAACAGTAATAGGATCCAAATGCTTAAATATGAAATATTTGTGTTTTATAAACTACAGAATGAACAACAGCAGGAGGTTGAAAAGTCATTGTAGGCACCTCAAACACCTCAAATAATCATGTTAACAATTTTACAATTAAAATTTTACTTAAGTTCATAACCTGATTATATAGATCTGTTTTCTCGAGCGCAGCATATGTTATCAAATCAGGGTTCGACTTATCAGAGCTCCTGTGTGGTGTGATTGTTCTGTCAGTTAGTTGTACTCACTTCTTTATTGAGTGCGATCGAAACTAAGCCAAGCGTCTGGAGCCAAACCTAAGCCCAGACCTTTATTAAGTGTGCAGCACATATCTGCAGCTTGTCTGACAAAACCACCTAGTATTGGGACATGTGGGTAACAGCTCTGTGTAACATAGCAGCAGCTAAAAGCCATTGATGTGACATCATGTCTTCAATTACACCACCATGACGTCTGGCTGACGGGCCGGCATGTCACATTTGTCAAAGCAGTGAGGACTTGGGGTAGATTTTTTTCAAGGTAAAACAGAAAATAGCTCCTCGGAGATGGATAAGTCGTATATAAAATATAAGAAAATTCTTTCACACATAGATAATTTCTTCTTCTTTCTTGTTTGTACAAAGGATCTGTCTCACTTTTGGAAAGCTCAGAGTCTTGCAGCTTTTTAAGGCGTCTCTCCTCACTGAACTTTTGGAACTTTTCTTAGAAACTCAACAATGTGCCCACATTTCACACCCACTTACACCTAAACAGGATCTGTGAAAGTATAGCCTTTAACTGCGTTGCGTGTGTGTGCGCTCGGAGCAGCAGTGGAAGGGTGTGCGCCTGCTTCACAGTTTATGCATATATGTGATTTTCTATGTTATATTTGTTCCAAAGCATCAATTTGGTGAGCAGGGCTTGACTTGGTGGCCAGTAATAAACTTCTATTCCAGTTCTGCCCATGCACCGGCCTTCACCACAGGCAACTATGTGGCCGTCCCCCCCGTGCCACCACAGGCAGGGCCATACATTTGGCTGGTATGACTCACTTGCCGTTCGCAGCAGCTCTCACACTCACAGCTGTTTCAGGTTCAAGGAGACTCAGAGATTACAAGGAAGAGAGAGTTTGAGTTCAAATTTCTACAAATACACTACAATACAGCTCTACTGCTCTAATTTTACATAAATGTTTAATATTTTATGTAAAAGTCGTAATAGAAAAGTGTATTTGCGTCCATGAAAAGCACTATATAAATTCAATGTATTTTTATTATCATTAAAGATTTGATCATCTGTATAGTGTAAAGTGAGTTTAGAAAGTAGCTCATTATGAAAGACTTGAGCAGAAGGCCTATTACTGAGTGTTTTTATTAAGAGGATATTTCATTAAAATATGAAGACTGATCAGCTAGTGGTTCATAGGAGTTATCAACAAAAGCCACAGTTAAAGCAATCAACCAGGGATTAGCCCAAAAAGTTCAGATGTATAACATAAAATATAATTAGGAAATGGTTACTCACATTTCCTAATAATAGAATAATTAGGGTTGATTCCAGTACTTTATTATCGGTTCAGTGCATCTTGTGCTTGACTTAGACATCCTCCAATATTGCCATGCCAGTACCTTTCAACTTTTTTTCTTCTTACTTGACAATAATGAAAAAAAAAAAAAACTGCAATTAATGATCAATACAGCATTATTTTGCAATTTGAAATAGGCTCATCTAAAAGAAGTTGCTTATAAAACATTATAAAAATCAACATAGCATTAAATATGTATATGGTTCTTAAAATAGTGAGTACTGATATTGGTGGATACTCACTTCTGTGTCTTTTTACTTCTATTGTGGGCCCTGTAGTTATAATTTTCTTCACAGATCTTAGAAAAGCTATATAATTTGTATTATAGCAGGGGCCTCCAACACTTGCACCACTTTCCAGTAGGTCGGCAAAGACTTGATAAATTAGAGATGGGTCCAGTCACGAATGAGCCGGTTCAAAAAAGGCCCATCTGCAAGCCGTTTTATATTATTTCTTTATTTTGTAAAGTAACACAAGGCAGAATGATCTTGGTGCTGGACGTGCTTCCTGCAGTGAGTCGACTGAATGGCACGTGCTGCTGTGTAACCAACCATGTGAGGACCAACCAGGATGATACCACGCAGCAGAGAGGGGCGCATACACAGGTGCATTGAACAGGACGAATGGAGAGGAGAGGAGTGAGTGACAGTAGAAAAAGAAGCAGCATCTGGATGCATTTTCATAACTGTGAACACAAAGGGAGAAGTTCAGAAGCAGACTGACAGATGAACATTTAAATTAGTCCATAAGAGTAAACCTGAGTCATCTGACTGAATACACAAGTACAGTATTGGAAATGCAATGCATTGTTTAGTTTTGACAGCATTATTGTTTACATTTTATAGTGTGAGATACACAGGAAAGAAATGCATATACAGTATTTACAAAAAGCACACGCATGTTTTTTTTGTTTCGTTTTATTGCAAAAGGTGGACACCAACATTTTGTAAAAGTTCAGGGTTAATGTTCTGGCAAAACAAAATTTATTTTGTTTGCGTTGAAATAAACACAGAGAATAAAATGTTACAAACACGAGTAGCTCTCCACACAAGTAACCATTTTCATTTTGTAAAAGTAGAGACCCCTGTATTATAGGGTACTTATTCCACCCTTGGAAATATATGTTTAAACCTGAATGATAACATAAATTATCAGATGAATGTAGTATAATTAAAGTGTCCTGGGTAGGACAATGCTTTCAAAATTGTATGCTGCTTTTTCCTTTTTCAGTCAGTCCTTGAGTTATCAGTCAAAATCTAAAACGGGAAAAGTCATGACTTCCCCCCTGGACCTCATCCCAGAGTTATTTTGTACAGACCAGTACATCTGAAACAAAAAGTGAAAAATATAGGAAAAAATGCTACCTGAATCCATGCAGTGAGCCAAGCTGTCTTTGGAAACAATGACAGTCCTTTTGGGGAGGGGTGCTTCCACATGCGGGAATGTGCTCTGTTTAAATGATTCCAGACACGCTCTCACTATCGGCTCGATGCGTGTGCACGGATCCGGGTGCACATATGAAAGAACCCCACTTCTCCAGCCTCTTTATGCGCAGTCACACAGTCAGTGAACCCCTCCATCACCTGAGGACAGCCCTGCACTATCACCGTCACTGATGTGTTATGGCATAATGCTTTAGAGACCGAAGCAGTGTCCTTATGGTAAATATAAACCCAGCTGCTCTGCCACCTCAGTGTTTCAGTTTTAGAAGAGCCCCAGATGGAAGAATGCAATGGATCAACGTCAGTCAAAAATGTCTATAATGGTGTTTTATGTTATTACAGGTCCACCCAGCAGCTTCCTTTACTCACAGCCAGGATTTGCATTTCTTGACAGCCAGATGTTGGCCCTGGAAGAAAGGCTTAGTGATGCCAACCCCCTTTTTATTGACTGCACAGTGGTTTGAGCTAGAATACCTAAGACTGAAATGCCTTGTATATACTTTGGAGTGTTCTTCAGCCTAAAATCCAATCTGTTATTTAACTGTTACGTACTGTATCTTGTTACGCTAATACTCACGTCACATTATTCACTGTTGACTTCTTCCATCTTTTTTTTTCTTGTTTTCCTGTATACAATCTGATCACAGTGACCACGAACAGGGTTTAACATCAAAAACTAAAATTTAACATACCTTTGGTGAAACATCTTTTGACATTGAACAGATTTGAGATGAAATATTCACATTACAAAAGTGCCTTTTCTAACAAAACATTAAAAAGCATTAGATTTTCCTCCTAACCCTCTTGTTCAGGGCTGGCTCTCCTGATCAGCTTGTTGCAGGAGTTTGTGGAGGGACTCTTTGGAACCGCAGCTCACAGCATTCACCCACATCATGGAAACAACTCTAGTATACAAAGCTGGGGGTTACCCCAACCAAAACCCCTCTGTTGGAAATCAACCAACCCATCCACTGTGGGAGGTGATGAAAATACCGGAAAATATCAAGCTACTGCTTTTCCACATTAGCTGTCAGTTTGAATAGACCATTTATAATTGTAGTGAATGTAAAAACCTCTGGCAGCTACAGTGCATCATTTTAAGCTATACCTCTAATATTAATTGCTTAGCTCGAATAAAGAATAGTTGCATAGCTTTCAATGGAAGACACATTCAGTTTATATGTGAGTGGAAGAGAATAGGCCGTTCATATTCCCAGCGTTGTGGTGATATTGTTGTAGTACACTATAATCGACTGCATCTGTTTTTCCATATCTCCAGCCACAGTTGTCTCTTTGGTCTCAGCGCAGCACACAAGCGTAATCAAGGAAATAAGCCTGTCTCTTTAGCTTCGAGGGATGGCCACAAAAACCTTCCAGTGCAACAAATCAGCTTTGTAGCCTTCGCTGAACTAAACGTTATCATTTTGCCACTGTTTCTGATACGGTACATTACACATTTGAATCAACACAAAGCACGTAAATGAAGTAGAATGGAATAAATTCAAGTGTTATTTTGGCAAACGTGATCCCTATCTGCAACATTTTCTTCACACAGCTTGTGTTGGACTGCTTTTGAGATCTAAGCAAGCACAGAAAAATGTGAACTTGGCTGTGTAACTTGGAAGCTAAGACCTGATTACATTTCTTAATATCCAGAAAAAGCCCTTTTGATTTTTGATGTCAGCTATGAATTTTGGCGTCTACCATGACCCACATTTTTAAAACTCTGTCCATATGTTTTATTGGGGCTTCAGTAGAGCATCTATCCTGTTCTGTCTGTTGCACATATAGTACATATAGTTGAACCAGCCCTCTCTAAGCCACCTTTTTCTGTCTGTGAACTATTTTTTATTCACTAAGGTAATACGGTAATGGCTATCTTTTTATATAATGAGAAATAACACATGTTACAAGTCAAGGCAGGTTTTTGTCATCTGAAACTACACAGGTCACAGCACTCGTTATTAGTTTTGTTTCAGTCTTGTTGTCGTTTTAAAGAGCATGAGTATGTGTCTAAACAGTTTCAAAGATGCAAAAGATGAACTCAGAATAAGCCAAATGCTGATGTGTGGCTCTGTGCACAGCTGGGGTCATTAAATATGCCTGTATGCATTTGGTAGAAGGGAAAAAGCGAGTTACAAAAGGAATTTCTCTGTGAGTGTTTTTATGAGTGGAAACCCCAATTATAAACCCATTCATTGGGATGTCAAAAAGAATATATACCTGTCACATTAAAAGTGAGCCAGTAGACATTTGCTTTGTCATTTTAGGTTGTAAGCAGTGGCTAACCTTCACTGCCAGCCTCTGGATGTCAGTGGAAAGAGGAAAGGGATGCCTGGAGCTTCCCACTAACATAGAACAACCTTACAGAGTTTAATGCAGCCCAAATGTGGGTCACAGGGGCATTTATTTGGGTTGCCAAAAAAAACAAAAAAAAAACAGTAATTTTACAGAAATAATACTTTGTAAAGAAAAATAGAAATCAGTCTAAAAATATAATTTAATCTTTTGAAATATGGATTCCCTGAAAAACTGTTTGGAAAACACATGTTTAAGCAATTTGATTGAATATACTGTAATTACAAAAAAGGATATGTAGCCTTAAGTTCCCCACTCAGACTTTTTGCCTACTAAAGTTTGCCAAAGTTCAGTATAATCCAGATAACACAGTTTGTGTCTCCACACTCAATGGCATTTCCTGCCTTCAAAATCAGGAATTGTTAATTTGTTTATGCTTTCAAAGATTCCTTCTGCTTACACAGCCAACACAGTCTGAGGGAAATTCTGTTACAAAGCAACATTTCTAGAAATCCTGGGTGTCATTAACTGGGCCTTTGGTGCAGTGTGTTCTAACTATCTTTACTGCATCACAGTGGGCAAACACTGTAGAGATAGACATGAGAAAAAAATGAACTAGCATAAGCAATGGCAAATTAATTAAGAGTAAAATTTTAAAGTTTGTAAAAGAATGTACTGTAATTTTAATCTGTAAAATTATTATCACTATTTGGATCTTGCAGTTGTTTCTGTTCTAGCCTGGCACCAGACCCATTCACTCTTTTAGCATTGAACACGACTTCCACCAAGCTCAAGATAATGTTTATCTAAACTTTATGCAATGCTTTGTTTTGCAAAGAGGCAGTTTATTCTGCGTTGGCTCCACCCCCTGAATTCTGATTGCTTGTATGTCTATCCAGCTGCATTCAGAGGTAGTTTTAACTGCGTCCATTTGTTCCACTTCTGGAAATCAAACTCAAATTGATAGGTACAAGACTTTATCTGTGTATTGAATAGAAACAAATAGGATGGCTGCCAGACTATTTCTGCTGGTTTTCTGGCAACAAAAGTCAACATCTGGACAGAACTAGTTCTACCTCTGGCATTTCTGTAGATGCTAATGCTAAATCTTTTTTTTATCTTTTCATTATAGGATCATGTCTCTGTATGAAGCTACGAAGGCCTCCCAAAAAAGGCTAAAATGTTTCTGTGTCTACATGTAGTGATCCAGTGCATTTGTATGATTTACTGTTTACCTCTTCAAACTAATCCCCAGATCCCCACCCTCTGTTACCATCTGAACAAAGCCTCTCTTTTTCCCATTCAAATATTACTATTGTATCATTTTCAAATGGTACTGTATTCCCAAAATAAAAGTAAGTAAGCAGCAGATCAAAGTGGACTCAGATTTATGCTTGACCACAACAAACAAAGAGTAATGAGAAACATCCTCGGTCTGTGAAAACAGTCCTTCCCAGAGCGCTCCAAATCCAACAAAGTTCATGGGGGTTGTGTGATTGGTCCCTTTGGAGCAGAAGCCACGGCTCTTCATTTTTTGCCAAGTTCTGTATGTTTATTGTGTCCTCTCTCCTCTGTTTCAGTGTCTATTCTGCCTCGAAAGTGAAAGAAGCAGCGTCCTTAAATCAGCCGCACATGTGAAAACAGGACATGACTCGGGGCTTTAAGTGGGCTTAAATGATTGTAGGGTTTCACATTTAGTATCTGTCCGGACCCCCTCCAGGGGCATTGGAGACAGGGCTCGAGACCACTCTCACTCATGAAATATGAGATGCTTGAGGCATGTTTGGATTATGGCAGACCTCTCCACTTAACTAACCATAACAGTGCGTAGACCAATGGGAAGATGCATTCATCACAAAGACTTGACAGGAAACATGAAAACATGATGGCCCTCTATTTATCCATCTAACATATGACCTTTAGTGGGTCCATTATTCCATCCAGTGTTATCAGGATATACAAGTTGCAAATCATGATTTCATATCTTTTGGCAGCTTATATTTGTACAAAGCCGTATTATACAAAGATGAGGTGCTTTGTTTTAAATTGCTCAAATTAAATGAAAATTACAGACATTTTGAAAAGACCCAATAAGCCTGTGGTGTCATTTTAAAAGGCAAACTTTAAAATGACACCTCTTGAAAATACAACAGGACCTAAAAAAGTGACATGCAGAAAATGACAAATATGATCGAAAACAGAGGCAAGAAGAATATTGCTAGGCCCAGGAGAATATAACTAATTTATCTTTGTCACATCTATTCCATTTAGTCATAAAGGAGTTGAGCTGAAGCCAACGCTCCCAATTTGTTGTCCAGCCTTTATTCTTAACAAAAGATCTTAGATAGAAATATTGGCAATGGGACTGTACTTTACTGGCAATGGGGTTAGTTTACAGTTTATCACGTTTATGTATCCAGGAGTGACATTTAAGATATCTGTAAAAAGGGTCAAAGTTTAGTGCTATATTGCTTGATTTTTCTGCATCACTTGGTATGTTTTTATCCTGGCATCAAATACCAAAATAACTGAATACATCATCTTCATCTCACCAAGGCTAATAGCTATGTTTCATGTTCCATTTACCACAGTGGTTTATCATCTTGAACATCAACAAACTTGATGTTAATTAGACAGTAGTCATTTAGGTCTTATTAGACGCCACAAATCCACAGACAGTTATAGAGAAGTTGCAATTAAGAACATTTAATTGCATAGTATGAGATGATTTATCCGAGGTGAGCACCCGCCTCCCCACGTCCCGACCGTCTCACAGTAGGTGAGACAGTCTGGGCTCCACATGGACCTGTAACGAGCATGCTCAGACAAACATACATTCCTCTGAGTGCTTCTGCGGTCGGCCATGCGCCCCTCAGTAGCCACACTCTGCCCATGGCTCTGTAATTGAACTGGAGGGTTACACTTGTGATGTGGACTGGGCATGTGAGTTCAGTCCAGCTGCTTTTAACTCACTCTTGAACCCTGATGTGATTTATGCTTCATGACGCAACCTGGCGACCTTCGTGCACCTGTTATTGTTAAGATAACCCAGGCTCTCAAGAACGCTGTTATAGTTTAAGTATTCTCTAGGAAGCACAAAAGTAACATTTCTAGGCCAAACGTTGGTTTATGAAACTCATGAAACAGCACATTTTCCTTTAGACTAAGTGATTTATGAGCCTTTTTCTAGATAGATTTGGGTGGTGGATGGGTACACAAAACCTAGGATCTTTATACAAGGGACCTAAGGTGACCTGAGACAAAAATAACATTTTTATCTTGTGGTTATGTTAGCGTTTACTAGTAAGAGAAATCTGTTAAATCCCCCCAAAAATGTGGTTATTACTTAATCATGTGTTTTGTATTGTCCCGCCTAAACATAAATTACAAATCTGTAATGTAGCCACCGTAGACATTGATTACAAAAAAAGTTCAGTACACATGGAGAAAGACTTTTAGATCTACTTTAACTTCTTTAAGTATGGTGACCTTAACCTATAGGGCCTATTTATTAAGTTGTTGTGCAAAGAATCAGCTCAGCATCTTTCCTCCATGTCAAGGACAACGGCGCACAGATAATCCGACTCCAGGTCTAGACTCTATCAGTAAACACCATTCTTTCAAATGGCAGTGCGTGCACATTGACACAATGCAAGGCTTTCTCATTCTTGTCTGATGGAAGCATACCAGACTTGATTATTCAATACACCTACAGTACATTGTGTTGACTGTTCTCTCCTTTGCGTCCGGTATTTGATGGTCAATAAACTTTACGTGTCAAAGACATCCAGAAGGTTTGTATTTATCGTTTGACTCCTCTTTGCTCAAATAGTCCCAAACAGTAACTGTTCCTTAAATATAAAGATGAACCTTCTGGGCAACGTCGTTAAGACATTTTTTTGTTTTTTTAGCTGCGCTGGGCTGAACCGAGTATGAAATACAGACTCAATATAGAATAATTATACAATGTCATGCTGGTACATTTTGGCAGCAAATGCATCAGTTGTAATCATATGCTTCTAACTACAAAGTCCGGAGTCAGTCCTGCAGCAAATTGTAGCTTGTCCCTTTGAACAAGAAACTGTAAGTAGTTGTTCAATGTCTGTCAGTAAGTTCTGGAAGAAAAAACAAAGATTTTTATTTCTGATGTCCTGTAGCTGAAGCACAAGACTCCTCAGATGGTACCCAAACATTTTGGGACAAAGCCGAACAGGAAGAAACAAGAACAAGTGGTTTATTCTGCCAAACAACTTGAAACAAGACTGCAGCCATCTGCCAGAAACCAACAAGCCACCAAATAAACTACAGCCAGAAGCTTTTAACTGCCGAGCAAACTAAAGGTCACCACATTGTCCTTTGGATAATGCACAAGACAACATTTCTGTAGACTGTAACAATTATATATTTCATTACATTAAAATCCTTTTAATGTAAAATACCAATTTCATGTTAATTGGTATTTTACAAAATGTATATTGCCTCAACCAAGTCTATTCATTTTACATTTGGTGAGAATGTGTGTTTTTGTCTCTAGTTCAAACTGGTGTAAACTCCTGTCTAGAACATAGCAGAATTGCAAAATTCAGTAGCTTGTCTCAAGGGAAGGTTTGCTCCAAGATAACTGTCTTCTTTATTCTTAAAATGATAATAATAATAATATTGTTCCATTGTCAACAGTTTTTTTTATGGTTATATAAACTATTCTTGATTTTTTTCTCCAAACACAATACAAACCAGTGTTTCTCAAATGGTCTCATCCTGGGACCCAACATTTTTATTTACACAGATTTTGTACAAAGTTTATTTGTCAACAACTGTGATGTCACAGTCTGTTGGTCCACTGTATTTATTATCCAAGGTCTTAACTCAGATAACAATCCACATAAACTTGCTGTTTCCATTTTTCCATGACCGTGTGGTGGGCTTTTGATCTGGAGTCAGATTTTGTAGAAGCCAAGTTTTGAGAATGGTCAAATTGTTCTTTTAATTAAGGCCAGCGGTAGGTCTTCTAAACCCGGCGTCATCTTCCTCAAGTCAAGTCCTACTGTTCTTTTCTGGGCCCGTTTTAGTTAGTAATTGACCAGGACCATTGGACTCAAGTGGAACACAGATGGAGATTTGTCCATTAATAGAAAGACCAACTACCACCATTTTAAAAGCTGAAAATCAATATTAACCTTTCTGCACTTAAAGTTCGACAACAAATTGAACTGCAGGCTACATCTAGAATGACTCAATATTTCATGCAACACAACACAATTATCACAGCTTTATTCATAATTTCCCTTAATATCTCAACTCTTCAAAGACATGTTTCCAATCACTACCTTGCAAAAACATTTACAAAGCCTGACAAATTTTCCAAAATGTGCTTGTTGTTTGTGTGACAGTTGGTGACATTGCGCTGTTGAACCCTCTTTTCATCCATGCGCACACACACACGGGGAGGAAAACCAAATCAGAGAGACCACTCTATAGCTTCAACCTGTGCTTCCACTCTTTGTTCCAGACATCTTCAACAGCCATTAATTGCTCCCAGGCCATAGGAGCGTGTGTCCAAAAAAAATCTAAGAGTTGCAAGAGGAAACTCCTAATGTCTGGAAAACATTTAATTTTGGCCACTTGGGCTTTTATATTAGCCATTATACTCCACTGTGTTTTCACAGTGTTTGGGTCTCAGGCAGTAATGTAGTCATAATGTATATTGATGGAGACAACCCACAGTCTTTAAAACATTATTACAATAAAAAAAGACATTCAAAGGAAGGAAGGACGTGTTTCCCAAATAAACTCTTATGGGAACATTAAAGGTCACCTCTTTTTTTACTTCAGTAAGTTAGCTAACTTTTCTTTGTCATATGAGAGACTATAAGTCCCATAGCTGCAGACTGGAGGAGCACGTATCTCTTTAATATTGTAACTTCTGCCTGAAAGCTGCTTGAAAAGCTTCATGTCTGAACACACTCAACCAATAAAAAAATACAGTGAGCCAATCCCAACATGAATGTGCAGAGAGGTCTCACTAACCACTAATCAGAGCGCATTGTGCTTGGGGTGAGGGGCCTTAAAGATACAGGAAATAAATAAAGCATTTTTATTAAAAGGCTGGAAGACCGGAAAACAATGACAGTCTGTCTGTAACACTATTGTCACAGTTTGTTTAGCTAATGATGAACCAATCAGAACACACTGGACATGGAGAAAGCCTTAACAAAACAGATGAAAGCCAGCCATGTTTAGATAAAAAGGTGAACAAGAGAAGTGGAGACATGGCAGTCACATATGTAACTTTATTTTCAGCCTGTATAGCTAATGATGCTAAAAAAACAACCAACCAACCAACCGATAAGACATTAGACGAGTGGTTGCTTATTTATCTCCAAATACTTTCATTTCATACTTTTAAGAACTGTTCTTAAAATGTGAGTCCAAAAACTTCTTGGAGGCAGCCCTCATTTTCACATTCTTCTCAGCCACTAATCCCATGGTTCACTATTGTTACTATTACACTTCTTTATCATTTTTCTTCCTGTTCTCTTTGATTTTCTCATAAACGTGGCTCTTGTCAGTGAACTATTCTATCCTCTTTGACCAATCTGTGAGTCTGTGAGTCTGTACCGTTCCCTCACCGTGTCCTGGATGCTCTGATGCTCTGATGCTGTGCTCTCAGCTGGCAGGGGGCGGGCTCAGACACAACTTTCCGGCGCGGTGATTTGATGAGCTCGGTGTCCCCCCCGTGTCAATTTGCGTGGTGATTCAGGTTCAGTCCAGCCTCCTGTCGGTTGTGACGGTGCGCAGCTCGCAGTGCGCTCCAGAGCTTGTGCGCTTTTTTCCACGCGGAGCCCTTTTGGCAGCAGTCTAGGGGTTAGAGGATCTACCGGACCCGTGGACTGTGACAAAAGGCAGTACTTGCTCACACATGGCGCTGTAGTGGACGCGTTGACCAGTGGATTGTAAGAAGGGAACACTTTTAGACCCAGTCGCCCCGTTTGGCTGTTCATCTACGGGCTTTCTCTCACCATGGAGACGCAGATGTGGCCCGCCAGGTGGAAAACGAAAATATGGTTTTGGGATTCAACGCTAACCGCTGTCCTCACACTTGCTTTACTTTTGCAAGCCGCCACTGTCCGAGCAGGTAAAAAAAAAACCCGTAGCGTTAGTAACTTACACTGTGCCAAGCAGCTGGACTGATAGAGGCTGCGTACTTTCTGGCGAAACGCCCATATGTGACCATTAGCTACTTGGTGGAAAAAGGAAATAAACCCACTGCCAGTTTATTGAGATTGAATATGGGGTCAGTTTGAAACTTTTTATGTGCTATATATTGCTGACATAGCTGTGCGTAATGATGAATGGATCATATTTTGCTGCGAGTACACCATCTGACTATACAGTAGGCTACTCTAATTTGCCTACTATGCTTTGTTTGTTTATTGAGTGTATTTATATTTAAAAGTGAGATAGGCAGATTTAACAGCTTTTTTATACATGTGATATAAAAAAACAGCAGACAGTGCCACTTATTGCTAACTTATAATGGTTAAGGGGTTGCCACTGTGGTTTTCTATGATGGATAATAGGCTCCCATTTTTGTTCCTTGAGCCAAAAAAAGCCCTGGTTGGCTAAACTTTCCAGGCATTTTGCAGGCATTCAAAGTTGAAAAAGTGGATAAGTGTCTTACAGAGAATTAATCAAACGCTTTTTACCATTCAGCCCACTTTTATCATTCAAATTGTCTCAGCCCACGTACAGTGTGACCTCAAGTGTGGTCACTAAGAAACAACGTTGCTTAATTTGTCTTGACATAAATATTAATCCTGCACTTTACTCACTTTTCCATTATTTTACTGTATAATATAAATGTCTTTTGTGTGCAGTGACTTGGCAGTCTGACTGGAAAGTGATTGGCAGTGGGGAAAACTTTTACGCACACTCTCATATAGTATAACTACCTTACCACAGTTTACACATGAATACTAACAGTGGAGAGGGATGACAGTGATTAAAGCTGGGGTAGGCAATGATTTTAAAAAAATGTGGCAAGTCGCAAACCATTTTAGTCAATGGTATAATAAGTATAGGAGGAATAAGTAGGAGTATAGGAGGAATACACAAACAGGGATTAAAGCTGGGGTATTAGGAATTGTGAGTTGAGCATTTATTTGCTTTATAACTATTATCTGCTGCAAAAAACGTAAAGTTATGAAATATTATTACTATGCACTGGTCATAGCACTGAGGAATTCTGGTCTAATGGGATTACCATCTTTCCACATTATCTGGGCTCCCACCTAAAGAGGCGTCGATGGAAAAAAGGGGAAATAAAAGTCTGGAGTGCTTTAAAAACACATATGTGGGTCACATTAAGTGTTCCTCTTGAGTCTGGTCCTTTTGTCTATAAACTCAAACCCATCTGACTTTGTGTGCGCTACAGCTGAGTGTCTGCTGTGAAACTTTGTGGTCTTGACTCAGGATCAGCCATTATGCAACGGTTTTTATATGAAGGGAATGAGATTGATTAAAGCTATGGTAGGCATTTTGTTGGGGTGTGACAAGTCATTTTCCAAAACTAACTCTAATAATTCCTTGACATGAGATGTGGTTTATATAAAACTTGACCCTGTTTTCAATTTTGGAAAACAGAGCCACAATTTTAGCCAAGGAAAAAAGTAACCAGACTTTAGCTTTTTAGAAGACTTTAGGATCAAATATGTGTGACTTTTCCCTGCTAATTAGCACTAGCAAACTACCAATTATGCCTAGGTAGTTAGCCCCCTTAGAAACATTTTTTTTTCTTTTTAGCCCAGAGTGCATTTAGCCTAGTTGTCATTTCCTCATCTTAAGCCCCACCCCATTAGACCCCTCCCCCATTCATTTATTTGTATACCATATATTATAGTACATTGAATACTGTATAGCCTTATTTAGCCTGGCTTAAATCACACGAGGCCTTCTCTAAACAGCAAAGATCTCTAAACCACAAGAGTACGGCTTGATTACTGCCCATCTTTCTCTTTTCTGACTGATATTTAAACCAACCATAATTGTATGATGTGCTTGCAAACATTTACAGGCTTTCCAGCGTACTATAATTGCGGCCTGTGCTGCCAGATTCTCGGTAGATGGCAGTGATGCAAAAAAAAACAGTGGCAAGACATCCCATGATGCCGCAGTACAACCACAGGGCCCCGCAGACATGAAGTCACAATGTCAAGGATTTCAGACTTAATCGCCAAACTGTATACTGTCTATGATGAGTTATGAGGCGTAGTTTGTGCTGTAAATTCTGCCTATAGAGCTGAAAATGGTATTTTAATGTGTTGGCTGTAATGATTTTAGCAGAGGTTTGTCGTGTCAGTGCAAGCTCGGGCCGCCCCAGGGGAAATCACACTCAGTTGTCATGTCAGGAGCTTGTTAACATGGCAGGTAGTATATCACAAGTCCTCGACAGAGCTCAGGAAGAAGTCTCAGAGGGACTGACAAATTACCCTTCAGACTAGACTGGCTCGTCTGAAACTCCAGACTGTACTTTCTCAGTCTGTGCGGTTTCCATCCTTATCATTAGAATGGTTTATTCCTTCTTTAAGGCTGGGATTTAAGGCTGGGATTTTTGGTTCCAGGATGTGTTTGGGGCATTGCACGATGGCTCAGACTCCTATAAGGTGAAAAAAGCCATGCCTACTCATTTGGGATCGTTAATGTCTTTGGGATATTGCCTGTTTTTTAAAGGCTTCTGTGAATTGATGCTTGTGGAAAGGCAGAGGAGAAGGGGCTGAGGAGTCGGGAGGAGGGTTTGGAGGGATGAAAGAGGGGGGGACTTCTGGCCAATTCAGCACATCTGGAATATATGAGGCCTTGAGGTATGCAGTAATGCAGAGAGGCATTCTCAAACTCACAAAGAGACCTTTAGTGAAAACTTTCTCTTTTTTTTAAGAACCAGTAGCTCTGTACTCTGGACAATATTCCGAAGAGCCGCAGACTATTTTCCATTTTATGAGGCATTTGGTGTGAGGCATGAAAATTGCCTCGCATTTTCTTATTTTACTCTCTGATTTCTTGTCAAAAGTTGTGGGAGTCTTTGTGACAATATTGAAAGATGTAGCCATGTCTGTCGAAGTCTAATTTAGGTTGTTTAGTCAGAACACTATCTGGCAGTGTGCATTTGATGTTATTTATGCACTATATATTTACCTAAAATCATTTTGTTAAAAGTTTGATTTGTGAAAGAAAGACCTTATCGAGGCTTTATTGTCAAGCGTTTTAATAAATGAAAATGTTCAGCTTATGACGGGAAGCTTTAACCAATCATATGCTTGCCTAAAATGGGGTCCACTTCAAATTGAAAAAGGGCTGCTCTGATTGGCTCATCGGTTAACATGGCTTGCCAACACTGAATGAACGGCAGAAAGAAATCCTTCTGGGGAAGTGGCTATTCCAGTGCTGGCTACAAATGCTTAAACAGTTTATGTGGTCTTTGTTGTCGAGAAAGCAGTGTATATTTAACTTACTGCAGTTTTAATGTCATTTGCAGGTTTTCCACTGGTGCAAAATCACACACAATCACACTTTAATCTAATTGTGTTTGGAAAGTATTTGTCAATGAAATGTGGCAAAACGCCAAGCTTACTAAATACATTGTGCCTTTCAGTGTCCTTTGACAAAAACAATGCAAAAGTCAATTGTTCTTTGTGCAATGATTATTACTTGTGACTTTTTTGTGTACAAAGAAAAATTACTCTTTGATATTGTTTTGACATGAGAATGATTTATACTTATTGAAGACATTAATATAGTAAGCTATGTAAGCCTTTCTCAAAGCAACATTTTGTAACTTTCCAGCAGCCTCCAAAGGTCTGGAACTACACTAGTGCAAGCTTATGTGTCTAATATATTATGTGTTCAAAGCAGTGTGGATCTGGTTGAGATCTTCTTTCATTTTTCATGTCCTGGGCTGGGACCATTAAAATGACTTTGACAATACATATTTTCATTGTTTTCAGGTGAATTCGTGGTAAAAATAAAATAAAAAGGGTCACACAATGTTACTTCAAGTACATTTTTATAATATAGAAAAACATTAGTTTGGGATTGGCTCACTCAGATGATTGCAGGATCTATTTTATTTCAATCTTTGTGAGGATACTGACGTAAAACGCACATTAGTTGCATAAAAATAATGGACACTATGATGAGGCAAGATTTCTCAGCTAAGTTGTATTCCTTTTTGTATTGTTTTGTTTATAACTGGGATTATTTTGAATTTCTCCTGTGCATTTGAATGAACACTGTGTTAAATAAATACAGTAGATATTGTCCTCACTGTCATTGCACCTCAGTCTATATAAACCAAGTGCCAAATTTAAATCCAAATGAACTAACGTACAGGGTGACACTAAACAACAGTGACTCCATGGAGTTTTCCATAAAAGCTGCCTGGACTTTTTCAAATCAAATCCATTGCTGTGATCCCAGAGCATGTGCTGGTTTGATTCTCCACCCGAGCTGTTGTTTTTTCTGGTTACTGGAGAAGTATCAACAGGGGATAAGGGGCTGTCTCCCATTTAGGATCATGTATGTTTTAGTTAGGGGGGGGGTTACAGGGAGTGGTGCCAATACCATAATGGCTTCAACGTGTGCATTCATTGCTCCACCCATCTGAGGGTTAACAGGAACTGCACAATCAGCACTTCCTGGCTTCACGTGCCACATGACAAAAACAAATAGAAAACCCTTAATAGTACAGTAGCTGGGTACATATAAGCACTTTTCATGCAATTTCAAGGTACAATTGTATTTGCAACTGTGTATTTTTACCATACACTTCTAACTCTGAGTTTAGTGTAACACCAATGTGATCCAACAATTATCAAAAACCATTGAGTGAATGCATTGCCAATATTTTTACACTTTTCACTTTATTTTCCTTCTGTCCATTTCTTTTTTTTTTTTTGTTTCTGCTTGAAGTGCTAGAATACATACTTACCCTGTATAATTTTCCGCTGCCATTGATTGAGCCAATGGGAGCATCCCATATTCTGATGGGAGCAGACTTTCTTCTATTAGAGCACATGATTGGCCAAAACTTGTAATCATACCCTGAACATTGTCATCTACTCCATCTATTTCATCTTTTTTTTCTTTAATGCAAGTAGATGATTAATTATTAAAAGCAATAGCAAACAGTCTATGAAAGGATTCCTGCAATGCATAAAGGCTAAAACCAAAACTGTTGGTTGCAAACCTCTCAAATCATTTTCCAAGAAAGCTTTGTTAGTATTATCAAACACATGAATCTGTTTTTATTACGTGGAGAGGAGGTTGTTTTCTGCCTTTCCCCAATGGCCTTATCTCCGCTGTGGGATTTTAAACTGACCCCATGAGTTTATCATCGCTGGGCCTTTGATGGTGACACTTCCTGCCCTTTGACTCACTGGACAGACAAATGGGTCATGTGATGTCTGCAATACGTCTGTTTCTGTAATTGTTTTTAATACTAGACTGAGATTTACAATGGTCCTAGTTTGAATTGTTCTTGACCTGTTTCTGATCTAGGACAGTCTATTCAGCATTGTTCATTGTTACTTACTGCTACAGTGAGTGTCATAGAGTCCTGCAGTATTTTATTTTTAATACAGAGAATTTACAACCATAAAGAGAAGTTATTGCATGTTGTGATTGACATTAAATTACAAAGGAACAGCCCACGACTGTTTGATCTCTCTCTTTAGAAAATTCCATTTTATTATTACCAGCTATAAAAGCAAATTTAATATTGAGCCTCATTCATTGATATAAAATACTTCATAAAGTCTTTGTATTTATTTACAAGTCCATATTTAGGCTGTCTGTCAACCAAAACCCTCAGACTATGGTTGTCCAAGTTCTATTAAGTGAAGCTTTGTCCCTGTTGTCAAGGTCCAAAGTTATGACCTACTTTGGTCTTAGTTAGGTCCTGATTTAGTCTTAGTTGTGTCAGTATTTTGTGGGTTTAGTTTTGGTTTTGTCTCTGTTTAATCTAAGTTTGACCTAAGTCCAGGGTTTTGTCACAGTTAAGTTTGGGTGAGACCAAACCTACGCCCATGGTTGCAGGGCTGACATTTTAGACATAGACAGTGACAGACAACCATTAACTCTCACATTAATTCACTAGGGACACTTTAGAGTTGCCAATTAACCTATACATGCATGTCTTTGGACTGTGTCTCCAACAGACAACATGTGTTTAATGTAATTAAAGAACAACAACAACTTGCTAATTATTAACCTTTTTTTTATCAGGAATTTATATAATCAGGGATGAATTGGCTTATGTTGTAGCTATTATGCTTAATAATAAATTGCTACTCCTTTGTGTTTTTTTTCTCGGCAACTTTATGAAAAACAACAAGTCAGTTTGTTTCCTAGAAACTTTTTATTTAGGGGTTTTAGTTTGTTAACTTGTTGGGAAAGTCTGGCAGATTAGATTAGTTTAGTTTATTTATTTAGGACAGCGTACAATGTACATTAACCCGGAGCAGAGATGCTTGTACCAGATTATTACTTACTTACATTTATCCACAAAATGCGTGTGCAGCTTTTGATAATGTCCCGCTTCTAAGGCTCTATAAGATTGCACATACAATTTTAGGCATCATATTCTACTAGTGACCAGGTTAATTCTTAAAGGGAGTTGCCATTTTTTCCTTTAAGTACAAGAGAGACAGGTATGAATGATCCATTTCCCTTGAGTGCGACAGATACTTGGCCAGTCACTCAACATCTCAACAAATGAAAATTCTTTCACAAATCAAGACCAAACTTACCTTTTGGGATTTTCCTTTGGAAGTGGATCATAACAATATCAACAAAAGTGACATTGATGAGAAATTTTGGTCCAACATTTCAGGAGCTGTCAAAACATTTACTAATGCACAGAGTATATTATCATTCCTGTAAATTCAATGATAATGTACACACACAAGCATATACTGTACTGAATCTGTCATGTCTCTAGTGTGAAGGGATTTTTTTTAAAGGCCATAAAGCTGGTAATGCTAATGGACTGAAGTATATATATATATATAAGTGTGTGTATATATATATATATATATATATATATTAATGTTGCATTTCAAACGGGAGATTTGTTTCCACTGTAGATGGATGTTGTCTTGCCTGCCTGCATCCACTTCTTCTTCTCTTTTGACTATGTTTTATGGAGCAGTTGACTATAAAAGTTATTTGTAAATTCTTTCTTTAGTTGGTAGTTCACCAAGTTCAGACATTTGCTGATTCTAGAAGAGCAACATGACAAAAAAAGACTGTCACTCCCCATATTTAGTCTATAGAGAGGATTTTTTTCTCTCAAAGTGGCTTCAACCTGATGACATGTTGCACACTGTCTCTATTCCACCTTCAGAAAAAACATTATTTGTCCTGCATGTTACTTTGAGACATGTTTTTGAATGGTCGTCAATGGGACCCAGACTCTTGAAACTACAATTCTGCCCTAGCAAACAGGTGGTCCATTTTTTTACTGTCTATATGTAGCTCAAAAAACATGGACACTCCTGATTTGGCAAGTTTGTAAGTTTAAGCCTTGGTCAGAAGTGATTGATCATTCATGGAATTGGGCTGTAGGTCTGTGCCTAGTGTTTATGAAGCAGCCCTTAAACATTATACATCTTCATAATCACTCAAATGGTAATGTCCCAAAGAGAAAAGGGATACATTGTCCATGTTGAGAAGCTTGTAAAAGTGCCCCCTGCTGTAAAGGCTGTAATGGCTTTGTTTTAGGAAGCTGCAAGAAATCAACAGAATTGGGATTTATATATGATCCCATAGACCCTGTTGTGAGGAGTGGTGGGGGGCAGTAGATGGGGGAAGGTAGGGCAATTATATCTGCAGAACAGTTCCTTACTCTGACAAAGTAGCTCATAAATGAACTGACAATCTTGGCCAGTGCACCGACAACAGGAGGGGGGTGCAATGGGTGTGAATGTTGACTTATCATCAAAATGCCAAGTCCTATTAGACCGGCTGCTGAAATGCACCTATAGAGCGTTGTAAATTTACAGCGAGCTTTTACAGTACGAGTAAGATAATAATCGTAAAAGCAGTTAATGTCAAAGAGACATGTCGTCATGCTGTGTTCTACTGAATTAAGCTCAAATTAGTTTGATTTATGGGAGTCTGTGTCAGCAAATTTGCGATTTATATTTTGACATTTAAGAGATGAATGTAAAATGGCATTACTTTAATAGGCAGGTCTGTAATATATAGTGAGTATACAGTATAGTGTCCCATGCTTTTCAAACATTAGATTTTAGACTGTAGGGAGACTTTATGTCAGTCATCTGTACTGACCCAGTTCTTTCTTTGTTGTGCCTTGCAGCTGAACCTGTAGACGTACTCAAGGTGCTAGACTTCCAGAGCTCTCCAGATGGAGTACAGAAAACAACAGGTTTATGCAAAATGAGGAGAGGAGCCAAGCCTGACATTGCATACAGAGTGGGAAAACAGGCCCAGATCAGCGCACCGACCAACCAGCTCTTCCCAGGTAACACAACTCCTCACATCAGCACAGAAAGCACCAACTAAGTCACTATATTCCACTCTTTTGCTTGTTGAAGTTATTTGTGTATGTCATTAAATAAACACTAAAGTGAAAGTGATCAAAGACCTTTTATCCCAAGATAGAGTAGATTAAGTTGTATTTCTGGTTTAGTTTTAGAGCTGTGTATAATCTTGGGAACCTTCTTAGAATAGGTTTACATTTACATTTAGTCATTTCGCAGACGCTTTTATCCAAAGCGACTTACATTCACCAGTGTTACATTTACATTTTGACTTGACGCTCTACCACTGAGCCACTGCGTCCCATGTTGCACATACATGCAGTGTGTGTGCAACATGGGTCAGTGGCTCAGTGGTAGAGCGGTTGTCCTTCAACTGGAAGGTTGGCAGTTCGATTCCCGCTCTCCCCACAGTTCATACTGTTGTTGTGTCCTTGGGCAAGACACTTAACCCCCCTTTCCTCCAGTGGTGTTCCAGCTGTGACACTGGTGAATGGAACCTTAATGTAAGTTGCTTTGTATGTGCAACATGTGTGCAATCTTTAAGTGCAACAGTACTTAAAAACTCTAATGATATGTGATGCTTGGAATTGAACTTATAGCGTTGATAGAAATTTGTATTGTAAATATTATGCTATATTGTGTCATATTTCACTTTTATAGTACAGATAATAACACACAAAATCATTCAGCTTATCATATTCACATTACATTATCAATCAACAGCTAGAGCTATCAAAACACACAGTAACATATTCAAGTTCTGTGCTACTTAGTAAACCAGGCTTAATTTATTACACTTTAAAAACTTTCTTAAAGATTTTAACCTCTAACAGATTCTGAAATCAATGGTGGAAAAGTTTGCGCAACCCAACAATGTTTTTTTTCTTCTGTGAGCTCACTCTTTTGCCACTGACCCCAAACCTGTTCTTTTGAATGGTGTAAGGTTGTGAAGGTGATACTGATTTTCCTTTATACTGAGGAAATTTGACGTTGGGAACACAAGTTACTCTTGAGAACATGTGTTATCCTTGTAACACATCTTTGATCCATTAACAACTGTCATTTAACACGGGCCACCCAGTTTTCCCAACCAAGACAATGCAAGCCAAACCAAATCAGACCAAAAACTACAACTAATGACTTTGTTTTTGTCTTAAACTATTCAATCACAGAACAAAAACATCTTTCATACAGTTTTATGTCATGTCATTTTAAATCTATTTGCTACAAACACCTGTCTGGGGTGATCCTCATGAATGCAGTTGTGTTGGAGGATTTTCCTACAATGCTTTAGGGGATGAGACTCACAGAACAGATGGTTTCCAGTCTGATTTACCACGTGCATGTATTTCTCCAGAGAATAAACATCACAGTTTTTATGCCATTTGATATTTTCAGACTAATGACAGAAATATGTCTTTTGATTTCTATGTTGTTGCAATAATGTTAGGTTTACCTCAGTGTTGACGTAGCTCAATCAAAACGGTTTATTGTCCACTGTCTGACGTCTTGTCTCTGGCTCATCTGTTTGTGTGGGGGAAAAAAAGCATATTTGTTCATTTAGTCCACTCAGAGAAATACAGTCTGTCTTGGACTTTGTGTCAGCATTTGGTTTGCAACTTGTCTACACTCTTGAATATAAACTGCAGAAAGCCCAGTCATTACTTATAACTGTGGAAAAACCAAAGCTCTCTGTGTTGACTGATGAGTCTCTACTGTTTATTCGTTTCTGAACTGCAGCATGGCTCATCTTTTCCAAAAGTGAATACATTGAGTTATAGCAGACTTAAATAAGATAATGTATAGAGAGCGGACTTATTAAGCATTTAAGCTAAAAATGTGCTCAGGTGCTTTGTAAGTAAGTGTCAAAAGTTCATGTTTTATTTATTAGGCTTTAGTTATTTTACAGTGAACTAAGTGGTTGTGGTTTTCAGAATTGACACTTGACATTGAAGTTGTTATATTTACAGGCCTTGTAAAATTAATGTGCTACATTGCCATTATTGAGAGAAAGCCAACTGCACTTTCAGCTTCCTTAATAAACACAAATACAAGGCCAGGTTTAAATGTGAAAAGTGAGCAGTAGGCTAATTTGGTCATAGCCTTACAACACAACTGCACTTTTAATGGTGTCTGGAAAAAGCTTTCATTAGGTGAAAAGTTATCTTGGTGGTTTAGATTTATTTTGCAAAATGTGGGCTACTTTCCCAGTGAAATCCTGTATTTTTCATCCTGTATTTGTATGTTAGATGTGACTGAGAGTGGTGTTTTAGCTTAACATGGTGGAGACTGACAAAGGCTAAATATAAAACCCACTTTAGCTTGAAAAATTGTTACTCTTGTGCATTTATACATTAACTATGCCAGCTTTCTATAGCACAAAAGCTAACCTAGAGTGGCGTGCTACCTGCAGCATAAAAAGCTAATGCTACTTGGGATGTTAAATGCAATTGTTGCCTTCAGTAGCCTACCTCTCAATAATATAATACAGATTGTTAATGCCATTTACTACATAAATGATACCATAACAAAAGAAGTTTAGAATGAAAACACTTAATGTCACTAACTTTAATAATAAAATTGGATATATTGATTTTTATGTGGCATACTAGGATAATGTCATGCTAATACTTTTCTTACATGAACAAATCCAAATATTTTAAAAGGGGCTAGTTAATTATTTCAACTGTAGCTATAAGTATAAACGTGTGTTGACTTGGCTGTTCTTACTTTCACCCTAAGGTGTAGTTTTCCCAGAGGATTTCTCCATCATGTTCACCATCAAACCCAAGGCTGGACTCCAGTCCTTCCTCATGTCCGTGTACAACCAGCAAGGCATCCAGCAGCTGGGCGTGGAGGTGGGCCGGGCACCTGTTTTTCTGTATGAGGACCAACACGGCAAGCCCACCCCAGAGGAGTACCCCCTGTTCCGCTCCATCAACCTGGCTGATGGCAAGTAAGTGACTCAGTTTGTCCAGTGACTCTGACTCCTAAAGGCTACGTCTGTTGGTTATGTTTCTTTATAACACTGACATTTTTTGGTAATCAACTTTTTTAGTTTTTATCAAAGTCTGTATCTATTTATTCAACTCTTACAACTTTCTCATCAGCCTCAATATATTTAGTGTCTGCTAAACTGACACACAGCTGTAAGGATTTATAACCATGTGTTTGTTCACTCTTTCATACCATATGGAGCAACTCAGACAGACTAATGATAAATTAAGTGCTGGCAGCAAATTGATGACAGTCTTTTGTTTTAGAAATTATTAACGACAGTAGAAGAGTGATCATGCAACATTGGGCATGGTCTTTATAAATCACAGCACTCCTATGAAGCAAATACAAATCAAACTGACATCAATCATGTGAGCAAATGCAAAGTATGCCTCAAAATGATTCCATATTATGATGTTTATGTGAAATAAATTAGGCCTTACAGTCACACTCAACAGATTTGTGAAATATAGACAAATAATGTGACTTCAGAAGCATCCTAATATACTGTATACCTATATGAAAATTTACATTCTCCTTACCTTGAAACTTTAAACCAAGTCATGGGACTAGAGTGTATCAAGACCGAAACAAGACCAGAAGAAAGTTTTCAAGCAATTCTAGACTCATGGAGGTCAGTGTTTGGCGAAGGAGACAGAGTTAGTCCAGTCTTAGACCAAGTCCAGACTCATGGAGGTCAGTGTTTGGTGAAGAAGACAGAGTTAGTCCAGTTTTAGACCAGGTCCAGACTCATGGAGGTCAGTGTTTGGTGAAGGAGGCAGAATTAGAGGAAGATTTTTGATTGAATAAAAAATTATAATTTGTTGCCATTGCAAGAATTTTGTGGACAAATATACTGCAGTCTGCGTTGGTCTTGATATCCGAGAATGAGACACAACCAGGTTAAAATGTGTTTGCGCCTGAGACACAACTAAAGACTTTTAAAAAGATGTTCATCACAAATTCAAACTAATGGAAAGATGTGATTAAAGGTTTCAAAGAAGGCATAGGGTCTCCATTTAAACCTACGTTCAGATGCCTGCTTTGAAACCATCCATCCATCCATCTTCTATCACTTATCTGGGGCCGGGTGAAGGCATAGGGTCTCCATTTAAACCTACGTTCAGATGCCTGCTTTGAAACCATCCATCCATCCATCTTCTATCACTTATCTGGGGCCGGGTGCTTTGAAACCTTTTATTGAATATGTCCTGGATGAACAAGAATCTTCACAAACAACGCTTTGTCTCTCACAGATGGCATCGTGTAGCCATTAGCGTTGAGAAGAAGAGTGTCACTATGATCGTGGACTGTAAGAAGAAGGTGACCAAGCCGCTCAGCAGAAGTGACCAGGCCGTGATCAACACAGAGGGCATTACCGTCTTTGGCACCAGGATCCTGGACGAAGAAGTCTTTGAGGTAAGATGATCACTGTCTATCTTCTCCCATTTCTTCTTTTTCTTTTCTATTTGTCTCTGAAAAACTGACTACCAAGTGTGAGTAATACATCCCAGACTGTGGTTGTTAAAACTGCTAATACCTTTATCGTAAACACATGTCTTTCTCAAGGACAATGCAGCCATACATTGGTAAATAAAGCAATTAGGTTTTGAGCACATTTGGAAAACCCACTTAGACGCCAGTAATTTATTTATTCTGGTTTGGATGGATGTAATTGGAAGCATATTGTATATTTTCCTAAGAAGGAGCTATATTTTAAATTGTAAGAGGACAATACCAGTGTCTGATACTATGAGTCCAATTTATTTCAAGGACAAACACTTTATTAGTCTTTCATTAACTTGTATAAACAGTAAATGATGAAATTTATTGACCTGAACAATATTGGCTCTATGAAAAAGGCCAAGGGCAGTGTATGTGGAAAGGTTTCGTGAATCCTTCTGAACAATGCATGATTTGTTTACCTTTAGTATACCTTTTACAGATTTAATGATTCAGTTGCTAATGTTGCTTATAAATCAGTTTGTCTTTGGGAAATGCTTCTGAAATACTGGATGATTAAGGCACTAGCTGTAAGGCCACTCCATTGGGTTTTGTAGCACTTACATAAAAACCAGAAGACCTTTTCTATATTGTAAGATTATGTAACAATCGGCCATCTGCGGATGTGGTAGAGTGTAACCTATGGATATACCTGCTTCAAAGGTAGTCTCTTATTTTTTTAAGGATTATTGAAATGTGTTACTTAAGTCGTTCAAACTTCCACTTGTGCAGTGCAGAGTGAGTAGACGACTGCTAACCAATGACAACAGACAGTTTTTGATGGGTGCATGCTTGGTAGGATTGACTGAAAACGGATAAGATTACCAATAAATAAAGGAATTTTTAAATATGTTAAATGTAAGGAAGAATAGAGTTGTAGTGGTTAAAAGATAAAAGACAGTTTACAGCCATTTTTAAGTCATAATTTCTTTATTATTAGGATCAAAAGATCAGGCAGCATATCATTTACTGCAGAAACAAAGGCTACAGAAAGGGGAGGGCATTACAGCCAAAAAAGTGTGGAGGAGTGAAAACCACAGTGATTAGAGATGTAATTAAGGACATTAAGGGTAAAATGGGGAAGAATAAAGTGGCATGGCTTTTAACCAAGTCTCAGACCATACAGATTTTGAGTTGAATGCCTTTTGATCTAACATATAATACTCCAAATTATATTGAATTACATAGCACTTTCTTTGGTCCTTGCTGGTTTTGGTATGTAGTGTTCCTTGTCAAACATTGTCACGGTACTAGTGAGAGGTGAATCTATATATAGTGATTATTTTCAATTTTCAAATGTCAGAATATTTGTTCACTTGTTTTTTCTAATGGGTTGAAATATTTTAGCTGGTGAAAGTATGAGGCATATGTTTGCTCGTGTTGGTTTCTTATATTAGTGTCCCTTGGGTGTAGCTGGAAAACATTTGCTTGTGAACATCAGCCGTGTTTTTGGATCTAGTGGTTCTTCCTTCACCTGCAACACTGGTGCTGCTGTAGAGAAGCCAAATATATCTATTCTGTATATTCTAACAATTATTACACTCCAATCACATTTTTCTGCTATTAAATATAAATTGAAATCCAGTTTTATATACAAAATATTCTCAATTTTTCTGCTGATTATAGAGGGGTCAAGTGTCAGAAGACGTTTTTGTTTTACCTTCCTAAACCCAGTCTCCAAAATAATTTTAATTTACAAAAGGCAGTATCCATCACTCAACACTGCTATGGTTACAAGTTATTGCAGGACGAACATATCTATGCATTTTTGGTAAACATAACGCACAGATGCCAGCCAATTACAAAATTATTAAGTCACAACATGGTTCGACTTTCAGCCATGATATCATCAAGATAACATCAAGTCCAGGACATATTTCATATTTAAATAAACGGCTCAAAACGATAATTTAACTAAAGTTACTCAAATTTTTGTTACTTAGGGTAAATTGTTTTTCTTTGTATTGTTGAACTTTGGGTGGGGTTCAGTGGGAACAGAGTGTTACAGCATACTTTGATATGCAGGCCGTTAGCACACGGCTACCTTACTGCAGATTGCATAAGCAGGTGTCAGGCTGTGTACGAAGGGAACTGTGAAGTCTGAGGAAAATATGACCAGCGTGTGCTCGAGCTTGGCTCACATTACACAGCTGTTTAAGAGATACGCTCATTCAGAATCCAAAAATTTCCCCTCTCTTCAGCCTTCTTCAGCTTTTCTTCATCTTTCAAGTTAGCATAATTTTCTCATTTCTATTCAAATCTGCTATTGACATTAAAGCACAGGGTAGAATCATTGTTTGTATTCGTGTATTGATGAATTTGCACGCATGAAGTGGATCAAAAGGGGAGGATGGATTGTTTACGCGTCTGTCATACTTTATCTCAGATTTTTCCAAATTTTGTCCCTCGAGCAGGACAGTCTTTGGCAGGACATCCTAAAAAGCCTCAGATGGGCTTCAAGCCTTAAGTGAATCATTGTTTATGGTTGATTTGGCAGGAAAAGACCAAATTGAGCTGTTTCTCATCTGCTTCAGTCACATTGCGCTCCTAAGGCACTGTCACAGAAAGCTTTGGTTAGGGCTGTGTAAGAGGAAGATAGTAATTAATTCAGATTGGGCATAGCTGGTTTTAAGATGTTCCAATAATCAAGGTATGAAAACCACTAATACTGTCATGACATAATGTTCTTGTAAAATCATTAGCTGATGTGGCAGAATGAATAGGTCAGTATCGCCAGTACAACCAGTGGAACATGAGCCCTGCCTTACATGTTGCATATAACAGCCCAAACTGTTTGAATATGTCACATTTACCTGAAAATATAAGGCATTTTAAGTGGTAATTGCATTATCATGACGGGTCATACTGTGAAATTGATTTTTTCAAGGTTATTTTACTGTGAAAATGTCACACTCCCCACCAAATAATGTGTCTTATCTGCCTTGTCAGAGCATGGTTACATTTCCCCTGTATATCCTGTCATGAGTTTTCATAAAGTTAAAAAGGACATTATGTACTTTTTTCATAGTCAACAGAAAAATATTTGATGTAATTCATTTAAACTCTCAATCGACCTCAGAAGCTGTGGTTCAAACTTTATGGAGCCAGTTTTTGTGAGGAAAAAAGTTGTCGGTCAGGGAAGAGATGAGCATTGCATTAACAAAGTTGGCTGTTGCTTGCTGTGTTGCTAGTGATGCTAACTTTGTAGTGTATAGTGGTGAGCTTTGTAAGGCAAGAGCTGGTGTCAGAAAACCCATAAACACAATGTCTTTGGAGGTTCTCAGTCATGCCTTTGTTAAAACAAAGGCATCTTCTGCACATAAACTCAATGCCTGTAGAGGAGTTATAATCTTATAGTACCATATACTCTTATAAATCTAATCTTATAAACCTGGATGACTGAGAACCTACACAGATAGTCTTATAGTGGGAATATAGTATTTGAAGCTTTGTAATGAGGTGTTTGAAAGTAGCTGAAAGCAAGAATGCTGTCACACTGTTGATTTTGTGTTATTTGAAACAATATTTTATTCAATGGATTCATAATCTACAAATGAACCACAAACATGTAGAAAAGTTGAGCTCACCACAAACCACAAGAGACATTTTTGAATGAGTCAGTGGGGCAGAGATTAGATGGTTAATGGTTATGACACTGTCTGTAGCTTTGCTGTAGCCACAATGTGTTCCCAGTCCAGTGTAGTTTTAGTCAGAAGCCTGGAAATGGTTGTGCTAACCTTAAATGTTGGATGATTTTGTGCCTTGTAGCATATCTCCTTATGGATCTCTATCAATAATGAAAATTATTCTCGAGATGATCCAAGAGAGGGCCATTGCCCCTTTGCCCCAGTTACTTTACATTATTCCTCGGATGGTACCTGCATCTGACCCCTTGTCGTCCCTTGAGTTTTGACTAAATGTAAAGTCCTACTTTCTGGCCAAAGCCGAGCCAGAGAGTAATGGACACAAGGTGCTTTTACAAATCATTGTTGATAGAAACAAGCGGAGCGAAGAAAAGAGGAGGGGGAAACTGAGAAGTGAAGAAAAGGCGGCTAGACGATCCAGCAGATGGTTCAAACAGTTCAACAGTTTTGGGAGCTACTGGCAGGCAAAAATGTTTTAATATCTGAAGGGTGCAAGACATTTGTACGCCCCAAGTGTTTGAAAAGAAATTTCACCCATGTGCTGACCACAAAGGCTGTGTTTGATAAAAGCTGGAAGATTTCTGGAGAGAATTATACATTTTCCTCTGCCGTGTTTCTCGTTTAATTGTTGTCCTTGTGCACAATTGAAATTTCATCTTTGATTCCCTCCTGGAGTTTGGAAACACAGGGTTTTAGAAATGCTTGCTTCCATTATGGTGTCTTGGCTGCCAAAATAAAATAAAATAGATGGTTGAAGTAAGTTATGACTATTTTAAATACTTTTCCAAAACAACATGTGCAAGACTAACACCTATAACACTTAATTGTTGAGCAGCCAATAGCTCATTCTTTTCCACATCTGGCTGCTTTAAATGTGTCACAGCCAGGTCACAAGTACCATGTGAACTTTTTAATACAGCAAAGTTATGGAAGGCGTATTTTTATGGCAACAGATGTATATAATAGTCAGTTTTTTTGGCAGTCCATTGAATAGCAGATGGCATAGTGTAAAAAAATGACTTGATATTTCTAGAGGTATTTTTTTCTTTTGACACCTTTAAGGACTTATGAGAAGTGATAAGGTTCAAATACAGATTGTGACCTGCACATATAAGAGGTGATACCCTTATTGAGTCTGCTTCAGCTGCTAACAGTCTTGTTGGACTGAAGTGGTACGGACAGAATTCCTACTTATCATTCAGTTACAATACAGCTATTTTTCTTCTGCTTCTTTTCAAAGGATGAAGTTGTCCAGAGCCTGTAGTCTTTTCTGATTGTCAATTGGCCCTTAATGCTTGATTTAAACTGCTTTCTCCAATCAAATGACTTCTGTTTTTTTCCTCCACCCCAGCACCTTCTTTTGTTGCACTTCACATTAGTTTTATTTTACATTATGTAGAAATGTCATAGTGTATAATCAAAATAACACTCTTTCCATTTGTCTATCCTAAAAAAAAGACAAAAAGAAAATAGACATCAAAGCTCCTCAGAACCCAGTGGAAATTGAATTACATCTACAGAATTGACAACAGAGCACTGCTGGAGGATAAACACACCAATGTTTCTTTTATAGCACACATACCTGCATTTATGAAATAATTTGATTGTTAATGCCCCCACTTAGATCTTTTTTTACCAGATGTTTATTTGGAGAAAGAGGTTCATGGGAAATGTGGTGTTTAAGCAGAAACCACTAAGTCAATCACGCTCCCATTCATCCTTGACTTGGGATACAGTGACAGTTTATTGGTTTGTTATTTGGAACGATATCTTATTTAATGTATCAAGCTATTTAGAAAAAGAGGGCCGGCCACCATCGCTGTTCACATGCTGTAAAAAGAAGGAGTGTGAAATGTGGAACGAGCTACACTTTTGCCTGCCTTTGGCTTTCTTTGGCTTGCATATGAAAAGGGTTTCCTCAGAACAGAGCTCCAAGTACAGTATAAACATAAGAATGTACAGTATATAGCTAAAAGGAAAAAATGTCTAAGTACAGACTGAAACTGACTTGTGTAAAAAACTGTCTTTGATACAAACTGCTGAGAAGACCTTTCCACAAACTTTATTATTATTAACTGATAGAAAATTAAGATTTGTTCTGCCGATGAATGAACCATTGCTTTGTCTATATTTGAACATTCTGTTGCAATTCAGTGTTTAGAATGCTTAATAGGCATGAAATGTTACTGTTTCCTCTCACAAAAAGTGTGTGAGGTGCCAATTACTGCCATCTGTAAAAATGTGATATGGCCAATGTTTAAATATTTTGAGGAGAAAACTACCTACAATAAAAAAAAACAGACAGAAGACTGATAGAAAATGAGGAGTCTGAAGCTGCTGTTTGTGTGTTGGGTTATAATGAAAGCAATGAGTCTCACATGTCTGAACTGTGGATGACTTTAAGGTACAGGCCGTGCGTGTGTGCATTCAATTTTTATTGGCTCAGGCTGCACATATTTTTGGCATCTTTCCAAATGTGTGATCCAGGTGTGGGGCGACCCAGCTGTTTCTGCAGGTGACCTGTTGCACCTGGCTATAGACCATGTAATTACACACTTACAACACATATCCAGCACGTGTTACTTCAAATGACTTGACGTTATTTATTGTTGGAGGAAAATGGATACAAATGTCAACTTTTGGGAACCATTGCAAATATGAAATAGTAATTTTCTGTAGGTGCAGCTTATTATAGGTGTTGTGGGAAATATAGAGCATATGTTAAAATACAAACCAACCCTAGATAGAAATACTATATAAAAAGGTCTGAAATACACAGATGTAAATGTCCAGTTAGAGGACCGCGTCTCTCATTAAACTGGCACTCTCTTAGGGTTTCCGAGTTTTTATGAGTTCTAAATCAAGTATGTTTGTAATTATCTAGAGTCAAACTACTGCTCTTTTTATACCTCCAAATTAGTCCAGTAAAGACAGAGTGGGAAAGTCCCCGTGTCACCTGTCATCTCTCATCTGGCACCAGCACAGACGGGCTGCATCCAATCAAAGGAGCGTCACGATTTCTGAAGTCAGTCTTTCTGCGAGGCTAATACATGAGACTTCTGTGAATGTGATGCCAAGGTCGGATTTCATGTTCTGATGAAGACATACACAAGACATCATACTGGTGAACAGTCATCTGCCCGTTGGTTCCCTGATGCATATTCTGATAAAGCTTTGTGAAAGGCAAATATTTAGGGATTGTATTTGTTAAATCTTTCATAAGTTACATAACTAGGTTTGAAAAAGCATTAATGTACAGAGTAGGTTATTGCCAAGACACAGCCATTGCCTTGTACATTGTCACACTATATTCAGAAAAAAGGTTCAAAATGCAATTATCCTTTTTATGGCAAGCCTGACAATATTTGTCACTCTTTCTTCAACCTCCCAAACCCCTTCCACAAACCACAGTAACATGTCAGCTTTCCCTTTCTATTAAATATAAATACATCAATTCACCACATCTAAATACTAATACATTACATCAAACAGTCAGGAGTGTTTCTGTCCAGAACATAAACTAGCTCTGAGTCAAGTTCTCTCCAGGCTCTCTCCATCTTGTGAATACAAATGAATGGGAAAAATAAAAATGAATGAAAGTTTTGGGCTCCTCAGTCTGCATGCACTAGTAGCCAGCACTGGTAAAGCCACTTTTGAGTGAAGCCGTGAAGGCAAACACATGTCCCTTATTGTGATGGGAGCAAAAATCCTTGATAATAAAGCTAAGAGTCTATTCTGTGACTGAACAGTTTTCCTCAGATAAAACAAAAAAAGTTGTGCACTGCAGATTTAATGTACAAAAGTAGATTTTGTATTTCTTTTCTTTTTTTTTTTCAAATTAAGAAGCTATAGCCCTTACCCCCGAATTCAACAATTTGCGTAAGTGGCATTTATAATACAGTTGTACCAATGTTTTACAAAGCTGAGTATGTGTGTAACAATGCACTCACTCGCATCACACTGGTAGCACCATAGCATCAGTGATAAATGCTGTTAAATGTCTTTTGTGTCACCTTGCCCTCGGAAACCGTCTGATGATGTTGGTCTCATATCTTAATTTAGCTGCTCCAGGCAACAGCTGTGGTATATTTGTACAGAGTAGTCTATTTATTCTTACAATGAATGGGTATGCCATACTTCTGAAATATTTGCCTGTAGGAAAAATGTAGATCAAGGGAGTTTTCCTGCATGACTCCAGACACACTCATCTTTTTGATCAGTCTCTGTCTCGTCTCTGTGTTTTATGTTCGTCTGTCCCCTTTGAATGTTGTTATTACAGTGTGTTGTGAGGGCTAACATGTGTCATGCTGTGTGTTGTGTGCACATTGTACAGAGACACAAATGAATACATCAGTCATAATGCTGCCAAGACAAAAGTTCATCCAAACCCGAACTGAGCCAAGGCATCGCAGGAATCTCAGAAGATGCCAGAAAGAAGTTAAGACAACTCAGATAATAATATCAACAAAAAATAGTTGGATGCTGAAGATGGAGACAGAGGAGGAAAAGGGGATACTGTGGAAGACTTAATAAAGGAATACCGACTTTAAAAAAGGGTGTAACCTTTTTTAATTCTGAGAAGTTTAACTCTCATAAAGCTTTGATTAATTATTTGCTGAATTGATTTGGCAATGCATTTAACAACCACTAGGCTGGAGAAAGTGTTGACAAGTTGGCTTATGATGCTTAGCATGACCCAAATGAATCCCATATTGACAATGAACTATAGTACATTATTATTACTATATGTACAGTGCATGATGAAAGAAGGCTGGCTTCCCTGTGACTTTACGGTTTTCATTAGGTCAACCAATGGAGCTTGACAATACGTATTACTACAGAACAGTGTAGTAAAAATATCAAATAGATGTCTCTTCTCCATTATTCTGAAAATCTTTTTGATAATGGCAATACTGTAGGTTACTGTAACTAAAGTGGGCCAAAAGTTGGAGTGTTTAATAAACAGTAAAGAACACCAAGAGACAAAAAGTCATGTGGACTTAAAGAGTATCCAAAAAAAAAAAAGAACATTTAGCAGGCTGTAAACAAATTCATCTCATTTGTAAAGTTATGGCTGGGTTTTTGTGCACTTCTGGTTCCTGCCTCTAAGTTGGTCTAAACCCTTTTATCCCTTTTGAGTGACTAAACATTGCTATTCTAGGTTACTGAACAATTTATATCTGTCATGTCTAATGTCAACTGACTGTTATATTGTTCTGGGGAAAACTGTAGTTTACTGTGTTCTCCAAAATAATTTTTCTGAGACCCATATTTCAAATGACAAAAGATACGTGATCCAACTTTCTGATCTGGCCTAAGCCTATGGATTACCTTAAACTTTTTTACTTTAAACTTTAATTCTTAAGCTTTTTCATGACCCAAACAAAATCTTTGGTGACCTATTTTTGTGTCTGACCCAGTCTTGGTAACCACTGCTTTAGATAATAATTGGCTAAACCAGCTAATCTTACTTAACGCAATGCTAAATGTTGCTGTATCCGGAAATATTGTCTGATCCCTGGGTGACTAATACTATAGCACTGTGTGTAGGCTGTATATTCCTGGTTATAAATGCATTAATGTCAAAAACACAGGAGCGTTTTCTGGATGTTGTTGTCGTCCTATATCCCGCTGAGCTTTACTGTATACGTATTATAGAAGCATGTTGCCATGAATTTCTAATGCGTTCCAGAGGCCTAAGCTTGTGCAGATGTTGCCTCCTGTAATTTTGTATGTATTTCCTCTTTAGGGGCCACCCTGTTTGCATACTTCATCTTTACACCATACTTTTCCTATTTCCCTCAGCTGTCTACCTAGTTGTTATTTGGTCCAGGTGTATTTTTGGAAGAAAGGGTCGAAGAGGTTAGCTGAGGTCCCAAGATTATGCTTGATAGGTATCACTCTCCACATTGGTCGCATGGAAGTTCCTGGTTTTAGAATTTCTTCAAAGAAAATTGTGAGAAAAAAAGCCCTTGGCCGATGGTTTAAGAGACAGGATCTAATTTCCTTTTTCCAAACGCTCATGAAAAACAGATTGCTTCAGATAAGTACGGACTCAGACTGCATCAGTCAGCTATTAGCATTTGACATCGATAATGCCATCTGTATGTACTGGACAGCAGTTTTTAAGCCTGTGTGCATTTTGTTCAATACACTTGTTTTTAATACTTTAATACGAAGGTGATGTAAACTTGCTGCAATCGAAGAAAAATGACAGTAAGGATTTTAACATAAGGGGTGGTTTCAAAATCGTAAAAGCAAGGACAGGGGACTGTGACGTTGATGTCTGAGAGAGCGGAGTATTTCCATCTCTAAAGAGCAGTAAAAAGGATTTGGACATGATAGCAACATTCATTTTGTGGAAACTTTCAAGTTCAAGACCTGTTTGTGTTTGTGAACTTTGCTTTATATGCTACTCAAGATTTGTTTTCTGTTGTTATTTTTGCAAAGGACACAATAGACTTTTTTGGTGTCTTTGTATCAACTAAGCCAATTCAACTGACCTAAACCTGGTTTGTAGAAATAAATCATGTCTTTCAATCTGCGGCGCAGTGGCTCAGTGGTAGAGCGGTTGTCCTATAACTTGGCTGTTTGATTTCTGCTCTCTCCAGTTTATACTGTCATGTCCTTGGGCAAGACACTTAACTTACCCACCCTGCCTCCAGTGGTGGTCCAGCTGTGACACTGGTGTTTGAATGTTTGTGAGTGTATTCGGTGGGGGTCAGAGAGGCTGTTGGCACGAACTGGCTGCCACGTCTCTGTCAGTCTGCCCCGGGGCAGCTATGGCCACCTCCAGTGTGTGACTCTGCCGTGAATGAATAAAGGACTCTGTAAAGCGCTTTGAGGTATCTTGGAAGGTGCTATATAAATCCAAGCCATTATTGTTATTATTATTATTATTGAGGATATGACAGTAAAAAACTTGTTGATATGCATCCATAATATATGCTTATATAGTTTTCTGGTGACTGCATTATATTTGCTCAGGCTTTTTTGCAATGTGCAGTGTACAACAACAAATATTACACGTCTTTGTATCACCTTATATTACACAATATTATACGTCTTTTTATCACCTTAAAACATTTCCAGAGTCAAAGGGATGATGTCTCAACCAGACTTAGAGAAACTTATCCATGCTTTTATCTCCAGCAGGTTAGATTACTGTAACGGCCTGCTCACTGGTCTCTCAAAACGAGGGTTTAGACAGCTGCAGCTTATTCAGAACGCGGCTGCTCGGGTTCTAACCAAAACCAGGAAGTACAACCACATTACGCCAGTTTTAAAATCTCTGCACTGGCTTCCTGTTGCTCAGTGAATAGACTTTAAAACAGCACTGCTGGTTTACAAGTCTCTAAATGGTTTAGCACCAGAATATATCTCTGACATGCTAGTTGCTTAGGAACCTCCTCGGACTCTGAGAACATCTGGTGATGATTGAAAATGTGGAAGCTGTAGGCAGCTATTACTTGGTTGCTAACCAATTTGGAATTATCAGAAGCATAGTTTAAAGTTTCCATACATGTTGCAGTATGAAACTTATGTCACCACCATGTTTAATTTGATTAGAAAGTATGAGTCCTTATAGTGCCAGTTGATGTTTCATAATTTGCACTTTTGTGATCTTCATTTTTGGTAAAAAGAAATGATGTGAGTCATCTACTCTATTGCAATACAAAGGGGTGGCTAAACAAGTATGTGAAAAGGGTATTCTAATACCTCCAAGACTGGAATCTGTATTGGTACAACCACTAGTTAAGACAGGTTTTTGGCAGCTTTCAGAAACTAGGATAAGAGTATACACATTCAAAGTCTTGGATTAACTTTTGGTGTTTTCCAGGTGGGAAAATTGGGTAAGCTTTCATCCCAGTCTCCCTGACATTCTAAGATCTTGCACAAATATAAAAATGTGATTCCCTAGTCCATGTGCAAATAAACACCATGATTGTTGTAAAAGATGATGACACAATATTTTTCTTTTCTGTCTTCCTGCAGGGTGATATCCAACAGCTGCTGATTGTGGCGGACCCCCGAGCGGCCTATGACTACTGTGAACACTACAGCCCTGACTGTGAATCCCCCAACCACCACGACACCCCCCAGGCCCAGGAACCCGAAGAAGAGGTCTGTGTGGGGCTGGGTGGGTGGTATGTGCTGTGGGATGTGGGTCATTAGGGAAGAGAAAGTGTAGACAAAGGCGGGTTGTGATTCCAGCGATGACAGGGGGGTGAGAAACAGGAAGCCTTGGATATTTAGGAAGGATGATGAGAAGAATTGGTTAAAAAAAGGGTTTATGTTAGATCAAAGAAAAGGAAGAGAATGGATTTGAAAAAGGCTGTATAATAGTAAATATAGGCATATATATCAGATAGTGAGCCAGTATTCTCAAGGCATAATACATTGATATGGTCCATTTTGTCCTTGTGTGACCCATTCTATAAAGTTGGAATTGGACTTCCCTAGATATGTTTTTTGGCTTTTTGGTATTAGACAAGGATTAATAGTAAAACAGGAAACAAAGGGTAAAGAGCGTAAAGTGTTCTGGAACAAATGGAAATGGGCTGAAAACTGAATCAGGGCCACACATTATCAGCCTAACCTCATAAGATGTGTGCAGTTTTAAAAACAGCATGTGCCATTTGTGAATGGGTGTGAGTTCAGATTAAGAGATACCAGCTGCAAAAAGCACAAATTGATGTATCATTCATCATTTCTTATTTCTTTTATGTATCATCTTTGCACAAACCACAGTAGTCTTTTTTTTCACAAATGCTTCCAAATCTCTCCACCTTGATACATTTTTACCAAATTTCCCCTTCCTACAGCCTTAATACATCAGATAACAGGCACTAATTGGACTTGTTTGGATTGTTTTTTTGCATTTTCTTCTGCCTCTGTATAAGGCACTGGTGCAAAATCAGACTTGAGAGACTCCTCAGCGACTCACACATAATACATAACATTGCTCCATGTTTCTGTGTGCACTATTTACCTTGTCTTTTAGTTCTAGCAAAGTATAGCAGGCCTTATACTGTATCTATGAGTGCGGGATGTGCCAGAGGAGACATTGAGATGCCAGGTACATAACCATAGTGATGCAAGATATAAATATAGCTCTTGTTTTAATAGTAACATCGTTATTTTTCTCAACTAACATCATCCTTGCACAAACCCATTGAGCAAGATGTCTGACACTGCAGATAGGCAGGAAAATGATTTGCGGATTCAAGGTTATCTTTAACGTTCAGGAGTTGGTCCACAGCATCCACCCTTTTTTTACTACTAACCTTCTCTAGCTTGCATTAGTAGTAGTGCTCAGTGGTGGACGAAGTACACAAACCAAGTACTTGAGTTAAAGTACAGATACACTAGGTAAAATATTACTTCAGTAAAAGTAAAAGTACTCCCTTTTAACTTTCACTTGAGTAAAAGTACAAAAGTATTTGCCTTCAAATGTACTTAAGTATCCAAGTACTAGGCTATAATGCCCTTATAATTTTTGTCAGTCTCTTGCCCCCTTTAGGCGCCAGGAATTATTTAAAAAATACAGATTTTTGAGATCCAAATTTCAAAAGGCTGTGGTTTGAAAATGATAAGAGATAGAGTCCTACTCTGAACTAGAAAAATGTCAGGTATGACCCAAAGTATTTAAGTAAATAAATTTTAAGCATCTAATTTGCATATAATTTGCATACTATGACATTATATATTGGCGGTTATGTTTTTTTCAGTACTTACACACTAATGAACATATTAGAATAGTTGTTTTTTCTTTTTCTGAAATAAAGAATAACTACAACTTCTAATAAACCATAACTAGTAAAACGTATGCAAATAGTTCTGAGAAATATACACATGTACTGTATGTGTGTGGTTGCAGTTGCTTTATCTTTTCTTATCCATCCATGTGGCATAGTTAGTAGTTTTTTAGAGTGTGGGACCTCTCATAAAGCACAGCACACAGCCATCACTTTTATTACGATCGCTGCTTTGATTAGAGCATTCTCGCTGACTATGTTTACACCTGCCTCTCCCTCCTCGACTGGGTAAAGTGTCAGGATGTCCAACACGTGTTGTCCCAAACAGCTGTCAATAGAAGCCGCATTATTCCCAAACTCCCCGTCACTATTGCGGCCACGGCAGTACACCCGCCCCGGCTTCTATCACCTGTGCTAAAGGTAAAGCTGCAGGTGCTAAAGGTAAAGCTGCAGGTGCTACGCGCTCACGGCTTCCCTTTCCAACATCCTTCACGACTAGTTTCCTCCCGTTTCTTTCACTGATGTTTGGTAAAATGTGGGAAAAACAGCGTGTGCTTTATGAGAGACGCTGAAAAAGGCACGAGCAGCTGCGCCGCTGTCCAAGTCACAGACGCACTCACTCTCGCTCATTCTCACTTTCACTCGGCTGAAAAGACTCTAAAGGTAGATGTTCTCCCTCAGAATCAGAGTCAGCCATTACTAATACCAAAGCTTCATCACAGGTGTATTTTTATTTGTTATTTTCATGTTTATCAGCTCGCGTGTAGAGAATGAGGCTTCTATTGAGCCGGTCCTGACACTCCCACTGAGACGCGTCTTTGAGGTCTTCTTCTACAAAATATTTACTTAACGGAAACACAAGGAGCACTAATTTTGCAAAATGTACTTGAGTAAAAAGTAAGATATTTGACGTTGAAATGTAGTGAAGTAAAGTAAAAAGTATCCCTTAATGGAAATACTTAGTAAAGTACAGATACTGGAAAAAACTACTTAAGTACAGTAACGAATTACATTTACTTCGTTACTGTCCACCACTGGTAGTGCTATAATATACATAGACAGGGGGTATATACTGTATATCTAGTACAGGGGGGAAATATTAAGCCCTAGAGCTCTCCAGCAAGCCCCAAATGTCCTTGTACTCTCCTTATCTCTTTTCTCATTTCTGTAATTGCTCAAGGTTGTGTCTGTGCTTTAAAACTATCCAGGTACTCAACTATAGACAAACATATATAGATGAGTACCTGAGTACCTCTTACCAAGTTTCAGGTTGAATAAATTTTCCTCCTGAAAATGTTCATACATATGGCCTCAGTTATCACATTAATATGCTGCTAGTAATCTAGCATTCCCTGCACATTCTGTCTGATTATTCAGCAAACATTTCCTTTAGGCATGAGTGCTTTCACAGACAGTTTGGGAGTCTACTTTACTCTCTTATGCTCCTTCTGATTGAAATGTGATGACAAATCTAATTGTATTTTGACGTTTGAGCACATCTTCTGTAATTAGGATGTTATTGTTTCTGGCTCTCTTGTCGTTTTTGAGCCAGATGTTCTAATTAAAATGCTGCAGTTTCTGTCAATACCTCTTTTTTGTTCTTTTTATTTCTGTTATTTCTGCTACTTCAGTCAGCTGACATTTTCCGTCAGTATGCTAAATAACTGATGAGCTCACAGTGGAAACTTTTCCTTTTCCCTGCCACGGAGTCTGAGCCCACTTTGGAGTGGCCCCGTGATTTATATCTCTAATGAGTTCTGCAGGCCCTGCCCAGACTCCCAGGGAAATACAAGCCTTTCTTCCCCAGCTAGACTTCCAGTACCTGGAAAAGAAGACTTTAGGACCCTGCTTCAAAGCTGATCCACTATTCAAAACATTTGGCTGTACCAGTCCCGGAAAATATTGCTCTACCATCGAGTTACTCCTAAACGCCAAGATCAGGAGCTTGTCAATTCTAAAAGGACAGCAGGGAGCATTTTGGTCATCAGAAGATTGTAAACTGCTTTATTCATCTGGAGTTTTGTGCAGCTACAGGAATGTTTTCCAACATTCCAACCACATTTGCCTCAGTATTCAAATGTTTTTCCTTATATTCGATAAAAAGAATTGATCACTGATCATTAGCGGCTAACAAAGCTAATGGCCTTAAGCACACACCACACAGTTGTCAGGTGCTTGTCCAATTCTGGCCTTGATCACAAAGGGAATGATGCAGAAGACGTGAGCAAGAACTGTTTTATGACCACTATTCAGTATTTTTCGCCTTTTCATCCAAGTCTGTGGTGAAGGCCTGAGCTCTGTCAAGTGCTTCAAAGCCATAAATCTTCATAAATCCTTCCTGCACTGTCTCTATTTTTCTCTGACTCCCAGCCCCTCCTCTGTTTCCTTCCTAGTTAGTCGATAGTTGGTCTGGCCAAAGCCTCTGCCTTGTGTGACCTCTCTCTGGGTTACTGACTGGACACACGGCCAGCCTCGCAGCAAGCTGTGGATTTTTATATTATTTTTATGAGCTCGGCAGCTGTCAAGGGGCTAATATCAATCCCTGTGCTGATAGAGCAATGGATATCAGCGTCTGATCTGTTAACTCAATCTCCCCTTGCTCTCCACTTAGGCCATAGGACTACAAGGAGAAATCTTACCACTCCAAAATAGTGTTTTAAATTGTCTAAAAGCAAGACCTTATGTATGCTATAAACAAAGAACATAGAAAAATCAAATTAAGCTATAGCTTAGCTGGTATATTGGGCCTGTTAGTTGCTAGTTAGGCTACTGGCAAAGAGGCATATTTTGATATCAAACTTTGCACTTAACAAACAATTTTCACAAGATCAGGATCACTGTTTTAGTCCTAAGCTACATACAAAACATGACTTGTTGGCATGCGTGCTCTTCATGCTAACAGACTACAGCCCATGGTGGAAGTGGGTTTAGAGGACCTGTAGTTTAGGTAATCTATCACTTCTTGTAGATTTTCCATAGAAAATAACTTGTTAAATAGTTTTTAGCTGTTTAACAGTTCAAACATTTAGTTATTTGGCTAACTGACTTGCATGACTAATGAAATTGGGTAGTGACAAAGTGAGGAAAAGAAAAAAAAAAGTAACTAAATTATGATTGCGTTCACTTTATATTAGCTAGTAGTTTAGATTAGAACAAAATGAATTGTTCCAGAAAGAAATACCTTGTATAAAACACTAAAAATCATTAACAAATGTTGCTACACAGATGCCCCATTAATACCCCAACAATGGTTTGACCCCCCGCTACTGTTCTGTGGTTGTAACCCATAATTTACCAACACGTGATAAGACGAGGCAGCTGAGCTCTCTTTTTTAAGAGTCCATTAAAGAAAGCCTGCAGTTAGAGGCCAGATTAAACGATACAGGAACTTTTCTCTGGTATTATATTAGCTCTACAACATCCTGTGGAAGTAAACAAGAATTTTAATTACTATTTCTTGGTCACAAACATGAACCGCTGAATCAGAGTGTAGGAATCTTAAGGGAATAGGATGAGTGAAGTTATGGTATGAAGTGTCGTCTATAGCACAAAATATTTCAAACATACAATGCTAACATACACGAAAGCACGTTTGAGTAATTGGGATTCTTTTTCTTTTACAGGACAATTACTATGATAACTACCCTGATAGAGAGTTAAATAAGGTAAGCTGACTACTAACAAACAAACTGCCCACAAAAACACAAAACATCATCTCACAGCCTTATCTTTCACATAAAGATCACAATTTTCTCTTTTTTCATGTCAACTAATGTCAACTCTTATGTCAACTAAAAAGTAAGCAATCATTTAAAAACAATCTAAAGCGTCTTGTGTTAGATGGTTTTGATCTGTAAATTTGCGATTGTATAAAATATAGACTGATATTCTTATTTTTAATAAAGTGTGAAATTGTCCTTGTAATGGTTGATAATGATTATATAATATTTTATCATATGTGTATGGTTGAAATGTACAGTGTCTTTTAATGACAATAGACCCAGGAAGACCAGCTGATTGCATTGCTTTCAGCTAATGGGATCCATTTAAATAAACTGGAACCATGTTCCTATTGAAATTTGAAACTATGTCAGAGGTTTTACTTTTATTGACTGTCTCAAACATTAACATAGTGCTGTAAAGTAGCTCCCAAGCCTCTTTCATGGAACCCCTTAAACGGGCCTCGAGAAAGGGTGCCACCATACAGCGATTTATCTTCGTCCACCAGAGGGCAGGCGCCAAAAGCGGCAATATAAGGAGAAATCCAATGGCAACTTTGTGTAAAAATCATGTTAACTGGTCTCTAAAGCTAAGTTTTTACCAACCGAAAAGCCTGGATGTAACTGCCATTTTATTTCCCTGTGGTAAAGCCAATATCGGTGAATGGGGGAGCAATGGGCGGACAACATGCATGTTTATGTGTTTATTTTATGTTTATGTTCATTCTGATGTTCAGTTATAATTACACATCTAAACTACCCCCCCCCCCTCCACCTAATCAGCATCGTGATATATGCCACACCTGTGAGGTGGATGGATTATCTTGGCAAAGGAGAAGTGCTCACTAACAAAGATTTAGACAGATTTGTGAACCATATTTGAGAAAAAATAGGCCTTTTGTGTACATAGAAAACGTCTTAGATCTTTGAGTTCTTTGAGTATTTTTTTTCAGTATATAATTAGCATGTCTACATAGGTAAACCTGAGTCTTCATGCATATCCACGTCTTTTGACAAAAATCACTAAAGGTACAGTGAAAAAAAAAGTCTATGCATCTAGTGAATCGACATATTCTGTTTGGGGAAAAAGTAATTTTCCTCAAATTTGGACACATAAAATCCTAGAAACAAAAACATGAGTTTCAAATGTATGTCCACTACTTTGTTCTTTTCCATTACAAGCAGCATTGGAAGTTGTGGTTAATATCTATATAATATCTTTGATTTCAGACTGACGCAGATGCCTACTATTACCCTGATCATTATGAATACACCCCTGTGGATGGGAGTCCACCTGATGCCACCACTGACACTCCTGAAAAAGAACAGGTAACACACCTGCACACCTTTATGTTAAACTTGTGTTTGAACTTATATATTTTACATTAGAGATAACATATTCAACTACAATTGTTTAATGTATACCAGTAAAAGGGAATAATTATGACATAGGAAAAGCTTTTTATTTTTAAAAACAGTTTGAGATTGTCTTTTTTCATGATATCATTTAATCCCATTGGACCTCATGTGAAGGGTAAAAGTTGCCTAATTTCCTATTCACTAAGGAAGAATCAAATTACATGAGAGTTGAAAAGTGCTGTTTTATATTTGCAAACAATAAAGCTCAAACAAAAACACATTTTCATTATCTCTTTTGGAGGCCAAAACTCAGTATGGCCTTCCTCAGATCAAACTGGTTTCTACTGTCCTTGAGCCCTTGAGTGTATATCAAGAGCAAGACAGGAAAACTTTGCCATTTAATGAACCATAACCAATGGAAAATCAGCAGGAAGACACATCCCCTTTGCTCATGCCATGTCCTGAATTTAGCAGATCCTGTCTTAACTTGAGCTAAACCATTGCATAAAACACAACATAATGAAAGACACAGGAGGGTTTAACAAAAGCAACAGCCGTGTGCTGCTTCAGCCAAAAGTCTGCTGACTGTACCGTGATGTACCTTTAGGTGGATAACAAAACTTCAGTCAGCTTCAAACTTTACATTCATTAAAAAAGACAGCCAGAAGGGTTAGCCGCGAATGCTAAACATATGCCTTCCCGTATAGGAACATTGGTCTAATTACTGAGGACAATGTATTTAAACAGTGCCTTAGGTTCATTCTGCTGATTGAACCTTACAGTATTGTTTCCATACATTTTCCAAGGCATTTTGCAAAACAAAAAATATTTAAGGTATTACTCTTTGATGCATATTGTTCCAATTACACCCAGCTCTCAAGTTTCTTTAGGTTTATACGTTTACAGTTGTGCAATGTCTTTCTTAAATCTATCATAATAACGAATCATTATGTGACAGCTATTAGACTAAAGATTGGCCCAGAATTTGCTCATTGAAGCCAAGCATATACACACATAGATGTGCTCCTTGATTTCTTACCAGTTAACAACATGGAAGAACTTTAACAACACTTTATTTACCATAAACCTGGATTTTTTTGTGACTAGCTGTGATCCTATAACATAAAATACAAGTGAGTTGGACTAACTCACAACTCATCTTTAATTTGATTAAGCCGATCCGTGCAACTCACATAAACAAGGCCTTAAAAAATGTGCATGAGCCGTCAGGGTATTTTCAACAGCTGCTAATATTTGATGTGCAATGCATTTGAATCATTGACGTTATGATTTCAGGCGATGCTTGTAAATTACAGCTGTTACAGAACATAAAGTGATCTCGGTGCCTTCTTAAATTCTGCTTTAAAATAGCCTTGCCTGTTATCCCAATTCTTTTTCTATACAATACAAAGTATTAGGATTTGATTTCCAGGGGACAGAACTAATGGACGTAGAATAACCCGTCTCTAGAAACCAATATAAAAAGCATACAGCATCAGAGAAAAAACGCATTGCATTAAACCTGGTCCATTTTTAGTTAACCGTTTATGATAGGTCAAGTAGGATTGATCTATTTGGAAAACAATGGGAGGGGTTCCAAACCAAACTTCCTTTTGCTAAGAAAGCGAATGTGTCTGGCTGGCCTGGTAAGAGTTATTGTTGATAAAACAGTTAAAAGTTAAAAAGATTAAGAATTGATTCCCTTTTGTCTTTTTATAAATATATATAATTATAAGTGTTTGCTTTTTTGTTTCAATTACTACATTTCCCATTCAAATGGCTTTTTCAAACACAAAATCAAGTAGTGATTTTAATTAAGATGCTAATACTATGGAAATACTACTTGTAATAACATTTTCATACCTTCAGACATATGTGGACCTTCACATACGTTGACTTTTGGTTGTTACTAAACTTAAACTGGACTCCTCAGTTAGTTATTGGTGAGCCATTTTGGAGTGGGAAATGCTTGTACCTACTATTTTCATAAACATGTGAATGCCTTTCACATGGTGTCATTTCACTAACCAAACTTCCATGTTCCTTCCCTCTAACTCCCCATGCCCCTTTGCAATGCCTGGATCTATCCCAGATCTATGAGGAGGAAATAGTGGATGATTACATCACCGGTGGGGAGCAGGTTGGGGCAGACCCCACTGTGGACCCTCAGGAGAAGGTGGACTCCGCCACTGACGTGTACGAGTTTAAGGAATATGACGTGAAGAATTACGACAACAAAGAGTTTGTAGAAAAGGAGTATGAATACGGTGATTACGAATACGGTACCGGTGGCGCCAAACCAACACCCACTTATGAGGAAGAGTTTGGTCCTGGAGTCCCTGCAGAGACAGACTTCAGAGAGAGCAATGTAAGTTCATGTGATGTGGAGTAACATCGAGGTATAAACATTTAAAGCTGGCTGACTCTGGATGGAAATACAAACTACTTCTCCCAACATACTTTACTCTAGTAAAATTTGCAAAAGTAGGGGAATGTTTCTTATTTCTGCCAAAAGAGCAAAGAAATCTCAGCCAAAATTTTATCCACCGTCAACCTGTAAAATGTGACCCAAAAAAGAGGAAAGAATGTGTCAGCCTGTGCTAATGCTAATGTGCATTATGCTTGCCAGAGTCTATCCCAATCCCTAAGCTGACAGGCATAATAAAAGGACAAATACAGCTACATTTTATTTTATTACGCTAATGGCTTTATCAATAGCATATAGCATTCAAATGTAATTTGTATTATGTATGACGGGATAAAGAGAAAGTGGCAATTTATTTGGCAATGGACTATGAGATTATTCTTAGGATTATTGTTTAGTAGCTTGCAAAAAACACACCACATGTTTTTTATAAACGTGATTTGGGTACATTTAAAAAAAAAAATTCCTGGTTCTTTGTATTGTTGGCAGTTAAGCATGAAGACCAGATGATACCAGATATTCACTCTCCAAATACAAAGTCAATTGAGACATTTTTTTCCCCCACTGGTGGCTGTGGCTTTAAGGCAATAACAACACTTTTCCTCAAGCTGGAATGTGGAAAGAGGCTGGTCGCATTTGTTTGATGGTGGTCCTTTTTGACCCCTTTTGTTTCTTTTGGTATCGGGTTATAGCTGGGAGCATTCTCCACACAGACCCGAATACAAACACTCCACCAAACACAAAACACACACCTTGTCTTTGCGCAGATAAACAGATGTCAGAACAGCTGTCAGCGTACTGACACTGGCTTTAACCTCTTGACCTTAGTCACCTCCACTGTTTATTAAAACCATGCTCTTCACTAATCCCTCAAATGATGCCAAAAGTAAATATGTTTCACCAAATCTAACCAAATCTATATGAAAACCAGAAAGAAATACCTGCATAGCATGTCATGGCTCAGGTCCAGCCCGTTTTCCTTGCCTCAAGATCGTGAATCTCAGAAGCAGGAAGTGACACAACCTTTCTATGAATGTTGGCTTGAGATCTGTCAGCTCTAGTTAATCTCTAACACTACATTAGGCCTACTATATTTCAACATCCCAAAACATTCATCATTTCCCAAAAAAGATTTTCCGCTTCAGGCTATGCTGTACAATTTGGTGGTTTTGAACACTCACTGCATCGTTGGTTGGTGAATTCTTTTCATGTGAAATCATTGTATGGACAGTGTCAGGTAACTACCCCAGTTTTTGTGCACATATGGGGTCTTTTTCACTTACAGGCTTAATAAATAAAAGTCAGGCCAATGTCTAAATTATAGCTTCTTGTAGAATGATTTTTGAGGTTTGTTTTTCCAGTAGGCAGAAATCAAGTCTGCTTGTTGCCCCAGAGCTACCTAAATCCTTTTTATGCATGTAGAACAGTAGTCAGCAATTTCCACACCTATCCTAACCCCAATAAAAGTCATCTTGAACATAGAATTCACTGACCCACAATCTAACTTTCTGCCACATAAATGACATAATGTTCTGTAGCGTCTCATGGTTTGTCTTTCTCTAGGTCCAAAGAGGCCAGAGTTACCACGGGGAAAAAGGAGAAAAAGGAGAGCCGGCTGTTATTGAACCAGTAAGTCATCAGTGCTTTTAAATAAGTCTGAAAAGGTGAACAAAACAGTACTAGTCTCCAAAGCTAACTTCTTGCCATGTCCCAGCCAGTTCATAGCTCTACGTTTGTTTGTTTTTTGGTCAAGAAAAGTGTGATTATTGCAGTATTATCGACTGAAAGGTGATAGTGCTCTAACATAGCTCCATTAGAAGTCAGGTGTTTAGTTAGCATGGCTGTTGCTAGTGTGTTAACCTGCTACTTCGCATCAAGGTGGCATTCATTTGACATTACAAGTGAAAAAAGTGAATACATGTCTATATTTATCGACAAACTAGATAAATTAGGTAATATGTCCTAAATCTTCACTTTTACAGCTAAGCTTAATTATGTTAATTATGTGGATTTACTCTTTAGTTTTATTTATGCAGGTAATCAAGTGCAAAGTTAGTCTATATGACTGAAGACACGCACATAACTTTTATCTTTGCTCTGAATACTGTAGACACAACCACTGTCTATACAAATTACCACATTGTGTTCTTTAGAGTCCTATACCATATACCACTAAGCTAAACATTGGCTGAAAAAGCTGAGATCATCCAAATCTCTGACCACACACACATGCACACATCAGTATTGTTGAAACTGCAAGTAAACAGCCTAATCTCTAAAGTCTAATCTCTCACTCTCCATTGCCTCTGGATTTTACAGGCTACCATATAATGCTACTGTATCCTATTTTTACCTTTTTCAGGGGATGCTTATAGAAGGACCCCAAGGAGCCCCCGGCCAAGCAGTGAGTATCACGTTCTCCCACACTCCTGTCTGCCTTTCACAGATGGAGAACAGTTAAAGAGGGAAAAAATGTCTTTATGGAAAGAGCTTCAGCCCTGATCGCCAGTGAAGCTTGAGTCCTGAAAGACAGTCAAATTGTGTGTGTGCTTGGGAGTACATTTGAGTGTGTGAGCTCAGGAAATAGAAAGAGTTTGGAACTATATTATTTTGAGGTTTATTCCTTTTGATCTCACTGCTTCTGTCTTTGTTGGCCTTTAGATTGGATTGTGGTCGAGATGCTGGTTAGCAGTAGTTTGGGGTATAATATGCTAAATACATCTGTGTCTGTTTGTGTGGTTTTAGGGTCTTCCTGGTACCCCAGGACTGCAGGGTCCCCCCGGTGCCCACGGAGATCCCGGTGAGAGGGTAAGTCAAGGCTGGCCTCATTTTGCCACTGATTACAGCTGTTTTTGAGAAGGTCTGTTACCCACAATTACTCTGTTCATCATGAAACCTGAGACTGTTTTTATGCCCCAAAGTGTGTAGGATATACTAATTACACATTGGGCTTGGCAATATGGTATGGCTAAAAAAGTAAATCAATAATATATATATATATATATATATATATATATATATATATATATATATATATATATATATATATATATATATATATATATATATATATACAATTTTCACACATAAAATAAGCAAAGCTGTAGCAGTGTGCATTATACTTATTGTGAAAAAGAAGCTGTATAGGTTGAATTCTTTTTAGTTTTAGCCCACAATACATAGATACATACAATACAACTTGTTAAAAGGTAGCAAAAAGCACTGTGTTCAAAGCACGTGCATCACACCACTGCTATTCATGTTTATGTCAATTTCCTGCCACTTCACTAATCTAAGGGCTTTACATTGACAATACATATCTTTTGTGATTACTAGCTGCTCTAGGAGCTAGCTCCAGCATTAGCCTTTACACAATGTGCAGCGGACAATGGTTTGGAAAATAAAAAGGAAAACGCTTTTTGTTAAATTTGTTATGTCACAGATGAACCCTAGTTACACATAAACTTAAAAAGTGTGACATAGTGTTTGACCACATTGAAATGAACGCTGTTAAAATGCTAAAACAAAGTGTCCTGTTGTCTTTATTGGAAAGCTGCAATATACTCTCTCAGTGCTTTGGAAACGACAAATACAATTGATTTCAAATTGCTACTGCAGTATTAGTAAAGATTTATAAGGAATGGAGCTGGCAAAATAGATATGCTCATAAATCAAAAAGTTGTGAAACACATGTAACGAGTTTCCAAAATTACAAGGGCTAACCTGTTTCAACCCTTTAAACCTACGCTGGGATTAAACATGTTTATTTGATTGATGTCCTCTCCAGAAGGCTTGTTTTCCCAGTCCCGTGCTCATTACCTGTTTAGCACATACAGGTTTTGTCTCTGGTTTAACCCTTAAACCACCAACTAAAGTAGCCAAATGTTCTCATTTCCAGAAAGCACTGCTAAGCCTCTCCAGCACACAAGACACATTGTTCCACTGTCAGAGTGATCAGAAATGATTTGCTTGATGTTGTGTCTCTCCACTTCTTCTCATTTCCTCCCATGAGAAAAAGTCCTGGTCGTGGTGATTGACAGAGGTATTAAAACTGACGCGATCCTGTAGTTTTGTGGTTTTCCATTGCGCAATTTCCTATTGGACTCACCTTTTGATTGGCTCATTTCTCATTCATGAGCACCATCTTTCATCCTTCAACTCTAGCTCCATTTTCCCAGCCTTGTCTTTAACCCCAGATGCTGCTATGATAAGTGCAACAGCAACAAGTGGTGACAGTGTACTTTGGGAAATGACAGATTGGAGCACACTGTATTCATTTGACCCAAAAGTCAAAGACATGTTGAATGTGACAAGGAAGTTACAATTTGTTATATATGACTAATATCAACTCTCTGCAGCATTATAATTAAACTTTAAGTGACTGTAAGTAGTAGATGCCAGTCAGTCTCAGTAAAAATAAACCATGCTGTACATTACAACGCATATTTTTATATAACATTGGCCTCTTTGACCTCTCAACCATGCATCTGGCATCAAAAACGGCAGCTGGAAAACCCTAGAAAAAACACTGGAGTTGATGAAAGGGGGAGTTCTAGGTGTAATACCGTAAATATAAACACATTATGGTGAAGTTAGCATGTTAGCGTTCAAAAGTTTCAACCCTGACACAGGTCTGAACATATGTTTAGGCTGACAATTCAAAATGTATTTGTGGTGGCTAACAGCTGGTGGCTAACAAAACACTGCTTCAACCCAACAATGGACAGCTGAGTTTGACAAGAAGCAGCTGTGGCTAATCCGTGTTAAGATAAACTGGACAAAACGAACTGTAAATGGATCAAAGTTAAGGCTGGTTTGACAACACAGAGATAAGTCCTAAGATGTATGCAGCTGTAATAAAGAACTGAGACCAAGGAATTAGGATATTTTAGATGGCGTGCAGGTAAAAACAATTTTTTTAAAGTGGGATTAGGCAATTGCCTGTTTTTTTTTTTTTTTTTACATAAACACCCAATTTGCAGATTTATGTGGATTTCCATTGACTGTATTGTTGTAGAAGTCATCCAGACTGTGCATTGTTATGTCAGCTGTTTTTATTCATTAGTGTGATCATATTTTTGGTTTTCAATTAGCAATCCACTCTACACAAGTTCATACAAACCTGTAAAATAAAGATATTTTTATGAAATCTCCAACATATATGCTGTTTTCGGCCGTACCATAGGGATTATTGCATGATTTTGGACCTAATTTTGATGCCATAGCCCAACTTAAGACAAGTCAGAGCTTGGGTCAAAGTCTATATCAGGCGCATTGTTTGGCAAATGTCAAAGCAAGCCTCACTTGTTTCGCTTTAACAGTAGAAGTGTACTTTACTAAGTGTAATTACTTAAAAAGGACCTCACATTTTGCTGCAGTCATGAATAGCTTTGCCCTAAATTTCAATTTGCCTGGACCCATCATTGTGTACATCATTTAGTACATTAATATGTATGTACAGAACAAGGCTCTCCCATGGAACCTCTAAAATGGTCCTCGAGTAAGGGTGCCGCCATACGGCGATTTTACAGTGAAATACAGCGATATACCTCCGTCCACCAGAGGGCAGGCTCCAAAAGCGGAAATATAAGGAGAAACCCAATGGCGCCTTTACAAGGGTAAAAATCATGTTTACAGAAAGATGGCTCCGGTCTCTAGAGCTAAGTTTTTACTAGTAAACGGACTATTAATTTTTGATTAATATGTCCGTTTATGCTATCTGAAAACTATTGTTTTAATATGGAGTAAAAGCCGAAAAGTCCGGATGTAACTGCCATTTTATTGACCTGTCATAATGACAACATTGGTGAATAGGGGACCAATGGGCAGATAACATCCATAATTATTTACAATCTATGGTACAGAACAATATATAAATAGAGAAGATCATTTCCAGTTCACTATAAAAATAACAAAAATAATGTTTGAGCTTAAGTCTAAGAAATGGGAGGAGTGGGGTCCAACCCTGTCCTGTAGTACGTACAATCTAATGGTTATTCTTGGTTCAGAATCAGACACAACTGTCTTTGTGTCTAAGGTCTCTGCTATTTTACAAGGTTTAAAAAAATTGTCAACTATGTCCTAGGCCTCATAAAACGAAACTTTGTATTATATGATGTACATTCAATAATATGAGGTCTTTTTTGCCCTCAGGGTCCTCCTGGTCGTCCCGGTATCCCTGGTTCAGATGGTGTCCCTGGGCCTCCAGGACCATTCTGATGCTTCCAGTAAGTCTTTTGCCACATTTGGCATACACACTCTGCTGTGTGTCTGTCTGCCCTTTCTCATATTATGCTATATACACCCTTCATCTTAGGCACTAACCCATGTACAGCACCTCATTAAGTAGGTTTACCTCATGGCATCATCGTAGGCCAAAGGATTTCAACTCTATTTTCTTTGGGTTACAAATCTCTTCGCTTTGTAAATGTCAGCCAGTGCAGTGGAGTGGAACCAGTGACTGAGACCTTGAAAAACCCTGTGACATATATTTGTGCTAGTGTGTGAGTTGGTTTCCAGCCTGAGTGTGTGTTTGTGTGTTTGCGTGGTGACAGCTTTACAGGTTTAACAAAACACAGCAGAGTCTCCTCATAAGGAGAGGCCATTAGATGTCTCACTATGTAAAACTGGACAAGTCCATTTGTTTTTAATTGTTTGTCTTTGTGTGTGGTGTTTGACAGTTTCGTGCTGGTGGGGAGTCACATAAAGGACCTGTGGTGTCGGCTCAGGAGGCTCAAGCTCAGGCCATACTGTCACAAGCTCGGGTTGGTATCAGTATTCCGCCCGGAATTCTAGTTTTTACAGATTGTTGGATATGAGTTGGGACTGTTTTTTCTGCCTTTTACAATGCTGCTTAAATGTTTTTTTTTTTTTAAATACTAATGTTTATTTAACTATGAAAGTCACATTTAGAATGCAAATCTCTTTTTCAAGGGACTGTCCTCCCAAAACTTTTTACTCTGTTATATTATTTTCATTTAATTAATTTAGTTATTTGGCCTAGACAGTACATATTCATGAACACAAGGCTGTATAAGTTTACACCATATTGTCATAAATATGCCAGATTTAGCAACAATGCTAATTTCCATCTGTACTCCAGGGTTTTAATCAATTCAAGAGAATATAAACAGGATTAACAGGCAAATGTTTGTAAGTAAAACAGTAAATCAGTTCCACATCCAACTATTTAAAGCTCAGCAGTAAATCAGTAAAATTCAAATCAAGATATGTTCTGTATTTTAATGAACTCAAGTCTCTTGTTATATAGTTTTGCTGATTTTGTTCCTTGAGAGCTGTGATTGGCTGAGAACTACACAGTCAAAAACCTGCCTGCTGCAAAAACAAAATAGAAAAATTATGAAATACAGGCAGCAGGTTTTACCTACATAAAAGTTCTTGTGAGAAATAAAAATGATTTTTCATGTAACAATCCTTTATATTCCATGCTTTGAACTACTTAGATACAATATAATATCTCATATGTCTTTCTGTGAGGAGTCTGCATGTCCTCTGTGTGTTACCGTGTGTTCTCTCCGTGTACTCCGTAGGCTCATCATCACACATCATCCTAAAATACACATATTTAGCAATCAGTATTGTGATGGAAAGTTATTTCCTGCAACAATTTTCTGCATATGGCTATGTTAACATTTAGGAAAAAAAAGTCCATTCAGCCATTCACAACTGAACAGCTTCACTAAAATCAGTCACTTACTTATACCTTTAAACTGCTACAGTTTGAGTCTGCGAATGCTTTCAGAGCTGGTTATATCAGGAGTACATGAAGCTTTAACAGATGTTCACACCCACACAGGGGTCTTGGTAATCATCAAAGTGTTGAGTAACAGGATGAACTGTGTGGCTTAAGGCAAGGTGTGATCAGCGACAAAAACACATGGAGATCATTATGTGTAGCACCGACACTGCATATTCACACATTCACAACTCACTGGAAAGCTAAAAGTTCACCATCGGCAGTGTTTATTAATGTCTAGAAAGCAGTTGTTGCCTTTTGGTATTTCACGATGCCTTGGCACACGGCTCATGGCATATGGCACGGGTTATTGTGAATGCTAAGCTGTGGAGAATCAGGAGTAAAGAAAAAAAATGCTATTTAGAAATTTGCCTGTTCTTTTGTATCAAAAAACTCCTAATAATTAATAATACTACATATAAATTCCACTTGTATGGCAGCACTACATTGTGGCAATCAATGTATATCAACAAAATTAAGTTTGCACATGTATTTACAAGTGTTTTTTGTAGCTTTACTCATACAACATTAACATATCCACATATTATATTCATAGCTTACATCACTCTTTTGCAAAATAGTTTGAAGCAATGATCATAATATAACAAAATATTACTTCAATGACTAATTTTCTTTTAATATTTTTACCAACTGGTACTGATAATACCCTTTAAGAAGTATACGTTTAAATGTATGTGTAGTTTATCCCTCTTTATCCCATCTATTTAAGTCAAGACCAAATGTAATAATGGACTTTATTTATCAAAGTCAATGTCATTGCTTTGTGGTAATCAGTGGATTTGTGTGACTTCCAGCTGGCTCAGAGGGGCACACCGGGGCCGGCAGGACTGACAGGGAGGTCTGGTCCTGTGGTGAGTCGCTCATTTCCTTACACAAACATACATACACATCATACATCCCTTTACCATGACTTTCTCAGCTGATGAGGAAAACATGACTTCTTGCCTCTTGCTGGGAAGGACATTGCTAAGTTTAGCCTCGCTATAACCTATATCAGATAGAATGTATAGCCAAGAGATTACAACATAAATTATTCATTGGCTTAATGTGTGTCTTTTAATAGGGAAGTCCTGGTGCTCCTGGACTTAAGGGAGACGGCGGTGACCCTGGACCACAGGTGTAGATTCCTCAGAGGAAAATCTTATATGACCTACTAACTGGATTGCTTTTTTATATAGATGTCCCTATAATATCATACATTTTTAGCTTGCTCATTTTTTATGTTTTGCTTAAAGGGGCCCAGAGGTCTTCAAGGTCCAACTGGTTCACCCGGAAAAGCAGGAAAACGGGTAACGTTTTTTTTGTATGAAAATATAATTGATAAATCCTACCCAACTGCTTTTTCTTCTAAAAGGGAAAGAGCTAAATGTGCCAAGATCAAGGCTGTAATTGCCCAAGAGTGAGTCTGGGTAGTTTCAAACATGGCTTTGTTCCAAATAAGTCAGCTGCACCCAATATTCATATTTCTTGTCTAAATTCAGAAAGAAGTGTTTGTTTAACTATAAACTGACTACAGAATGATGCTAGACTCCACAGTGTTTATTAAATATAGTTTAATGTAGTTTCCATTCAGCCTCATCTTGATGTTTTTATGTCTTCCAGGGTCGTAATGGAGCCGATGGCGCTCGTGGTCTGCCAGGAGAGGCAGGGGCTAAGGTGAAAGCACATGTGTTAGATATGGGAACATTGAGTTTTCATGAGCATTGCATGAAAATGTTTAAATGTAAACCATTCGTTTGTCAAAATGTCGAAAAAAACTCAATCAGCTGTTTCCTGTTTCATGGATGACAGGTTTTTGTGACAAGGAGACACAAATATTCCTATATTCTTGATGGAAAACAGGAGGACGCTTATAAATGTTGTTCCTCTGTAGTTTTTCTATCAATGTCTACATTAGGTAAATATCTAGTTGCTGAGTGACATTAAAAAGACAGACACAAGACAAAAGGCAGAGCAAGTACAGATGGGAATCAACCTGTTATGTTTTAATGAAATACAATTCAATTCAGTTCAACTTTATTAATCCCTAAGGGGAAATTTAGTTGTTAGGACTATATGATTTGATATAGACCTCATCAGCCATATACTGTATATGGATTGTGAAGTTCTTGTGGCATTCTGTCATTCAGTCTGCAGCTTACTGATCTCAGACGTCCACTGGCTGCCCTTTGTTCAAACAACAAATGCAGACACTGTTAAAATACTTGACAAATAAAATGTATCCCCTTCTTTAATGCAACAGCTTTCTTTTTTGTACTTTTTGTGAAAATTTCACCCTAAATTCATGGTATATTTTGAGAAAACACAACTGACTCCATTTTGTGGTGCTTTTTCAGGGTGACCGTGGGTTTGATGGCCTTCCCGGGCTTCCAGGAGAGAAAGGCCATAGAGTAAGTAATTAGAGCATAAAGCAGTTGAACATTCAAAGACTACATTTAACTTCCTAAAATAACAAACTACTCTTCACTCGTCTAATTACCAGTCCTAAATAGTCATTTGTCACAGTAGATGCTGCTGTACCCTGTTCTTACAGAAGCATTAGGCCTAAGTGACAGTTCAAAGTCCATCTCCCATCATTCTGATGATCACTCCAGTGTTGACAGATATGAACACTGAGCCAACAAAACTTATTAAAGGCTGTATGAACCAATTTTAAAGAATAGGCGTGGGTCCAGAAACATTTGGTCTGACTACTCAGGACAGGACTGGGATTATGTGGATTTTAAACCTTAGTAAAAAAAAAAAAAAAAAAAAACTGGAAGAGAGAGGATAGAGATCACAGAATGTTATTTCTAGACAGGCGTTCTTTATTCTATACTGTGTAATTACAGGGCCAACAGAGGTGGGCCAGTCCATATAGAGCACTATAAATAGGAGAAACCATACATAGGTCCATGCCAATTGTGGTAACCATGCTTAGATGAAAGGCATTTTTGTTGTTTGCTTCCTTTTGAATCAACCTTGTTTTTATTCCTATCACTCATATATCCTTTTTTTTTTTAAAGCAATCTGACGTACAAGACTTTTGAGTGACCCTGCCGCTCCCATTCTTTACTAATGTGATCTTTTTTCTCACTAGGGAGAATTAGGTTCTACAGGCCCTCCAGGACCTCCAGGAGAAGATGGACCAAGAGTGAGTTTGGTCTTTCATCTTTTTGTTGTATTGTATTACTGCTCAGTAGAGTGCTGAAATAGAAAAGTCTAGTCCTATCACAAAACGTAATATCTTCAGTAACCGCTTAAATCATATTAATGTTATAGAGATTCACACTGTTCCTGGTTTAGTCCTTCTTTTGCCCTGGTCTGTGCAAATTGTATTCTTTGTTTTGTTTTGATTTAGTGTTGACCAGTGCATGTTAGTTCAAGGCCTTGTTTTGTTTTTCACATTTAATTAATTTAACCTTTACTTTGTCAGAAGGGACATCCAAATATTACATGTCAAATTGTCACATTATTCGACATAATTATTCCAAATAACATGTTTTTTCAATATCGTACAGCTCTATATCACTGTAAACCATGTTTGAAACACCCATCAAGCAACTGGGTTCAAGTGACTTTAACAAAAACTATGTAAGTCCAAGGTTCAACCAGAACTAAAACCAGAGCAGAGTTTGAACTCAAGAACTGATTTTCTGATGATATTTTTAAATCCCACTTTACCGACACACTGGGTATCACTTAAGAAAGCCAAAGTATAACCATTTTTACAACAGTTTGAGAACCACCGCTTTAATAGAAAATCCACTGTGTCTTTCTATTTTTTCTTGTTTTAAGGGAGAAGACGGCCAAGTTGGACAGAGAGGTGTGGCTGGAGAGAGCGTAAGTTAATTCCAAAATCTGATTAAGACTGATTAAAGGTTATGATTAAAACAATCCCTATCACCCTTTTTTTGTATTTTTGTGTCAATGCAAACTAATTTAAACATTTGACTACATTGTCCTCAGCTGACCTGGTCCCAGCTGGATCTGCTGTATTATCTGTTAGGCACATTAACTTCAACCAAGTCAAGTCAGAGTAACTGAGGATAATACATCAAAAACTAGATCTAAAAAATGTGTTATAATAATGTCCCTCACCCATGAGACTGCCATATTCTGCTTTGTTCTGTCGTAATGGGCCACGACATACAGTGAACACATCAAGTGAAAAAGTTATCCCAGAAGCAGCCTTTTAAGCCATTAAATGAAATTGCACAGAGTTTCATCACACAGTTTTTGTTAGTTGAGAGATTTTAGGTTTAGGATATTTTGTATGTGACCACATTATAAATTACATTTTTAGCACTTGCAATCAGATATCTATTTTAAAAGAATAATCGTTTTCTATACACATTACGTGTTGCTGTACTTCAACCTTATTCCTTTACCTTCTGTCCAGGGTCCCAGAGGTTTGCTCGGTCCAAGAGGGTCTGCGGGTCCACCAGGACAGCGCGTATGTACCTCTGTCATGTCTTTCATTCGCTCACAGAACTAATATGCTTCTCAGCCCAGTAACATGATGACTTCTATTTGCCCCCGCAGGGTCTTCCAGGACTGGACGGGCAACAGGGTCCCAAAGGAAACATGGTGAGTGTTTATTTAGGTTTATATGAAGATATCTCTCTGGGGAAAAGCTGAAGAGAGAGAAAATGTCAAAATAACCAACCGCCATTTGTCAGGACCACCTAGGAAATATGTGTCATTTGCCTCAGGGTGCTTACATGTCAGTGGTCTTTAACCTTAATGTAAAAAATGGTGCTCATAACTATGATTAAATGACTGTGAAGTGGTTAACATTGTAATGAATTGGCCATTTTCTCAAATTACAAGAGGAATAGGTTGTACTTTTATTAGATTAAAAACCTTTTTTGTAAGGGAGTCCTGGCTAAGACAGGCAGCAGGAAAATAGAAAACATAATTACATTATTACTTACAAATAACAGGAAGAGACAAATAAACAAATAGATTATTAAAAAAAAACAAGTGCAGGTTGTGGAATTGGATTCTGAGATAAAGACGCCTTAAGCCTGTGTTGCATCATGTCATCTCTCCTGAGCAGGATGTTTGAAATGAGGCTAAAAAATCATCAGTCAAGACAGATGGACCAGCCCACATGTTGTCAATGGTAACTGAGTCAATTTGCTCAAGAAAGAAAAGAAGAAGAACTTGTGTGTTTCTCATTATTATTCCACAAAGTTTCTATTGATGTTGACAGACTCAAAGCCCCAGCCGTGTGTAATGTGTGCTCTGGGAAACTCGGATATACAATAAAATGTGGTCATAAAGAGTAAAGGCCCTGCTTGATGTCACTGTCAGGCATCCCACATTTCTCTGAATCAGGGATTTAGTTCTTGTTTGTTGAAACAGCTGGAGCAGACTCCCCCCAAAGGTCAGTGTTGTGTGTGTTTGCTTTGTGACACACTAAATCTCGGCAAGGATCAGCAGAGATACAAAATAAACCAGTTTCAGTTAGTCTTACTCAACTCTACTCGGTTAAACCTTAACCCCAACAAACTAAGTTCTTACTACACCATTTTTGATCCGCTTCTGACATCAGTGAATATTTGTGATTTCTGAAATAAGTATTTTTTTCTAATCTAATTTAAACAGGTATGAAAATAAAATGTGTAATTTATTTCCCTTTGTCCAGGGTCCTCAAGGAGAGCCAGGTCCTCCAGGACAACAGGGCATGCCTGGACCAAATGTAAGTCTGTTTTCTCCTACTGTCTTTATCTTTTCTGGGTTTGGGACTGTTTGATCACACGCTTTCAATGTTGGGTTGTATTTCTTCATTGGCATTTATTCCATTTGCATTTTATTGCAGTGTCTGGAACTCAAATAAGCACTCTTGCTCTTTTCACTTAAATATACGTCTGCAGTAATTATTTTGACGTACTGTATATGTTTCAATCTAAACTACATCAAAACAAAAATGTATATGATTATGTGTATGCTGCCAAGATGAAAAACCAAGTGTTTTGTTGGTACATGTATCAGCCAGAGGTAGGTCAATATATAGGACGATACATTACTGTGATACACGGTGTCTATAGAAAAGGCTAACATGTTGGCGTTCAATAAACGCTCTATGAGGTAAAATATAGCCTAAATAAAAACAGTTTATGTGATAAATGAACCTTATTGTGGTGCTTTTGTTTTGGAAAGTTTATGTAGGTTAAGGTTATTGAGGGGTAATTAATAAAGTGTTATAAGTGACAAAAGTTGCTATCTCCTTAATTTTAAAGAACACTGGATATGTATTTCTGTATTTCTTAAAAGGTATTTTCCACTGCACTACTGGCTCTTCAGACAAGGCCAAGTGTTGTGTGTATGTTCTTTTTTTATTCATTTGACCTTTATTAAAGCAGACAAATGCCACAGAGATTGATGATCTTTTTTACCTGGTCCCCTAAAAAACCTATTGTACATGTTCTTTTTACAATTAGAGCCTAAGCTATAACACCCTGCATTTGATGGAATACCTAACTTGTTATAAATACATAATGCTTAATAGTGTGTAGTTATTATAAAGTATATTTTGTATTGTTGTGGGCAATGTTTCACAAATCACATGGTATTATTGTGAGGTACGCTCTTGACTAGAGGCAAATAACAATATGTCTCCACTTTGCGACATATTCCACTATTAAATCTTTAATAGAAAGCAGTTCACAAATAAAATGTGTCCAGAATTAATGCACTATTGCCAGGTGAGACTGCAGTCCCCACTGATGGAATAGCGTCATTCTTTTTGGAAAGCCCAGACCGGTTCAAATGCTGCACAGGTTGAATAAATAACTTGTTTGTCAAACCTGGCAAGAAGCAGAATGATGTCTTCCAGAGGCAGCATTAACCCGTAAAAAGAACACAATCTGACTTTTTAATTCCTCTTCATTGGATTATTTTAAGGTTTTCGAGAATGTGCAAATGAAGCCAGTTGAATTAATGCAGCTGAGCCGGTTGTGTAAAAAGCACAAAGTGGCCAATTTGTAAAATACTTGGAAAAACTGTTGAGAAACCCGCAGCAAACCACAAAGATTAAAGTGTAGAGTTTTCAAAATTGCCTTCAAAGGTGTTCATTTTTCATCCACACGCCAGTTCTTCTCTGAGTAATAAACTTCAGCTATTGAACAAGACACAGACTTATGTTCTTCAAATACCTGATTCCTTCTTTGTCTTTCAGGGTCTCATTGGTCCTCAAGGTCCAATCGGTCCTCCAGGAGAAAAAGTAAGTGATGTGGAACAGCAGCTTCAATAAAGCCACTGCAGCTCCACTCATGATAAGTGACTGTTTGAGACGAGTTTACAAAAGTGATTCTGCAGATACAGCGCTGTTTGGGCTGTTGGCCTTTACTGGCTGTACAACTTAAAGCTAAAACACAAACCACAGACATGATAGAAACCCATTAGACTCAGCCTGGATAAGCACTTAAGTCTTGTATTGTATTATCTTAGTGGTTTTCTAGATAGCTGATATTTTTTCAAGCAGATGAATTTGGCATGGAGTCTATATTCTAATGTATTTATTGCTGTTCTTTGTAGGGACCTCAAGGTAAACAGGGATTGGCTGGACTTGCTGGCGCTGATGGTCCTCCTGTAAGTAACGCACTGATTGTATATTTATTCCCCACCCAAGAAAAAAAACTATACAATTAAGTGTCATAATTTCTAATTCATTTATTTATAGGGTCACCCCGGAAAAGAAGGACCTGCGGGAGAGAAAGGAGCAGCTGTAAGATCATTTTTCTTTTTGCTCACATTGCACATGAAATAATAAATCAGGACTCCTGCTGGTGAGGCATTATTTAAAAGTTAAATAATGTACATACAGTTTCAGAGTTGGGCAATCACATGAGTTAGAAAATGTAAAAGAAACAATTTATTGGAACGGAAAGAGGCTAAAATAAGTAATTATTAGACTATCAGTAATAATACATACTCATTTGGCTCTACAAGCTCCACAGATAGAAATATCCAAATACAAAATACAACATTTGGAAGTGTTTGATTGATTTGTGGATATTTAACACATAAGGAGTGAAAATAATGAATAATGCTAATAGATCACCAAGAAATGGCAGCAGGTGGAAACTAAAAATAATTGATATAAAGCAGGATATAAATGCAAAAGAGAAGCTGACTTTTCATCTAAACTTGAATCTGACAAATTATGAAATTTGTCAGATTCAAGTTGGCTTGGGGTATAAACAGATACTGTTTAAAGCAAGAAGAACTTTTTACTTTCTTGTTTTCAAGATCAGTAAAAAAATAGAGCTTTAAGTTATTGTGATGGTCTCATAATATGAAATGGGAAGAATAAACTCTCTTTCACAGACAGTATGCAACTCTCCAGATACTTGACACTCAAGAATATATATAGCTCACCAACACTCCTCACATCAACAGAACTAGGCACACATTATCTATAAATACAATATATACAATACTGTGATAACCCATCTTCAACAAAGCAGTCAGAGTCTTTAGAATACACATTTAGAATACACATACAGTATCTAGTGGCTTCACTTTTTGTTTCATACACTGTTAAATAATATGTATGAACTAACAAATCTTTACGTTTCCTTGTAGGGTAATGCTGGGCCTATGGGATCTATCGGCTACCCTGGACCTCGTGGTGTCAAAGTAAAATCCTCTACTGACAATGACCCACAGTGTTTACATTGTTTTTGAACTTTCTCTGAGCGTGTTTTCCTTGCCTTCAGGGAGCCGAGGGAATCCGAGGTCTTAAAGGTGGCAAAGGAGAAAAGGTACAAACCTCTCTATTGTCTATTTACCTTCGACACTATGACCGACTGATGCTAGTCCAGTGAAAAATGGATCCTTAACAATTACAATTCCTGCTTAAATAGAGCTCTTTTGACTAGAACAAGTGGAAAAACTCTTTAAGGCTTGTCAGGCTGGCACTTAAGGCTCGGTGCCAGTGAGTAGTAATGGAGTGTGGAACATTAAACGGAATGAGTGCTGTTTGTTGGGCACTTTTAGCTGCTCACTGATCTGTTGCCATTGTTTGTAGGAATGCTGTGGTTAAACGTCAGCGCCACTGCAGGCATCTTTAACCCAGTGGCCCAAAAAAAATCTCAGCACAGCTCTCAGTGATGTGACGTCAAATGACACATGCATGCAAGAGAATATTTAACCCTGACTACAAATTATGAGCGTCTTTACCTTCTTACTCTACCCTCTTCACTAATATGGTCAACTATAAAGCCTGACCTCTTTCTCTTTTTTAATTTATAAAGCACATAGCTTATCTTTACACATTAAAATGCATAAAGGTAACACACTCTGGAGCATTTTATGTGTTCTTGTCAATGGCAAGTTTATCTTTTTTGATGATCGATTTAAATAATTGTCTGGTGATTACCTTAACATACTCATATTATTATTGTACAAAGCAATTCTGTTGACTTAGTTTAGTTTCAAATCCCATTAAATTAGTAAAAATGTTATGGTTAAAATATGGTGGGAATTTAATATACTTTGAATGCTTATAGGAGCACTTTGAAAAGATTGTTGCTTTCTGAAATTGCACCAGCAGATGTCAGTATATTAACACAAAAGCAAGGGCGCAGAGAGAGAAAGAAATAAAGTGGTCAGGACGAGGGTTTATTCAAGTGACCACAAGGTGTCAGTGTGAATATTTCCAAATTAACTTCCAACTCAATTGGAGAAGTTTTATTTGAAATGATTATGCATTTATTTTTTTCTTTTCTTTACATAAATCAATATTTAGACTTTATCATTTACCACACGTCTGAATATTGCTGTCTTTTCTCCCAAACATAGGGTGAAGATGGATTTCCAGGTTTCAAAGGCGACATGGGTCTCAAGGGTGACAAGGTGAACCCACAACACTAATGTTTACTGTTGAAAAAAAAAACTTCCTATGGGACACGTTTTATAGATCTGGGTGTGTTTTTGTTGACTCCAGGGCGAGGGTGGTGTCCTGGGACCAAGAGGAGAGGACGGCCCCGAGGGACCCAAGGGCAAATCAGGACCCAACGGAGAATCTGGGCCCCTGGGATTAGCAGGAGAGAAGGTGAAATATAATGATAACCACTGAAATGCACATTTATATGAATATTAGGATGACAGCAACATGGATTATGTTGCTTTAGGGCATTGCAGATACAAACAAGGCACTAGATTTAGATTTCTGCTTTTAAAAGTGAACCAAAAAGTACCAGTCAAGAAAAGTTTGCTTTAGTTTCCTCTGCCGTTTTAAAGTTGGACTCTCTCCGCCTTCGTGCTCTTCTACAACAGTCTGCTTTAATTGTCTCATGTTGTCAACGCTTCTCTATGGCGCTTTGATCATGACAGATCGTTTTTTGGGATCCTCACGGGTGCAGCATTATTTATCCCCTGACAAATTACTGTTAAAGGTTACAACTTACACTTGTAGCTTCGATTAAAACCTGAAGATAAAAGCGATGTCTTTGAGAAGAAATATTGCTTTATGAATGCCTCATGAAAGTTGAGATAAATATACCACACTTGTAAGTCTGCTCGAGGGAATCTGCTCCACACTGAAGATATGTTTTAAAGTAAATGAAATAAGATTGGACAGTGAATTTGACTTAGACAAACATCCATGTATAAACATGATTACAGGGAAAGTGTTTCAGCAAGAGCAAGATATTGGATTAATGTCAACATTGGATTAATCAGAAAGTATTATTTATTAAAAATCATTGAATAGCATATAGTACTTGAGTATGGCACTGTTTCTGTACTTTCACACTTCCTGAATAATTTTATCAGAAGTGACTTGATTTCTTATTAGCCCGAAGCAGAAAACACATTGTGCAGGAAAGAACGTAAAGTTTTGTAGACATTGTGAAAATGATGCCTCCCTGATCATGACGAAATATGATTATATTCTCATGTCTTGAAATATAAGATATGAAAAAAGACTAATACATACAACTTTGTCTTTTTAAAGTTACAGCAGAACTTGTTTATAACTGCAACAATATGTAAAATGCCCTCATCTGACTGAAGTCAAACCTATCTTTAGAGAACAGTCTTCAAGATGTCACATTAAAAAAAACATTAAAAAAAATATTTATGTTTTTGTGAAATATTTGTGAATGAATGTCTGGTAATACACAGATTTTCTCTGACTGTCAGACTCAATTCTTTACTTTTGTGCCTTTTAGGGAAAACTTGGAGTTCCTGGATTGCCTGGATATCCTGGAAGACAAGGACCTAAGGTAGGTGATAATACAAATCTTATACTGAAGAGGCATTGAGGACAAAATGTGTGTGCTTCTTCCTTTGTGGTACTTTAAACTGAATGATTTCTTGAATTTGTCAATATGGCCTGCTAATCTGTACTGTACACCATGACTAAACAATAATCAAATCAATTACTGTTGAAACAATCACGATGAAAGTCTTATTTAATGGTATCAACATTTAAACCTAGATGCTGGTTATGGCCAGCTAATCTATATTATACACATTACATTGCAGACATTATACTGTCTGCAATGTATAACATACCTAAAGGAATAGTTAATTACACAGGTAGTTCAGTTGTATGTTTTGTGGTGCTGACTAACCTCCTCAAACCTAAACCAGAGCAGACACTCGGCCTCCTGCTTTATGTCTAAGTGCCAGAGTCACCAGGCTGTCCTGCCCTGTCTCCTCCGCTTTAGTTGCAGACATCATCAACAGTCTGTGCACTGCTGAGCTGATCGCAGTAGCGCTGACCACTGTGCCTCTGCTCCAATATCTCAATGTGCTGTTACAGCTGCCTGCTCTCCGCTGCTGTCAGCACTGACGCTCTGGCACTGATATGATGGGTCAGATACACCTACTCACACAATATCCACAACGACAAGTCTCCGGCTCTGTCTGTTAGTGTCAGCGCCACAGGAGTCGAGAGTGCCCACAAATTAATGACAGACCCGAGCAAATTACAGCGTGAGCGTGGAACATTAGCACAGAAGAGACTTGAGATTAAATGTCTCTCTTTCCATAATCAGCTGGCTGTGCATCTATTAAAAGAAACTTTTCAGCTGAAACTAATTGACCCTTTGTTGGCCTTCTGATTGGTTGGTGCCCCCCCAATAACAAGTTTCTCTGTCCATTGCAACACATAGCAACTAATGGCTCCAACAAACTTTACACTGCACTTTATGAAAGTACAATGGAAATATTGATGAACTGTTTTTAAAACTTTACTCAATGTAATTTTAGAGGAATTTATAAAACAATATGGAGCCATGAGAGAAAATCCAAATCATAAAAAATGTCTTCCTTGGATTCAGAATCGATACACTTGCACTAAAAATACTTCCATACTCTTATTGACCCTTTTAGTCTAATGCATGCACACTTTGGCAAAGAAAGTTAAGTGACCTGAATCTGTTTTCAAAAAGTGAAAGACCATTAACCACTTGACAATTTGCAAAAACATGGCAACTGACTGACTACATGTGTCTGCTGTCAGTGAGTGGGTAGAGAACACTAATAAGCAGCTCTATTAATACAAGCATTAACGAGTAAAGCCTAAAAGTAAAAAGTCCCTGGATGCTTAAGACATTATCCTGCATCTATAATACCAAATGAAGGACCCAAGCTTGTTTTAGGGCCTGTGCTTCCTCATCAAAGACTGTTTAACTCATATTTGACAGTCAGGATTTAAATATACATTGCCAAAATCTTTGATTGAGGTCAAATGCACCATTGTAGACACAGAAAATATATTAATGTAAACACACATTAGACAAGTAAATTCTCTGCCTCCAAAACATCTATAATTAGAAATAAACGGGAAATAATGAGTATTTTTAATTATATTACTTGATGAAGTTGACTATAGGTTTAGGCACCTAGCTCTTTGGCCACACTTTTTACTAATTTACGACCTGACAAGTAGCAAGTAGCATCGATTATGCTCCATATAAGACGTAGACACTGAATGTAGGCAAAGTTCCTACAAAGGTTTTCTGCAGTGTCTGAACAAGTCCTCTTTTTGGACCACAGACAAATGACATAACCTTTTTAGAAGAAGCTTTAAATTTATCCTGACTTTGGCAATGTATAAAAAGTACCATTGTTTTCTTTCTGAACTATGAAGTGGAAGTTTACTTTTCTTCTTAGCATTTAAAAATGTGACTTCAAGACATAACTTTAAAGTCTAAAGTTGAGTGTTTTAACTTATAATGAGTGTGTTTTCAAGAAAACTTCTGGATATTTTTGGATTTATTTGACAGTTACTATCACGCTTATGAAAAACTGCTTCTTAAATTGTTTCATATAATTCCAGCTAAAACTCAGAAGTGTTGTTTACTGTGTGTTTAAGTTATTTGGATAAAAGCCCACTGCTCTGTTGTGAAAGTTTATAAAAAGTGACATTATCCTCATGAGGTTCAGGGTCACTATGTTGGCCCGGCCTGTTCGCAGCCTTTATCCACTTCGATCAGTCCACGCATGAATCCCCTCAATGGCTGTGTTTTTGGCTGTTGCACCCCATCACTCTCTGTTAACAGCTTTCCCACACCGTTAATTCTCGATGCCATTTGCAATAGCTTCAGTGGACGCTCTTATCTCTGTGGCGCAAGTCAGCCTTGTCCAGAAGCAGCTCGCCTTTCAGTTTACCATAACTGCACCTCTGTGAAAAACAAATTAACCACCACAGATCTCCCCTCACGCTTTCTCCACAATGTCGGACTGCTTTCCCATTCCACCCACGCTTGTTTTATGGCCTTGCTTATTGTGCACTATCCATATGTATGTATGCATGCATATGATAACCATGCACTCAATGACATATAGAGAATAAACAGCCCTTCATGTGCATGACCTCGGTACATAGCTGAGACTATCAAGTATTTAACCTGTATTATTAACCATATATGTGTATCCTTGCTAACGCTGCACAAGGTCGACCCTTTATTGGTAAGCTGCTCTTTTATTCATCTAGACACTTATTAATGTTGTAGTATTTCTTCAACTGGCACCATCGCTGCTGACAGAGGGCACAGCCTGTTAAAGCCTAATAAAGAGTATAATGTACTGGTGATAGGTTTCAAAGGGGATTAACTGTTTACGCTCTTTAGTCAGGCTTTTACAGCTCAATCGACATATGTTTAGGCCTTTTTGAAATATTAACAGGGGTTATGTAGTGTTGACATTTCAACAATTATCTCATTTTATCTATCAACACCAGATGGCAGTAGCAGGTGATGGCAATAATGATGACGGTCTTCATTTTCTGCTATTTTAATTCATGAAGTTGACTTGCAGGAAACATCTGATAAATCCAACCACTGACATAATGTTGTAATTTATCATGTGACAAGAAATGTACCGGTTTGACTCCACAGTCTGTTGCTGTTAATTAGAGTTTAGTCTAAAAATATAAACCAAGTTTAAACATGTTTTATTTTATTTCCTGCAGGGCTCCACTGGCTTTAATGGATTCCCTGGATCAAATGGCGAGAAAGGAGCAAGAGTGAGTTGACATTATTCATACTTCAAACAAAATATATGAAGTGTACGTCTGAGTAAAACACCACTTTCGGTTGAAGTAAGAGTACCTATATGTATTTATTTTTTCACCATTACAGTTTTAGCTATTTTTAGAATAAAATCTATTTAACAAATTAAACACATCTCTATTTGGTATTTTAAATGTTAACTGTGTAACTTTGACTTTTGACAAAATGGCACTTACCTCATTCTGATTAAAAAAAGGAAACTGTTTAACCACATTTACTAGATTTAGCAACTACTTAGACTCTTAGAGGGTCTCAAAAATGATTGGTGATCACTCGATCTGTTGTGTGGTCCTATTTGAAGAGTTTAAAATTAGTTTTTTTATCAGACGTAAAGGTGAGAAGGGGTAATGTTGACAAGACAGGCTCATCTGTTCCTGAGACAGACATAAAGAGCCAGACACCCCTCGCCTTGTGCTCCACCTGACAGCTAGTTCAAGCTGTCAAGTGCCTCTGGGCCACCACTTACCGGAACAATTTGATTATTTATTTTAGTCCAAACATGCCCAGACACTTCTATTTCATCCCAGACTCGAGCCCCTCAGCACTTGTGTCTGTCTGATCTTCGAGTGTATTTGTTATTAGAGAATTGCCTCGGCTTCAGCTTCTGAGCAGAGATGAAAAAGCATTTAGTTTCACTGATGATACGAAGGAGGATTTTGTTCTATATCAGAGCTTCTTTTTTTTTTCTTCAGGGAATTGCTGGTAAATCTGGCCCAAGAGGACAACGTGGACCAACGGTAGGCAACTCCACTCTCTGCAGTCTCACCCTGATCCCTCCATATAAATGATTGATTCTGTTCAAATCAAACCTTTTCATTTTGGTGGTTATAAATGGAATTATTGTTATTGCAAAAAAAGTAGGAAATTTATAGCAAAGGAACAACAAGAATAATGATAATGGGCCCCTTTGGTGGGTTTCATTGTTTTTGGTTTCTCTACAGCTACATACAGCTACATGTTTTCTTACAATAAATGTGTTGCTTTATTTTTTGTGTAGGGTCCACGTGGCGGTCGTGGAGCAAGAGGACCAACAGGAAAACCAGGACAAAAAGTGAGTCCCCTAGGATGTTTTTGAATGTCTAAAATGTACAAGCATTATGGCTTATTCACTACAGGTCAATAGAAATGTCCATTCTTACAATAAACGTCAGTCACTATTTGTACAGATGTGAGTCATAAGGAAGAGCAGGTTGTCCAATAACCTCAGGTTTGGCAATTCAGTCCCAGCTCTGACCCGTCATTTAGTGGAAGTGTCCTTGGATGAGACTTGAGCTGTGATACCAGTGTGTGATTGTGTGTATGTTTTTTTTATGTAGAGTGTTTTGAGCCAACATTGTAAGAAAAGCACTATAAAAATGCTGCCTTTTAAAATTTAATATTTATGTTCTATTTTTGACATATGTAGTCAATGCCAATATAATGAAAGTAATAGAAGACTAACAAAAACAAATGGTCTACACTTCCTTTGAACAAATTGCTTTGATGCTATTAACATTATCTAATTTTAGCAAATATAGATTGGAATACAAGGTAGTAGTAGAATATAATGCAGTTCAGATGACCACTAAGTTTGTCTACTAGTGACATTTTGCATTTCATCAAAGAAGCCTCGTAACAACAATTAAAGCAGAAATGTATGTATGTTTATACTTGTAGACTGTGTTCATTAAAAGGAGGTTAAATGGGGAATAGTCACATTGATGGCATGTCTAAACTAAATTCATCTATTCACACGAGTTTGTAAAGAGTTCAGTAAGTGTTGCTAGATTATGATTCCTGTCTCATACTTGGGCAACTTTGACAAAGTTTGACACTGCTTCCCTGATGTTTGTACATTTATCTCTCCTCAGGGCAACTCCGGCAATGATGGACCACCCGGCCCGCCAGGAGAGAGGGTGAGTACCACATTCCTCTTTTATCACTGCCTTTTGAAACTGTGTGCACGGACTTGGTGACAGCTGAACCGCTAAACTTTTGAGCTCAACTTTTAAAAATACAGCTTATAACAACTGCATAATTTTCTGTTGTATTTTAATGTTAATGCATTTCTTTTGATTTCAGGGACCTCAAGGACCTCAGGGACCTGTCGGGTTTCCAGGACCCAAAGGACCCAATGTAAGTGGCATCTGTCAAATTGTCTGTTAATTAATGCCATCTACAGCACATCCAGGCTGACACCCTTCACATATGCTCTTCAAATATTAATTCTCACTCAGAATCTGATGCGTTGGTTTTGTAATGTGTTTGAAATGTGTCTACCTGTTCACCCCCAGGGCCCACCAGGAAAAGACGGCCTGCCTGGACACCCAGGACAGAGAGGAGAGACTGTGAGTGGGTAGTGCTGTTCAACAACGTGTGCTGGTTTGACCCTGAACATTGTCAGCATCAGTGCCCAGCTCTTCTCAGTCTGCTGCCCGCTCTGATGAGTTACACATAACGCACACAGGGACTAACAGCTGCAGCATACAAAGTGAATGTGAAAGTAACACATCAGCAGTAACCAAATTAATCTTCTTAAGTTCGCTGGAGCAGAAACGATTGATTGTATTACATATTTAGATGTTTACATATTTCCCTAATTGAGACCAGCAGTGATCAGACTGCATATGATTTTTTTTGCCAAGGAGGTTGACAACATTGTATATATATAAATCAAAAGTCATCATTATCTCTAAATACATAGCTCCTAAGTATTGTCCATAAGAGGCTTGCTTTTATTGTCTCAAAAAGCATTGTATCTATATTCTGTATATTAATGAATATGTATTTGTCTTGTTTGCATTTACCTAAAAAAAAAGATCAGCTTTGATCATTTACTAGTTGTTATTCTTAACTCTATCAAATATTTATTGATTGCAGGGTTAAGCTTTCACAAGAATTATTAAACAAATACATAGATTTTAAAAAATGGGAATAATATACTTTGAAGATTAAGTGGAATAAGGTATTAAATATTTATGTGTAACTTTGTCGTGTAAATTCAGATGTATAGAGACAACCTTTCTGTATATTATATCCATTTTAGATAAGAATTCTTTATTGTTATTATACATACACATAACAAAATTTAATTTGGTAGCTATTTGCATAAGTATTAAGTCACAAACATAAACACCCTATAAAGAAAATAGTGAAAAAAAGTGAGTAGAGAATAAAAAAGAGCAATGACCCTGAGAACAAGTAAAAACAGTGACATAGAGCAGGTCATAACTAAAGCCCAGCCATTTACTGTGGGTGTGTTTCTGCAGGAGTCCAGTGGTCTATCTATGTGCATCTGCGGGAATGAGGTGTGCGTGTATGTGTAAGGGAGAGACAACTCTGGGAAAAAAAAACAGTGTCTCAGTCTGTTGGTTTTTGTCTTTACTGTATGTTTCTGTACCTTTTCTGCGAAGGAAGAGGCACAAACAGTCCATTTTGTTTTGGACTTTCACATAACCTTATTACCATGACCTTTCAGCTTACCCAATGGGCTCATTCAACTCATACTGATTATTGATCCACTGTGTATCTCGTATTCTCCTTCAGGGTTTCCAAGGAAAGACGGGACCTCCAGGACCTGGAGGGGTTGTTGGACCACAGGTACGCTTACACTACACTGCTACAAAGGATTGTTAGTTTGCTCCTGTGCTGTTGTGTATCTAATCCTTAGACTATTTTCCTTGGAAAATTAAATGCCTTGTAAGATTAGTAACTTCCAAATGAAATGCACATTAACCAGATGGATAGATTGTCAGGTTCTCCAAGAAATGATGCATTCACATTTAGGAAGTTCACACAATATAGAAGAAAGTATGACCCCTAAACTGTAGATGCCAACAAAACTGCAAATACAACACTATCCAACATTAAAAGATAAGAAAGGTATTATCTACATATCTTACCCTGAATAGGGACCAACTGGAGAGACAGGACCCAGTGGAGAGAGAGGACACCCCGGCTCTCCTGGTCCACCCGGTGAGCAAGGTCTACCTGGCTCTGCTGGCAAAGAAGGTGGAAAGGTAAGTCCTCCACCACCAATTTGTAATTTATTACTTACTCACTCCACATATATAGAAGTATAATCAATCCATCCATTTGTTTAAAAAGAAAGGGTTTTCTCTTTCATTTGTCAAATATTAAATGTCTTTTCACTCCACTATTTTACATTCTTAAAAAAACAGATCTCACACTGGGACTTTTTAAGTATTTCTCTGAGCTTTGCTGAGTCTGACCTTAGGGTGATTTTGCTGGGACATTTATTCTTCCTGGTATGACAGACAGTAGTTGCAAATGCTTTTCACTTTTGAATACTATTTCTCACTGTAGAGCGATGAACATGAGGCTCATGCTTTTCTAAGAACATGTTTCCTTTTTTTCTTGGCATTTTATTTTGGACACCAGCTAATGATCAATTGATCAAGTCCTGGTGATTAGCAGGACCTGACTACATCCTGTTAAACTCTTCAGAAGCAATAAGAGATATGTTTGCCTACTTCTTTTTTTATGTTAAATACTGTATTTGTATGTTATTGTTCACTTAAGATTGTATTTGCCTAATATCTTCTGAGATACTTTTTACTTGACTTTTGTGCAGATAAACATATCATTCAAACATGCACATGGCTGTTAACTGTTAAATTAATGGATGTCTATGTGTCCTGCTGTTTAGGGGGATCCAGGTCCCATGGGTATTTCTGGCAAAGTAGGTCCTCAAGGTCTGAGGGGCTTCCAGGGAGTACGAGGTCTACCTGGAGCAATGGTAACAAAAAAAAAACAAACACATTTACACAAACCACCCAGACGCGTATGAACACACTGCCTACTCCCACATTTTAAATACACACTGCACTGTATTTAGCTCCAAACCCCAATTAGCCGGCTAACTACCTGCTGTTAAACCAAATGTCAGGCCTGGCAGAGGCGTACACTAAACTGGCTTTGACTAAAGTAAAAGAGAGGAGTGAGCCAGACACAATATTGGAGCACTTCATCATCATTTACTTTTCTGAGTACACTCTGTGCTGACAACACAATTGGATATATTTGTTTAAACATTTATCTAAATCGCTAAAGTCAGCTGCGGAGTCTGTTAATTTCAAAGGTGTTTATTTGTGCATTTAGAGCTGCTGTGGTTGTCCTCCCGTTTAGGAAAATCCTGTTATGCGTGTGAAAGAAAATCGACTCAGAGCCTTTTGATTTAGGTTTAAATCCACATCTTTCTGAGTAATTTCTTTGTGAGTCTGCTGAAGAACCCAAATTATTTCTCCCAGGAAGTGAAAAGTGAAAAGGTGAGAGAAAGTTCAAGGTGAAAAAACCGAGAGAGAGTGGTGTAGGAGGCTTGAGATCTAAACAAACAGCAGTCTGACCAGACTTATTATAAGAGTTAGGTCTGTCCTAACTCTGCAGAGAGATGGCATTCTGTTAATATCTCTAAAACACACACAATGTGAACAAACAAGCTCGAAAAATGGAAGTGCTTCTTACAATAAATCTGATCATATTGAAGACAAAAATCCTAAAAGTTCTCTAAATTCTCTAAAGTTTGCTAAGACACCAGACTGACATAGATTTATAGACACACACAGGCACAGACGTCATCCCTTGTCTCAGTCGTGACAAGAGACACAGTAGCAATAAACAAGCCAATAAATAAGTTCAGGGTGTCCAGAAAGCAGGCTCTGTCCAGCCTTTTAATGCTCTGTGGTAAAATGCGTCAGCCTGGGAGTAGGAGAGCCCACTTGGCAGCGTCGGCTCCCCCTGGCTCTGCCGAAGCCTGTAAATTAGTTATTATAATGAAAGTCTTTACAGCCTCTGGAAACTGTGTTTTCCATATGCAGCTGCAGCCTCCTGGTGCTAATATTCAGAGCAGACCTTTCTATTGAAGACTCACTCCACAGAGAGAACAAAACCACTGATATATCATCAGTACCTCCACAATCCTGTCATCTTTTGAACATGATTTTGTTTGAAGTTCATTTAATACAGCCTTTTGCATTAATTATATCAACAGGCGCCACTGTTTTTAGTTTTATTTAGTCATTATAAAAGCCAGTTCTGCAAAAACAGTTCTGCAAAAAAAAAAAAGTTCTTCAAATGAAACAAACACCTCATTTAAAGCAACACTATGTAACTTTTACATTTAATTATAAAACCAAGAATTATGGGAGTATAATCAGAATATACACCCTAAAAATGTTTTTGTGGTTTTCTAACATAAAACATCCTACCGTCTGACATGAACATGTAGTTTCTTCTCCATCTAGATTGGAAAAGAATGTTATATATTATATCTGTGAAGGTTCTCAGTCATCCAGGACATCTTGAAAAAAAAAACGTTTTGTCTCTAATTCCAAGAGACCTCAGAATTGATAAAGTCTCTTGGAATTAGAGACAAAACGTCTTCACCTTGAAAACTGAGTCCAGATGCTTTTACTTCAACCTTTTTTGTTTTCGTTATATATTATAGTTTCTCACACATTGCTCACATTGACCAGGTCCCTGATGCAGGGTTGTTGCACACTTAGATGCTCACTCACGTGCACACAACTGTGATTACTGTTCTATGAGTGGCAGCTTGCAGTGATGAGACCTAACCCTGCTCCTTCCTTTGCTTTCAGGGTCCAGGTGGCTTAAAGGGAGGAGAAGGGCCTCAGGGCCCCCCTGGCCCCATCGTAAGTATCTTGTTACTATGGTTACCTCATCTCTGGTGCAACAGAGATTTCAGTGGAAAGTGGCTTTTGCCTTTGGCGAACGGAGTTGAATACTGAGGGCAGCTCTAATTTTTATGAAGCAATTAAATTTAGCTCAATAAAGCAAGCTCAATTTTCAAAAAAAAAATATTGTTTTGAAAAGATAATTATAACAAATAATAATAATAATAATAATAATAATAATAATAAAATTATGCATAGATATTACCACAATATTTCAAACACCAGCAAAGTTTTAGTATTTTACCAGAACAGAGTCATGTTTGATGTTGTCATGTTGGCTGGCTGTTAAGACACTAATATTTATACAACTGCCTTCAACAAGCCATCAGTGTCAGTAGGTTTCCATCTTTTCCATGTCTAGTATAAAAGAGGTGACCTGGGAATGTTTGGGCATTTCAGGCATCTGCATGTTCAACAGAAAGTCACTGATGCTGCTGGTGATGTAGTCCTGGTAATTTACTTGGAACTGATTCAACTAATTGCGATTTATTAATTCCCTCAATTCCTAAACTTGGGAGCCATGTTTTAAAATATGCATATTAAGAAAGGAATATGAGAATAGAGGGAAACTTTAGAACAACTTGTAGTAATCCTTTCTTAATTGCTTAATTAACCAGGAACATATTTTGTGCCTGTTCTGTGATTGGTCTTTCCAGTCTTATTTAGCGGTTACTATAGCAACTGTTTCTGCTAATTTGACTACCAAATCATATTATAATTGTACAGCTGGCTATTTGCTGCTATTGTCACTCAGCTGATAATAGTGTAGTAGTCCAATAGTTATCTATACACGTAAAGAGACTCATAATTGGTCTTAATGAAGGAAGTTCTAACAGAGATCAGCTGCATGTATCTGCTGTTTGTGGCAAACCCTGGCTGCTTTCACACAGTTTGGAGTTCTGAAAAAGAAGTGGCAGGGCAATCCACAAATAAGTGCAGCACTTTTTCCACGTTTCAGTCTTGGAGCCCCTCAGTGAGCAGTGTTTGCCATGAAAGCCTCTGGAGCTCTAGTGGTGAGTCTGTATAGAGAGCTGAGTGACAGGCAGCTTTGAACTGTCTGACATTTTGTTCAAGCGTTAAACGTAGGCTCCCTATAATTGCCCCTGCTCACCAGCGACAGAGCAGCGGCAGATAAGATGACAGCGGATATGCAGCGTACGCATGAAAGATGATGAAAGCAAGAAGAGGGGCGTTCTCTGAAAGACACTTACCATTTCCCCTGCAAAATGAGACAAATTTTTATTAATTTGGCTTGAAAGTAAGTCATTGACAAGAAACGTGATTGGCTGTTTTGGTGGAGCTTGAAAAAGTGCCTTAAAAAGAGCCTGGTGTGCCATGCCCACGCACACAAGAGAGCTGATATTTTCCTTCCATCGATTTCCTGCCAGAGATAGAGCGGCTGTGGGGAAAGTCTCACTTGTGTGTGTTGCTGTTTCATGGTGTTTTTAAAGACGGCTTGAAAGAGACAAAGAAAAATCTCCACAGAAGGAGAACAAAAAGGATTCATGTGACAAGTCGAGTCACTGTAACTTTGGATTTGTGTGGAATTTGATTTTGAGACAGAAAATCACAATGCGTGGGTAAAAATAGTTAAAAAGAGAGGGATAGTGGTAGATAGCAAGACTCTGAAGTGGGTCTGGAGTATTTTTTTTAAGTATTTGGACACTTGTGATTATTTCAGTGAAATGTAAAGATTATTGTGTCCAGGTTTGTATCAGTACATGTGAGGAGATGGTTCAGGTTCAGCCTCACACCAAAGGCACTAGAGGTTTGGTCAGGCTCTGTAAAGGAGGGCATTATCAGTGAGTTTTTCAAGACAGAGTGACAGACATTTTCCATCCAATCACAAGAATGTCCTGAACAAATAAATCAGCTGTGGTCCTGACTGGTCTTGATTTGAAACCCTGATTCTTAGATGTTGAAAATCAAGTCACAGCAAGGTAAAAAAAAACAAAAAAAGAGTTGGAGATGGTAAAGTAGTCTTAAGACTCAATGTACATAGTGATATATGTGTTTTATTCAACTAGAAGCATGTGTATTTTTTCCATATCAAGCATATCAGAATTTATATTTATTAATATTTGGAGACATATTAACACAATGTCTTCATATAACAAAGTATTTTACCTTTGAGTACTACCTTTGTGTAGTGACCAATATGCCATATCTTAATATACATTGCTCTAGACTTGCTTCTACTTTCAATGAGTCATTCTTTTAATCAGTGTAGGCATTTATTTTGCGCCAGAATGTGATTTAGGTTTAATTCAATGTGCCTGTTTTATACAAGTATTGCATCACAAGTTGTCTTTGATATATTGATAATTTGCAATTCTGACAACACAATAACAATATATTGACCCAATTCACCCAACCCCCCTCCCCTCCACCAACCATCTCAACAACACAGGTACACAGAGCTCTGAGGAAGATCAACCCCCGCAAAGCAGCAGGACCAGACAACATTCCTGGGCGGGCCCTCAGAGCATGTGCCAACGAGCTGGTTGATGTTTTCACCTCCATCTTCAACCTCTCCCTCAGCCAGCGCATTGTACCATCATGCTTCAAGACCACGACCATCGTCCCCCTGCCCAAGAAGAACCCACCCACCTGCCTGAATGACTACAGGCCAGTGGCACTCACTCCAATCATTATGAAGTGTTTCGAGAGAGTGGTGCTGGCCCACATTCAGAGCAGCATACCGGACACCATTGACCCCCTGCAGTATGCCTACCGACCCAACAGGTCCACCTCGGATGCTATCGCTACTGCTGTCCACTACTCCCTCTCACACCTGGAGAACAAGGACTCATACATACGGATACTTTTTATAGATTACAGCTCCGCCTTCAACACGGTCATCCCACACAAACTCACCCACAAACTGTCCACACTTGGTTTGCACCCCACCCTCTGTGACTGGCTCCTAGATTTCCTGACTGGCAGGCCTCAGTCTGTCAGGATTGGTAATAGGACTTCAGCCAGCACCATCACAAACATTGGTACTCCACAGGGCTGTGTACTCAGCCCCATCCTCTACACCCTGTACACCTACGACTGTGTCGCTCTCACAAGGACAACATTATCCTGAAGTTTGCTGACGACACACGCAGTGATAGGACGACGCTGGCGGTGACGAGGCAGCTTACAGGAGGGAGGTGGCCAGTCTGGTGTCATGGTGTGAAGACAACAACCTCACCCTCAACACGGACAAGACAAAGGAGATGATAGTGGACATGAGGAGAGAGAGGAGAACGCCTCAGCCACTGTTCATCCGGGAACTTGAAGTGGAGAGGGTGAGCAGCTTCAAATACTTGGGTGTCCACATCAATGAGGACCTCACTTGGACACCTCACATCACGCAGCTGGTCAAGAAGGCTCAACAGCGGCTGTATTTTCTGAGGCTGAGGAAGTTTGGCATGTCGCCCAAGATCCTCAGCAACTTCTACAAGCTGCACCATTGAGAGTGTCCTGACCAGCATCACTGTGGCACTTCTGTCATGGACTGCAGAGAGTGGTGAGTGCAGCTGGTCTCTGCAGTGGTCTACCACCGTAGAGTCCACAGAAGAGCTGCTTCCATCCTCAAAGACCCTCCCACCCCCTGTCTGTCCGGACTGGAGGTACAGAAGTGTGAAATGCAGGACTGTATGAAGAACTCATTCTTTCCCTCTGCCATAAGACTCCTAAACAGCAGATAGGAGTCTACAATCACAATCACAACATTACATGAACAATTGTTTACCTACTGCACTACCTCACTTTACTTTACACCGTCAAATCTTTAAACAGTGTTACGTCACTTTACTTTACCGTCACTTTACTTTACCGTCACTTTACACCATCACAACTGCACTACCTCACTTTACTACTTTACTCCTTTTGCCCTCTTGTATTTTTTGTATATTTGTATTTTTGTACTGCATTATTATCACTTGTATATTTGTCTTATTTTTATTTTTACTTACTTGTGTGACATTTTACTGTGGACCAAAGTAAGAATTTCATTGGAAACATGCTTTCTGTCTGTACACATGACAATAAACACTTTGAATCTTTGAATCTTGTGTATTCCTTGTCTGAACTGCCCCATTGTTACCGTCAGTTGTTACCTACCATACAAACTAGTGTTGTGTTAGCGAAGGGGGTCTTGTGTGTGTCTGGCTTGGTGGACATCTTGGCAGGCTCAAGATGGCAGCTTGAGAGGGTCTCCTGGGCAATGTCTGTCACAGAACGGGGCCAACCACATAAAAGCCAGGTGGCACCTCTCCTCGGCAGCTCAAGAGGTGTGTGTGTGTTTCTGTGTGAGCGCTGGGGTGCATCGAGGTGAATCTTTGGCCGCCTTGTTTTATTTGAAGGTAGTGCCGAGACCTTGCCCAGATAAAAGGATGCTGTAATGGCCCTCAGATCAAAGATGTAATCACAGCTTATGTGATTTGGGCCACCCACGCCGCAGTAAGCGCTCACCTGGGTGCATTGAAGAGCGGGTAATAAGACATGCTGATGGTGCAGAGAATGACAGGAGTTTCCATAAGGCCTTGAGTGAGAGGAAAGGAGTGAGGAAGCAGATCGACTCTTATTACCGTGGGACAGCAGAGGTGTTCTTGTCCCATTGGAGCACTGAGGTTAAGACCAGAATCAAAGTACTTTTATGACTCTTAGAAGTTGATTTGGATTCGTATGGAATATATAGATTTTATTTTGTTTTACAAAGGAGAACAGAAAGGCCAATCCTCAACAAGTGCCTCAATTATTATAAAAACAAAGAAAATTGTTGAATACTTGGTTTGTACTAGATTCAATAATTGCCCTTAATCATAGTCAGTTAAAATTAAACTCTTTCCCACTTTTGGCTCAGATTTAATGTCACCCAAGTTGTTTAAATTTGGTTTTGGTTTAAATTAGCCAGAGCCTAAAGACACATCTTAATAGCACAAGAGACTCTATCCCAATAGTGGGCAAACTACGACCCGGGGGCTGTAAATGGCCCTTTTCCACCAAGTTAATTACGCTAGCAACTACTCAATGCAAGATATTTGTTACCACTCGATGAAATGAATGTCCTGTTTTGATACTGGCCCAGCCCGTCTGTCAAATCTTTAAACAGTGTGGTCCCTGAGCAAAATAGTTTGCCCAGCCCTTTTAGTTTTTGGTTTTGTGTATTGTTCTCTCCTTTTTTACAGGTATATGAAAAGTAAAAGCATATATATATTCAAAACTCCATGGAAATTCATAGAATCATGCATAAAACATTTGAAGAAACCTGCTGTACTGAATAAATACAATAAAGTTAATAACATACCCAGTAATTGGAATGCTAGCTGTAAGTCTCCAAAGCAAAATGTATCTTCTTCTGAAATCCACCTCCATTCAAAGTGGTCGAGGCTCACAAAGTATAATTGTTCTGTGGCAGGGTTCTCCTGGAGAGAGGGGTGCTGCTGGTCCTGGTGGTCCCATAGGTCAGACACTGGGCTGGAGAGGCCCCCAAGGACCCAAAGGAGGCCCTGTATGTATTTCTCAAGAGTCTCGAGAGTGCTTCAACTGTCATTACTTTTAACTGTGATTCATGCTGTGTCCAGGGAGAGAAAGGTCCGATGGGCCCTGCCGGCCGTGATGGTATTCAAGGTCCCGTGGGTTTGCCCGGTCCAGGCGGTCCTCAAGGTCCCCCTGGAGAGGATGGTGACAAGGTAAAGTAATGTAATTGCATAAAAGTCACTTTGGTCAGCCACTGACTGCCCAGAAGTAAAATAACTCTTGTGTGACATAAGTTACAGGAAACATAAAGCTCTAATTGTTACATTATATCTGTTTGGTTGGGTAACTTTTGGTTAAAACCTCGCCAATAGACTTCCCTTGATGTTCCGTTTACTGCTGTCATGACAACGAGGGGGTTTTGATTTTGTACATGTCTTTAAACTGACTGTGACAAGGGTCCTGATAGTTTATCTGCTTATTTTAAACTTTTTATTAGAATAGACCTGGTGTGGCTAATATAAAAAAAGCATAAACTTTAAAATAGGCGATTTAAACATGAAAGAACATAGTCTGTATGACTGCTGCATTATTGAAACCACAATAATCTTTATTTTCACGTTTTTCCCATCTAATGTTTGCTTCTCTTTGTTTTATTGTCTGCGACTTTCTGGATTCGGTCCAAAAGTTTTAAGTATTGCTAAAAAAAACTTTCACGTTGAAAACAAACTGGACTTAGTTTATTTTGGTTTAGTTTGGTTAAGACCAAGACCTCAATACTAAAAACTATTTTCTTCCAACCAAAGACCAGCTGTTTGGACCAAACCAAGTTTCAGACCGTCTTTAGATCGAGGGAGAAGTCCAAAGGTCTCCACAGAAAGAAGAAAGAAAGAATTTTCCTAAAAGTCAAAAGTGAGAATGCTTTAAAAGTAAAGTAAAAAAAAAGAAAGAAAATAAGAAGCTTTTTCATGACACTGGTGTCTGCCATGTTTAAAACAACAAGGAAAAATTGATAAAGCAAAGTACATGCTCTTTAAAGCAGAAAAAGTCTTTTAAGATAAGTTAGAAGAAAGTTGCAACTTTTTCACAGAGTATTTAAAAAGCACAAATAAAATAACACAGCATATGTTTGAGGCTTTGTTCTATTTCAAAATGCAAATAAAATGGGATATTATGACTTGAAAGCAGTTTGTAATGGGAGCATTGTTTCCTCTTGTCTTTTGTAGTATTAATGTGCAGTTTATATAGAAACAGAGAAAACGCTGCATTAATGCACACATCTCACAGTTAGTCATCGACTCTGTTTGGCCTCCAGCCTACTGTGACAGAAAATGTTATCAAGTAGATTAGGGCCATGTAAACACAAAACGCTCTCAGTGGAGGCATTAGAGCGACCCACAAAAGACATAAACAGCCACTCGGAGTGGAATCGCCACTAGCAGAGAGTGTGTGCCCTTAGGCTAAAAAATCCCACATCAACACTTGAGGAGTGAGGCATCTTTAAACTCAGTAACCGTCGCACCTCTACAATCCCGGTCACGTCCCCTTTTCGTCAATCACACTGCGAGTGGGGCTAGAAGGGAGTCAATCAATAAATTGCAAATACTCAAGCCCAATCAAATTAGAATCTCTGGAGAAATATTTACTGCCCGATTCGAGTAGAGGTGACACTTTAAGATATTGGACTTTGACTAAACATGGCCACCCAAAACTTTTTAAGATGGAGTTGGAGATGTGAGGTTGCTGTGCTGTTTGTGTCGCTCCGTAGGGAGAAGTCGGCGGACCCGGACAGAAGGGAAGCAAAGGAGACAAGGGTGAACTAGTGAGTCATTGTTTTTCCCTTTCATTCTTTTTTTTCATTCTTTTATATATAAGTCAGTGAGTTTAAAATGAACTGACTTTAAGTAAGGTAGGTGATAAATATTAACGGAATACATTAAGGAACACAGTGTTTTAGGCAAAGTTATCTGCAGCACATAAAATATTACCCGCAGTGCTGCTGTGTTTCCTAAATAGTTTCTTGGATTCCAATAAAAATACCTCAGTGTCACAGTGTCACATTTTTCATTTGATTTTGCTTTTAGTCATCACAAACTGTTGAATAAATTAAATGCTGGAATATGAACTTGGCTTGCTCAGATGTTTTAAGTTTATTGAGTCTTAAAAATAAAGCACTGTCTGAAGCAATGTAAAGATTTTTAACATGGTCCATAAACTTGGAAAAAATGGAACATGTCAGTCAGCAATGTATATAGTGTATAATCACCTCAAAACAACAGTCTTTGGATATGTATGTCTTGTAAGAAAAGTTGGCATTTAAAGCTCAATAGAACCCAGTGGAAGGAGCCATTTTAACTTTACTACTGCCTGTTCCTACAACTGCCCAGAAAGGACAAACAGAGCACTGCTGCTGAAGCACATTTATTTTCCTTTGAACACAAAATCTTGCAGGAAGGTTTAGGTCAATCATCATCAGACTTATTTCTACTGAGTTTGTTTATAGACAACGGCATGTCCCTGCAGGGCTACTGTAGGTGCTCACAGGATGTAGAAAGAACAGCTTATAGGCGTGGAATTACAATGTGCATTTTCACCACCAGATGCCAACCAAAACTACACTCTGCACCTTTAAACTCAACAAAACTATAAAAACACTCACAAGTTTACTTATATTTTGTTGATGAATACAATGTTAGCAAACAAAAAGCTTATTTTTGACAGATTTGGTTCAGAAATGTGTTACAATATTTAAATATCTTTAAATATAGCCTACTTTGTGAACTGTATATTCTCAAATAACTGTTTTTGCATATAGGAAATCTTACAGAGCCATGTTTTTGATTTTAAGTAAAGGCTCAACATCAGATCTTATGTTATCTTAGTATTAACTTAACTTATAAAAATGTGAACCGCAGGTGTATATCTCCTTTTGTTTAATAATATTGTTGATGTTGTAGGGTCCCCCAGGTTCCTCCGGTCTTCAGGGTGTGATCGGAGCTCCTGGTCCAGCTGTAAGTATTGTCCATTTTCCCCATCCAAAAATTTGCTGCTTATTCTTGTAAATCGAAATTCTTACTCTAAATTACTGGATACATGTTTACAAAACAGCTTAGTGCAACTTAATCCATGCAGTGACCTTCTGCTTCAAACATGACCTCCTTTTTTAAATACTCCATTATTCAGAAACCCCTTTTTTGGGGGGTAAAATATTGAACATTTTTGAGTTTCTTTCATTACACATAGTCTGGAAAATGTCTGTTTTGTCCTCTTAATCACAGCCCCAGATATAATGGGTCAGAACAATAGAGTGTCTAGTTAGCCTCATTATGATAATCCAGGTTGCAGTGGAAGAGCATAAGTACAAGTTTTAGTCGACTAAGAGTGTGCTGTGAATTAAAAACGGAGTAATGGCTCATTCTGCAGCGAGCAAAACCCATTACTCTGTAGTTTCCATTGATTTTCCATCAGTAAAGCTGTGTACAACTTTCTATCCTTAGTTTTCTCTTTTTGGACGATAATGTGGCTGTTATAAATTAGTCGTTACTGTGCAGATAGATTGGGAAGCTGGATCCTTGCCACTTAACGGCACAAAGTTGGAGAGCAGTTCATTCAGAGACACATTATGTTGTGTAACTTTATTACTGCTCTCCTGTAGTAGCTGCATTTATTATTTATCTATGAAGCCCATCCTTTTATTGCTATATTATCTCATTATTATCACAAATTCATATTAATCCTGCTTTTTATTGGCACATTTTGTGGTTACATTCATCAGCAGCTTGTCCTTGAGAAATATTTTCAGTTACTTTGCAAATTGTTCAATAAATTAAACCTGAATTTGACTTTTTATTGCTTTACGAAATCAAAGTAGCGACCCTCTGACTTGTACTCAAACCTGCCAATCCCTTGTGTGTGTTACCTCATGAGCAGCAGAGTGGGCTGAGAGGCTGCCGTTTGTGCTGCAGAGCATCCTCTCCTCGTCCTCATTAACACAACAGGAGAAGTCCTGTTTCTACACTCGCTCATGGCCTCAGGGCGACCAGCAGCTCATTGCTGTAAATTATCAGGGCTGAACAACCATTGTAGCAAAACCTGAGCAGCATCTGCGGGGCTCTGCGGAGGCTACAGGAGGCTTGGTGAGATGGATTGCCCCAAGCAGGTAGCACACCCAGGCAGAATAACAAATTATTTAACAGTTGTTTGTCCTGGTGAGTCACTGCTCATGTGTATTCATGTCTTCATAAGAGGGCGCTGCCTCATGTGGTGACATTTTGACACTGTCTGGCCTTTCTTTTATTTTTTATTGCTGCACATTATTGCTTTTCTCAATTTAGATTTTTCACATCTGCCCCACCTCTCAATCTGAAAATGTTTGTGTGTTTATTGGAAAAAGCTAATGATCCAATAAGTCTCAGCTAAGACTTAATGAGGTTTGCATTAATCACTACTACTGTTACTAAAAGATCTTTAAGAAGGCGGCCATTTAGAGTGGCACCATCAGTCTGGGTACTATTAGTAAAAAACATCACATACATTAGACAACGTGCTTTTTGTATAGAACCTACTCTTTGAATAAGTGATAATTTAAATGTATAAGTAAAGATCATATTTCTAAAACAGTCCACCCGGTCTTTCCTATAACAGTATCTACTTCAAAGGATACAAGAGGATACTGTAGACAGTAGACAGCTTTTTGGATAAAGTCTTCAAACTTGAGTCCACCTTGTGTCTTACTCTTCTCTCTAAACCGTACATACCGTACCTTACCTGTAATCCTCCTAAACTCTTCTGCATTCAGCCTGGGTGCCCGCGGCTGCCTACATGTCCCAGGGCTCAGCGAGAGCTCCAGCGGCGCTTTGAAGTGCTGACATACGTTTGAACTGAAAACTCCCAGTTTGTCAGCACTTCTCTGTAGTCTCCCCTCTTTATCCCCTGCCTCTAAAGCACCTCTGACTCCACTCATGATATCAGCATCTTTCACGCACACGGTTCGTTTTAGCCCCCGTCGCCACACTGCACTGATATCATATTCCCTTTGGGGTTGGCTCTAGTCGGATGGCTGCTGTCTCCCCAGGAAGTCCAAAGTGGCTAAAATGGACACTGAATCTCAAAAAAATGGATATCTGAAAGGCAAGAAAATTGATGAATAAAACAACCTTCAGAAAACTACATGTCCAAGCACATCTGTGTCACATGCGCTCAGGTTTTCTTCATAACCTTGACAAAGTGTATAAAGTTAAAGAAATCCCATCAGAGACAGTTTGCGGGTCATGATTTCTCAAAGCTTAGGCTAGTTGCTGTCAGATTGAACATGTTTGAAATGTGTGCTCTTTAACCTCCAACAGGGCAGCGACGGTGAGTCCGGACCCAGAGGACAGCAGGGAATGTTTGGTCAAAAAGGTGACGAAGGACCCAGAGGATTTCCAGGTCTTCCAGGACCCATCGGACTCCAGGTAAGTCCACATTAAACCCATGTACACCCTCAAGAGCTCCCACATGCTATTTGTTCATTCTGCTGTGATTTGCGTGGTATTACTGTTGAAATCAGATTCCAGTGTGAGCTAGGTTCTGAAGTGTTTCTGAAGGTACATTTAGATCTACATTAAGTAACTCACCTCTGTTTCAGTTTCATGTTCCTGAAAAGTCAAAGGGTGTCCTATGGTGTCCTTTTCAAAAGTTCCTATGTTTACACTGATGCATCGAGCTTTGGGAAAGGCTTTTATGTTTTTGCGTGGCCTTTGAGCAAAGACTACAGACTACTGTTATACTACAGACAAAGAACAAGCAGTAGCTAAGTTCAAAAGAACGTTGCCTAAAAGGAACATCTTTTGGAGCCTAGCATGTGCAGAAACAGTGCCTGAAAACCTCTTGTAAAACTAGGCAAAAATGTGTTGAAAAATTACTTTATGAGGCACATATCTTTTTTAATATTAAATTAATGTTAAATTAAAATAACTGTAAAGAGTTTTTATTTCAGTATTTATCTGAGAAAAGTTAAGATTGTTGGTCTGTAGTACCACTCCAAAAATATGACTTTATCCTTTTACTTATGTTGAAGGAATATGAATAATAATGTATTGAGCAAAAATCATTCCTTTTTGGTGATAAAATGCACAAATAGTCACTCTCATTACCATCCCAGCCTTACGTCATAAATAGTAAACTAACACTTGAGGGCAGAAAATGTGCTATTCACGCTTTACAACAGATGACATGTAAATCTGATTCAAAGAACTGTAAGTGTTATCTAATTTATTATTCTTCATCAAGATCAAATTCCACCTGGTTTCACTTTGAAACCAGTGTAAACATTATTTTGTAAACATATACAGACCTGGTCCCGTTGAAGAGGCAGGTAATATGCAGATCGTTCTCCTTCGTGTCAGAGTCAGTGTGAGCAGAGGCAGCTCCTCTGCAGCATCATTTACATTACATCAAAACAGCCCATCATTTATTAATGCTGCCTTAGCTCTTAATAACACTTTGTACAGCTCCTGGGCAAATAATACTTTACCCTCAAGGATTTTCACAGACAGTGCTAAAAATCTATCACTGTTGCTTACATTTTGTATTTGGCATTCTGCCGTGGTGTTTATAATGTCTGGGGCTGCCTTGGGTTTTCTGCTCGTCTGCGTTGTTATCATGCAGTAAGCCACTACCCTGCGGAGCTTCTACATCCTAGTAAGGTGGCAGCTGCTGTGTCAGCCCATGCCTTGTAGTTTTTAATGTGGCTCACAGTGGATAATGAAGCTCAACTGCAGCTATTTTATTAACTTCATGATATCGTCTTGGAGCTAACTTTGCACGTTGGTAACACTGACTATTGGATTGTGATAGTTACTTTTACATCAGACTAAACTATACTACTCTGTCATTCTCTTCAGTACAGAGGCAGCGTAACAGAGCATTCTTCATCAGTGATGTCTAAAGCCAGCTCAACAGTTAAAGGAGCACAGGATGAAAAAAATGACTAATCAAAGGCCAAAATTTAATGTGCTTGTTGTTTTTTTCTGCCAAGGTGCTTTTATCATATGATCATCAAGTCAGGGTTCACGGAAATGTTTGGAAATCTACAATGACATTTCTATACACTGGAAAGTTGTTGTATGTTGATGGTAAAGTTGTGGGGATATAGATGGCTTTATGGCAAATAATACCAACATTAGACCACTTCAAGAAAACGTTCTGTAAGTCCACATTATTTTTATTTTTGTATTTTAAATGTTTAGGTTGTACTTCTGAAAGGAAAACAATAAACAAGGTACAAAGATAAGGTATAAGGTAAGAAAATAAGATGCAAAGTGATAGTTAATTTAAGTCCAGTGTTTATGTATTGAACAATTAAGCCACTTTTTGGTCATAGGTGATTATGAAGTCATAAAAAAGTGATCATTTTAAGTGAAAAAGAGAGATATGTTGAGATGAAATTGCTGACAGATTTGATAAAAAACATTAGAAGTTTGTATTGTTTAAAATGCTAGTCAATAACCAATGGTTTGAAATCATTACCCTTGATATTTTTTTGATATCTGACTCATTATGAATCAGAGTTTGAGCACGACTGATCTGTGCCATTGAGCTGAAGTCAAGGAAAACTTTGGTGCCAGTAAATATAGAAACGGCACACTTTGAAATATCTTTAAGTCAATTATCCAAGAAATGAAATTAGAGAGGATCCCCGCTGGTCAATAGGGCCAGATAACATTGTTATTAAGTGCAATTGGCTTTTAATTGAGCATAATGCACTCCATCTCCAGTCTTTTAATTATGTTTGGCTAAGCTGCCCTTCAATACGTGGCAGCAGCCAGTGCGTGCTCAGCTCCTCTGCACAATTATCTGTAGCATTAGTGATTTTTTGACGACGGGGAATGAATAGCTTCAATCTGAAGGTCTTCCATCTCTGGGACTCTGTTTGCTGGGGTTTATTGGAGCCCTTACTGAGTGAATTGATTCTGCAAATTGAGGGGGTAGGGCGTGGACAGAGATGATGGTAAATCTCAAATTTGATTACAATTGTGGGCATATACTGGAATTCAATGAATAGCCAAAGTACAGAGTATTGATTTGTGTACCAAACAAAAATGACATAAAAATGACTCACTCATTATGTGGTTGTGTTGTCATAATGAGTGTGAACAAATGATTTCTGACGTTAATTATGTTTAAAAGCTTTTGACCAGCTTCGTTTTTCAGTGATTCTGACTAAGGTTCCTCAAGATACTGAACTTGTTTTTGACTTGGCTTTGAACCACAATAAATTCAACAGAGCACTTTTGTGATAAAGCAGTTGCGCTTGTAAATTAATAAAGTTAAGTCTAAGTCTGATGTAGTCACTCAATTGTTATGGGATATTCCAATAGTCTTAAATAGTAGTTATAAAATTAATCATTCAATTCAATTATTCAGTCATATAAATTAGACAAATAAATGCAACAAAAAGTACACTTGTCAATAGTTAGGTGTTTCAGTTTCATCAGCCTGCAGAAAAGGGACTCAACTGTGAAGAAAAAAAATAAACCATGGTGAAAGTCTTCTTTTCAAACATGTTTTAAATTGCAATCCTGTAATACCGTTGAAGAAGTATGTACCTCAAAAAAAGACGTTTAAAGCTCTATATAACCCAACGGAAGTTATCTCACAGCTCCTACAATAACCCAGAGCAGACAAACTAAGCACTGCTGGAGGAGAAGCCCATGCGTTTCTTTTTGAGCACACATTTCTGTTTGTTATTGAAAATAAAATGCCTTTACACCTGTTCCTGTGCCGTAGCTGTTTACATGCTCTAAAAAACACTTTTGCCTCCAGATGTCACTACAAAAGACATTACACTACACTTCCAAACATCATCAAGCATTATAATGTAAAAGTGACTAATTCAAAAAGATTCAAAATATGTGTTTGTCTCTCTATTTTTACTGCGTTTCCGACGTTGTGTCTCATACTCTAGTCTCCCACTAGAACCAGGACTCCTTCAATTTCATAAGTCACAACTTTACTTTCTCTTCCATCAACAAGTCTCCCTCATCCTTCAACTCCCGTCTCCATTAAACATGAAAATAGCTTTATTTATTTCCCATTCTTGTTCAGCACATGCTTTATTACAATGACTGAAGTCATTGTAAAGTCGTGAAGTCCCGGGTAAACAAACGTGATATAAATTAACTTTCACTGCTGTCGCCAAGGTACATTACATCAACTCAATAAGCTGAACGTACACGTATGTGATCACAGTGATGGAATAAAGGCATCACTGGAGTTTTATGGTAACTTATCATTACCTCTGTGTTCCAACCACTAGCTTCATCACAAGACTTTAACAAAACATGAGAAATAATACCTGTAATTATGCACATGCACCACACGCTACAACAGGGCCTGAACGCGCCTCCATTTTCCTCACAGGTAACAGCTTCCTGAGTTGTATACAGTTTTTCGTCAAGCATGATTGAATCCACAAACTGTGTAATATGCGGCGCCTGTTTCCGTCCCCTTTGTTTCCACTTTAGCGCCGACGTAGATGGATGGAGCCCGCGCTATGTAATTTACACAGGCTGATTATACTCAAGCCTCCCATAGCCTTTAATTACAATAGGTGTCCTTTTTGACTAATTGTGTGTTTACACTCGAGGCTGCTGGTTTTTATTAATGCCTCCTAAAGCTCACTTTTCAGTACACATCATCTGTAAGCGGGTCGTTAATGAGCAGCAGAAATGTATTTATGCTCTTATTCTCTAATGTGCAATTTTGTCTCTGGCTGCCTCACATGACCCAACATTATTCTTTCTCTCCTCAGGGTTTGCCCGGGCCTCCTGGTGAGAAGGGGGAGAATGGAGATGTAGGATCAATGGTAAGTTTGGCTCTTGTTAAAACTGTGCTTCACATTGTCTTCACATACAGACAGTGATGCAGGAATTTAGACAATCCTTTATGAAGTTTAGGGGACTGGCTGAGTTTGGCCACTCCACCAGCCATTTGGCAGATATTTGGAAAAGTCTGTTGATACACAGTCATATTCAGTCACATTGAGTTTCAGCACTATTAGTTATTGTGGGACCACATTAAATTTGTACAGAATGTGTAGACCGACAAAGACTCCTTATATTGGGTCACTCTAAACTGGCTAAACATGTTGCGTTTGTGCACTCGCCACAAAACCCAGTTGGAAATGTTTTTTTCTGACTTTACTGTGTTCATGTGCATTCATCTCGTAAAGTGGTAGTGTCACCATTGATATTCATAAATAAATTAATGATTACAGAGTAAATTAGCCTAGTTCATTTGTATTTAGTTACAAATCAAGTTTAATTTTAGCTTCTTTTCTTTTTTATCAAAGGCTGAATGCTGCTAAACACAAATCATGTGGCTTTAATAGTCTGATTCAGATTTTTTTGTACATAAATACACAGACAGAAATTTAGCTTCATTGTCCGATTTCCAGAGCTCTAACTAAGCTCTGCATGTAAACGTAGCATGAGTTAACCCTTGTGATTAACTACTGATGTGTCTATGGTGTAAGTGCACTGTGGCAGGGTGGTTAGCACTTCTGCCTCACAGTAAAAAGGTTGTGAGTTTGAACTGAAGCTGTGACTCTTACGTTGCCCAGAGTGAATAGTGGCTAGTTTTCTTGTGATTAACTGGTGATTGTCCAGAGCATGCCCTGTAAGCTGACATAGGCTGCAGCCATAAAGGGAAAGTGATGGAAAATTAATGAATGGTGATAAAATGAAAAATTAACATTACTTTCATTACTGTAACAATCCTAAATTGTTATAGTAATGTAATTGTTGTTGTAATCACATTAGAGTCACTATATTTCCAGACCTTCTAAATAGGAATTACTTCCAACATTGGAGATGTCCAACAGCAGTAAACACAAGAATTATGTTCTGTGTGATATTGTAAAGGTACAAACGGAATTATATTGCTATAAAAAGAATGTTAAAGTCATTGTTGATGGTACATCTTTTGCATTTTCTGTGATACTGCCTTGAGTAACATGTGCACAAAGTCTAAATATCGCTGCATTTTTTTAAATATTTGAATTAGTGAAAAACTGACACACTTGTGACAGTCACTGTTCACAACAGATGTTTTTTTAGACATGGGACAAGAGCTCAAACTCAGGGCAGTCCCCTTAAAATAGTAAAATATACTCCCCATGGGTCAAACGTCTAAACTACTAGCCAATCAAAGTATGTACAAAAACATGTCTTTGCTGTGGTTCCTCCCATGAAACCCAGCTTAAAGTCAGTTGAATGTAATTCACATTTTCCTGAAAGATATATTTAGAAACAAATTCACAGATGCTTTGATTCTCACTGAAAAACCTGTTTTTGTATCTAGGGTCCACCTGGTCCTCCTGGCCCCAGAGGTCCCCAGGGTTCCAGCGGAGCCAGTGTAAGTGTTATATTTCATTTCTGTTCAGGGTTTTATCTCCAAACCCCACTGGAAAGATTCCCATTTCACACTGTCACCTCTAATAGAGTTCACTGCGCTTCATTCACAGGGATCACAGGGCCCTCCCGGTGGCATCGGTTCAATGGGAGGCGTCGGTGAAAAGGTAAAGTTGATTGTGGTTGACTTGTTGAGGGTTTCTTTTAGTATGATTTCTCTCAATATGGTTACAAGATGCATATTTGTGAACTGCTCATAGATCCATACAAATACAGCAACTAGAAAGTCTCATTATTATTGAAGTGTAGTATTTATTGATATATGTTCTTTGTCAAATCACAGGGAGAGACTGGCGAGTCTGGCAACCCAGGATCACCCGGAGAGCCTGGTATGGGAGTAAGTACAGGATCATTAAGTAAAGTACTTTACATGCATCAGCTGTAACATGAAAACAGTGTGTGCCAGCACCGTCTGTCCCTGATGTTATTGAGACTGTTTACAGTGATGTCTCCATGAAGAGCCCAGAGAAAGCTTCATTAACTGATGATTATGATGTGCCACTTCGGCTACAGGAGGTGTATATCCTCTTCCTGTTACTTACCACATAACTGTAGAAACAAGTGTAGGTGCATGCTAGCCCCCAAAAGTCTTACGGCTGTGACTCTGCTTGTCCACATCATAAACTGTACACAATGTCACCAAAACTATACTTTTGGGACAAATGATATTTTGGACATTTAGCAGTGAAAGATGTCTAGACAAAAACATACCCACCAGTAATTTGACATACCAATGGTTTGAAATGTTCACGTACGTAGTGCAAATGCAGTTTTTTACTAGTATTGGTCTCTTTATATGGCAGATGTCACTCTTTCATTCACATTTAATAAATAATGTGTATGTAAACGTTGACAAAAATAAATGTATTTAATCATATAATTGAAGTAAAAGATTAACACCAACCTTTGGCTTTGCTGTGTCCATTGTAAAGAGTGTACAAATTATAAAATGTCAAAATAATCTGCCATTTTCACAAATTATTTGGCCTGAAGCCCTGTTGTCAGTTTGGCAGATGTCTCTTTCTATCCATGAAAAAAATAAAATAAAAAAAGTCAGATTAGGTGTTGTGGCTGTAGCCGAAGCGGTGCTAACAAATGTGGGTAAACCATGAGTGGCACAAAACTAAAGGTTCACAAACATGTGCCACTGAGAGTCAACACATGTGCAATCAGTGCTAGTGTTTTTAATGTGCAATGCTATGTGCTTTTACAGATATTTTTGTGGAAAAATCTAATAAATAATAAGAGGAGAATAACATTTTGTCGAGGAGAAGCTGTGTCTAAACAAAATATCAAGATCTTATTATAATTTTTAAGTAATCAATGCAAAATCTGTGTTCCCATTGAAAATGTATTATTAAATATTTATATTACACTGTCCGTGTGCAGGATGATGCATTTAGTTTATAGATTGATTTGGACTTACATGGATTTTATTGGACAAGATACCAAGATACAGATCTCAAAGAGCTCAGAGCTGCGTTAGGAGTGTGTCCAGAGCAAGCTTACAAGCAGACGTCAAGAAAACATTAGGAGATTCCCACTTGATCAACTGCATTTATGTTGTTAGGTTAATAAAGATGAAAATACCTTATATGACTATGGCAGTGTAAAGTATATGCATTTGAATCTACAGTCCATATTGTGTTTATAGCCCAAAAACATTTTACGGCATTGATTCAGGTTATGCATCAGACATTGGTTTTGTTCTCAGTTTATGTAACAGTACAGACTAGTGACCCTCCTTTGGTCTAATAGCTCTTATAGGTGGCTGCTGCTGTTTACAGAGACAGATTAATCCAGTGCTGCGTGTCTGAGTGTCGCTTTGAGGTCAATTTTAAAGGTGCCTTCCCTGCGTCGGCTAAAGAAGCGCTCTGCTCTAACGGACCAGCTAACGATGCCAGGCTGTAATTATGGCTCCAGTGCTGAGTCATAGCTTCCTCTTCTTCTTGGGCTATTAACAGAGCACAACTGATAAAGCTGTGATAAGTCTATTTACTGAAATGACAGCTTTAAAATATACATTTAAAACGATAGAAGGAAGTGATTTGAATTCAGAAGTTTCACTTTGTAAACTTGGCCTCATGCTGGCTCAGTCTCCCGCTGCTCGGTTTGGGCCTGTGTGGTCTCCATGATGAAAAAGCCTCTGATGTTTTTCCCTAGGGTCCAAAAGGAGAAGTTGGAGAGAAAGGAGAGACTGGACCACCCGGAGCTGCTGGACCCCCCGGTGGCCGCGGACCCTCTGGTGATGACGGCCCCAAGGGAAACCCTGTACGTCAGCCCACACAGTTGTGACTGGTGCATTATTAGAGCTGTCTCTGCTGAAATGTGCTGTCACTGTGTCGCTGCTGTCTGCTGCCAGAGTCGATGTTGACAATAGAGTCTCATTTTCTTCTTCTCTCCTCTTGTGTCTGCAGGGCCCCGTCGGCTTCCCGGGAGACCCTGGTCCCCCTGGAGAGCCTGGTGCTGCTGTAAGTGTTGCCGTTATCCCTCATTGAATTTATGACTGTGTGGATTGAAGATTAGGGTGTATTGATTTAACGTTAACGCCACTTTCACATAATAGACATTTCACTTTAAATGTTTGATTCTGAATATTTTCTATACAATTTGTTTCAAGCATATTTTCTTGTGAGTTTCCCCTAAATTGACATTAAGTCTGTGAGAGACACAGACTTGTTTGTATTAAGAACACCAAACACTAGAGTAAACGTCAGTTCTTTATGAAGCCATTGTCCTCAGAGTGATCTCAAATAAATGATCTTCTGTCACGGTTCCACCTGACTTTCTTATATATCTGTAATGTCCAGTACAGTCTGAAACCATAGCAGAGAAAAGTAGCTCCAATGCACTAATACAGCACGATTAAGTAATATCACTGAACTTTATAGATTCATTTACCCTGCTTGTATTTCTTTTTTTAGGGTGTTGACGGTCTGTCTGGCGACAAGGGAGACGATGGAGAAGCGGGACAGCCTGTAAGTTTTAGATCAACCTCTTTTTCAATCCACTATAAATAAATTGACTTCAGAAAAATGTGGGAAAAGCCACTACATAGATTTTTTTCCACATTATAAAGCAATACTAGATAATGTAGCTTTTCAGAACTTGCCCGGACTGTCTGCAACTACACTGATACAAACATACAAGGAACTGTCCTGTTTTAATATGTATTTTGTAAATAAAAGATGTTTGGATGTGATAAGTTATGTTAATTTGTCAAGATAAGTGTATTTACAAGACGTCAGAGAACCATTAAAATGACTTGGACGTTAGGCATTTGAATGATTTGGGCTATGTGTGTTTGATTAAAAGTTACATGATGTTGCTTTAAATGGAGTGCATCTGAATTGTGACAGACACACTGAAGACATCTGTAAAATATTAAAGCAAAGTTGAATGCACTAAAGGTAGACCTGACTCATCCAGTTTGTGAATAATGTGTCATTATGCGAGTGACTGCTCTCCATGTTATAAGTGTTCTCTGTGCTGTCGTTTAGGGTCCTCCTGGTCCATCTGGTGAGGCTGGAGTACCGGGACCTCCTGGTAAAAGGGTGGGTATATTTTAGGAGTGATCCATGAGAGGACTCTTGTTCCAAACCTTTTCTGATGCTCTCTATGGTTTGGCAATGTGTAACCCATTTAGTTTTTATGAAATGATAATGAGACAGTTTTATTTAAAAAGATGAGTCACATGTATTGGGGGCTGTTATTCCCGTTCATTTAATCGTTCGCCTCAAACAGACAGTAAGTGCAGATAGAGCTCCTCCTGTACTGAGTATGGACGTATTGGCAGTTTGACTGACAGTTATGTGAACGCTGCTGCCGCTGCCACTAATGTCACAGAAATGATGTTGTCACTCTGGACTATGGATGGTCTTTCTGTTCCACAAGGCTCACTCTGGGATAAGAACATTTTATTACAGTTTGGCGTCTTCACATGACCTCTTACTTACTCTAATAATTATCTACAGTGTGCCTTTAAAATACTGAAATGGAGGACATCAGAGAATATATCTTTAACCATAATATTTGTCAGTCTAAGCTTTTACATTAGGGTTGCACAATATATCACAGATTTGTCATTATCTCAATATTAACAATAAGTAAAACATGTTAATGAACTATAAGTATTGTCAGAATAGTACCATCTTTTGACATTCATAGTAAAAAATAAAAAGAGCCTTCAAAGAGTGGTGCAACAAAATCATTGTCAGATGCACCAGTGATGACCAGCAATTCGTTAAATTTAGTTCAGAGCCTTGTATTTCTCAATATATTCAAATTTGTTTTACTTTTTACCAAGAGGTAATTAATTATGAAGGTATACACAATATGTCACAAATTAATTATTATCACAATATCATCAATTACAGTCTCAGTATCGAAATATTCTTATGCTCGTTCACGTGATAGACATTCACTTTACCCCCGTCAAACTCATTTACACCTGTTTAGTCCTGGTTTAGACCTGTTTAGTCCTGGTTTAGTCCTGGTTTAGTCCTGGTTTAGACCTGTTCAGTCCTGGTTTAGACCTGGTTTAGTCCTGGTTTAGACCTGTTTAGTCCTGGTTTAGTCCTGGTTTAGTCCTGGTTTAGACCTGTTCAGTCCTGGTTTAGACCTGGTTTAGTCCTGGTTTAGACCTGTTTAGTCCTGGTTTAGTCCTGGTTGAGACCTGTTTAGTCCTGGTTTAGACCTGTTTAGTCCTGGTTTAGTCCTGGTTTAGTCCTGGTTTAGACCTGTTCAGTCCTGGTTTAGACCTGGTTTAGTCCTGGTTTAGACCTGTTTAGTCCTGGTTTAGTCCTGGTTGAGACCTGTTTAGTCCTGGTTTAGACCTGTTTAGTCCTGGTTTAGACCTGGTTTAGTCCTGGTTTATTCCTGGTTTAGTCCTGGTTTAGACCTGTTTAGTCCTGGTTTAGTCCTGGTTTAGACCTGTTCAGTCCTGGTTTAGACCTGTTTAGTCCTGGTTTAGACCTGGTTTAGTCCTGGTTTAGACCTGTTTAGTCCTGTTTAGTCCTGGTTTAGACCTGTTTAGTCCTGGCTTAGTCCTGGTTTAGACCTGTTTTATATTGATTTAACGTCTTGTAAGGAATAAAACATTTGAATATCACAGGTTATTGTTATTCCAACATTAAAAAGTGATTGCACATCTCCTGTTTTTTTAGCTTGTGCAGCCTTTATATGATGTAGACACTGATCTCTCCTTTACACACATTTTATTAGGATCATCATTATTATGTTTTCTATGTTAAAAGCTTTTTCTAGTCTAAGAACTCATGTGTCAATGTAAAATCACCATGAAACATATTTTATAATGTGCTTTCATGGCAATAATTCAATTAATTTCAGTTAAATAGACCAGTATTCATCGGTATCCTTTTGCCTATTACTGAACCACTGATCGACATCATCAGGCAGATTTTTGTGCAGAATGATAATTGTGTGGATGGAAAATCCAAGGTGAAAGTCCCAATGAGCTGTTGTGGTGTTTTTCTGCCAGAATAGTAAATCTTTGCAGCCACTCATTTACATGTTTCCCAGATACATATTCAAATGCAGCCTTGAACAGTCCATTATACATTTTTAAAACGTTGGTAACAATAAGCAATTTTCCACCAAGTATTTGTATTCTGGTGGATCTCCTGGTGACAGAGGCTACACAACAAATTAGACCTTGGTTTTGTGTTTTTGCTACTCCCCTTCCCAATTCCTCTTTGTATTTGATGCAGGTTTTTTGTGCGTCTGTGCACCGAACAACATATACGCACGCACGGGTGCACAGACACGTGCCCGACGTCAATGCACACGCACCGGGGCTCATAACCATTGAAGACGGCTGGCTTTTGTTTGCTCTATTCGATTATGTTTTCTAATGGCACATGACAGTCCACTTACAAAGTCCTGACCAGAGGCAGTTTGGTGAAATGTTGATGTGCTTTTATCTCAGAATATAGGCCAGTTCACTTTCACTGATGTAGCACAGCTCTCTTTCTCAAAAGACACCCAAGGTCACAGGGCAACAGCTAACGATTAGTATGTACACTCCAGCGTGTCAATGAAATCTGCATAATTGACTCTTTTGCCTTTAAGTGACCTTTTCAGTGACAATCTATTGTTTTAAAAAGGTTTTCAGATACAGATGTAGTTGATGTGATTGTCCTTTTTGAGATGATAATAATCATAATTTGTTGGTCTTTGACAGGGACCTGCAGGAAAATCTGGTCCTGAAGGCAGACAAGGAGAAAAGGGAGCCAAGGTAAGACACACATCACGTTAGCTCCGGCGCTAAAGTGAGGATACGATTGATAATGACATCAGGAATAATGGCTGTTAAAGAGTGGCTTGAACTAATCTAAATGAAATGACAAATGTCCAATAGGTAGGTCAAAGGTGAAAATGGCTTTATACATTTCCCTTTTTACTAAATTGCAGAATGAGCAGTGGGATTTCTTTGTGTACTATATGCACCTGACACTTATTGTGAATGCACTTCCTGTCTACACTGACGTAAAGGATTAGACCTGATGTGACAGAGACAGGCCTTTCTGTTGTTAAATCCAGGCCTAATTGGTTGTCAGAACAATTTAATCCCCTCGTTCAATCATCTTCTACGATATGAAATTAGACATCTCCTTTTTTGGTTTGAAGGTTTTAAATTAAAAACTGTATATGTTGTTGCCAAGGGTTTAATGACATTTATTTAGCACTTGTCTTAACCTTTATAACATAAAAAGAGGAAAGCAACAACCTCTGCATAACTTTTATATCATAAGTCTGGTGTAGTAAATATTGTCTGGGGTCTTTTTTAATAATAATAATGTATTTTCATTATATTGTACATTGGTGTTTATTGTTGGCAGAAATATTGGTTACATTATGCACAGATAGAGAGTTTAGTATAAAGCTCAATGGACAGTCTTTTTTTTGGACTTTATGTTCATGTAATTATATTTATTTATTTTTTAAGCTTTTTTTTTGCCTTTATTTGATAGTAGACAGGTTGACAGGAAACAGGAGATTTGGGATTTGAACCCAAGTCTCCTGTGTTTTTGGCTTAGAATATTAAATACTGTGATTTCTTGTTAAAATGTAAAATTATAAAAACTGTTTGTAGTCAACGTAAACCTAAAAAGTGACCTTTAAGAAATCTTTTCCTTATCTCCTGAAGCTCATCAAAGAGATTTTTGTTGCCCTCAGGGAGAAGCCGGAGCAGAGGGGCCTGTTGGGAAAACTGGACCAGTGGGACCTCAGGGGCCTCCTGGAAAAGCTGGTGCAGAGGGTCTGAGAGGAATCCCTGGACCTGTGGTGAGTACAGCTGATGAATGGATTATAACTGTACAATGTTGTTCTTGTAAAATATATTTTTGACACGTTCTGTACCAGCATAAATTTATTGACCTAAAATTGTCATCCTCACTATAAATGTGTTTTATTTGTAGGGTGAACAAGGACTTCCTGGAGCTTCTGGTCAGGACGGCCCTCCTGGACCTATTGTAAGACCACCTAATTAATTATGCAGTCATTTTGTCTGTCGGTATTATTCAAAGGCATCAGTTTTTTAGAGGTTTATAGTTGTTATTTTTGCCTAAAGCGATTGTGGCGGCAGCTCTGTGGGACACAAACTGAGCTGACACTCTGAAGGCAGAGCTGTGCACTGGCTGTCACTATAAAATCATTTTCATTTATTTTCCTGTCAGTTATGCTTGATTCCTCTCCTTCACAGGGGCCCTCTGGACTTCCTGGTATGAAAGGTGACTCTGGATTCAAGGGAGAAAAGGCAAGACGTTATTACGATACTAATCTCAAATTGCTTTATTGTGTATTTCTCATATCTGCGTATGCGCCTTATCTGAACCTTCCAAAGTAAGCAAACATCGAGACCCCTCGCCTTTATCTCTTTGTTCGCTCTCTCCGAGTGAGACGCTCAAAGTTTGACTCAGATGAAGTTTCCTCTGACTCGATGCAAAGACTGAAGAAGTTTACAATAAGATTTGGCTGTAATGGTTTTTGGTTTAACAGCAGCAACAAGTGATCTACATATGAGTCTTCAGAGCAGATCACTGTTAAACATGACCTCAACTCAACTCCTTGTTAGGTAGATTAAGCATCATCATTCACCCGTCATTGTGAAAGCAGTTATGGGTTAATAAGCATTTTTATTTACTTTTATTGAGGTGATAAATTGTAAAATGAAAAAAATATCTGAAATAGTCTGAAATCTTTTCAGTGGATTTGTTTCTAGTTTCTGTTTTAGAACTACGTATAATACCTTCCCATTAAAGCTTGTCTTCCTCCACAGGGTCACCCCGGTCTGATCGGACTCATTGGACCCCCTGGTGAGCCCGGAGAGAAGGGAGACAGAGGTCTGCCTGGTCCTCAGGGTCTTGCAGGAGGCAAGGGTGATCCTGTAAGTATTTACAGTAGTTAGTAAGCATTTTCATAATTGTGTCTGCTATCTGTCTTCGAGGAATATCACTTTTATGTAGATACTTGTGTGTCGGAGAAATGCACATGTCTATGTTTTAAATGCTCGAGGTCAGATCAGCAAATATTCAAAATGAAAATTAATTATGTCAACAATAATCTAACGGCAGTAGCTCAGTGGGTAGAGTGGTTGTCTTTCAACCGGAAGGTAGGCGGTTCGATTCCCACTCTCCCCACAGTTCATACTGTCGTTGTGTCCTTGGGCAAGACACTTAACCCACCTTGCCTCCAGTGACTGTAACACTGGTAATTACATTAGAACAATGTAAGTCGCTGTCGATAAAAGCGTCAGCTAAATGAATAAATGTAAATGAGTAAATATTCAATAACCTCTGATATTACCCGTTTTGTTTCCAGGGTATTGGTGGTTCAGGAGGGCCACTGGGACCCCCCGGTCCTCCTGGAATTGCTGTGAGTGCGTCTTTATTAAAGACACATTATTATAGTTTGTAACCTCATAATGTGTTTAATCTAATGTTCTAATATTTGCTGACAGGGCACTCAAGGACAAAAGGGATCTAAAGGATCTAGTGTAAGTGGTGTTTGACTTTTAAAAATGTTGATCAGAATATGATGATTTCTAATGACACTGGTCATGTTTTCTTTAGGGCTCTCCAGGTCAGAAGGGAGACACAGGATTGATTGGACCACCTGGACCCCGTAAGTTATTAGTCACCTGTAAATTTGTAACATGTAATAATGTTTTTTTTTGTACTGCAGTAAAAAAATAAACTACATCATATTTGCCCAAATATGTAGAAAAAATAATTATTGCTGGTAATTTATCTGCATTTATATAGTGACTTCACACCGTGTCAGCCTTAAAGAGTTTTCTGTTACATTAGTCTCATTATTTAACCAAAGACACTGACCTGCTCTTTCTCCTTAATGCCACTACAGCCAACTCAAACGCTATATAAAGCATAGAAACAATCTAAACTAACACACTTCCATGTTTCAGGGTCCTCCCGGTGACATCATCCAGCCTTTGCCCATGCAACACTCGGGCAAAAGGTCCAGGCGTCAGGCCGATGTCCAGGAAGATGCAGCGATGGCCGACTACGGCATGGACGGTTTAGGAATGGAGGGAATAGAGGACGTGTTCGGATCTCTCAACAACCTCAAACAGGACATTGAGAGGATGAAGTTCCCCATGGGCACGCAGGATAACCCGGCCCGGACCTGCAACGACCTGCACCTGAGCCAGCCCGACTTCCCAGACGGTAGGTGACAATGTTTCTCAGAGCGCATACAAGCACAGAGTAGTACATTTTCTTAAGATGCACTGCTTATTGTAAAGTTAAAAGTGAAGCCTCTCCCTCGTTCCTGCTGCTTTGTGATGGCTGTGTCTCTGTCCCAGGCGAATACTGGATTGATCCAAACCAGGGATGCATAGGAGACTCCATCAAAGTCTTCTGTAACTTCACAGCAGGAGGAGAAACCTGCATCCATCCAGACAAGAAATCTGCAGGAGTACGTCACTTTGAGTATACATCTTTGTATCTGTCTGTTTATGTGTATTTCCAGCATTACAGTGAGGGATTCTCTGTAAATCTTAACATAAAAAAGCAAAATTAATACACAAATTGGAAAAAGAACCAGTTTAAATAAAAAATAAAAGTACATGGATCATTTGCATAAATTAACACAAATACAGTATATAACACAGTTTTATTCATTTATCATCTTACCTTCTATTGCAGGATAAAGACAGGACCACATCATATCATTGATTCTTTTTTTATTACTTATTTATTGAACAGCAATAATATGGTAAAAGTTTGGCCTTTTGTGCTTTGTATTAAGTGAACAGTAAGCTTAAAATGGGCTAAAACAGGTGTGCAGTTTTTGTTTCCAAGGAAATGTGATGCCGAAAAAACAATTAGAGCATCCACTTTGTCTCTATTTTGAAATAGATTTTATAAAGTTATTATAATCCTTACTGAGCCATAGAAATAATCAGCCTTTTTAAGTTTCTTATTAGGACGCCAACTAGATATCCTTTAGTGGCTTTATGTTTGGTAGACTTGCACATTCATTAAATACATAGTGGTTATGTAAGATCTGTTTATTCTTGATGTAGTTGCACATTTACTTACATTGGCTTGAACACTTCATGATAAAAGAGCTTCAAATTTCTTCCCCTTTTGTTTTAGGTGAGAATATCCAATTGGCCAAAGGAGTCCCCAGGATCATGGTTCAGTGAATTCAAACGAGGAAAAATTGTAAATCCCTGCTTCGGCTTCTTACCACTTTCTCTTTTAACAAGCTGCAAGTAAACTTTTCTATTCTTCAGTTTTATCTCCTTTCATCACATTTACAGTAACACTCCCTGCCTCTCTTATCAATCTTCTTCATAATTTCCTTCTCCTATCGCTCCTAATCCCTGTTTCCAAAGGGACCCTCTCAACCTGCACTTATTTCTTTGTGCTGCTTTATTTATTCACACTCTGCCTAAGGTGAGTTCTAGTTTCTAAGTGTCTGACTGTGTCCTCAGCTGAACTACGTGGATTTATCAGAGAACGAAATCACTTCAGTCCAGATGACCTTCCTGAAGCTGCTGAGCTCGTCGGCGCGGCAGAACTTCACCTACATCTGTCATCAGTCGGCGGCCTGGTACGATGCCAAGGCCGACAACTATGACAAGGCGCTGCGCTTCCTGGGCTCCAACGACGAAGAGCTGTCCTACGACAATAATCCCTTCATCAAGCCGCTGATGGACGGCTGCTCGGTAAACATCCCTTTTCTCACTCTGTTTGTGATTCGACGTTTTTCTTCTTAATCCACTGAAATGAGTCTGAAAATCTCCACAAATATGTATTCTGTTGTGAAAGACTGCACGGTGCACAGAAAAAGAAGAAAAAGAAGGGATAAAAGGAACCATAAATTCAATGTTTAATTCATAGGAACAAGTATATTTTCTGATCTTATGGGACACACAATGGCATTTATAGACAAGGCTATTATTATTTTTTTAAGTTTTTTGTAGTTTGCTGTTTCTTTCTTGGTGGAAAAAAATAAATAGTGTTAGCTTTCTACATTGTGCTAAACACAAGATTAACTTGTGACATTAATTAGCAAAGGCCTAAAATGTTAAAAAAAAGCTGGCAATAAACCAGAAACAGTCGTCTTCTACTGTTTACTGCAGACGTATTTGGCTATAGCACCAGCTTTCACTCAAGATTTAGTGGTTTCTTTATTTTCATTATTGGCAATGCATCTTAGTTTTTAAAGTTTCCTTCAAGTGTGATTTACATGCCATACTGAAAAACAACATGTATGACGTCACTCTTTATGAAGCAGTTACTGCTACGCTGCGTACTGCGCTGTGGAGACACAAACTTGCCAACCCGACCAGTACGGTATTACCCTGTTGGGCCCATTACTAGAGCTAGCCCTTTAGCCAGTGGACTGATTGCTGAGGTTTTCTGCCATTACCTAAATTCATAGAGTGGAGTCTGTATCACTCTTCTTCTATCTTTAACACGTCTTGTCTGTGCCCTTTGTGTGCAGCTGAAACAGGGCTACTCAAGGTCAGTACTGGAGATCAACACTCCCCGCATCGACCAGTTGCCAATCATCGACGTCATGCTGAATGACTTTGGGGACCCCAACCAGAGGTTCGGCTTCGAGGTCGGCCCCGTCTGTTTCCTCGGCTAGAAACGCCCCACTCCCCGCTGAAGGACAGGGTCGGAGGGCACACTAACACCCACACGCTGAGATCTGACAAGATTTTATTCCTCTCCCTCAAAGCCAAACCTGTGTTCTCCTTTGCTGCCAGAAGATCCAAAGGTCCAGAAGAAGACCCCGGCCCTGTCCTGAAGCGCTGATGGGAAACTACTCCTCGCCCTTGTAGGGCCACATCACATGACTGTAGCTTAGTGAAGGGAGTGACACCAGGAACAGGACTTTGATGCTGCAGCGGACAGTGGCGCACTTTGAGCGACAGAAAGGACCCACTCACCCTTTGACCCCGCCCTCGTCTTTAGCCCCGCCCCCTGTGACACCTCCTTCTCTGAAGGCTCTTTGTGCTGCTCCGATTACAACCACAGAGGTGCTTTGTGCAGAATCACAAAACACTTAAGGTGCTACAAAAAGTTTTTTGATAAACTGTAATTATTATTAATATTTTGTACAATATTGTTCCTTCCGAATCCGAAAACTTGCATGTGCCCCGCTCTTAAAATTTAAAAAAAATATATTTGGCAAGCAATAGTGAAACATTTTAAACATAGTTTTAAGTTTAAATCAGATTTAATGAGCTGTAACGTGCATTTGACAAAAGTTTCTATTTGTAATTATAGAATAATTCTTTTGTAAATAAAATAGCTTCACTCACACAAAACTGGAACAATCTTTTTATATTTTATTTCAGCCGATTTGTCATTTAGGAAATACAGCCTTTATTAAATAAGATGGTAATTTAAATTCTCTAAGAAAGGGCTTTATCCTGAAGTAATACCTCAGTGACATATTTGGCATTTTTCTGGCAACTTCCTGTTGAAATTGTGACGCAATTAAGTGTCTACTTTATTGTGATTTCAACATATATTTGTAGTGTGCAGTTTCATTTGTTGATCTTTTTAATATAAAAATCCCCAAAACCTGGTTAATTATTTTTTCTTTGTAAGAACTAATGTGTCAATGTGCCTTGAATTGTTAATTTCAAACAATATTAAAACTGGATTCTGAAAAAAATCTTTGAATTGTTGGCTTTACATTTACACAATACAGTATGTTTACATTATGAGCATGTTTTAGTTTATTTTGTTGAATCAACTGAGCCCAGACTCTCAATGTATCCCTGGCAAAGACTTGACTTAAATAATCAAGAAGTCTCTACATTACCTTCAGTCTTAATATGTAAATATTTATCCTAACAGAAGCGCATACGGTTAATATTATGGGTCTGAGCCCTGGGCAACCTTCAGAGCTGACCAATGAAGAGGCTGAAGCTTTATCATTAACATATACAAACTGCTATTTATCAGTTCTAAATCCGGACTTTAAATCATCCAGTATTATTTAAATTAAGTTGGTGAAGCAGTTGATCTTTTAAGAGGACAAAGATTTAGAACGATTGTAAAATAGGTCTGTTGTAAAGGCTGCCACACAACTGCTGTCATGCTGGATCTTGCAGAAAAATGTTTTGGGTTTTCTAGTAGCATCACTGTCACTTTAGTGAGATGCCACACTCTTAGTTCAACTTTTTTGTACAGCACTGTTGTGAGTTACATCAGCCGATAATCCAGACACTTTGAGATACGCTGTCAGCTTCTGCAGTTAGAGACTTGACAGGTTGTCCAGTGATTGGCTCCAGCGACAAAACTTTAGAAAATCACCTAAACTTTTCTACAGCAGCGCCGATCAATTTATAATAAACGCTTGCTGTGCCTTTTCTTCAAGTTTGTGCTGGCATTTTTCTGTGGGCTCTAAAGAAAAAAAACTCTTGTAAAGTCTTTTGCTTGATTTTGGGAACTGCTTCTTTGAAGGAACATTCAGTTGTCCTTTTTTTTACAGAAGGTTCATGCCACTCTTTACTTTTGGTGTTTTAAGAGGTCATACAGGTGACATGCACTACATAAAATAAAGCATTATAAAAACTCATCTTAAATTGCTAATACCAGCAACATCTAAACCATGCCATACTGTTTTTTTGCTAAGATTCCTTTATTAAGCAGAAAAGATTTCAGCCCGGTTCCTCAAGTGGCACAGATGTTTTTCATTCATACCATTCACTTCAATCAGTAAAATGGGCCTATTATTTTTTTTTTTTTTTTTACCATTTTCACTCAGTAGAAATCCTGTTGGCCCAATAGTTACCGTTTACCTAAAACAGGGCAGGCTTTATTCAATGCACCCATTCTCTGATTGGTTGTATATCTATCTAGCTGCATCCAAATACTACAGTAAAAAAAGAATACATAAACATAAGCTCAAAACGCGACATTAAGCTACAACACAATGGAAATACTCCTTACCACTGAGGGGCAGTGTTGCTATTGAAACACCTATATTTCCTCAGGACGCCACATGAAATGATGTCAGTAATCTGATCTAAATATATGTAACATTTTTATGATTTTTATGTTTTAATGTTTTTTGGCTAAAGTAGTTTGAAGGTAATAAAAATACCTTATTCAAATGAAGTCAGTGGGCCTTCATAAAAATGTTACATATTTTTAGATCAAATCACGCACTTTATTTCATGTGGCATCCTGAGAAAATTATATAGGTGTTTCAATATCAACACTGCCCCCTAGTGGTCTGGAGCATTTCCGTTGTGTTGTGGCTTAAAGTAACACTGCATAACTTTTAGCTAGTAGTATTGCGTTATTTAGATTTATTCTCGTATTAATTTAATGATTTTTAGACACGCAATTGGTAGAATTATACCAATTTCACTGACAAATACCCTTACCTGGACAGGAAACTCTGATATAAATGATTTATAATAATGCCATGCCTCCAGGACAAGCAGACCTCTCCTAAGAGACACGCTCAGCAGCTCAAACAGAGGGAGCAGAAATAGGCCGATACACTCGATCTAGCAGAGTTTTATTTGTACAAAATGCACTAAAATCAGCCAACCGTTTCAGAAGACATGTTTTTTTCTTCCAAACTTGCCAGTTTTGGATAATTTCTTCTCGAAAACAAACACAGACAGTCTGTAGAGGGATCTGCGCCCCTAGTGGCTAAAAGTTACATAGTGGCGCTTTAATGTCGTGTTGTGAGCTTATGTTTGCTTTTTTTAATGTTGTTGTGTTGTGCACTATTGGGCCATTGCATCTGACATGTCTTGAGCTTTCCTCGTAGGGAGTGAGTAGGGGTTCTATTTGAAACACTCTAAAAATGCACAGTGTATACTAAATATACTAAATACTGTATATCAAAGTTATAAATCCAGCATGCAGAGAACACCTGTCATTTCACACCATTGGAGAAGCTCAGGACTCCCCCTACTGGTACAAAATGACACAGCAGTGCTCCTTGGATAGTCCTTTTCTTTGGCTCACTGATAAATCTCTGTAACACAAAATGATGACAACTTTGGCAAAACATTACTTATAAACACTCCATGATATTTTGTATATTTTAGAATATATAAAAAGAAAAACACATGTATTTCCTTTGACATATGATACAATTCTGTGCAATATAAAGACCACCCATCTTAGCTTGACAATCCTTCCACCATATTTATTCCAATCTATGCAAATAAATTAAAACACTGCCTGTTTAGACACCATTTTCATTTTGCTGACAATCCTTTGCAGCTCTGAGCACCAGGAACACAAGCACCATCGACTTGTTTTGGTCGGGCAGAGCACATATGGTGATGAGTAATCATTAGCATGCCAGTTTTGAGACTTGCTTTTAGCCAGCCATCCTTTTTTGAATAAATATAGAGCCACCTGTTTCACACCTTTGAAGACTCAACAACATGTTTTACCATTCGCTGCAAATGACAGCTCTGAGTTTGCTGTGTTATAGGGAGAATTGGAGGAGATGATGTTTATGACGAGTCTGCGCCAATCGACTGAGACACAAACTTTGGTCAGCCCTAAAATAATGTCTAACTCCATCGATGCCTTGGGCTGCTGTAGTCACATCTGATGAGAGGCCCTTACCCAAAGAAAAGAGAAGCGAGGAGTTCTTGTCTATAGTGATCCGTCTGGTCTGCATTGTTCTTACAGATGCACACTTAATCCTTTCCAGGGCCATGAAAGGCTGGATCCAATCACAACATGAATTAAGCCTGAGGACAAGGGAAAGTTTTAACTTAACATGATCAGACAATCGCACTTAATGAAAAATCAGACTGGAACATGTTTCCAACCCAGTTAGCCGCAGGGCTAACACTTAGAGACAGACACTAACAGATGACTATTAACCTACACATGCATGTGTTTGTGAGGAAGTCGGAGTACCCGGAGAAAACCCACGGTAACACGGGGAGAACATGCAGACTCCTCACAGAAAGACTCGACCGAGGATGTTCAAGTTGAGCAGGGTTTGAACTCATGACCTTCTTGATGTGAGGCAGGAGCGCAAAGTCCTAGCCTGGTATACCAGACTGTTTTTCTTTTTTCAAAAGGCAGACGGTCTGGTCCATTTCTCACAGTGAATATCCTTCCTCAACGGATTTGCGGACAGACCAATCACAAGCCGTTCGTCTGCAGCAGGTGTGGTTAACGCTGCTACCGGGGTTTTGTTTATTTGTGCTCTCACCTCGGTTTTAAATAACTAGCAGCAAAGTATCAAAACTATGAAACCTCTCTGGTGTCCACTCTACTGCTGGCCATGTTAAGTAGCAGAGCTCACAGGGTTTCCTTGTTGACAAACGGCTGTGCTTTTTTCGCTTCACGTCCGGCGTTTCTCTGATTGGTTAACATTCCTCTTGTAAACCACGCCCTTAAAATTTAATGCAAGCAACAGGGTACCAGACTAACTTCTTTGTATAGAACAGGAAAAGAGTTAGTCGCGGCTGGCCAGGCTAGCTAAGTCCTTGTCTGAAGTAGTTTGGAGATGGGCAGTTTTTCTGAGCGGATTGTTGAAAGACCTTTACAAACCAAAAAACATGCATTTGATCATGAACTGCCATGAAGTGTTTGATAAAACACTGATTGTGCATTTTAAACTTGTTGAAACACTAGGGGACAAAAACACCATAGAAATTTTCTTAAAGCTTTTTTGGATGGGCGTAGGTGACCCTATGCTCTGCTTTGACCTACATTAATGTAGCCCTTTTCTAGATACATAGGCACTCCACTCAAAGTACTTTATATCAAGTATTTAGAGACAGTGGAGGCAAAGAGGGGAACAGTGTCTTGCCCCAAGTCTCTACTCAATGCCTATTGGATCTGGATTTATTATAAAAATAGTGTTATTATGACCGTGATGGTTCTAAATAAGTCAAAGCCAAGGATTTTTATCCAACCATAACCAGTAGTAAGGACCATAAACGTTATATTTTATATTAGAGTGTGCAAGTCATAGTTTGTACGTTTGGTCACATTTAACTTGAGCCAGACTAAATGTTTAATCTCATGGTCGAAAAAAACTGAAATGTGCAGCTCCCTTCACAGCAACTTGGTAATAACCCTCTTGTGATTTTGTAAGTTGCAGTAACGGAGTCCCTGAAGGTAACATAAACGACTAATTAAAACAGCATTTCTTGTAGGCTTGGTGTTTTTATTGTAGTGTAATGACCCTCGGGGCTATTCAAAGAAATGTATCCCTAAGCAACACAGTAAACATACAGTATATTGTGCCAAGGTAAAATCACACATCAGAACTGAAGTTTCAACCTCAAAGCTTTGATGGACAAAATCAGATGAAATGTCTTGTTTAAAGCAGCCGACACCATGTCATTTTGACCAATTTAAAAAAGCACCACAAGAGGCTGCCTGTATTGACTGCTGTCTCTATTGTAGCAGGATAATTGTTTAGTTTCTGTTAATGTTTTTATAAAAACAGAACTACAGCAAACACATGATTATTATTATTTTTATATTAACATATTTCGGCTAGTTTATTGATTTTTTTTTCCCTCACAGTAAATACTTTCTCACAATTTCTAAAGTGTACTTGTGCTGTGAAAGATACCCGGCTGGGTCTCATCATATGTCAAAACCAATTTGCACTGATTGAGGCTCAAAGCAGGCAGCCGCCACTGTTATTGCTGGAGAGAGCCTCATCAGAAATGCAGGTCGTGCCTTTCCAAAACTCCTTTGTTCGACTGTGCCAAGAAACTTCTGTCTCCTTCCTCTGTCAAAGGCACTGCTTAAGTTCAAGTATTCCCTGTTCAAACTGTTTCGATGGGAAACACTCCAACAGCTCTGAGCTTTATTGCCCAAGCCATCACCTCTTTGGCAAGACAGAGCTGACTGCTGATCTAAAAAGAGACTGGAGACACCCTTTAGGTCTCTATACGAGTTACCCTTACACAATTGCATCGCTTAGAATGCCCAAACTAAGCACACACCCCAACAAAGCTGACAGATCTTTACATCCTGGTGTCTTTTTCGCTTATACTCCACCAACTGAGCACGGAGGCAGAGAGCAAAGTGTCCGTTTTCCTTAGAATGAGGGAAACATTGATTGGCATTCCAAAGTGGAGGGGCGTCTCCTGATATACAGCCAAGGTGACTCCTGCGATCGCCGCCTTTGAACGAGCCGCTCTCCGGGGAAATGGGCTAAATGGCAGCCCAAGTGCAGAGACTGCGGATAAGCCCCCAACTCCTCTGGGCAATGTCCGAGAAAACAATGCATCTCTGACAAGAAAACAATTGCGAACAGTTTGAAAATTAGAGGCTTACTAAAGACCTTTCACAAGAATCAATATCAAAAACATACATGTCCACCAATGCAATAAAGGCAGCAGTATTTCTCATTCACTTACATAAGCACAAGTTAAAGTCACAGAAAGACATGGTGATATGTTGGCTGCTGTGTTGTTTAACATAGCAAGAATGCTAAGAAGCTGTAGCCTTCACATTTTTTGCATAGCCATACCTTACCCAATAGGCTATTACATTTCTTTTGTCTGTGCTTTTTACCTTAACATGGGTTTTGCAGCTTTTGCAAATAATATATGATTTTTATTCTACTTGGCATTGTGTCCAGCATTACAAAGTCCCAAGTATCCAGTGACTTGTATTTTGTCGCCTTTACCTGGTGTAGCCTTAGCGTTAGCCAGCAGAGAGCGCAAATCCCTCTCTGTGCAACCTCACGTTCAGCTGCAGCCATGTTTGTTTTCTAGTAGAGACAGTTTAGATGGAAAGTTTGTAAAAAGGAACATGTCTTCTGAAACAAATAGTACAAATAGGACTCTGCTAGGGTCCAGTGTATCAGCCTATTTTCTTTATTATGTGCGTAGTATGGTAGAGCCTCTCTCACTAATCTCCTCATTTGACACCGTCCCGGGACAGGAAAGTTAAATTTTGTTCAGCTAAGGGGATTCTACTGATCACATGACTAAGAACTATCAAAAGGATCTTGAGAATGTATATTTTGGGCTAAAAGTTACAAAAGGTTTAAATTTAAAAAAATCAAGCTACTGGTAGTGCAGGGAGTCCCATAACTGGATTTGATTCCCTCTCTCCCAAGTTTATACTCTCATTGTATCCTTGGGAAAGACACAAGACACCCATCTTGCCTCCAGTGCCACAGCTCTGGTGTATGAATGTGTGTGATTGTAGAGAGGAGTTTGGTGGTGGTAGGAGAGGCTGTGTATGGCAGCCCCCCTCTCTGTCTGCCCCAGTGTGGATGTGTGTGAATGGGGTGAACATGAAGCATGATGTAAAGTGCCTGACAAAGGGACAAAAGGGCGCTTTATAAATGCATGCAACGCATTTACCATTTCACTGACAGCATACACAACAATTGCCATTGACTCAAAGTTTAGGTCTCTCCTTGTTTAAGGTTTTGTTGCTTTAAAACATGCCTAACATGATTAAGCACCACCACGAGTCTACACAGACAAAAACAGTCATCACCTTTTATTGTTGCTTGTCGACTGCTGGGTTGGTCTCTTTGTGTGTGATGTTCAACAATAATTCAAACCAAACCAAATAACAGCAGTGGCAGATATTGTTCTGTGACTGGTAACCACTGGCAGCCTACAATCTTGTGCTATTTCTCTCCATCAAGACCTCAACACTGCACCAAACAAACAACAAAAAAAAGACAAATTTACTTATGGTGTCTATCAACTGCCAGAAACTAAATCATTTTCAAACAACTTCATTAGGAGGCAGTGTGCTAAAGTGAGATGCTAATCATGCTTACCAATTCTAGCACATATTTCAAAGTAGCTAATGAAGGAATTAAAGCTATTGGCTAACCTTATCAAGCAGAGAAGAGCATCACTCTTACTTACACTTTCTTAATATGCTTATTGCACAATTTAACTATTTAGCAGCAGTGAGTCTTTATTTATATAAGGCTACAGTGAAGAAACACGGTTTTAAATTAACAACGTAGCAGTGGATAAAGCAAACAAAGTAGCATGCATCCAAAATTTTTAGTTTTCACAACATAAAGTCAAAAGTTAGACAGTTTCAGATTAGCCTAGTCAATAGCATCAACGCTAACCTTATAGGCTAGTTTTACAGTAAAGGCTTTTATAGGCCTACTTAATTTTTGTTAAGACAAAGCAGAAAAGGTGGATTCTTTAGCCAATTATAGTAACTTAAAGGCATTTGAATAGATCCTTCAAAAACGTCATCATTTACGTCATCAAAAATGGTTTTTAATTACAGCCTTTGCCATGACAATCGAAATTAGGCTCAGGTACTGTACTTTCTTCACTGATCCTCCTTGAGACATTTATACAACTGTATTGGAGTCTACCTGAGGTAAATTTAGTCGATTGGACATAATTTGAAAAAGCACACACCTTTTTATCTATGGTCCCACAGTTAACAGTGCATGTCAGAAAACAAACCAAGTCATGAAGTCCAAGGACGTCTGTAGACCTCCGAGACAGGATTGTATCGAGGCACAGATCTGGGGAAGGGTACAAAACAATTTCTGCAGCACTGAAGGTTCCTATGTGCACAGTGCCCTCCATCATCTGTAAATGGAAAAAGTTTGGAACTGCTGCTGCACTTATGTATTTAACCAAAGAATGATTAAAGTAGTTAAAAGGCTTTTTTTATATATATATTACCAGTGCGTCTTTAAAAAAAACAAATAGCCAAAGTAAATACTGACAGACATTTGCCAGTGGCCTTTTATAAATCTCCACCAAAGTGAAGCAGCTTTTTGACAAAGGCTGAATAAATGTTGTTTCTTGGTGAACTCTATTTGTATGCATAATGAGCACACATTATTTAGTACCTGCCCTCAATTATTTTAAGCACGGGAAACACTGTGTCACATAAGAGTGTGTGACTAATGGCTTTGGCTGGAAACATTACACCCAGCGCCTCATCATCATGTTCCATTTGTTTTAGTAATACGACGTTTCACATTTCTTTATGTGCTAATGTGCTCTGGGTAATCATAACGACGCTGGCTGTCTGAAGAAAATGTTTATTCAAATGACACTGGGCTTATGGGTTTCTATCAGAGCGCACGCAGCGAGTGACAAATGATGGGTCTTAATGAGAATCGTCTCTTGGCGGCAGTGTCCAGATCCTCTGTGGAGCAGTAGGGGTCACTAAATGCTTTTGACAATCATATGCTATGACTTTGTATGGAAGATGTCAGTTTGTTATTTTCGTGTATTTTCATATCTCTGTTTTTATCTTCCACTGTAATGGTCACAGTGTGCTGGCTGTAGCCGAGTATAATAGCTACTACTTCTAACTACTTCTAATAAAATATCATAAGTGTGGGGTAATCTAAAATAATTCTTGCACAAGTTTTGAAATCAGACTTAATGTCCTTTGGAATATCTCCAGAAATACAGAAGAAGACGTAAGGTGGTCTAGTATTTACAGTATAAACCTGTTTATTTTTCTTAATTTGTAAAAGATAGAATGAGATGAGAATCACCTTTGACTTAAACTGCAACTTTAAAGATAGGGTTTTTTTTCTGGCTTCTATTTTATGGGATAGTGCAGTAGCAAGACAAGAAACAAGGAGTAGACATGGAAGGAACCTGACCCTAGCCAGAAGTCAAGGTCCAGGTCCAAGTGAAACACGCTAATTCAGGTTAGCATCCCAAACTGCACACAAGATTATTATCCATTCTGCAGGGTTATCCAGTTTATCCTTTTTGGTCACATATCATAAACAGTGCAATTTATAGGCCTATTGATTACATTCTTATAGACACCGTCCTTAAATAGCCTACCCAACCTTTAAATTTAGTGGATAAAAGTAGCCTATTGCACTACACTTGGCTACACACTAAAGTAATTACAGCAAACTCAAGACCATTATTTTTAATGTTTAACTTTTATTTTTCTCATTTGAAAAACCCTCCTAGATCCAAATAATAAAAATGTAATGCTATAGCTTTTATTAAAGTTTCATCTTTTTACCAATAACCTCTGCAGTTATACAATCTTTAATCCCAGCAACATGAACAAAATACTGTATGTTTCAAAAAGGTAGGCTACATTTTGTATGGTGTATTTTTTCTGAACGTAGTTTTTTAGTCAACGCTAGGCTACATTTAGCATCCTAATTTAACCTTAGGGGCTCTTTCTGTGTCTCTCTCCCAGTCTCTGCGCGTGCCTGCTGTCACATGCACGAGGCGGCAGTAGAAACAGCACGAGCATCAACAGAAGCGGCAGCATCAGTGTGGACTCTCGCTCTGGCGCCATTCGCTGGTGTCTCTCTGAAAACCACCAGCTGCAACTTTTGTCTGGGCGCAGCTGCTGGTGGTGTTTCCTCTTCAACAAAACACGCTGGATTCATTTATAGTCGACACGAGAGGCAGCTGGCTGATGTCATATCCGTGAAGAAGCGCCCTAAACGTCAGTATTTTCCCGCCCTGCTGCTCGTATGTAATGCCTCCAAACTTTTCTTCCCTCCTCGCAGTGACGACCGACCTCCCCGCTGCCCACATGGGAAGCGGAAAGGGGACTAGTGGACGGACTTGCCCTACTCCCAGCCGAGCTACACTTTGTACCAGCGCCTAAGTGGACTTAAACATCCTCACCTTTCCCTCCTGCACACGAAAAAAAAAAAACTAAATCTTTTCTTTTACAACGTGTGGAGGCGGAGGAAACATTGTAGCAGCCGCCGAAATGTGGACACTCTCCGTGGTCCTGAACCCTCTGCTGTTTCTGCTGCTCTGTGGATACTGCCCTTCAGTGGTTAGTCCAGTTTTTTGTCTTTTCTTTCCTATAAACTTCTGCTAAGCTTCGTCACAGCTTTTAAGTTTAGCTAATTAGACGAAAGGCTATTATTAATTAGCATTGGAGTTTTCAATGCCATTCAGAGCTGACTTTACTTTATGTTAATTCTTAGCTATACTGTACACCTCTACTAAGCTTTGTCACAGCTAATTAGAGAATAGGCTATAAGCAGTTTGGTGTGGCATTTAAAGCATAGGACAGAGTTGTTTTTTATTTTGCTTTTTTTTTTTTTTGTGATACTGCTGTCAATTTCTGAGTCCATTTTTTAATGTCTTCATTGATGTAAACCTCCTCCTAGCTTTGTCTCAGCTCCAAAATTTGGCTAATTAAATGAAATTATATTTATAATTGGGTGTACAATAGCAATACAGCTATTTCAGTTGTTGTTTTTTTTGGATACTTCCAAAATTTGAGTCTACATTTTTGTTTTTCTATGTTATTGACATCTAGCAATCCTTGTCACATCTACTAAGTTTAGAAGGTTGTTCTGTTAAATTCTTTTACTTTGTCCATGGGAAGTTTCCCTGTCACCAGCTGCCACCAGGGGGTGCCCTGCATTTTTGATGTTAATTACAGGCTAATTTGTTTGGGTCAACTTTTTTACATTTTCTAGACATCTATTTTATTACAGTTACTTAAGCTAATTAGATAATAGGCTATTAGCAATTTTGAGTTGCAGTACATTATTTGCAATTCAGTGGTGAGTCGACTTTGTTATTAAGCAATACGACAAAGCTATCTGGATATTTGGAGAGTTGTTTTGTGGATACTGCTCTTCAGTGTTGAGTCTTTTTCTTTTAAATTAGGGACGTTCCTTTACTATAAACTCAAAAGGCTATTTTAAATGGGGTGTAGCATTTAAAGCAATATTTTATAATTTTTTAAATTATCACTGTCGGCAGTCGCCACCAGGGGGCACCCAGCATGTTCTGATGTTGGTGGGGTAAACCGAAGTATACATACAAATACTACAGGCCTGTTATTTGGAAAGTCACCTTCAGTGGTGAGTTGATTTTAAATTTTTCTTTTGCTTTAAATGTCTAAATAGCATCATCACAGACCCTAGGTTAAGCTAATACTATTATTATATATAATTATGTGTAACATTTAAAGCTATAGTACAGAGTTATTTGGAAATAACTAAATATTTGAAGAGTTTTTCTTTTCCTTTTTTTTCTTTTTGGGTACCATCCTTTAGTGTTATTTTCTTTGCTTTTAGCTTCTACCAATGTTTGTCAAAATCTTTGCCACTAAGTTAAGCTAATTTGAGTATAAAAAAAAAGACTATTTTTAATTGCAGGTACTGTGTAAAACAATACAATAGATTTATTTGGATCATGCCCTACAGTTGTGAGTTCATTTTTTAGCTTGTTTTTCTTTTGCCAACTTCTTCCAAACATTTTCAGTGCTACTAAGTTAAGCTAATTAGAAGACGTCAGACATCTTTAATTGGACTGAGCATTGTCAAGTATCAGAGCACAAGAATTACTGGACAGAACCACACATATATTAAATACCAAGGTACAATGTAGGCTGAAAACTCCACTTGAGAGAATACAAAACGTTGAAATAAATCATCTGAATTACAAATACTGAATTTAAAGTGGATGTGGCGGAAGCTACTGGCTCCACATCCACTCATGTTTATTGCCTACATCAAGCACATTGCACTGTTATCGATCTTGGAGCGTGGCCAAAAAAATATTACTCACTTTTAACCGAGCATTCAATCATTGAAAAAAAAAAATGTGAATGATGTCCTCACTCAGATAATATTTGTACACAGAGTGTACACGTGTTTTTTTGTTTTTTGTTATTGACTAGTCAGAAATAACACCTGTCATTTTAGTTTTTGGAAAACAGGAGGCACTGGGGAGCGTTGTCACAAATTAGGAGGAGCAGCTTGCAGAACACTAAGCCATTTGGGCAAAAACAATGCTCGATTAGGTTCATCCCACCCGTGCAGAGTACAATCCTGGTGCCAGTGTCGTCCTGACTGCAAAAGGAGAGCTCTCACAACATGCTACCACCTCGGGCACAAGTCAAAGTCTGAAATGTAAAAGTCTCGAAATGGATCCCCTCAAAAAAAAATAAAAGAGGTAGCAGCTGCGTGAATTGTTTAACGAGAGTCTTTGTGCTGGAGTTGGAGAGAGCATCTGGCTTGTTGGCAGTGGCTACAGATTCATTTTAATGCGAGGAAATGTGAGGGTGTGAGAAGCTGGGGGAAAAGGATGTGCGTCACTCAAGTCAAGAGAGCGAGGAGAAGGAGCGTTTTAGCAGATTAGTGCAACCAGCTTCTTCTTTATAGCAGTCATTCAAACTGAAAGAGGGCAAGAAGAGTTGAGGCTGTTCCTTTTATCCGGCTCCGAAGAATATTGTGAGAGAAAAAGAGGCTCTAAATGAAGTCAGTGTCAAATTATTACCCACTTATTCCAATGCACCACAGTTATTTTATCACTACTTTACTTTCTGCTGCTTATATGAATGGTATGTAACTAGTATTTCATAAAATGTAGAAAAATCTAGGCTACGATTTTATGTTATTCTGGGGAAATCAGCCAGATCATAAAGTTTTATTCCTACATTTTTACTTGGCAGCAATAGCCAGGTGGACAAAGATGAGTCTATAATGCTTTGATAATGCAGTTTTCTTACAATCTGATAACAGAAGTTTAAAGAGCTGGGAAAAAAAGAAAAAAACAGAAAACTCAGGAGACTGATAGTGTACAATGGATTTTTTTTTTTTTCATTTTAGATAGGAATTTTTCAAAGTAATGATGTCAGAACAGGCTCAGGGCATGTGTTTTAAAATAGAAAGTTAATGGATATTTAAATATAGCTATCTCCTGTGTTGAATAAAGTTGAATAGTAAAAGGCAGTTTCTCAGCAGGTGCAGGTGAAAACAATGAGTCAACCCTACGCTGTCTTCTTGGCGTGACGTAACGCTCCTCTGAGGGCACATGATCCTTCAAGGCCGAAGCCAAACGCATTAAACTGTTCAGGCTGACGGTCAGTCAGGTGGGGTTAAAGTTCACAAAATGCAACTATTAGCAAAGGATGGCAGAGTTAGAATCTTGAAAATGTTATTTAGTAATGGGTCTCTACCTTACACAAATGGTTTATTATAGCGCATTTGCATAACTGAATTTAATCCTCTCATATAAAGAAAGTACAGGCTCCTCTATTCATACAGGTGCTACTCACTTTTAAATTAGTTTTTTATAACAGTTTGATTTAAGGTTCTGATTGAACAATTATTAGTTTAGTTTTCGGTCCATGTTGTTCAGTATAGCATCCATCCTGTTGTGTGTCTGTTGCTCAACTGCTTCAACCAGACTCTCCAAACTAATATATTGTTATATTGGGCATGTCATTTTTCCAAAAAGGGGTTACTATAAAATGTTGGACCAAAAGGAGAAACTGAACTGTGCTTAAAATGAGTTATTTCTTTATAAAACAAGGTGAATAGTTTGAAAGTTGCAAACCTCTCTGTGTTAATTGCATCCTGGTGGGGTTAAATGCTAAAGTGTCTTGTAATCTTTATTTATTGGAGCAGAGTGAATGTGAATATATTCCTGTTTCCATCAACAATAATTCTAACTTGTTTTGTGCCTATTGTGCAGATAAATGTGGCGGTTTTGGTAAACAGCTGTAAAGTGCTCCTTCATTGTCTCATACTGATCTCTAGCATCATATTCTCTCGACACCTTCTGTGATACAAAGCAGTAATCCATGACATGATGATTTAGGTACTTTTTCTGACAAATCGTTCACATATTTCTACACGGTTAGTACTTTTTGTTAAACTAAAATGTCTGCCTCAACCATCAAGGTCAAGAATCTTAACAACTTCAACAAAAGAGGCCTCTTTTCTAACATTTCTATATTTCAAACTGAATTATTCAGAGTTAAAGTTCATTTATTTTCTATTTCACTCTACACGTTTCATCAATAAGCCTCTTTTTCAAATGTTCACCAAACTCCAAATAAAGTTGGTTGTCAGCCAAAGAGACTGGAAGAACGGACACATTTACCAGCAGCAGTCAAAGGTGGCCAGCATTTGGCTTGACTCTTGTGTTTATTTTCATTTTTTGGCAGTGCATTATGGCATTGTTCAAATAATGACTCCATTTGTTCGTCTGACCATTATCCACTTTAGAAATGTGAGATCAGTATTTCCAGTCTGACCTTTGCAACTGTCTACACTCTTAAAAAGATGGTGGTGCATTAAAATATACTGCTCCAGCTCCTGATGCATTACTTTTGTTCTATAAGCTTTTATACTGTGGCGCAGTGAAGCATATTGAATGTAATGAAGAATGGGAAAAGCCTCCCACAAATCAGGTTTATCAGCGTCTCCCAGCAGGACTTTCGGTTATGGAGTTGGACAGCACAGTGAGGAGAAACAGAGGAATTTCAGCTCTGGGGTTATTCATCAAGGCCCGGGAAACCATATTTACAGTTGGAAAGGAAATGCACCGGAGAGCAGTAAGTAAAAAGGGAGCACAGTTCTTCAAAAAGGAAAGGCCGAAGAAGAAGGGATGTTTTGAGAGATTCAAGGTCAAAAGCATGAACACATTTTAAAAATCCATTTTCTTTGTGCTTCTCTGTTTGTGTGCACAGACCATCAGGCCAAAAGAGGGCTGGCAAGTGTACAGCTCAGCGCAGGATGCAGACGGGCGTTGTATCTGCACAGTGGTGGCACCTGAACAGAATCTGTGCTCTCGAGACGCCAAAGGAAGACAGCTCCGCCAGCTCCTGGAGAAGGTACACAGCATTCACGTTATCGCACTAAATCATTTCACACGACAGCACACACTTTTACTGTAACCAACCCAACATTTGTCACATGCACAGCTGAATTCATAAAGACATATCACATCGATTCCTATCTTTATTTATGCTTCTTTGTTGCTCTAATCCTCAGAGAGATTACAGCAGCCAGGGCCATAACACTGTTTTCTCTTCTTCATACATTACATGGATGATATGTTTGTGAAGATGAGGAGGCTGTCCATCTCACCTAAAGGCCGCAATCACACCTATTTTGCAAAAACAAGTTTATTTTAGAGAATTTGAATAATATAAAGCAATTTCTGGGGACTTAAGGGCATCTTTAACTCATACCACTGTTCATTTTTTGTTTGACTTCATCTTCTCTGTCGTAAAATTCCTCCAAAATTAACAACCAAAAGTGTAAATTGAAGCACAAACATCCGATTTAACTCCAATTGTGATTTATTTTCCTAGTGACGGCTATAATTTAATGGATTTTCACAAACAGCGCACAGCACTGAGCTAGCACTCTTCAATTAGTCCATCATATAAGAAAACGTGGCTGCATTTACTGTCAGTTGCCAAAGGGTGTTCTCTGTCATTCACTGAGCCTTTGACGCTAATGTACTAAGCCGCCCCGGGGTTTCAATGAGGCCATTTCAGGATCTGCCAGAGCCGGAGCCAGAGAATGCAGAATACAATGTGGAGTGTGGCGCCTCTTTGCCAGTGATGTGCTCCAATAAAGCTCTTTGGTCAGAAGTGGAGTCAAAGATGGAGGAGGAGAGGCCGCAGTTTTTCTTGCTCCAATGCCACATAAACGTACAAGGCTTAAGTTTGACTCAGAGATTGTAAGGTTATTTTTAGTGATGGAGGATGTTGTCAAGGCCAAACAATTTATATGAACAAACTTCAGCTTTGAGTTCAGTGTCAGACCAATGTATCCCTGAAATTATCTCTGATTCCCTTTTCTCTTTTTCTCTATCTCTGTGTTTTTGGTTTCTCTGTGGAAGCAGCAGTGGAGACCATTGGAAGTAATAGCTGCTTTCCCAGTTGGATTTTCTGCTGCTATTAGTTCAATGCTGACTGGCTACATTTAACAACAGCGAATGGGAATGTCCCTAATTAAAATGGGAGCAGACCCCCTTTTATGCAAGCATGTGATTGGCCAAAGCTTGTTGTTACGGGCTGAAGGGTCTCATCTATCCAAATCCTTTATAAAAGGGGGCCCTAGCTGAGTTGGTAGAGCACATGCCAAATACGCAGGGAGACCCCGACTTAAATCTCACTCGGGTCATTTACCCAATGTCATTCCCATCTTTCTCACCCTGTTTCCTGTCAATTTACTGCCTCTCACATAAAGGCCCAAAAAATTTTATTCCTTTTATTTTATTTTAATTTTGTTATCTTGTAAAAGAATAAAAAAATAAATAAAAACTTGTAAACCCCTCTTTTCAACAGCCTGTGAGCATCTATGGAAGCCCTACAGGGACATGCTGTTGTCTATAAACTAACCTAGTGAAAACAGGTTCAGTGATGAATTCACTTTTAACAAACCTTGAATTGGTTTCAAAGTGAAACCAATTCAACTTAATACATAACTAAGCTTTTATTCAATATAGAGCATCCAAAAGGAATGCTCCACCTCCAGCAGGGCTCAGTTTGTCCTCTCTGGGCAGCTGTAGAAAGAGAAGCAGGAAGTATTCAAACTAATTGCTCATTTCATTGAGGTTCTCTATATTTCTAAATATCTATTTTTCCAAGCTAGGCAAATACAAGGAGAGTAATTCAGAAGCTAACATATTGTACGCAGTGTTCCTTAAATGCAGCTCACATGTTGATGGTTAAAAGACAATCACAGTGGAGGTCAAAGAGTTGATTTGTTCCATGAGAATTTGGAGCGAAGCAGGTCTACTGAACGGCTGAGCACTGAGGACATTTTAATCTCACAGCAGACAGGAAAATCAATGCTGCGCTGTTTGGTTCTTTTCAACAAGGTGCAGAACATGTCGCAGTCAATCGAGGTGCTGAACCTGCGGACGCAGAGGGACTTTCAGTATATCATAAAGATGGAGAGTCAGATCAAAGGCCTGCGGTCAAAGTTCAGACAGATCGAAACGGACAGGAAGACGCTCGTCAACAGAAACTTTCAGGTATGATTCGTTAGATGTTTACTTTTTAAAATACAACACAGGAAATCCTCAGAGAAAGTGTCTTTTAAACATATGACAAGATCCTTAATGTACATGGGATCAATAGGACGGTCCCAATGCAGTGCAAGGACAAAACTGTCTTCATAAAGAAAACACGTTCTACTCTTTCCCCATTTGCACAGACAAAATCCAATACCATTTGACATTTTTAGTTGTTTTTTCCATACTTCCCACATCTTCAAGGTCAGAAAAACTTCATTTGTTTACAGCCACACTGTTCAGTAATTCTAGAGAAAAAAATAAAAGAATTTAATATAAAACACGTCCACAAATGAGTGCAGCATCAATTTATGCCTAACCACCAGAGTTAATATCGTGTGCAGAAGAAGCTATATAGTTTTATTTTACCTGTTTATATGCAAATGTAGCTTACGAGGTGAGAGTATTACTTCAGATATACATTTTACTTTGAGAGGGACCACATTTTGGGTAACACATTGCACCTCTGGCACACACTGAGGTGCTATGTGTTACTTAAGCCTGCGAGAGTCTGTCCTTGGACACAAAGTGTGTAAGTTAAGTTGAACAGTAACAGCTCAGCATCCTGTTGAAAGGTAACTATTTACTGTAGTAGGTACTAACCAGTCCAACATAAAATAGATCAAGAATTAAAGAAAGACGTGGATAATGCAGTGGGAAAGGGCACTTACTAAACAGGTACTCTTTGAAATGTTCAAAATTAAAAAGAAGTGCTAAGAAAACTCTAAAAAGTACATTTTATCATGACTGGAGTTAAAACTTCAAGAGTGAGCCCAGGCAAAAACATTTTATTTCTTCTGACTTTACTTAAGAAGATGAAACCTTCTACTGTTTATTAATCCATAAAACAGACCAGTTAAACACATGTTTTTGTTTAGATTTACTATAGTTCTTGTCTGCTAATTGTTGTATTGATTATGTACGTACTGTTTTGGTTCCAAAAAGACTTCTATATTTTTTTTTTGACAAAAGGTACACTCACTAACACCACAGCCATGTAAAAAAAAAAAAAAAAACAATCCCGGCAGAGAACAATAGGTTTATTCACGTCCACATTTTTCAATCTTGATGGACATAGGCAAGCAACAATAAGTAATTCCTATTTTGAGTTTCATGAACATTTTGTATATCGTTCTGGAGCCCAAGAGCTTTCTAGCCCTGGATTGCAAATATAGTATTGTCAGAATGAGAAAAGGGTAAATATTTAACTGTCCACTGTTTAATAAGTCCATTGTCCATTGTCACTGACAAAAATTGCAACACATTTTCTGTTTGGGGATCTTTAGCTTTACTTCAGTTTTTAAACAACCAGGACTGTGAATTATTTAGTTTGATACTTGGATCATAAATCATAGATAAAGTAGCTGTCTAAATTCTTAAGTCTTGTTGGATTGAAAGATTTATTAATCATGTATTTTTTTTTCCCACTGTGTTACCTCGGCCTGATCCAGGAGCTTAAAGGGAAGATGGAGTCTCTGCAGCCGCTGATCCCTGTCCTGGAGCAGTACAAGACAGATGCCAAGCTTATCTCCCTGTTCAAAGAGGAGATCAGGAACCTGTCCGGTGTGCTAATGGGCATCCAGGAGGAGATGGGCGCCTACGACTACGAGGAGCTCCAACAGAGGGTCCTCAACTTGGAAAACCGCCTCCGCAACTGTATGAGCAAACTCAGTAAGTCGGCCAAAGAGAGGGGATGCACTCGTTCTGACGCAGTGTAAAAGTCCAGTCCAACTATCATTAGATTTAAAAATGTATCCACGGAGCACTGCTGGAGGTAGAGTGCATTCACGTTCCCTTTTAGGTGCACTATATTGAATAAAAGCTTAGGGTAATAATGTAGGACCATTTTAGACTATTTTATCTTTTGGCAATCTGGAAACCGTCCTCAGATGTTTAACTCACAGTCTGAGGACACTGCCCTGTCTAATATCCTCTAAACTAGGACTAAAACAAGTTACATTTGGAGCGTAAGGAGCTCTCCCATTGGTCGACACCGCTTGTCAACAAGGATCTTCTTGTATAAAGAGAAAGTGTATATTCAAAAATGGAAATGTCTTTTAACAGAAACAACAACCTAAACAGAGAAGGGGAAGCACTGTGAAACATGGATACATTTTGACGATTTATGCATGTCATGTTTAACGGGACGGAGATAATTACAGGATCACATTGTTCTGACACTGAACTCTAAACGTTTACAATAAAAAGCTCTAAATCACAGTTTGGTACTTTCACTTCTGGTTTACCCTTTACTCTGACCAAAAATCCACTTAAAAAAAACTATCTCCACCCACTAATATTTAATTCATCTAATGAGAGCCTCCAGAGCGGCCTGCCTCTGATAAAGATTTGCATAAGCCAAGCCCTAATTTGCCAACTGCCAGGTTACCAACACCGGCGGGGCTTGTCAATGTGTCAACCTAAATAGCTAACATATGAATACTAATAGGATCAGAATCAGAGGCAGTTTTAGGCAATTACTTAAGAATTCATTGCACATGAGCTTTGATTGATTAGGTAAAAGGCAGTTAAATACTTAATAGGAAACTTGGAAGCGTGCATGCGAGTGATAGTGTAGTGTCATTTGGCACAATTAAAGTGTCATGCAAGATAAATTAAGTGCATCTCAAGTACTTTAAATATTAAACCATGTGTGATAGATGTGTGCCTGTATTTGACACATTTGAAGGTTTTTTACAGCCTGTCTGGTTAACTTTTGGGTTTGTGTAACAGCCCATAAAGACATCCACACACAGACACAGACTGACAAGAGGAAAGATTAGTTCACAAATAAAAAAGACTTGTAGATGGATTGTCCAGTATTTTGTAAAAGGGAGTCACTTGTGGATTGATAACTTAGATAAATACTGTATATTGGCAGCACACTCACAGTTTGGAGAAGCAGGTAGGAGCTGGAGACTGGGTAATTTTGATTGTTCGTGGGAGCAGTGAAAAGACGCTTTGGTAACAACAAGTAAGGCTTCTACAACTTTCAAAAAAACTACTATTAAGGGAAGAAAAATAGGTTTTTACATGGATAAGATTTGATAAACTTATTACTTTGTTACTCTTACTTTGTTTCTCAGTTACAAACTTACTCAGTTTCACACAAAACACTGAAATATAATACTTGGAACTTTATTTAATTTCATTCATGCCAATCTGGCCACAAAACATAATAAACAAAATAAAAAATAGAAAAAGAACCATTTTTAATACAATAATAAAAGCAGAAAATGTTGTGTGACAAATTCACAAATGAAGAGTTAATTTGCTAAAGCAGATAAGTCAAACCAAAGTTGAATGTCTTTGAGCAACTAGAATGGGTTTGGGCTTTGAAATACAGTGCTATGCAAAGAATAACTTACAAGCCTCAATTAATTGTTTCCCAAAAATGCAAATGAAATGAAAGTCCCACTGAGATTACAAATCTGTGTGTGTGTGTGTGTGTGTGTGTGTGTGTGTGTGTGTGTGTGTGTGTGTGTGTGTGTGTGTGTGTGTGTGTGTGTGTGAGAAGGGGTACTCCTCCAGGTACTCCAGTTTCCCTACTAGGTACTAGTAAACTGGAGTACCTGGAGGAGACCTACCCATTTATTGGGAGAACATGCAAACTCCACACAGAAAGGCCCTTCTTGGTGTGAGGCAGGAGTGCTAACCACTGTGCCGCCCCTCACTGACCCCCTTTTACAAAATACTGGACAATCCCTCTGCCCTTACATGACTCCACAACCTTAGCTGAACCCTGAACAAGCACCTCAATGTGGACTGCGTATAAACCAAAATACAAGCAAATTCTCATTGTAAGTATCTTCTATAGATTACACTTTTAGATGGACATTGATAGGGCTGAATAATATCAGAAAAAACACACTGTATTCCAAAACCATGTTGGATCTTCCAATAAAAATATGAGCTGCAGAATATAAATGCCTGCTTTGCCAGAGTAAACATTGAATTATATAAGGAACCCAAAGCTTCGAGCCTCCACTGGGGCCTCCTACTTTTATATTTGGTAACATAACAACATAATATTTGTTGGACAATTATTTAGACACGCAAATTGTGAATATTGGTCACGTATTATTGACAAACAAGCATTTCTTTCTGATATGGATATTGCAATTGATGATAATTTTGCTATATATTGTGCTGCCGTAGACTGTCCCTTTAAGGCATCCCAGTGTTTTTTTTGTAATATATTCCAGTGTTCACATGTTGTTTTATCATGTGGACCGGGAACACTGAGTGCTGTGTGTCTGATGTGTTCTCAGCGTGTGGTAAACTAATGAAGATCACTGGACCGCTGACAGTGAAAACTTCAGGGACCAGATTTGGAGCCTGGATGACCGACCCAATGGCGTCTCCCATAAACAACAGGGTAAGATTAGTCGTTTTCACTAGTCAATTAGCACTTTAATCATTTACATCAGACTGATTGCTCAGAGGCAGAAGACAGTGTTTATTTGTTTAAAACCTCTTGACACATAACAGTAACTATCAGATGTTCATGTCATTTTACAAAGAATAAATCTTACTAATAAATCTGAAAATGATCCAACAGAAGCAGTAATGCGTCTTAGCACGTGCACCTCTTTACATTAACTAGATGATCCTTTTCTGCCTTTTGTGAAAAAGGATGGTAATACTTCAGATCAAACACAGCCACTACTTTAGTGTTTTAATAAATTCTCACTACATTACTTGAAACACATTTTCTTGTTTCTGGATGTACAGTACAAAGTGAAAACAGGTGTGTCAAATGTAAAAAAAAAAAAAAAAAGAGAAGAAACCAATTACTTACAGGCAACAACAAAATCAACATTTTTTAAGATACTTACTTTTTTTAAATCTGATGTCTTTTATTCACAAAATCAGACTAAAACAATGTCTTTACAGCACTACTTCCTTTATATAGCTTAATGAATAAAAAGCTGTTTGTATTCTCACATTCAAACTCCCTGTTGATTGTTGCCTTGGTTTATGGTTGTTTTTTTTTAAAAAAAAGAAGAATTTGAATAAAATACAACATTAATTTTGTTGTACGTATATTTCTCTTCCATCAGGTCTGGTACATGGACAGCTACACCAACAACAAGATTGTGAAAGAGTACAAAAGCATCTCTGACTTTGTGGCCGGAGTGGAGTCTCGAACCTACAACCTGCCGTTTAAATGGGCCGGGACCAACCACGTGGTGTACAACGGCTCTCTGTACTACAACAAGATGCAGAGTAACATCTTAGTACGCTACAGCTTCGAGACGGGACGCGTGGTCACTCAGAGGGCCCTGGAGTCTGCCGGCTTCCACAACGTCTACCCCTACACCTGGGGGGGCTTCTCCGACATCGACCTGATGGCGGACGAGCTGGGCCTGTGGGCGGTGTACGCGACCAATCAGAACGCTGGAAACATCGTGCTCAGTCAGCTCAATCCGGACACGCTGCAGATTCTCCAAACGTGGAACACAGAGTACTCCAAGAGGAATGCCGGCGAGTCTTTTATGATCTGTGGCACGTTGTACATTACTAACTCCCATCTGACCGGAGCCAAGGTGTACTACGCTTACTCCACCAAGACGTCCACGTACGAGTACACGGACATACCTTTTCATAACCAGTACTTTCACATGTCTATGTTGGACTACAACGCCAGGGACCGCACTCTTTACGGCTGGAACAACGGCCACCAGGTCCTGTTCAATGTAACACTTTTCCACATCATTAAAACTGAGGACGACTCTTAAACCATAAGAGAAAATGGATGGTTTCACCTGAATGTCAACTTGAATTTATTGATATAACTATTTATTGCATTGTATTATTTATTTTATTTGCTTATTACGTCTTGAATTATTTATTTCCTGACACTGAGCCTTCTAGTTTTGTATTTCAGTGGCGGCTGGCGGTGGTATCTGGTGAAGGGCTAATTTGATTTCTCTTTCACTCAAACTGATTAATTATATGAAATGACCAAATACCAAGTAATCAGAATGCTTCAAGTACAATGTCTAATGATTACTTACTTATTACAAAAGTGAAATTAGGAAAAGGATGAATAGATGTCAGCCTTTCTTTCCAATTTGAAGTGAAGCACCGATGACCTTTCTGATGCTAATGCTAAATGTGTCAGTAATTGCTAAGTGCATTATATAATACTGTCCCTGGCTCCATAGGCACTATATATTGATTTTACCATTTTGTAGTGGTGTGTGTAGTGGACTAAAATGTAGTGCAAAGTTTCCTACAATGAAACATAAAAAGTATATAAAACGGTGATGGAGGCTGTTGAAGAGAAGACATTAGTTTTAGACTTTACACAACACGCAAGTTTGACCCATTCTGTGGTCATGTGATATCTGTACATGGATATTAATTAAGTCACTATGGTGTAAAGTAAAGTGAAGCCCATATACTGTTACTCTTTACACCTGTTATTCACCCAGAATTCAAGACTTGGTCGAAATAAATATACCCCTAATGCTCGGTAAATAAAGGGGGTGGGCCTTCACATCTGTCAGTCACTAAATTACGAAGATGAGTGAAATCACTGTTTTAAAATGTACCATATTAAATACAGTATATAACATATAAAAGTATACACAATACATTTTTAAAGTTAAATGACAGGAAACCCATTTACACCAGCCGTCACTGATGTCTCTCATAAATAAGCTATGAACACATTTAACAGCCCAAAAACTTAACCATTTTTTGCATTTTAAAACAGAAGTAGGCCATTTTGAGTTAAATGACAGCACTTTAAAAACGCAGCGCCCTTCGCATTCTCTACTCTTTTCACTAAAAGCTTTCAGAGTGCAAGTCTTCAAGTTATGTACTTTCCTGTTTCGATTTTACAATAACCCTCTAATTTATTCACATCCGGCCTGTTTTCTCTAATTGTTCTTTTTGTTTCCATTCTTTCCTCAACCATTTATTCATCACCACGTCCTTATAATTTATGCTAGCGTTTTACCGCCTTCATTTGAACTTTTCCTTTTTAAAAGTTATTTGCACTTGACCTCGTACAAAACGGTGAGAAATGTGGTGAATCATAATGCACCTGTGTGATAATTGGACTTGGCTTTTTGTGTTTTGGAGGATTTTTATGTATATTGAGATACAAAGCAAACAGTTAGTCTGGTGGGTTCTCACTTTGAGGTTTGTATGTTTGTATGCCTTATTAAGTGGAGTACTTTCTGGAAACAGCTGTTGTGCATGAATGTGTGCTGTCTGAAGAGCATTTTTATATTGTAATTATACATCTGTATTTTGCATTTGCACATGTCATAATTCCTCTCTTGAACTATATTAATGGTGAGCCCATGTTTATACAGACAGCAGTACACATCACAAATACATTGTATAAATAATAAGTTATGTTACACGACCAAATAAAGAATTGTTTTCAGTAAATCTGGCTTTGTTTCTGTTGATTTGTCTGGAAAAAAGTAACTGTAAAATTGTATAAACAGTGCAACTACAACTTATTATCTTAGATCAGTGGGTCCCAAACACTAGGTCAGGACCAAAAAGTGGGTCAAAGATTTTTTGGGGGGTCACAAAAAAAGACATCTGTTTAAGAAATTTAAGAAAATAGTTTGTTGTAGTCCATAGACTAAAAAAAAAAATATATCCATTTTTTTAATAATGAATGAATGAATATTTTGGTAAACACAACATAAAAAAGATATAATATTTTCACGTAAAACATATAAAACATAACTTAAATTGACGAAAAGGGGTGTCGGCTAAAGTAAAGACTTTTTTGCCTACCACTTTTAACATTTAAAACAAGATGTCCTGTTTGTTTCCTTATGTTAATAACATTCTGCATTGGTCTATCTTGGGAAATAGACATGTATAGGACAAACTGAATAATTCTTATTGAGCCACATTATTATTCAGAATGTTTAGGGCATTAAATTGAACTGATTTTGTTTTGAGTTTTTGAAAGTGTGTTCCAAACATTGAGTCAAAATCCGATGGTGGGTTGCTGTAGATTTTATTTGCATTGACACATTTTCATAATTTCGAAACACCAGAAGTGTGTTTGAGACAGTTACTGTGAGTTAACAGTGGCACAGTGGCTCAGTCGTAGAGGGGTTGTCCTTTAACCATTTGAAGAATGGTGGTTTGATTCCTGCTCTCCCCAGTTCATGCTGTTGTTGTGTCCTTGGGCAAGACACGCCACGTTTCCACCACCAGTGTGTGACTGCGGAGTGAATGAATAATGAACTCTGTAAAGTGCCTTCCAATCCATTATTATTATTATTATTATTATTATTATTATTATTATTATTATTATTATTATTAGTATTATTATTATTAATATTATTATTATTATTATTAATATATTATTAATATTAATAATAATAATAAAATAATAATAATAATTGCAAGACAACAAAGTATCATCAAAAATAAATAAACAAAATTACACATGAAGAAAGGTTAAAGCAAAGAAAAGAGGACTAGGTTTTTAAGGTGAAGACGTTTCTGCATCTGGACAAAAACATAAATTAGATGCCTTTGCTTTAACCTTTTCTTCAAGATGACCTTGATAATTAAGAACCTTCACAGAAGAAAATTACACATGGGTTGACATAAAATTTCCAACACATTAATGTTGGTTTGCAAATGATGATTGACATGTTTTGACATATATGTTTAGAAATGAAGTTTGAAAGCAAAAAATTCATAGACAACAGCATGTCTCTGCAGGGCTACTATAGCTGTTCACATGCACTTTTATTTCCAAATGTCACAAAAAAGGCCAAAAACAATGCACCTTTTTAAAACCAAAACAAGCAAATAATAACTGGCTCCATTGGCATCTGCATTTTTATCTAAATAAAACTAATCATCATCACAACATTTGTTTTTAAGCTGCCAACTCTGACCATGTTTACTGGGGAGTATGGACAAACTATAAAACGCTTCATCAGAATTGACTACCTCCAGAATTTAAAAAGTAAGATTAGTAGATTTTTGGAATAACAACTCTGTGGTGAACAACAGTTTAAGATTGAAATCTGTGAATGGAGTTCATTTTGAAACAATCACTGCGCTGTGGCTGTCAGCTTTGACCGTAGCATTTGTAGAAGGTTAATGAAGGAGGCAAATCCTCTCATTGTCTTCAAACGTCTGAAAGCGCTCGAACAAGACGTGAAGATGACGAGTGAGACGCACAGAAGAGTTAGCCTCTCATTGTTTCAAAAGAAGAACAATATGAAGTTGCACTGGTCTGTGGCAGAGATGTGTGAGGATTCAGCTCCACACGTCAGATGTACATTAGACGACAGAGAGCACATATGTTCAAACCTGTAGGTTATAATCCACGTATGAGTACTGACCACCCATGGGCAAATCTGTGGCTCAGTGCAGAAACTCTTTTCCAGGTCAAATCAGTGTAAAAGGGCAACATCTCGAAGGTCAAGGGAACGGCAGAAACATTTTCACGCTGTAGGAAACACAGTATGGGTCCCAACGTGTTGATCCTTACAGTGCACCGGTGTCAGGCGCCGCGACATGCATCATCTGCCTCCTGCACTGAGAGGCATTTCATTTTCTTAAAACCCTATACAGCCAAACCAAATGGCCTTACACTGCTCCCTGTGTGGAGATGGCACTCCTATATCTGAAGCCTGACACATGGACTGGACATAACCAGCACCTGAAGGTCTTCCTGTGGCTAAAGCAAAGAAACTGTGATAAAATAGTTGTATTCTTAGGGCTATATGTCTCACTGAACAAAGAGGTGACAGTTAAGGTCTCTGTAAAAACCTGTCAAGGCCAACAAATCAATGTATGGCATTGTGAGGACTTTTGGAACAGTAACCATGAGAGGAGAAGAAAGTATGGGATAAGCAGAGTTTAGATTCATATATTACAGTAAAAAATGAAATTTTCCTACCCTTATCTCCAAATGTAAAGCACAACGGTGCATTCAATCCAAAATCAAGAAGAAAAAAGAATTAACAAGACTAAAATATTAGTGACAAATATTACATATCAGTCATTTATCTATTCATTACTATTCTATTGTTTTAATTTGGAAGCAAGAAGTAGCTGTTCCACAGATTAACTTTTGTTTGATGAACAGTTCCTCTTAATTTTTCTCCTCATGTGTGGTTTTTTGAATATGTCCATCCTTCTGAGATCATAAGTAGTGTCTCGATGCATAAACATGGCCTGATATTTTCTTTTGAGATTTTATTTAAATTTGGCTGTAGGTTACATTGTTACATCTAGGTTATTTTTGTTACTTGTTGGTTGCAACAACTTAAAGCCTTTAAGATTTTTTTCAATATATAATTTAATCAAACCTAGATTCAGCTTGACTTTATACCATTAGGATGAGTCTCACAAAAGAAATAGAGCATAACATCTACAAGACAAACAAACAGAGCTGGCATATAAACCCCCAGTGAGAAATAAATTGGTGCTAAAGACCCTTGAGGGCAGATGGAGACAGAGAGACGAGATGGGAGGGCACACTTTATACAATAAAACAGTTTGGATTTGGTCAATAACGATTTTTCTTCTCATTGGTTCAAGGAGAGGCTTCAAACTTAAAGGTCACCGCAAAGGTCAGAATCTTTTCACCAAATACTCTGTTGTGCTCATGAGTCTATTTAAAATGTATTGGTTTATATAGTTTGTGCTCTTTGGGCCTACTATAGGAGGAGACTCTGCTGTTGAAGCTAGTGGCAGTTTTCTTTTTGAATCATAAAGGCTAACATGTACAAAGCTAACATGCAGGGTCGGAAAAATGTAAACTTATTTTTATTGACTGTGGGTTTATAAATAGGGTCATTCTGTGTTGACACATGTTTTGCCGGTGTCTATTGATTATGACATACAGTATATATTGACAGGAATATAGACACATTCATCAACACTGGACTGTGACAGATGTAATAAGTTGTGAGCAGGTTGTGTTGGAAATACAAAATTGTAATACATTACAGTCACACCTGCCTGCTGTAGTTACACTGTTTTAACATGTGCATATACCTGTATAATATTATACTGACAATTTGGACTTAAAGAGACAAAGTCAAACTTTGCAACTGACCCCACATGAAGGGACGGTTGCTAAATTAATTTAAACTCATTTGAACTCTGTCTGGGGCTACAGAGCTCTTAGCTGTAGGACTAAAAGACTGAACATGTCCTTTTTCCAGCTGTGATGGAACATAGCACTTTCTGTTGTTTGCACACTGTATACATTCATTTTTAATTCCATTTTGCACTTGTTGTTTTTATTGTTGCGTTTTTAGTCATTTCAATTTATAATCCTGCTTTTGGGTTGCCATCGATGTGGCTTTTTATGTTGAATGTTTTGAAAAGCATTTTCCGTAAAACTAATTTCCACAATGGGACAATGAAGAAACTTTGAAAATAATTACTATTAGACATCTTTTTTTTTTGTTTCTTTGTTGACAGATGACAGAATTATTTACTAGTTTCTTATTTCCTTTGCCTATGCCGATTGAAAAAAAAAACAAATTTACAAGAAACAAGTAACACTTGTTTCTTTTTTTAGGTGCATAATGACATTTAAACAACAGATAATTTTTTTCTATTTTGGAAAAAATATTATTAAAAAGTATTATTTTTATACCCATTATATTGATTCCACAATACAATGCCCATAGAAACTGACAAAGGGCAAACTGAGCACCGAGAGGACAAACTGAGCACTGGAAGAACAAACTGAGCACAAAGAGGACAAATTGAGCACTGGAAGTACAAACAGAGCACAAAGATGAACTGAGCACTGGAAAAACAAACTGAGCACAGAGAGGACAAAGTGAGCACTGGAAGAACAAACATAGCACAGAGAAGATGAACTGAGCACTGGAAAAACAAACTAAGCACAGAGAGGACAAAGTGAGCACTGGAAGAACAAACAGAGCAAAGAGAGGACAAACTGAGCACTGGTGGGACAAATTGAGCACAGAGAGGAAAGAGTGAGCACAGGAGGTTTTGACGTTTGCTTCAGTGATTAGTATTTGATCAAATGGAGACAATAGGGACATGGTCTGTTCAATTCAAATATCTCAGGACATATTAGTGTTTTTACAGGTATTTTTCGGGACATGGGATATGGGTCACCCTAGACTAGCCACAAGAGCCTATTTCTACAAGTGTTTTCAAAAATGAATACCAGTCAGCCAACAACACCATAATGATGACATCTTTAGCAGAAACATATATCAGCAGCTCAAAATGTAGAAGGTGGACAGTGAGACTGTGATAATGTGTGACGCTACAAATCATTCTGACAGTTGTAAAGATGCCACATTGTCACTGTCTGTTAAAATAAAATAAATTTATTCCATGTTGCATTAGACACGAGACAATTAAAGCGTATGCCATCCGACGAAAACACTGAACACAGTAAATAAACTGATAACATCTGGAACCACAAAAGGACCAAATAGAGCATGGTTTAGTAAACGAACAGGCCAGAACGTGATGAAAAACAAAACAGTCTGAGCCAAAATGGACTTGCAGCCTGGTATTTTTCCACTTATCCAAAGCTCAGAGCAGAAACATGGGGCTGTTGAGTTTTTTAAGTCCGCTTGTGCATTCCAGGCACGTTCAGAGGGAGGGAACAACAGTTGGAGTTCAAGTCAGAAGCGCAGACGGATGTCTCTAAAACAAGTCAACTGTGGTGATTGAAGTCATTAAAGTTAACAGCTATTGGTAGCAGGCTACACTTAGACTTTACTTTTAAAGCAGTGGCGCTGAAACAAGACAAGATTTAACCTCCATCAGAGGAGCCTCTTTATGTAATTGGCCCGGTTTCCAGATGACTTCAAATGGAAATTGTACTGAGTGCCTGGATACTTTGACAAATTGCTTTGTTGTTTTCAAAAATGAACCAAACTCCGACTTGCTTTGGTGGTTTGGTGGAAATGTATTGATATTTTTGCCCTGTTGGCCTTCTGAGGGGTACATTACTGAAGTGGTACATACTGAATACTGGTGCTCCAAGCATGACTCAGCAGAACACATGTTTATATGGCCTTTTTAAAGGTGGTGTGTAGTTTGGGGGCCTTTCATCTAGAGGTAAATTGAAACTCCACACCTCATACTCATCCTTGTATAATAATGTCATAATCTAAAGTTCATGAGGGGGACTACACACCTCAAAACTCTTCCAGTCACGTGACTGCCCCACAACTAATAATTAATGATTATTGCTGTCAATTTTACAAATCACTGTATTTATTCAGCTATGGTAGCCCTGAAGGGACATGATGTTTTTTTTATGAATAAACCCAGTGGAAATATGTCTGATGGTAACTTAATGGTGGAAATAGTACCATAAAGTAATAGAACTAAAATGATTCTATTAGGCTTTGCATGTCCATTTTTACCAAGATGCAAAGACCTTTATTTTGAGGTAATTAATCCTCTAAAACCTACACTGTTTTAGGTGTCACTGCTCAAAAATGACATGTCCACAGTAAATTGACTGTATCTCTGTAACTGCAAGGTGTATTTCAATATTTCTGGTGTCAAAATGAAGGGAACACATTTTGAATGTGCATATTACAGTTTCAGAATAAATCAAGATGGAAAACAGCAAAATAGCTCCAAAACAAAAAAAAAAACAATATTTGGATGAATATCCCTTTAGATGAAGGCAGGTGCAGCTCAAACACTATTTTAAATCACAGCCACACATGTCAACATTTACCTGCTCCAAATATAATTCTTCTAATGTGAAACAAACCAAAACTATTAAGATTTTATTATGGAATGGTCAGGCAGAGTCTCCATTTGGCACAATATGAGTTATATATGAGTTTGGCACAGTTTGGCACCACCTGTTTTTGTTTGCTGTTTGGTCTGTGTTTGGTGTAAATGTAATCAGCTGATCAGTTTGATGTGCTGCTTTGCCATGTTAGGATTGGGGGTGTGTAGTGTATCATGCTGTTTGTTTGTGACATGTGACTTAACGGGTCAAACACTATTTTACGAGCAAGGACCGACAACCTCAGGTTTGGGGATTCCAAAGGGTTGAGTCAGCTCATCCCCTGATGGCCTGAAAGACAGAAGTGGGTGAAGAGAAGAGGAAGAAGGTGTTGATGATTTTTATTTTTATTAAAAGCAGTTCACTGATGTGTTCCATTTTATTCTATTCTACATTTGACACAATGTGTCTTTAATGTAACCAAATATTTTCTACTGACACTGGATTAATGACAAAAATAATGAGGCAATCTTTTACAGTTCTTTAAGAGTTTGACTAAATGTTGTTTTTTTTTTTTTGTTTAGTTGAACATTCAAGATGAAAGTGCTAGCGTTGTGGCCCGGCTAAATCTCATCTCATCGTGGTGTTGACATGTCTAGTGTTAGTCTCTTGTTTGTATTCTTTTTGCGAATTTGAGTGCTTCCCAATTGTCTGTCTCTAATCTTGGTTTATGTCGAGAGCTCTGCGTGCTTCTGCATCCAGCTGCACAACCTCTCTCTAAACAGAACCAGATTTATCTGGATTTTACTTCATTAAAATATGGACTGTTTGAAATATTACATCAAAGGAGCAAATTGAGTCATGTTGAAGTTTTGATGCACGGTTTGGCTACAATTCAATCTGTGCTCGGAGACGTTCTCAATAAAAAGGGCACACAGTGTTAAAAACATACAACAGAACAGCGCTGCGATATTTCATAGTGAGGTTTTATCAAAGTTCTCATTTCCGCTCGGCGCTGCATAATCATTCTTCCAACAGCAGCTATTGACAAAAGCCTGGCGTCGTGAGCAGCGTAATGACATCCCCCGAGCTGTAAGATCAAAGCTAAACTCCAGCACAATTACAGAAGCCACGGGCCGGAATTATCATGTGATATTTTTTGACACTTTTCATGTTGTGATTTAAGGGACTGGAGTATTAAATTCACAAAGAGTCACAGGCCACAACTTTAGCTCCTCAGTGTATCACACAGTGACCTGAGATTTTAGAGAGTTGATACAAATTGGGTTTATTTTGAAATGTTAGAGTCGATTTTGTTTCCTGCAGTCGTCTCTTATCGCCGCTCTCTGCTCAGGGTTTGTCTTTCTGAATGAATAGGTCCAATAAATCTGTCACAGAGCGCACTGTTGACTCCAATCACAGGGTGAAATCCAGGTTATTAGCCTCACGTCGGATCCAGACTCTGCCACAACATGACAGCATTGAGAAACTTTTTACTTACACTAGTCTGGAAGAGCGCAAAGCATAGCCCAACATCAGCTGTGCCCTAGAGCCAGCAAGTCTGTCTGCTTCCTGAACTCACGTGAACCCACCCAGATACTATGTCTCTTCTGCCTGTTTAAAGAAAACCTAACAAGCACAGTCTCAGTGGTATCACAAACGCAGGTTAACAACATGTTCAAGGTTTCTGATCCTGCACTAAACCACCAGTTAAAGAAAAGACAGAAACGTGGAGTCTTCTTTTTAAATGTAATGTTCGAATATTAATCTGTGGATCTTAGTCTATAAAACACAATTAAAGCCTCTGTAAGCTTAAAGTAAATTAGTATATACTTATATAAAAGTATAAGTCTATAATTTGGACAAAGGTTCAAGTGCTCTTTGTGTGTAACACTTCTTCACTGTTGCACAGTTTTTTTTCCTCTTTTCTTTTCCATCACACCAGCTCTTAAACTGACGCTGATTGGTGATTGGGCTGAGTTTTTGTCCTCTGTGTAGAATTAACCAGCTCCAGAGTCAACTAGTCGTTCAGCTTTATATACCTGCCTAATGTCTCTCATGACAAATCAAAAGTGTGACTATTACATTTGGCTTTTAGCCCAGAGCGTCCTACACACCTGTCTCAGTCCCAAGACCGCATGAATAACACTACAGAGCTTTTCTTCCATCACAGGTCGGTTTGTGAAACTGGGAAGCTAATTGCAGGCAGATTGTCGATGGCTGCTGCTGGTTTTGAAAAAGCATTTCAGAATTTTGGTTTCTGTGTAAATGTCTGCCTGTGTGTTGCTGCTAACAATGAATACCCCACAGATACACTTGAGAAACAGTAGCTTTGAGTTTTTTTCTACTCTGTTACAATGGCACCTGGTGTTTGCGCTGCTTTACCAACACAAACACACAATTGTCCTTTTTTTTATGTTTAATAATGCTATTCAATGTGCTTCTTCTACAATATGTTTTCTCTGTGGAGATTATTTCTTTTGACTTTCCTGAACATTTTTTCAAAACACAACAGGCCCTGGTCTGGACAATGGCTTCACTGTGGACTCAACAACCATCAAAACTCCTGAAGTTTACAGAGAGCTACAGAACAGGAGACATGGAAGAGACTGACTGGATCACACTGAAGGGTTTTAAAATTGTACATTATATGTTGTCAGTTCTCAACTCAAACTCAAAACATACTTATTTCACCAAACGTATGGAGACTGATTGATCATAGGTACACGTTTACACTGTTTGTAGTTGTAGATACACACTAAACCGCTCATATTATTATTACATCTGCCTATTTTTGCAGTAGTATTTAGCACTTTTGTTTTCTTTTTTACCTTCTCCTAGGGTGGCTCAAACCTCTGACCAACCCCCAAACCTCCCCACCCCCCGCCTGTGCTCCAGTGTGAGGACCCCCAGCCCATCTGTCATTTACCTTGATGTTGGCTGCGGCCCCATCCACCCTTACACACACACAGAGTGGACACTGGACACTGCCAATATAAATGTTTTTATTTGTGAATATGTTTGTGTATTTCTATGTTAACACCTGATACTAATGTCCAGGGCTGTTTACATCATTAAAACAAATCTCTCCCTGGTGTCAGTTCATCAGCATATCAAGAGTTCACAGTGAGAGTAGTGTCCTGTTGTTGAAATGTGACGTTCACCTGCTGCAGCACATTTGAGACCATGAACCCTCTGGGATTCTTAAAGCAGCCTGTCCCAGTTGCTTTGGGCGTGTGGCAGGGTCACCGGTTAACCTGCTGTGTGCATGAGTTTTCAATTATACTGAGTTATTCTCCCTCTTCTATAAACCTGTCCCAAGAAACATAGTGTTGCAAGCAACCTCTGAATGTGAACAAATGTAAACATGTCGTGCTACTTGAAGTTATTTAGTAAAGTTGGTGGGAATCACTTTGAAGCTATTATTTTAAGGGTTTCAGCCATGTACAGTATCAGGTAAAATCCTATATTTCAAATGAAGTACTAGTTGTGCTAACTAAACTCAAGTGTGAATGTGTACAGTAGATGTTCTTATATATTCCTCAAGCAATGGATTCTTTAATTATCTGCTGTAAACGAGCCGTGACCAGAATTCAAAGGTAACTATTCATTGGACAGTTTCCACAAATATCTCCATCATTTACATAATTCAATAAGCATCTCCTCACAAATCTAATATTGTTTTCATGTTTAGCAAATGTCCACGCAGTGCCACATGACAGCAGTGTGGATGATTAATACTGGCTTTAAAATGATGATACTTGATATCTGTTTAATAAAGAAAGTAAGAAAGAACAAAGTAATGCTTCAAACAATTATCAGATCTTAAAAGAGTCGTTTATCCAAATAATTGCACTGGTTTGAAATTCAATCAGGTTTTAGTTTTCATGTTAACGTTTTATCCTGCCGTTTTAAGAGATCATTAAATGCGGCCAAAATCAATTTAAATACACTGTTATTTTAATATCACTAAATATATTCAGAAAAGTCCATCAGTTTAACATAAGAGTGTCTAATCTTCTTGAAACAACATTCACTTAATTTGATTTGAAAAAAAGAGTTTACCTCTAAAAGCCTGTATTTTCTATTCACAAAACAAGGGGTTTTAATTACTTCCTACTTGTTTCGATTTTTTGGTACGTTTTGTAAAAAAAAAAAAGAGTCGCTGTGAACCCCTCGGTCTTTCCTGGACCGAGCCCTTCAAGAGGTGAATGCATTTGGTTCGTCAGGCTCGGCGTAGACAGAACAGAGCTACAGTCTGAGTTTAATGAATCACTTTAGCACCTCTGCACTAGATTAAAAAAGTAAAAAGTAAAAAGTAAAAAGCAAGAGCATTCTGTTTTAGATTTTAACTTCAGCACTGATGACACACCTTGGTACAACATTAAAACGACAGAACTGTGGTGATTTTTGAGCCAGACCTTTGACAACATGAAACATAAAAGCCTTAAATGTTGAGTCAGAAGTTTGTCCCAATAACAGTGAGTCAAATATTGATTATAGCGGCTTGATTTCAGTCCCCTAAGGCCCACACAAATCCACAGTGTTCTCCGAAGCAGCACTGGGGAAACTTCTCCTCGATGCCGCACAAATCAAATCCGGCAGCACAACTTCATCTTCTTCCATTAAAGTCTCAAGTGACTTCACGTTGAGAAAGTGCAGTTTTATCTCTGCACTCTAAATGCAAATGACCAAGTGTCTCAGAATCAGGCAGAACAGAGCGAGAACGAAGACGACGACAGAGGAGAGCTCACAGAAATGTGGGTAAGTGAAATAATTTTAGTGAATATTCTGTACGGCTAATGACAAAATTAAGAGATGTTTACTAACATTAATAATGACAGACAAAGGGCAGGATTTCTTTCTGAAGGAGTCCAACCTACTACTCACACACACCTTAAAAAGACACAGACTCATTCAGGAAATACAGTAATATAATAAGTGCACAGACAGATAATAAAAATATGAACAATAAGGAATTAAAGGATTGCAATGGATAAGTTGACTGAGGATAATGATTATTTCAGACGGAAATAGTAAATGGAGGAGCTTGGCATTTATACAACACACACAAGAAATGAACAAACACTAAACTATATACAGTATTTTGTGTAATTATAACAACAGTACAGACAATAGTGTTCATTTTACTGTGCAGCTGTGGTGTGGGTGTTTGCAGGAGGGAGAAATATTAGTGAAAGTTTTTTGAAGGGCAGGTGCTTTAGGGAAAGACAGGGACACCCACAAAGCCAGCGCAGTGCATTTTAAAACCTACACTTCATCAGAAATTCCTTCTGTAATCTCGCACAACTGAGACTTCAAACGCCTCACCAGGGCCACCACCGTGTGATGTCATGTGACCAGATCACACTCCCACAGCCCTTGCCTGGTCCGTCTACAGGACAGTCATCAAACTTTGATAAGAGGAACAGAGTGTGGTGCAGTGAGTGGGTCTGGAAGTGCTACAGTGAGCAGTATCTGACTCCAGCTGCTCACTGTACACCTTCCTCTGAGTCAGTAACAGCACCGAGCATTGATCAGCCGCAAATGACTGATGATTCCTGTCTTTTCAGGCCAAATGCCATCATTAGCTCAATTTAAGAAACAGCTGAGCTTTAGTTCATTGTAGACTTTATCGATGCCCTCTGCACCGGGATCAGCTCAGGCAGCCTTTGAGTTTAAATTGTATTGTACAATATGTTATAGTTCACAACAGTGCAGTAACACAATGTAATGTAACAAAAAATATTTGTACAGTATTGTTAGTTGCACACCCACCCACCCACCCACACACAGACACAGACACACACACACACACACACTCACGCACACACACACACAAACCACAGCGCAGAAGTCCATTGGTCACAGATACATACAGTAGGAGAACACGTAGTTGCAGCCAAGGACAGGAACATACATTCAGCCCCAAACCTGCAACGTACAGAATAAGTACCCTGCAGGCTGGGGAGGGTGGTTAAAGGCCAAGATGTCCTGTCTGTCCATCCTAGCTTGCTCTAACTCAGGATGGACAGATTTAACATAACTTAGTTGTGGAACTTAGTTGTGGAAGTGGAAGTTGAGGAAGTAGAGAAAGTTCTGGATGAAGATGAACAAACTGTCGTCATTATGAAGGCGTTGTCACAAGATGTTGACTCTTTGTGTCCGAGAATATCTCAAGAACCAGCCGCATCAGGCTATTGTGCAGCTGATGGTCTATAAATAAAGGCCGACTGAATAAGCAGTGATTGATGGATGAATAGATATGAAAATGGAGCGGGACAGTCATTTGGTCTGGGGTAATCAAGATCTCAACCTCTTTTGTCATCTCCCATCTGTCACACACAAACCACACAGACTTTTATACAACTCCCTCTGAGTCTTTACAGCAGTTTATGCAGTAGCTGTCTTCAGAAAAACGTCTTTAAACCCAGCCTGGTGCATAAATAACCTTTGGTGACTTGTGGATCCTGCGGCCGTGCCCCCAATTAAACTTCCATCTAAAGTATCCCTCGCAGTAGCTCTCAGGCTCAAAACGGGCTTAAAAGGGATTAAAAAGTAAAGGGAAATTAAAATCAAAAGAAATCCCATCACTATTTTCTTCCTGGTAAACATTTACTGGCTCAACTGTCAAAAATGACCTCAAAAGACCACCGATCAGTCTTTGTGACTCAAGCGTCTGCCATCTGTGGCTCGACAATGAACCAAAGTCACTAGAATTAAATGGGCTGGCATGGATTTTGGGTTTGTGTCACTGAGGATAACAGGCCTTAAGAGCGTGCATATCATCATAACTCACCTCTACATTCACTCACATTCATATACCAGTGCTGTGACACAAGGTGGGTGAAGTGTCTTGCCCAAGGACACAACGACAGTATGAACAGGGCCTTCTGGTCTTTGGACACCCTTGCTCTACCTCCTGAGCCACTGCGTCACTATATCATCATTTATACTCTTTTTTCCTAAATACATTTTTTACTCACCAACATAAAGTCTTTAGGATTTTAAATCAACTCTCGTCAGGACAACAACCAGTTGAACCATATAACATTGTGATTGGACAAACTTGTCTCTTCTAATCTTATCTTAATTTAAACACATACCTCTTATGTTGTGTCCTTCACCAAACAATTACCTCTCTGACTTTAAACTTGATCTAAGATTGGACTTCCTGGTCATGTCTCAATCTCTAAAAGTCTTGTCTTGGTCTCGCACACTCAAGTCTCAATCAAGTCTCTTTGTCTGTGCACTATTGTTATATACAGTACTCGCATATCTTCTTTGTGTAACCTTCGATGTACAATCAGTGCTCTGCCTCTGACCCTCTTCACGCTCATCAGCCGACCATATGGACAGGAGTTGAGCATGACATCCACACCAGAGACTTCATTAACAGCCCCTGGGTCGCTCTCTGCTGCTGTCCCTCTGTTTCTTTTCCAGGTAACCAATGAAACTCAGGCTCGTGGGTGACCTCGGGCGACGGCACCGAGCTGCAGCAGGAGGACGGTAATTGGACCGAGTGTCAGATTAATCCGGTTGTGACAAGCCACTCGGCGCTGAGTCAGAGCAGCCCTCGGACAAAGCTGTCGGTCTTCAGCGGCTTTTGTACCTTTTCAACCACGGTCAAAAACATTAGGAACTGTTTTTACGGTTCAAGGCAGAGTGGAGTTCAAGTACAAAACACATACAGTTACAATTCAGTATGAAAAAAGTTTATTCCAACTGCAGAAAGTGATATGAATGAGACTAGAACAGACAAAAGTATAAAGCTTGGAAATGTCAATAGAAAATTTGATTTCTCTAATGCGTTCAAAATGTACTTGTATATAGTGACGTGTCATGGCAGAAGTGAAATCAAATATGGCAGACAATAGCTTAATAGGGATAAACTGAAGCAACAGTAAACATTTCAATTGGAAACAGTACAGTGTCAGACAATATAGTGTATCAATGTAATGTAATATGAGGTGGTCTTTATGTACAAAATACTGCAATACTATGCATCTAAAGTGCTTGTGTAATAATGTATTTACACTTATATACAACCATGTTACATCTCAGGTCTGTGCTTAAATGCAGGTTGAGAAAGAAAGAAACTAGAAAATACTTAAATGTGGCAGTGGAATTATGGAATATTCAGAAGTAAGTCATGTTTTTCTTTTGGTTGGAGAGATTTTGACCTCTTTTCTTCCTGCAGCGGTTCGCCTGTGCAGAGTAATGTCTTCATCCTCACTGGTCTGTTGCTTGGCAAAGTTTACGAACACCTGCACAACAGACAGAATCTGTATTCACTGTCAACATAGCATTAAACAGAATTAGAAGGGCAGAACTAGAGGCATTGAAGAATGACCCAACCCGACTGAAATGGCTTTAACACTAATTAATATTTCAATGATAACAAGGCTGCATGTTGCCTGGAAACACACCTGGTCGAGTGTTGTTTGTGAAACAGAGTAGTCTTCTATACTGAGCCGTTCCTTGTTGGACACAACGAGCTGAAAGATCCTGGCGAGTGACGAGGAGCAAATCTCGTACTGCAGAGTGTTGTAGTGCTTCTCTCTCTGAACGCAGCCGGGAAAACTGCTCTCCATGAAACTCTCCGCAGGATCCAAGTCTGGGGACTGCCCCGCCTTAGCTGCTTTGATTTTCATAGTCACTACATAACCGTCACCAAACCTGAAGAGAAGAGACACAGGTTAAACGTGGACTAATTGAGTGGTTATCTAACTGTTCACACCAAGTACCACCTTAACAAAATGTGGCTCTACATCCCCTTAATGTCAGTAAAACACACAAGTCTATGTCTTTTACCCACATTTAAAGCAGTTTAGCAGACAATCTATTATTATATGCATGTTATAAATTGAATATTAGTTACATTGTTCTTTATTAATTTGACTGGATTGAAACATCTATCAAGTAATTATATTTCCCATTCAATTGCCTTTTAAAATCATATCAAGCCTAATTTCTTAAAAAACACATTTTGTAATATTAAAACAAAACGGACAAGACCAGCCTCCAGCTGAGATGCCTAAGATGGTATTTGACAAGTGTTTTGCAATAATGGGTAAAGTGGTTCTGTTTTCAGTGAATGTTGTTCATTTTAAGCACACCTGTGCAATAATCAAGCTCTCTAATCAGCTTCTTGATATGTTACGCCTGTGAGGAGGATGGATTATCTCTGCAAAGAAGTGCTCACTAACGCAAATTTGGACAGATTTGTGAACAATATTTGAGAGAAATACGCCTTTTGTGTACAAAGAAAAAGTCGTAGATCTTAGAGTTCAGCTCAATAAAAATGTGGGCAAATAAAAAAAAAATAAAAAAAAGTGTTGCGTTTACATTTTTGTTCAGTATATATTTAAGGTAAAGACAAAATAGTGACCAGTAAATGATAAAGGGGTTAAAGCAGTTGATTGGTGTTAATTCTGTAAAACTACAAGATAAAAGTGAAAATGATTCTATTTCATTTTATAATTCTCTTTTTATGGTTATTTGAGATGAACTTCCACAGAACATAATAAATCTTACTTGTACTTGAGATGCTGAATAGTCCCCAGACACTTGAAGGTGCCGTTTACCATGATGGCGAGTCGCGTGCACAGGGCCTCACACTCCTCCATACTGGAAAAAAAACAGGTACGGATTTAGTTTTTGCCTGTAAATGAGGCTAAATGTGTCACTTACATTTTAGGTATGATATCTTAAGTTCATGTTGTACCTGTGCGACGTTAACACCACCGCCCGGCCGTCCTGAATCACACTCATGATGGCGTTCCACAGAAAGCGTCGAGAGTGAGGGTCCATCCCTGTGGTGGGCTCGTCCTGAACACACAGCCACAAACACTAAACCTGAGCACATTTATGAACACAGACCAAGTCCCTTTTCTCCTGTCGGCATATGGCAAAAACCTAAGAGTCATGCCAGTTTGAATTGAATGGCTCTGTTTGCTGCCAGCAGATAAAACATGGGCCAGGCTTGACTGAACCCATATGGCTTCCCATCTGGATCCGAGGACCGTTTCATTGATAAATCCCTGCATAAAACCTAAAAAACCAACACAATGGGGCTGTCCTCATTGGTTAACTCACCAGCAGCACCAGAGCTGGGCAGCCAATCATAGCTATAGCTGTGGACAGTTTGCGCTTGTTGCCTCCGCTGTAAGTCCCTGCGCAGCGGCCGGCGTATTCAGTCAGGCCCAGCTTCTGGATGCCCCACTCTGCCACCTACAGAGGAAACAACAGACAGTAGGTTCTTATTTGTCATCCTTATTCCTCGATATGACCATCTTCATCACTGTCACAAAGCAGAGGAGCAAGGATTGAGGAGAAAACATACCTACCGCTGCCCAGAGGGGGAGACAAACCACAGAAATTGAATCAATGGGAAACTAAGTGGATCCCTGAAATATCCTGTCCTTAATGAGGATTTTGATTCACACTGTTTTTTTATGAAATGTGATTTATGTGTGTGTTTTTTTTTAATGTGGCTTGTTTTTTTTTTTGTATTATGAAACCCACATTTCCTCTATGTGTTTATTTAAGTTATCTTCACCTTTGAATTAATTGCATTGGCTGCTGAGAGTTTATATGTAGGCTTTTGTAATGATGTTTAGCCGTTACAATAATATACACTTCCTCATGCTCTGTTGATTGAGTTGGAGTGCCCGGGTAATCTTCTTGATTTGCAAGGACTGAGGAATATGACTAGGAATAAGCAAGCATCCAACCTGAAGTCAAAGCAGAAAAATAAAACTCTGCCTACACCACATGCTGCTAGAAGAGACACTTAACAAACATTTCTCATGGTTTATGAACAACCACAGACTTGCAGTTGATGTGCATTAATTAAAGTTGAGAGCCCATTTCTAATATTTTTACTGTAAGAGCACGCTTTGTGACTGTTGCTTGTGCCACCAAAGACACCAAACTCATGCAGTGAATATGTACTGCACAAAACCAAATCTGTTGCTTCCACAGGTGGAGGCATAAAGTAGCAGGAGCCCACTCACTCTGAGGATCTCGGACTCGGGGACCCCTCGGAGACGGGCGTAGAGGTAGAGATGCTCCCTGCCGGTGAGGAGATCGTCGATGGCGTCAAACTGAGGGCAGTAGCCCATGTTCTGGTGCACGTCCAGGATCTCTGTCAGGATGCTGCAAAAACAAACCGCATGAAGCCGCTTGGTTTACTCTGAACTGACAGCACAGGACGCAACATGAATAACAAAGCACCAATTTGAGAGTTAGACACATACTCCATTATAATAAACATGGAAGATCATAATTTAAATACTCCACTAAAAGATGGAGGAACACTTTCTCTGTGCTTTTGAAAATCCAGTTATTTCTGACTTTCTCCCAGAGCAGTGGAAATGCATTTTAAGAGGCTTTTCACTGACATCTGCAAAAAAAAAAAACTCCCCCATTTCCCACAAAAATTGATATTGACCTTTAAAACCAAGTGTAGAGCCTTCATTTTTATTGGCTTTTATGCCTCAGTTTTAGAGAGTATGTCTGTCCATTTACAGCCGGCTTCTTAAAAATGCTAAGGGCTCCGCACTATAAACCACTAAATATGCTTCATGCACAGTATGGAACTATAAAGTGATTATGTTTAAGAAATAAACATAATCAAACATAAGCAAGGTTCAATATGTCTGACCTCTAGATACTAGAATGGTCTTTAGAAAGTGCATTGTGTAAAAGACAACACTACAAACTACATATTCTATAGAAATATCTTGAAAGTAGGATGTAGAGTCTAGTGGAAGAAGCCATTTTCTGCCCAAAGCAGACAAACTGAGCACACTGGACCAAAGCACACACATGTTTAAATATAAGAACACATTATTAAATGCATTTCCAACGTTTATGGACTTTTCTGTCAAAGTTACTTGATATTCAAGATATTCATTGTTAACATTATTTGTCATGATAGTATTATTGGGGTGTGTGTTACTTTGTTCTCTGGTGTCAGGATGTTGATTGCTGCCCTGATGGGATGTTGTATGTTGGGGCAGCATCTACAGTATATGGAAGGTAAGACATAAGAGCTTTTCTTAAACTTGATGAAGGCCAGATGAAAGAGTGTGAGGTAGAGATGCAGTCAGCACTTTTACCATCAGAAGTCATCAAAAAGACCAGAAAACTACACACCCACCCTTTAACTTTTTAACTTTCCTTAATAACATTTATTGTTATAATCTTCACTGTGTTATTGGTTATGGACTATATACATTTTCATTAATTTCTATAGTTTATAAAGCGATTTCTGTTTTTGTCCATTAAAATACTCTTAAAACAAATACAAAAATCCACAAAGTCATCATTATGCTTTTAAAAATAATATAGAATAGAGCTGTCATAAGGAGCTTTGGATCCAGTCATGTTCCTTCACAGAAGAAGCCATCTCAGGAAATATTTTAACAAGAGAGAGATGTGCTCCTGTAACTGCTACAAAAGGTGGACAGACCAAATATTTCAGTTAAAAGTGGATAAAACAGTAGGACTCACTTCATCTGATATTTGTTGTGCTGAGAACATGCTTCATGAACATTATGAAATGAAATCATGTTTTGGAGGGAAGAAAGGTCCATATTTTAAGATAAGTGTTCTAATCATTTTGTCCACCACTGTACTGTATATATGATGGACTATTTGTCAAAGTACAGATTATAACTGTCCTGAACACACCTACTGCACCTACGCTTGTTCGTCCTGAGTCTGGAGCCCTCCTTTAGTGGTTCTTCTTTTTTCAGGGCTGGGTTTCTTTTGGGTTTTTCCTCACCCTGATAGAGGGTCTAAGCACAGGGGCTGTTGTCTTGTACAAATGTATAATGTCTGTCTATTTGCTTGTTATTTATTTCTGTTAAGCCCTTTGAGGCAATAACTGATTGTGTTAAACACATTCATGGTCCACTCTGACTGATAGTGCCACCTCAAAGATTTTCCCAGAATAACCTGGTGTTGTTGACACTTCCTCATTGCACAGATGTAGATGGTAAGCCTCACCCATTTGAAACTTAGCAATGTGTTAAACCCGAAAGCAAAGACTGGATGTGATTACGAATGTCCTCTGATCCAGCTCAGAGCACTGTTTGGATTTTATTGTCCTGGGACGGCCGTGACTAGTGTTTATGTACCTGTAACCAGCCACAGTGGCCTCCCCCGAGCTCACATCAGTGTCACCCGTCACCATTTTGAAGGTCGTAGTCTTTCCAGCTCCATTTACTCCCAGGAGACCGAAACACTGCACAAGACACAAAATACCATCTTCATTGTGTTAAAATCAATGTCATTTGTAAATGTCTCTGTATTATAACAAAATATAAAATGATCATAGATGATAGATTAAGTTTCATATTCAACAAAAATCTTTAAGTAATTTTACCAGAAATTGCTGTGTTAATGTATATCTTTATCAAAAAAGGTCTACATTTGCCTGAGATGCCTGTGACTTTACCTCTCCTGCAGGAACACCCACACAAATCCGGTCCACCGCTGCCCTCTTCCTGCCCACATAGGTCTGTGCAGCAAACAAAGCAGATGCTAGATTTGTGTAGAGCTTAAAACAGCAACAAAACATCTGAAGGTGAAAACTGTAGGGAAAACAATAGACTATGCCAGATGTTTAAGATTATTCTTTAGTCTTTAGATACATAACTTTTGTCCTTGATGTATTCTTTCTGAAGACATTTTAGCAACATAGATAAAAATGTATTTGAAATTCAGACAGTATTACCTTGGAGAGGTCTCGGATCTGCAGGATGTCCGACTTACTCCCTCCTTCGTACATCCTCTGCCTCTCCCCAGCCACATCATCATCCTCGTCTTGCACTGGGCCTGTGTTCTTCTTAACGGGGAACCTAAAAGGAAAGGTCATGCATCAAAATATAGTAAAGATGATCAATATGTTAAGTACTGAGTTTATACATCTTTTAAAATACAGCAACTTTGAAAGGACCATTTATCTGTTGTAAATGATATTCTAAGGATATCAGAGTACTGCAGTTATTATATACTATTACATAATGTACATAAGAGTCTATGTGTTAAATGTCATATATCAATATTCAACTAAACATTGCACCCTCAGTGTCTCAATACGTCAGGTATTTTATTCAATAGATAATGTTTCGGCCTTAGCCTTAATCTTCTTCAGATCATTGTGTGGTCTGCAGAAATTGGCAGTTCTTTTAAAAAGGAGGTCCCATCTGAACCAAACAGGTGGCAACGCTCACACAAATAAGAGGGAGGGGCTTCACCAGCTCCATAAATACACTCAGAGTATGTTTCATTATTTCCTGTTTCTGTTCCTACAGCAGCCCAGAGAGGACAAACGGAGTCCTGCTGGAGGAGAAGCATACATTCTTGAGGTTTAGGGGACCTATTCATGAACTAAATGGATTTTTAGTGTTCTACAAGGTTTGGACACAGACAACAGCATGTCCCTGCAGAACGCACAGAGCAGTTTACATGTTCTAAAAGAGAAAATCCATAACCCTCTGAATTGTGTTTTTAAATTTGAAAAGGATTTGTATAGGATAGCATAATTTCAACATCAAAAGCCACAGTATCTGTATAGGAATGGCTTTCTATGACACCATAATTAAGACCTAAAGTGGAGCCTCCAATTCTGGTACAAAGTCAAATATCTCAAGTCATATTAGCATCTGAATATTTAAAAGCATTATTGCATTTCACATGTATTCACATGTATTCCTGATATTTCTCTACATCAGGACAGAGTCTTACCAGTGCTCTAAGAAGAAGCGGTACTGAATGAGCAGGTTAAGAATAAAGTAGACAAAGCCTTCCACAGCCATGAAAGTAACATTTTTCCCCACAAAGTCCCAGCGGAAAGGGTCTGTTGTGTACTCCTCACCTGAAAAACAGAAGAGGTGTTGCACTCAGAATGAACTGTCTTAGTAAAAATATGAACCTCAGCGGATTGTTTTTCTGTTATATCTCACAGGCCGTGCAAACACAAGTCGCAAATAGACAGTATATTAGAAGGCAAGGACACCTCGGCAATGTTTCCATTTTGTAATAACTCAGGTCAAGACACAGCTTTAGAGCACTATCACAAATCTAAGACGACACATATGAGTAGAAAAGTAAAACTAAGACTTTTTATGGCTTTTGTTTTTTGCCTTTTATTCATGGAAAAAGACAGGGAACAAGAACATAAGGGAATGAAAAAGACCGAATAGACTGAGGCAAATGAGGTGCACCAAGTTAGACAAAGCTTTAAACTGTATTGTGTAGAGATAAAGGCACTATGTAATGTGGACTGAATGTGAAAGCTGTGAATACTTACCAAATCTGGCATAAACATCAGTGACTGCCTGATTCATGGCCATGTCAATCAAACCTCGGCCCAGACAGAAGTGAGGAAACACCAGCAGGACTTTCTTCAGCCACTCGTTAAACGCCAGTAAAGACTGCCAACACATCAGCACACTCATCTTAATGCAGGATCGACTTTTTGTAAAGGTCAACATACAAAATATACTGTATGTGGTGGAGATAAATGGTTTTGAGCGACTTAACCAAGCCCGTAAATAGAAATTTAAAGTGTTTACACCAGAGTGACTCATGAGCAGGTCAGAGCAGGAGGAATACAGATGTGAGGTGGGGAGTGCCATCTGGAGAAAAACTTTTTTTTCCTAAGTATAAAGGCACCTCTCACTGTGACAGGAGATAAGGCAAACAGTTCCTTCTGCTATATCATTATCTCTGTGTGTTTTTTGTTCATGGAAGACTTTCAAAAAGCAAGGAGTCAGTATTCCCCAGTCATATATGCATATTAAGATACAGCTTAGAACAGTTTTCCACCTTATTTTTGCATTATTTAGCATTATAATTTGAGCAATAGAATGCAGTATAGAACAATACACAAGTAGAGCTGCCTTGCAAAAATCATGACTTGGACCAGGTTGTTCTGGTCTCATAACATCTTCACCTTGAAAACTTTGAAAACTATGTCCAGATGTCTTTGCTTAAACCTTTTCTTCAAGATGACCTGGATGACCGAGAATCTTCACAGACATGCTGTTAAAAAACCCAAGGACGCTTTGCATTCACATTTTTGAAGAGGTAAGTTTATAAAAGGAAGAACTTCCTATGTGTCCTGGAAATCCTGGAAGATCTTTAATATTTTGACCATTTTCCAAACATGATAAAATGATGGAAACCAAGGTCAAGTCAAATGTGATTGAAAAATTGCCCATAGTGAATAAATTGTAAGAGTGGAAGAGTCTGTCAATGTCTAGGCTCCAGCCCTAGTGAAAATGAATGAATCAATAATACAGCCCAAACAGCTGCCTCAATGGGTTTATCAAACTTTACATAATACACCCACCACTGCTCTTAGACCTTCATCAGGGTGAGGAAAACCCAGCCATGGGATAAAAAGAAAACCTCATACATTAATGTTGTTATATTAACACTTTAAAACCGACCATGTTTTTTGGTGTGTCTGCTCGAAAATGACATGTCCACAGTAAATTGACTGTATCTCTGTAATTGCAAGGTGTATTTCAATAATTCTAGAGTCAAAATGAAGGGGGCACTTGTGAGATTTCCCAGAATTGAAATTAAATTTGAATGTGCATGTTACAGTTTTAGAGTAAATCAAGATGGAAAACAGCAAAATAACCCCAAAAACATTTCCGCCTAAAAAAAAACAAACATTTGAATTAATAGCCCCTTTAGATGAAGGCAGGTGCAGCTCAAACACTATTTCAAATCATAGCCACACACGTCAACATTACCTTCCCCAAATATAATTCTTCTAATGTAAAACAAACCAAAACTGTTAAGATTTTAGTATGAAATGGTCAGGCAGAGTCTCCATTATAAACAATAGGAAAAATCTGGCAAATTTTTGCACCATCTGTTTTTGTTGCTCGCTGTTTGGTCTGTGTTTGGAGTAAATGTTAGATGTGGATTGGGGGTGTGTAGTGTATCATGCTGTTTGTTTGTGACATGTGACATGATAGTACTCCTGAAATATAATTATCTCTAAAAAAGTGGTCCCCTTGACATAGATTGTATAGTGCTCATAGGAAAAATCTCATACAATCTCATACATTCTGAAATCTGTTAAAGTTACGCAGTGTAGTAAAGTGAAGATGATGGTGTACCTAAAGACAACATGTGCGCACAGAGACTAAAACCTGTTTAACGTGTTGTTCTCACCCGGTTGTTCTCAAACAGCTCCAGGATGAAGGTAATGGCACTGCTGTTGATGCCAATGAACAGATTGATGCAGGACAGAGACACATAGGCTGTGCTCGGGACATTAAAGATGTAGGACATGGGATACATCATGGGGGTCACTGACCACCTATCAAAACAAAAAAAAAATCCCTGTGTCAAAGTTTTTCTCCGGTTCACGTAGCGTCGTCTGCCTTTGAGGGTTATTATTCACTTCCACTTGTCACTCACTCTAACAAATGGGTTTATTTCTCAGCGAGTGAAACATCCTAATAAGGCCCTTTGGGTGCTTTTGCCGTGTAATGCTTTCAAACATGCATCAGTCTTGCCTTTCCTATTCTCTTTGTGCTTCATTATTTCATTTTTAATGGTGAGGCAGTGACTAAACTAAACAGAGCCTTACCCATAGAGGAGCAGGAGTGTTATTAGCGCTGGCAGGTTGGACGGTGACGTGTAGCACTTTTTGTCAAATGCCATGAAAATACCAACCACCATGACTGTGCTGAGACAGTAGTTCAGCTGAGGGAAAAGAAAGACTTATTAGAGGTGAAATTATTAGAGATGAAATTTTTTATTTAGGTCTTTTCGTACCATGTCCCAGAAAAAGTTGGCCACCCAGTAAACCAAGGGGCTGACTCCACTCACAAATTGCAGGTGCTTGGCCTTGGTCACTCGCTCCTGGATGAGGTAGAGGACGAAGCTGGCCGGGATGAAGGACATGGCAAAAATCACACAGATGGCCACCACAGCATCTACTGAAGTGGTCAGCCTGAAAGAGGAAGCATTTAAAAGTCTTGTGACCACAGGAGGTTTGTGTGTCAGCTAAGATCCTATCATTCAAATAAATATTTTCTTTAACTCAGTTGGGCTGAAGAGATGTAATGTAATGTAATTATATGTATTTATGTATAGGTCAATTGGGGAATCTGAAGTAGCCCTGTCATTGTCCAGGGTACCCCGCCTAAGGCCCAAAGCTACTGGGATAGAAAATGAATGAATGAAATAAATAAATGGTTTTCTCATCATAAGCATAACACTTAAGACTATTAACAAGTTGTCTGATAATGTGTTATCCACATCAAATAACATTTTTTCTTTAAAGTGTTCCCCAATATTTAGTCACTATCCCAGCAGTTTTGAGCCTTAGGCGGGGTTCACCCTGGACAGTGGACAGTGAACAGTTTTCAAAGTTTAAGTTGGATTGAACAGGATTTAGATGGATTTGAACAGGTTTAAGGTGGATTTTTTAGTTGGATTTAAAGCTGCTGCTGAAGCTGAGGGCCACATAAACTCTCACCTTGTGCTGTGATTAACCTGTGGGCCGAACTTCGAACATGTCTGATGTAATGTATTTGAAGTGAATATTCTATGTCTTAAGCAAGGGCTTGAAAAAGTGTACGTAAGTTCAAATCTGACGGTTAAACTGACATGTCATAATTTGTTTATCAGTAGATTAAAATATAGTCAATCTATAAATATTTAAATTATTCAGGAATGAGATTAAAACATTAAGACTTGGTGACAAGTCACTCACACTGTGACCTCAGACAGCTGCTCTTTGGTCAGGTTCAGAGGGTGGTTGATGGCTGTGATGCCAAACTCCACAGGTTTCGCAAAGGGCGGGAGGAAAGCCCGCAGGATGGCATTATTGGCCACGTTCATGAAGGACACCATGGCATGCCAGCCTTTGTTGTTATACCAGACCTGTCAAAGCAAAGCAGAGCAGCCAAATTAGCGTCCCTACAACCTGACGAGACAATTACAGCCTTGTCTACAAGTGTGAGGAATGTAGGGAATGTGAACAACCCTGGAGCAAGCATTCAAATACTAAACCAATAACCACCATCAGTCATTGTCCCTGTTATAGAGAGAGCACAATTGCAGCTGTACCTTTACATTGTATTCACTTTCCATGTATTTCAAGAAAGGCCCAAGTTCACTCATTGCAAGTCTAGAATAGTGGCCCTGTAAAAGGTAAAGGACAGGTTAAATGAAAGTCATTAACTTGGCAATGTGATTACATCAGTAGTGAAATAATTACTGCTGTGATGTTGAGCATTCGTCCCAACTGAAAGAAAGCATCTTGGATGTCTTTGGGTTTCACGTCCAGAATGGGGAGCTGGCCTCCTATAGACAGACCTCCATACCTGACCAGAAAAGATATTTATATTATGGCACAATCACAAAAGTAACACAATCTAACTTTTTACCAGGAAAATACAAAAGCTAGAAATTATTGCAATATTTTTCTCTTAAGTTGTTTGTTTCCCAACATTAATAGTTTTTTTTTAATAATCCCTCTGTCATTTACATAGTGCACATGGATCACCAGATAATACACTGTTTAACTTTGAGTGACGGAGCATGCTGCCATCTACTGATAACACATGTCTAGCCACATTCTTCTAACTATAACAGACATATTGAGATATAACAGTTCCACGAACGTTTACAACAATATCCTCTAGTGGGTTCAAATTCTAAAAAAGTATGTAACTTTTTTAAGTGTAAAGTATTGATAATTGAGTACTCATCATACCAGCTACAATTTGCTTCACACACATTTCATTTAGTAAAACTCTTTTTGGACAAATGGTAACTGTGTATCTAAAATGAGGCGGGCTTTATGAAAAGCTTGACTATCCTATAGTGTCCAGAGGGAGATTATTTTGCATTTGTTGTTACTGTTCTCTGTAAATGCATCTCAAATCCTCAGAGACCAGACTAATTGTTTGTATAGAATAGAACTCTGTAGATAACTATTTGGTGCCATGTTAATTCTTTTCAGAAAAGGCAGTATTTGAGCCTCATGAAATGTAAGCAGGGGATATTTTGCAGTTTAAATTTTTATGTAAATGTGAAAAACACACAGCAGCAGGTTAAGTACTTTTATGGTAATGAATACAAGTACCAATTCTGAGTGTTGTATTATAATAAACTAAATTAATGAATGTATTACCTTTGCTCATTGACCCAGTATTTGCTTTTTAAACTGTAAAAAAGGAAAAAAGGATTTACATGAGTAAGTAGGAACAACAACTAAAAAAAAAAAAAAAACATTACAGAGGCCAGATGCTTTTACCTTTTCTTAAAGATGACCTGGATGACCGTAAATCTTCACAGATAAGTGGAAAATATTATTTTCTCCTGTTAATGACTCCTGAATGGCAGTAAAAAAAAAAAAATATATATATATATATATATATATATATATATATATATATATATATATATATATTTTTTTTTCTGCAAATGCTTCAAAGCCTAAGTGTTTGTGTTGTTTTAACCATTAAAGTGATTTGGAGTTTATTGTGTCTGATGAGCTCACTGGGTAGAGTAATGGACTTGGGTGTGGGAGACCACAGTTTGAAACCCACTAGTGTTAAACTATTTACTTTTGAGTGTTATGCTTTTTATCTAAAATGTCTTGAAATATGAGTAATAGTCAAAAGGCTATTCTGTATTGTATTCTGTCAGTAGGTCTTATTAGTTTGGACTCAGAATGGAGGACACTTCACTCACATGAGAGGGGTGTTTTACAATTAAAAGTAGAACCTACATTCTTTCTGTGGTGATGATGATGATGATGATGATGATGATGATGATGATGATGATAATCCATAGCAGCTAATTAGCCTGACACATAATAGAAGCTACTATGGATTTTTAAGGACACAATATTGCTGTGGCTGTTCAGCTCAATCCATACCAAAACATTTTAGACAAAAAAACACTCAAAAAGTAAATAAATTGATTCTTGTGGGTCTCAAACCATGGTGTCCCACACCCGAGCACTTGCTCAACCCAGTGAGTTAATCAGACATAATCAACTCCATAGCTCTTGGTGGTTAAAACAAGTACTACAACACAAGCATTAGCAAAAAATTACGTTTTTTTTTTAACTTGCCGTTCTGGGCAGCAATGAGAATAAATAAATAAAAACAAACTTATAAATTGATACTCAGATTTTGTTCATGGGTACAGGGGTCATTAACAGGAGAAAATATATTTGACACTTAGGAATGGAACCCTAACCCAAAATGTTCTTTTTGCTCTTTCCGTTTAGGGCTTCCGTCAACAACTGCTCAAAATATTGCACATTTTTTCATGTTTTTAGTTCCCACCTGGTTCTGATGAGACTGGGATAGGTCTTGACCAGGTAATCAGAGATGTTCCTCTCAGTCATATCCAGCACTGTGTCCCCTGTTCTCTCCCGCCTCTGTCGTGGGGGCGGCCCACCTGCACCGACAGGACAGATGGGCATCATGGTCAGCTTCTTACTGCTGCTGCACTCACAGGAAGGCGACGGGTTACTCTCTGTCCACTCTGGGCTCTCGAAAATGTTGCTGAGTTCAGGTGAGACCTCGGGGTAGACCCACTCAGACGTATTGTTACTACATGTCATTCTGCAAAAACACAACGGAAAGGCATGTTAAAGAAATACTACACTGTGAAGAGTTTTTAATATAGTGACATGAAAATAAATAATACTTCCCACTGGGATTTCAAACTGCAGGTAAACAAGCCTAGCCTCGATCTGTATCCTACTAAAGTGAAATTCGGTGTTACTAGTTTACAGTTAGAAACCCCCAAAAAGGGAGGAATGTTTCTAGGCAGGTACTGTTGGTTTATACAGATTAGTTTCTGTCCATAGACGCCCATTGGTATAAAATAAAAGGTATTTTCATTTACATACATTTTCATAAAAATCCTGTTTATTACATCTTCACTCAGTAGAACTGACCTTTTGTTTGTCTTTTTTATTTAGGTTAACACGTTTTATTGACGTTCTAGACCACATAATATCTCAGTTCCGATTGTCATCCAATATTTAGCTTTAAAATTGAGTCTAGGATGTCCTCTCTCCTAAAATCTTTGTCTTTGAATGAGAGATGTCAACTTCAGCACTGCATGGGCAGTATATAGAGAATCATAAATGTGCCATTTCCTCACACTGTGAATACCCTTTAACAATGTTCCTCACCCGAGTGGCTCTCCGTCCATGCAGCAAGTCCCCAGGCCCGGTGGGTTTAACAGGCGCTCCGTGAACCGATTCATCCTGAGGTCGTGCGGCTGCTCATTACTACAGACACAAAATATCAACACTGACAATATTTATTCATACGATGCCTCTGTCAGCTGTATTTTGTTTGTCTGACCTGATGAAAGTAAACTGTGGTCCGTACAACCAGGGGCTGAGCGTGAGCGCGGGATACTCTCCAAACGGAGGGACAATCATGGTAAAGATTAGAGCGATCAAGACAAAGCTGGCAGGCAGTACAATCTGAAATCAAACAGGGGTAACTGGAAAACATTACCTTTATACTAATATTTCAAAAACAGAAGTAATGATTGTGGAGAAGCTTTGTACCTGGGCCAGGAAGTCTTTGCGGCTGCGTATTGCATGGTGGAACCTTTTAATCAACAAAGCAAAGAACTGTTTCAAGATGAGCCTCGTGCCTTTGATTTGTCTGGAGCCCTTCCCGGCGCTGCTGCCTGATACACCATGGCTACTACCCACGCCATTAAGCTCTGTGGTCGACAATAATATACACACATTACATACCAAATAAATGTTTAAACAGAACAGGTAATGGCCAGATGCATGGGATTATAAAAGTGTAAAAGCTGAATAAATAATGCAGGCAGCAAAAAGTCACACAAAAAAGTAAAAAAAAGATACTAAGATCTTAATTTATCAAATTAAAGACAAGAAAAGAGGAAAGTTCAGTCTTGGGAAGTTTGTTATAGAATGTACTAACACTAGATGGAGTTGGAGAGTTACTGCAGCAGTCTGCTAGCCTAGCCAGCTAAACCTAACCATGAGCTACAACTGGATTCTTGCAAGATTTCGGAGTTTACAATCCATCTTGAATCCATCAGATAATAAATCCATTCACCAACCAGGTATTCATTTAAAGTACCTGCCCTTTTCCCAATGCTTTCAACAGGAGCCCCCCCGGATGGTGCTGTGGAACAGACCATGTACTGTGGAAGATGTGGTTCCTACTCTGTACTCTGTATTTTGTCTGACCAAATTTAACCAATTATCTAAAATAAGGCAGTATTTATGTGATGCCTCGCTGATTGGTTGTATGACCAGTTGTGTCCAGAGAAAGTTTAATCTGTGTACTTATGTTAAGATGTATTGCATCTTAAATCTTAAGAGACCAGACTAATTCTTTGTGGAAAATGGAAACTTTTAGTTTTCTGCCCCGACTAGAAGCCAGTCTTTGGCAAATGCTTTTTCTATTGCCACAAGATTAATCTGAAATCATTGTTGTAAAAAAAATACAGTATAGTATAAAGGCTAATAAGAGGTTCCTGGCATACCTGGGTCATGTCTGAGGATATACATAACTTTCCTGCACAAAACTGTTTTATGGAGGTAAAAACTGCATATATTCCCTAAAGATCTACACAGAGCTGTCTAATTGTCAGCATAACTACCAGCAGTAAACTTACTGCTACTGCATTACTGACATAAAAGACATTATAAAGTGAATATGTGACAAACATGTCAGAAATCTGTGTGAGAAGCACTTTAATGGACACACTGACCGACTAAGGAGGATGCCTTAACGAAAGCATGAAGCTCTAAAAGAGAAAAATAGTTTTCTGACCTTCATTTTCCTCTGAAGCCACTCTGCTACAGTTTTTTCTTTGCAGTAACATCCACTGCTCTAGAGAAGGAACACACACGGGACAGACACAAAACAACTACAGGGTTAAAATACCACCGGTGAATGTAAAGACAAGGTAAGTGTCAGAGGTAGTGACAGTCAAACAAGACATTTTTGGAAACACAGAGCAACAGGAGCTTAGTAAAAACACACAGAGTAACGGGTCACAAACTCAGTTCAGAGGAAAGGCCATGCTGTACATCACTGGTGGTATTTACCGGCTGTGGTGGCATTATTTGCTGCTTCTCCGTCTGCAGTGACCTTTATGAAAATCTGGAAAGAAATGAAGAACTTTAAAAATAAGCACTGCAGAGTTTTTACCCTAACCTTTTGACTTTGAATAAAAGAAGAGTCACCATAAAGACAATTTAAACTCTGAAATAGTATTTATTTCAGTATTTGAGTATTTTAATAGTATTTGATTTAGAATCTGATTTCATATTGAAAATAAGTAAAAAACTAAGAATTTTGTGTAGATTTTGAAATTAGGACTTGTTTGCCATTGTCAGTGTATTTACTCCAGATTAACAAAATCAGCTCTGTATCCCAGCTTTGTTCTGCAAATTTACATAAAGGTCTTTGTGGAAAAATAATCATATATAATTAAATAAACCAAGAACATCTTTATTTAAGCACTTGGAGTGATAGTGATAAATGTAAGTGCTTTGTGTACTTCTTCCTGTTAGGAGCCTGTCCCAGAAGCTTTGGGCCTGAGTGTCTCTGGATCTGTTCCACATTGGTAGAATGATCTACCTGCTGCTACAAAATCAGCAGATTCTGTAGCCATCTTTAAAAAATGCCTGTAAACATATCTCTTCTGTCAACACCTGACTGACAAACACTGAGTTCTACTTCCTTTCTATTGATTCCTTTTCTAAAAAATAAATAAATAAAATAAATATCCTATCCTTAGCCTTGTATACTGTGCTGAGTTTAAACTGACTAGTTTTTGTGCACTTATGCTTTCTGTACCTTGTGTTGTTTAAATTGCTTCCATTGTTTTTCTCATTTGTAAATCGCTTTGGATAAAAGCGTCTGCTAAATGACTAAATGTAAATTTAGGTGGGGTCACATGGTGTTGCCACTTGACCTACACATGAAGCCAGACCTGAAGAGAACCCACAGTAACACGGGGAGGACATGCTGACTCCTCCCTGTCAGAGGTTTAAACTCACAACTGTCTTGCTACGAGGCAGGAGTGCTAACCACTCAGCCATGGTTTATCCCTTTTAAATTACACCCCAACTTAACACACATAAGATAGTAAAGTAGATGAAACTCTTTGAATATATATATATATATATATATATATATATATATATATATATATATATATATATATTTTTGTGCACTATTTGTCTCATCTGATTTGTGCTGCTTTACACAGTATCAGTAAAAACAGACCAGACCTTATGGCGCATTAACTTAAGCTGCCTTCTATTAAATGTATAAATAAGACTCTGAGGCATTTAAAGTAAAATAGACATCAGCCCTGCATTTACATTACCTCCTCTAATGATGTGTCTGAGATGCCGAAGCTGCTGAGGCCCATGTCGACGAGTGTCTCCTCCAGCTCCCTGAACAGACTGGCATACGCTCGGTGTTTGAACCCTTTGTTGGGCAGAAGGAAAGTCAGCTCCTGCCCTATCTTCTCGATGAGCTTAGCCTCCGGGACGTGATGGTGGATGAGACCTGTGATGCTCTCTATGTCCCCTGCAACAAGACACAAACATCATGTGGAGCACTTAGAGTTAAATGCGAGGGGACAGTCAGACAAGGACAAATGAGGACAGCTTTATTTTTTTAGATGAAGAAACTGTGAGTTAATTAGTGAAGGTTTGTGGTGGTGCATTATAAGCAGTGTCCTCAGGCAGAATCAAGAGGAAAAGCACATGGGTCAATACCGGCTCTAAATTATAAATGTTAACAAATCATGTTTGTGTTTTTGTGTTTTGACTCGGATTAAAGGGTCAGTCATGAATTTTAATCTAATCTTAATTGCTGTATTTGAGAGGACACTCTTGACAGAACTGGTCCTTGTGAGGATGGAAGGGCATAACTAAACATTACTTTACCTTCCATAACTCTGTCGTGATGCAGGGACTGGTTTTGAGACTGGTCCTTGTAAGCAGTACATAAGGAGCAGGCGCAGGAGCACTCAGAGCTACAGTCACACTCGTTCTGGAACAGCACACAAACACATTTTAATCAAAACAAGCTGCTCTTCATCTTTTGCTATTATAGTTTCTCTGGTTGTGGTACCTCTCTCTTCTTCAGATCCTTCATGCGCCGCACCAGTGTCAGATAGAAACCCACTCCGAAGCAGTTTTTCAGGAACAGAGGAGATCCGGAGCAGTGCAGTTGTCCTTTGGAGATGATGGCGATGCGGTCACTCAGCAGGTCAGCCTCGTCCATGTGGTGAGTGGACAGGATCACTGTACGTCCTGCACAGGCCAAACGCAGTAAAGTACATAGTACAGGCAAAATACATACTTTATAGAATAAGATTGTCTTTGTATTGATGTTGTAGTCTATTTTTAGTTTGACTCATAATGACAAATGTGAAAGCACCATTCATTATGAGTGTGGGGAATGTTACTATTTTATCAGAACATGTATCTATGCAGATCAAGACAGCTATACACACACCTTTAATATATATATATATATATATATATATATATATACAATAAGGTACTGAGACCTAACAGTCCTGTGTAATTTACAGCAGTGCAGTTGCAGACAGTCCTTTAATGAGAGCAACCCTGGAAAAGGGACAGTGTTGCATTTAATAACCTGTTTATCCAGAAATTAAGAAGCTAATTTCACTTTTTTTACTTATTTGCTTGAAGGCCACAGACATATTGGCTAAATGTAAAGCCATCACAATTATCAATATCATTAATCCACTTGACTACATGCAATTTATTTAAGGTTTGTCTCTTAATGTTTAACTCAAAATAAAATGTTATGTTTGAAACCTTTTGTTTGAAAAATAAAAACATTAAATGGAGCTGAAGATAAATGTGGGATTTGACTTCTAACATTGAACTTTGAGCTCGGAGTATAAGGTAAGCTCTCAACTTCACTTTAATGTAATGTTAGTACAAAGTATATTTTAGTGGAATTGGTTCAGTTTTGGCATTTAATTGTAAAGAAAAGATCCACAGAGACACTGTGTTGTTGTTGGAAGTTTCTGTCGACTGCTGCTTTAACGTCTGCTCATCATTTTTTACCTGCTCTGTATTTTAGTAACAGATCCCAGATAGATCTTCTTGAATAGGGGTCGACTCCTGAAGTGGGCTCGTCCAGGATGACAACCTTTGACCCTCCAACAAATGCCATGGCAACAGACAGTTTCCTTTGCATACCGCCTGCAATCATCATCAAGTGTCATCTTTCCTATTTGTGAAAATGAATGCTGAATGTGTTATTTTACCAGAGAGGTTCTGAGCCTCTTCGTCTCTCTTATGAGGCAGGCCAAGGTCCACCAGCATGTCCTCCAGCTCCTGCTCAGCCTGCGCCTGCGTCCGACCCTTCAGCAGTGAGTAGAACAGGATGTGCTCCTCCACTGTGAGACTGCCACGAACAAAAGTACAGCAAAGCCCCAAAGTTTACCGAGGCTGGGTATGACAGTGTGGAGTTTGACAGTGTTTTGACTGCAGCTGCTGCAACTCAGCAACTGGGAATTGATTGCATACACAAAATCTATATCGCCTTCAAGCTGCTAGACACATCCTAACCTTTGAGAACTGATTTTTAAAAACGGATATAGAATATGAGTGTATAAATCTGTATAATTTTGTGGTTGTTTCTTTTTTCAGTGTGAAAAATCCATAATTTCCATAAAGTTTGTGTCTTACTGATTGAAAAGGATGTTGTGCTGTGGACACATCCCCATAGAGTTACGGATGATGTCTATGTCAGTTCTGATGTCTCTCCCGTTTATGTAGGCTGTCCCAGATGTAGGAGGAAACAGGCCAGTCAGGATGGACCTGGACACACAAACACAAACAGCAGAATAAAACAAGGCATTAAGGATATTAGGACTCATCAAGTGTGACTATAAGCCATTTAACTTAATCAGCAAAGCAGTTAAAATGAAATCAAATGGAAAAAGTGCAAGGCAATAAGTATAAAAGGTCAGTATATACAATTAATAATTCTGTGCTATATGTGGAAGTATGTAGTAATAGAAATAAATGTCTTACATAGTTGTTGTTTTTCCAGCTCCATTGTGTCCCAGGAAAGACGTGATCTGCCCTTCGTAGAAGTTAATGTTGAGACGGTCGATGGCTGGACGAGAGCTACCATCGAACACTTTGACCAGGTCCTCAATCTGGACTCCCATCACAAGGCCCACTGGGTCAGGCTCGAAGAACAGCTGACCTGAAAGAGGGAAGCACACAATCAGGAAAAAGAGGTCATAGGATGTGGACAACATACTGACTAAACTAAAGTCATGTGGACAGTAGGACAATATGTAGGATTTTCATAGCAATGGTATTGTTATTAATGAGACTGTCCCTATAGCACAGACTTTTCTTTAGAGCTCAGTAGAAGGCATACACTCTTTGACTTTTAAACCAACTTAAGCTTCTTGGTGTTTAGATAATGTTGTGTTGACTGTGAGCTGAGAGGAGTATGAAATAAAAAAAATACATTTCTAAAGAAAACCCTGCATAATATGATCATTTGTGATATGATAACTGAATGAAATAACATTACACTGACAGCAACCATTACAGTATTCACAGCTCATTTGTGAATACTTGATAGACAATAAAGGTTGCAAAGCTATGTAATTCTAATCTATTTCTTTACCAAACCATGTTAGGAAAGTATTTTTTTCTGCAATCTGTAGTGTGATAATGTGAAAGCAAGACTAGTTGACAAAATGCTAGGTTCAAAAGACTCAACACTGTTACTCATAATCCTTGTATGTTTAGTTCTGAATACTGCTTTAAGTAATTATCATTTCAATCACATGGCATTTAGGCTTTTTTGTTCAACTGCATTACTCTCTGTGTCCACTAGGTGTCCTCAGTATACTCTTAATCTCTTGTATTCAGCCTTTCTGCACCTGATGCTCTTGAGTTTTTTTTTTTTCTTTTTACCTTCATTGCCCAAGTCCTGACACTCCTCCAGATGTGGACTTTCCTCTTGTTGCCTCAGCAGCTCCCGATCTTTCACCAGTCGATCCCTCTTACTCTGATGTTTGCACGTTTTCCCCAGTCCTGAGCCGTTGCAGGCGTACATCTCCGGTGTGCCTAAGCTTTCAGCGTCTTTCTCCACATCTTCTTGTTCTTGTTTTTCAATATCTGAAATAAATCACATATACTAAAGCCCTGTCCCCATATGATGAAGTTTTAAAAATTTTAAAAAGGCCAAAAAAAGTGGCACAATTCTTACAAGACACTGTTTCTATATTTAAATACAACTCCACACAAGGGAGGCAATTTTTCTTGTGGGGCCTTGTCTCATTATGTATGTTATATTGACCTTTCCAGCAAACTACTGAGGGAATTAGATGCCCTGGACAGGACCAATTAGTTTTGAGGCAAAGGATAAGGTTACAACTTCTCCCAGTCAGGCTTTTCCTGTCTGTAATATGCTGCAGCACAGACTGGTAGAGGACACATAAGTATATAGTATGCTGCGTAACTAACCTTGATGTGTAATTTCTGTGTATGACGGTGTCGGTCTCTGCCAGTACGAAGGCTGGAACGGGAAGTAGAACGGTCGCCGAATGCCATACTGTCCTGTGGGGAAGAAATGTTACATAATTCCTAATGTAACTTAATGTCAGAATAAAATATAGAAATGTATTTAAGGAGTTTTAACCTGGAAAGACAATGTCCAGGTACCAGGCCAGGAAAGCATAGAGTACAGCGTCAAACATCATCATGAAAATGGAGGTGAAGAACGAGTATGTGTCTTTCTCTAACGGACTGGTTTGAATGTTGTCCCACTGCAGACCCAGGCCCTGCTCCTCGTAACGGGACAGGTACTCCGTCCCAAAGCCAAAGGCCACAGGAGACAACAAGCTCTAGAACAGCAAAGAGAAAGTTTTTCCTTTAAGTTTCAAATAGTTTAGTAGTTTGATCTTGGGATCTTATGTGGTTTGTGCACTAATAATAGATGACAAAAAGTTCCAAAGTGCAATTAGGAAAGTGAGTAAGAAAGGGTTAATAAAGTCAAGCACTTCAGCAAACTCATTAAGTAAGTAATGATTTCCTTAATGGGTTTGCTGAGGAAGGATAAGGAAGAATGGGACATTTGTATTTATGAATATGTATTCAAAAGATCATCAGATCATTATAGCAGTAGGAGCACAGAATTGTTTAAGATAAACTGTAGGTTTTGAGCTCCTCCTGGTGCAGGAGATTGGGGATTTGATTCCCCTGAGGAGCAACTCCAGACTTAATAAATGGAGAAGGTTGTGTCAGAAAAATTTGATCTACTACCTTAGTCTACATTAGACTTTCGGATAGCTTTAGGCATATAGTGCACAATGTCTATACACCAACCCTTACACATTGTAAATCACTTGTTTTCTACATTTATTGCCCTTTAATTTTAGGCTCTGGCTTATTTCCTCTTAATACACTAACTGCCATCTGCTTGTATTTTACTGTATTCATTTGATTATGAGTATGTTTGGTGTGTCACTTTGGGCCAATCACTATTTACTAAATAAAAAATACAGCATATCTAAATGACAAGCAGATGGATTTCAGTCACAAGCCAAAGTGAATGTGAATATGGGTTGTATGTGTAGGCTAATACAAAATAAAATATGTTTACTGATGATCTCACTCAAACTCTACATAATATGCCTTTAAATAAACTCCTCTAATTATTCTATATGAGCATACTACACATGTGAATGGATTATTTTACTGTATGTTATTTCAAATATATGCTCCATAAAAGGGTCATACAGCAGCCAGTTTGATGTTCCTGGTGATGCGGTCCTGCCAGGCGGAGCAGAGGATGTGAGGCAGGTACAGAGTGAAGTAGATAATGCCGCTGCAGGCTGCTGCCAGGTTGGCCTTGTTAAAGAACACACTCATGAGGAAACACTGCATGATGGTGGCCACAGTGAACGTGAGCAGGAAGAAGAACACGAGAAGCGGGTCACTGTAGTTCAACACTTTCCCGCCCTGCAGAGAGAAAAATACACATTTAGAGGTGCTCCACAAGAGGGCACCATGAGACACGACAAAATATTCCCCAAAAACATTATGACTGTGATTGGTTTCAGTCTCACCATGATGATGAGCGTGAGCAGCGCCGTGCTGGCCGTCATCATGATAAAGCTGTCGATGAACCAGGTGTACCAGATGACCCCGCTGTCCACCCCCATGGTTTTAAGAGTTTCCTTGAGGCGCAGCTCCTTCTCCAGCACAATGCTCTTGACAGTCATAGACACAGAGTAGATCCAGGCCAACACCATGAACATGGGGAAGCAGCGGTTCAGGGTGATCATGAAGCTGGATGATGAAATAGTTTACAATTAACACTTTTGGCTCTGAGTTCAATTGTATTGTATTGTATTGTAAGTCATCGGTATGGTCTTGCATTGTTTATATTGTATACTCACTGCTCGTATTAAATGAATAGTTTGAACATAAGATGAAAATGCTCTTAACTGTCCTGGCAACATCAGGACAGTGCTGGGTGGGGCTCAAATGGTGGGACGGGGACCACTAGTGGTACTCAGGCTCCATTAAAGGGTACTAAGAGAGTCTCAGAAGTTTTTTTTAGATTAGATAAAGATATCGGTAAATCAAATCTTTGTTTCTCGGACCATTATCTTAGACATTTAAAGTTTAGCTCTGGCTTTAGTCCTAGTTTAGTCTTTGTTCAAGCTATTTAGATGTTACTCTGAATGGCACAGTACAGCACCTTCATACAGCATTTCATAGTACCAGAGTGGCAGTTACTTGATCTTACTTAAATTGGTATTTTACAAAAGCATAAGAGCTATATTATTATTACAGTGGTAAAGCGGCTGTAGTAGTGACTTAATCACTGTAAACACTTTTTTTTCTCAATTTCTTATTTATTTTTATTTTTTTTTTTCAAAAAATCAGTAAGTGGCTGAGAGCTCTTTCTTTTAAAATAGCTGTTCTGCACAATGTGAAGCTGAAAAAGGAAGAACCAAGGTTGACTTTGAAAGGGGCCAGTGACATAAGTGGAGCTTTAAAGTCGAATGGATTTCGACCCTGAGACTTTATGTGGGTGTAGTGGAACATTTATTTGAAGGTTGTATTAAACTTAGTGCATGTTTAGTTTGCAAAGGATGAAAACTTCAAAAGGGTGTAGTTTTTTCTTCCTCTTATATATCATTTGTTTTAGAATGACTAGATTATAATTTGCATTTGAGGAAGGATAAATGTTTACTCACAAGGTCGTCTACGTAACACGGATAAGGCATCTGCTGCACATAGACCCCCAGAGGCCAGTCGTTCCCCGTGTGAAGCTTAATGATGCCATGTTCGATCATGTCCTGTAGGTAAGCAAAGCCACCCCAAAGGTACCGCTGGTCCTCCAAAGGGTCCGCTCTGGGGCCGGGGTCCCAGTACCTTTACAAAAAAAAACAACAAAGTCAAAGGCAGCACTCAAATGAAACATGTCTAAGATCAACTCCACAGAGAAGTTTTGGAGTTCCTGTATTAAAAAGGTTTTAATAAATCATTAAAGACACATCTCTAATGATACATTCAACACATGTGTAGTGCTTTTGGGTAATAATAATACAAGTCACAGGCAAAACCTTGCAATCTGATGTTTCAGTTGCACAGACGCTGGACCCCCACTGGGTCCATTACAGGAGGCTGGTGAGCTGTAAACAGCTCAAAGTGTTTGTTCACCTCAGGAGCTATTGACATAGAGTCTGTTTATGAATGAGAGATCAAAGAGACAGGAAAAAGCATGTAAGGGCCTTGAGTAGGAGGATAAAAGGCCAGGTATTGAGTTAATACTGTATATAGAACCATCAAGAAACTAAAGAAACACACTGAGACCAGATGCAGTGCTTGAGGTGCTTTGATTTTTGCCTTTGGGTAAACGTGAAAAATAGCCTCATTAATGCACCGGTAACAACGTGGAACAAGAATCACTGCACTCAGTCTCTGCCTTCAAGTCAAGATGTACTTTATATTCCACATATACAGTATGCATACTGAAAATGGAGGCACTGACGATAATGAAAGGGCATAATATACAGCTCATGGTGGATGTGGATGTTTAATGAACTATATATGGTATGTATGAGTATATGTATAGGTTTGAGTGAATAATTGCACTGCTGTCTCCACAACACTGCACTGATATAGAGGGATGGAGATGAATAATGGAAGGAACAGTGCAATACCAATTCAGAAGTGAACTTGACCTTTTAGATGAAAATAATTACCAATGAATCATTAATAAGTCTTTGGCGTCTTGATTCCTAAGACGCAGCAAGAAATGAGTTAACATTCAATTTAGAACTTAATTTATTAAGTGACTGTTTGATTAGTAATTTATAAATGTTGTAGACTAACCACAAGTAACTATTTTAAGATGGCCATAAATGCTAAGATTGTCATGGTTCATACACTTTTTCTCTATGACCTCTCAATAATGTTTCACCAAAACTTCCTAAACAAAAGGTTACAAATGACAGTAAAGCAATATTATGAGATATTTGTTGTTGCTGATTTAAAAGGTTGTGCAGGTTTTTAATGCTCCATACAGTATCCTATATAAATCCTAATAATGAGGAATGATATAGAAACTGAAACCTCACGAATGTATTGTGAATAAAGGGGCATAATTGTTACATTTTCCAAACCCTTGACCAAAACCCTAGAAATGTATTTTTAATTTCCATGACATTTTGAGGTTTTTCATGTCTGTATTAACCCCGGATGGTAAATCTTGACCTTTGAGAGTTGACAAATATATTTTGTTGCACACATTACAGCCTAACCTGTCTTTGATCTTATTGGTGCGCTCCACTGCGTCGATGTCCATGCGGATCTTGTACTTCACATGCGACGGGACACTCGTTGTCCAGGGAAACATGTCCGTGAAGACCAGGCCGGCCCAGAACTTGTTCTCCTCCAGTAAGTGCAGCGCCTGGTGGATCATCTGGGACTCATCGGTGTAGGGCACAAACTTATCCAGGCTGATGCACTATGAGAACAGAGAACAAAAGAGGACAAGGTGAAAATATGTGGAATAACAGATACAAGGCAAGTCCAGTGTAAGAGCCGTTCCAGGAAAACAATGACGTGTCTAATTTGATTTTGAATAGGATTAGGTGCATGTCTCATTTGGAAACAGTTGGGATTAAAGTGACGTGTTCCAAAAGTGAAAGTCATGAATCATGAGTCCAGCCTGTTACACTCCAAGAGATGGGTCTCTCACATGAACTGGTCTTTAGAAGTGGGGAGTGTAGTTTTTAAGACCCACAAAGCAGATTGCAATTCCACAATAACTCTTTACAAGTTAATCTAACAGTGGTTCACTTTAAAATGCTTATTTTGTCTGCTCTAGAATTTGTAGAAACATAAACCGGAAGTAATGGAGCCCCTACTGGGTTCAATGAAGATTTAATTCTATTCTATTCTATTTCTCAAAGAAAGACAAATGCAAAGAGGGTTACACTGATGTGGTACATTGTTTAAAGCATATGTTTTCTGACTTGACTATAGACTGTACTACATTTTTATTTTACACTGCACCTTTAAGGCATTCATGAAGTCCTTGTGTCTGTAAAAGGTATCTATTTTTATGTCTGTGGTTGTGTGTGTGTATCATTAAAAAGTGTAAAAAAGAAAAACATGAAGTATAAAAGCCTTAAGTAGAAAACACACACAAAAGAAAGCTTGTTCATTCACACCCAAAAACCCAGAGTATCTCATTATCCAGAAATGTCTCTTCAAACACCTTAATCACATCTGAGATTTATCCTTCTGTGTTATCATCATTAATAACAAGGTGTTTAATATTGCCAGCATTAGCAATGTATAATTATGTTTCCTCCATTAGCTAATTAGGATTTAATATGTTAAGCCTGTAGAGCACCAAAGGGAAATGAATAAAAACCTTCATGCACAACATCACCATTTACTTTTAGTGACATGGATTATTGCATTTATTGAGTAATGAACATGTACACACTTTATAAAAACACCTTTTCTCTGGCTTCTTCATCGTGGAAAACATAAATACGCGGTACACACATACTACTCTGTTACCCTAAACCCCAATGTAAACCGTGTCCAATGCATCCTTTCACATTACTGTACAATACCCTCAGAGCGCTCATAGAAAAACCACAGAGCGCTTCCTATTCATCCTTATGGCTCCATACATTCACAACACAATGATGTCCCTTCAGAGATGTGCCGAGAAGAAACAGCCTCGCTGAAACACATGTTGCACAGGGACCTAAGGGTGAGAGGCATCTAGCACTGACCCTGTCCTGTTGTCCAACTCTAGTTGACAGCTGTGTCTAATTGGCTAAATCGCTGGGTTTTGTTTGTGAAATTCTCCTGAGTTGAACTTTAAGACAAAGCACAGATTGAAATTCCTTTGCTGATAGGGTTTCTCTCCAAAACCTCTCTTTAAATCTGATCGCACACAGTGAATGCGTGAAGGATGGCTGGACTCATTTGCCCTCTCTTCATTCCACATGCGCAGTGGTCCGTCAGCGCATGGCTGTACAATACAACAACACAACTCAAAGGAGGGGCTGACTCATTCCCATCTACTCTCCACTTTATCAAAGGCTTTACAATGGAGCCTGAGGAGGGGGTGACAGCCGGCTTGTTCTCCCCACCTTTCAACCTACTGGACGGAAAAGTGCCTCTATGGCCGCGTTAAGTGGCCCTCTGTGTTTCAAAGGGGCCTGGCTGCAATCTCCTGGGAGCAGACCAGGAAGAATGATGCTCCTGTCTGGGAGATTTACAAAAAGTCTTTAGGGTTTAGTCCTGGGAATGTGTGCTTTTTGGCAAATATCATCTGCGGTAAGTAAGAAAATAGACTAAACACAAGGGAGCTGGGCTACACCCCAGTTGCACAACCTTTAAATAACAGGCCAATGTAAACCCTTTTTTATTTATTTATTTTATTATTCTTTATAATCCCTTTATCAGCCTAAGGCCCAAAGCTGATGGGATGGGATAGGCTCCAGTCACCCGCGATCTCTAACGGGAACAAGCGGTAGAAAATAAATGAATGAATGAATGAATCCCTTTATTATCCCTGTGAGGTTGCTAATGCTAGAATCATTGTGTAATATATAGCATATAATAACATTATAGAATATAGTGTATATGCAGTGATATAAAATAGGATATACTTACAGCTGTTTAAAGGTGGACTGTGTAAAATGTTGTATATAACAAAAACAGACATGTGAAGTTCCACAGAAACCAGTGGAAGGAGACAGTTTCCTTCCATTACTTCCTATTTTTGTTCTTGCAGGTGCCTACAGAGGACAAACTGAGCACTGCTGAAGAAGAAGCACACTTAAGTTTCTTTTTGAGAACACATTCTGGCATAAAGGTTTAGGACAATTATGAACTAAAGTGGTTTTGTTTCAGAATAAAATCACCATCAGAGCTATTTCCACTGGTTTGCTTCATTATTATAGTTATATTTATATAGCGCCTTTCCAGAGCTCAAGGACGCTTTACATATCAATTATTCATTCACTCCACAGTCACACACTGGTGGTAGTAAGCTACATCTGTAGCCACAGCTGCACTGGGGCAGACTGACAGAGACGTGGTAGCCATTCCGCGCCTACGGCCTCTCCGACCAACACCATCAACATTCTAACACATTCATACGATCCATAGACAGCATGTCCTAGCAGGGCTACTGTAGCTGTTCACAAGTTCAAAAACTACACACGCCAAAACCAACAACAAGCTAAGGTAATACTTAATTTTAAATGAGGCTTATAATATAGCCATTACATTGAAAACAGCTCATCCTTTATAGTTGCTACTAGAAATAGAAATAACCTATGTCAGGATGGTTAACTAAAAACAAATCTAGTATACTCTGTGACCTTTAGGGGTTCCCAAAATTTTCAGACTGTGACCCACAAAACAACATTGTGAGTGACCCACGACCCTCCCAGTGTCCCCTGAGATGGTTGAAACTTACAAATGCTGTGACAGCTGCGCACAAGGCACAAGGTCTAAACAAAAACAGGCATAGCACCAACACAAAGAACACAACCAAAAAGACATATTATAATTCTGGTAATACAATTTCTCTTAGTTTTCTTACTTTTTAGTGCCATTTATTAGATTTTGTGTTGATTATTCTTCATATTGTCATTCCTGGCGATTACCAATTTACAAAAGAATCCATATTTACATTAAATGCCCTTTTTTATTTTATTTTGAGTTAGAATTTCTTTTGCCGACCCAAATAAAATCTCCCGCAACCCACTTTTGGCTCCCAACCCAATGTTTGGAAACCACAGGCCTTAACAACTCAAATTATCCCCAAACATCTCCATGTTTTATTGTAATGCACTAAGTTCAGTACAAAAGCAAAAAGTACAAAGCACTTCTGTCTTCTTTGTTTCCTATTCCGTCAGAATACAGATAGTTCCAGTAATTACAATGTCTAATTAAAGGCTCCAAGTCATTTTGAGTCAGTATTCGTCATGGTCAGGGGTGACTGTGTCTCTTACCTCTCCGTACTGATTAAACATTCGTATGACCTGGTCGGTGAGGTTAAAAATGTTCCTCCAGTCGAAGTTGACCATGCCCGACTCCCTCTGCTCCACTGGACCGTTGAACAGGAAGTTCAGTATGTCTTTGGTGGTAACGTTAGTGTCCTCCAGACTGTTGTCCATGAAATGTGTCACAGTTGGGTTTCTGAGGGTGTCCTGAAGAGACAGAGGGAGACAGGACAATACAATGTAATGCAATTAATTGTTATTTTATTGATCAAAGCGCTTTAAACTGAATAATATCCATACCATATTTTGTCATGTAACTTTTCTACCATGCATGAGTGGTATGTGTACAAGTTTGAAGTGGTATTTAAATATAACACATGTGTGGATGTGTGCTGGTGAAACAGGGAGTGGTCCATACTCGGATCATGTTCATCTGGACACTGTTGTGGAAGAAAGCCCACAGCTGAGGACCCAGTTCTTCCCAGGATTTGGCCATGTTTTTCAGCCTCTCGAGCTCCTCAAACGTAGTGTTGGCCTGTGGAAGACAACAAATAAAAAATGAACAAACTGTTTAAGACATTGATGTGGACATGATGGAATGTAATCTGAAATGATTTGCAGTGGTTTTGGCTTAATTATTGACAATCGTGGCAGATGTAGACAACAGAATGTGTTCTCCTGAATATTCAGTGTATACTGTATAAGATATAAGAACTGTTGTCCCGACTGGAATGGAAAAAGCCACTTTATTGCTAACATGTGGCTATGGTATGTTGATTTTGTGGCCTCAACAAGCAACTTTTTTTTTTTCTTGTGTTAGAGTGAAAGCAATAGGAGTCAGATGCTTATTCATACAGGCAGCCAAGTAAAGAGTAAATAGGAGATAACATAAGCTACTTTCAGTTCTCAGTTGTATATCGCTAAATGATTGGTCAATGGTCTCTACAAACTACTAAAGCTGCACAGTACACAGTATTTTTCTAAACAAAAGCAGCATCCATATGACAAAGAATTACTGTAACATTATGAACTTTGTTGTGATAGACATTCATTATTCGTACATCAAAAATAATGGCCCAATCAAAGCCTAAAATCAAACAGTGATCGACCAAATACAAATGTAAGTGGCAGCAGAGAAGCTAGTCCAGAGCCCTGCATTTCTTGATTGAGCTCTTACTCGGCCAAAAAGGACGTATATTGAAAAAAGACCACTAACAATGTTGATCCATATTATGTTTCTTGATATTAGGTTTAGACTTCATATATACAATAATTATTTTTTCATAAACCTTACTTATTGCTTCAGTTTTTATCCTTAAAGCAGAATTTTGTGTTGAGGGAAATGAAACAGGGTGAATAGAAAGAGAAGAGCATAACAAGAAGACAGAGTCTGGATGTGGCTCTGCTTACACTCTTTAATATCTTGTGGACAGCAGGAGAGTCGGGGGTGTACAGGATCTTTCCCATCAGCAGGGGCTTGACTGAACTCCATACAATCTTTGTGACAGGGTTAGACTCCAGAGTCTCCATCACGGCGTTGCAGAAGGGGGCTGTGGGGAAACAAAAACACAACTGCCACAACCGAGCGCAAGAAAAACAAAGAAATAGTGTTATATAGTTTATTTCAGGACGTACTGGCGGACTCATCATAGACATAGCTGTGGCTCTTGGTGCCGTTGACTCCCAGAAACACCTTGTAGTTGTTGTCCTCGTACCAGTTAAAGGACAGGACCCTGGAGCCACCCCCCTCTGGGTATCCACAGAACAGGCTGGACACACTGGACATGAGCTGGGTGAAGGTGGACGGCCCCCCGCTTTGGAACAGAGGGGACAGGGCCTTGAGCAACTCCTGAGAACTGTCCTGTCCAATCAGCTGTAAGTCACACCCAACAGAGAAAACACAAGACCTTTTCAATGAGCCCTAAAACAACAACGCCAACCTTTCTTATTAAGAAACACTATGTAACTTTATATCTTAAAATACCGAGAGAACTCTACTTTTCTTAAAACAACAATCTGTGTAGTTCAGTGGAGACTACTGCTTTCTTTCAACACATCTTACTTTGAACATAAAATGTATAATGAGACATAAAACTGAACTGCTGCAAACACAAGACTGTTAGAGGGCCTAAAAAGCAACAAGAAAAAGGTACAAAATGTTGTAACATTTGTGGTAACTTCAGTTTTTATATATCATGAGAGTTGTGTAAGAGATAAGGCTTAAGAAATGGGGGTCAGACTGGGGACATGTATGAGACCTGTTTTTTAGAAGGAAGTATGATTTTATGAGATAAACATTATGTTGAAAAGTGATCATCTGGTTATTCGGCGCACACCCTGCTCTCGTTTTCCAGTTCGGTGATGGATGTTCCCTCAACATGAGCGCTTGTGCAGCAACACCTTATTATTAGTCCAAGCACAGACTAGTGTTTATGGATACACAAGAAGGATGACTTTATTACAGTGCTACAATGAATAATACCCCTCCTGCTACAAACCTTGGATCATGTATATAATGTGTCCTTTTGTATGGTGAGGGTTTATGGTGGATATTCATTTCACTCTGACACAGCTGCTGTAATAAAACATGGCTTTTTTCGATAATGTTTAGCCTCACGGCCGCCTCATCTTAAAAGGCAGAAATATAAATGTGCGTCTCTTTGACTCCTCTGATCAGCTTTGAGTTATTTGACCTTTATCAGTAAATTATATACAAAAAAAATCACATAATTCATATGAAGGGAATGTCTAAGAATAAACAGCCATTGGAAAACAATAGTTTGAAAGATAAGCAAACATGTTGGACTGTCGCCTCGGTCACATGACGGGGACAGTCGGGGGTGAACTAAATATCCTCCAATTGATAGAACCAAAATAGCTGCACCCAAGTATGTTTCATTTCCCTTTAAAACGAGGACAACATTTCTTGGACACATTTCACAAAGATAGATTTTAGCTTCCCACCAAAACAATTGAGATTTGAAATAGAGTTTGAGTTTTGGTCTGACTACTACTCAATGAAGTTGTGTTTTGGGAAAAAACTGGTCAAACAAATAACAGCAAGTCCTGAGTTCAACTGAGGCTAAGGTGGGCTGATTGTATTGAAAAAGGAAATGTACTTTTTGACTGATGTGCTAAATATTTTCAGATGACTCATGGCTCTTCTCTTTCAGCACATTTGAACGCAGGTGTGTACACACTCCCTTTTCCTTCTTTTCTCTCCGTATTTGTTATTTCTCACACACTAATTCGTAAGGAAGGAGATGTGGGTAATGAGAGCTTTTCCCTGGCCTTCCTGTCACCATGGCGATCCCACTAGCCCACCCACAAATGTGTCACCTCCGAGGAATGCCTCTGCGTCTCAACCCTGACAGAGGTGACGATGGAGTACGTTCGCCCCAGGGAGCAGGCGAACGTGCCGAAACACACGACACTAACCTGTCGGCGTCAGAGCTTCTGCTTTTTGTTTGTGAAATGGGGACAAATTAAACACATCTTGATTGACGTGAACACCCACAGCTACATCAACGACATATACAGTAGGCCTTCATTTACAGAACGTAGTGTGGTGGCTACATACAGTCCACTCCACTCAATCTGCGCCATTCTCAAGCAGCGGAAAAGCCGTGTTTCCTGCTTTCGCTAAAAATACTAAGGCTCCTGATCCTGCAGCTCTGAGGCCCGGGAGAGAGCTGTGGAAGGGACTTTGATTGGACTTTCAAAAAGCACTTACGACTCTGACATTCTCCGATGCCACTTTGAGAACGCGGCCCCAGTAGTGTAGGTCGATGCCCTGGGAGCTGCCGTCCACGATCTGAGGCATCTGGGGAGGGAGAAGTCACAAGACGGGTCAGAAAGACAGGCCTGAATGTGTTGAAATCAGATGAATGCTGAGAGAGATTACACACTAGCTCTTTGTTCTTTTGCTTAATGACTAACAGTGGGTAAATAAAACATTCTCTGGTGATGGCTGCACAGAAACAAAGATCAGTATCTGGAAAGAGGTCAGTCAGGAGTCAGGAGCATTTTAAAATAAGGTAATGAGGTAAGTTTTTGGGGCAATACAACAACATGGATTCCCTTAATGTCCTGAAATTTAGGTCAAATGAAATTTACCCAATTAGCTTTGACCTTGCAGAAACCAGTTAACTTTTTTTTCTTGTGTTTCATTCTCCTACAATAACATTTTGAGAAAGTCCCGAGCAGTAGGTGTTAGAAAATGCCTGGTCAGGGCTGGAGTGCAGAGGGCTACGGAAACCCTGAATGCCAAGAAAAACACGCACATGAGATATCCTTCCTCTCGCATTCCTCGCTCCTGCCTTTTAGTGAACGCAGAGGAAGGAGGGAGGCAGCGGGGGGTGGAGGAGGGAAAGCGAGGGAATAGGAAAAGGTTAGGATGTGGGGAGGTGGTGACGAGGCAGAGGTCAGAGTGGTAACGTTGGTAAATTTAATCAGATGGCTTAAATATGTAAAGGATTATTAGGCAAAATAATAGCAATATCTTCTTTGAAGCTAAATCAATCATTATAATATAGTTTCATGTATAGTTTATGTATGGTATAAAAACATAGTAACTTTCCAAAAAACACTTTTTTGAAAAAGTTACAATAATATCAATATAAATAAAAAGAAGAAAATGTATGCTTTTTCTACTACAAGGACATTTTTAAGTGGTGATAAAAGCCACAAGTTTCATAGATTATGTTTTTTTATAAGTCACAAAAACAGAGGTAATCAAAAGCCCAGAACATCTCTGCCTTTTCTTTCAAACCACTGTTTAATGAAATATCGCTTGCCAACGCTCACTTATAAACTGCCTACCCCTGCTTGATTTCTGTAAGGCTCCAGCCCTGGTCATGTACAGCTGTATTTGAAAATGAGGCTCGAAAGAAACTAGGGAGTTGCTTTGACTGAAACAAATAGAAAGAGAACATATTTAAATGACATGAAGGACAAGTATTAAATAAAACATTTCTAAATGCTCTTTCAGAGACGTTTCAGCACCTGGCTGACAGCACAAGTGAAAACATCCACAAAGATCCGAAAGCGTGAGTCATTGCATTGATCAGTCAAAAGTCCATTAAAAAAAGACTTTTAACTAAGATCGCACAACACCATTCTCACCATCTCTTTGTTGATACACTTTTAAATCAAAACTAAAAATGTAAGGAATGATAGATGACTCATTTCTACACAGTCTACAGTATATATACAATACATGCCACATATGGTCTTTGTATAACAGGGAAAATCAAAAAGCAGCACGATGGGACCAGATACAGGTTACATTCATTTTACATTTACAGACTTACATAACAAAAAATGGTAATGTTTGACAGAGCTAATAGTAGATGCCTGTGTGTTTCAGGTTAATAAATATTTGCCTGGTGCATGATAAGAGTCAGGAATATTGTACAACAATAATTGTACAATATTGTCTGCAAAAAAGTTACTACTAAAGTAAATGTGATTAGTTATCATTATTACAATATTATTGATCACAATATTGACACATTTCTTAGTCAACACATATTTCCAGAAGTCCCGGCAGCCTCTGTTGGTTGGCCTTTCCCTTGGCACAGATGGGTCATGTATTTATTCCAGACGCAGCATAGTGTCCTACAGAGAACCTTAGAGGGGGTGGGAGGGGCCGAGCTAAACCCATTAGAGAAGCAGGCCAACAGGGATAATGCCCAGTGCTTGAGCCAGTCACCTGAAAGGCTCAACGTAACCCAGGGAAACACACAACAATTACAACACGTTGAAATAAAGTTTATTTTGTTAAATTTTTGTCCAACTTAGATGTTACTTTAATTCATATCTTTCTGCTTTTTACATGGTCATGTTTGAGATATTAGTTAAATTACTGTAAACACATCTGAGTCTTGGAACCTCAATCTTCCACAACATGAAGACAGCTGATTTTTTGTGAATAAACACAGACAAAATATAGTGTCTACAAATATTTAACAAGGGAGCGCAGATAGAACAGCAGTAAGGATGTGTATGTGTCTCTGTTTGAAAGGCTACTAACCAGTTTGAAGATTTTGAAGAAGTCCAAATTAGCGTACAGCACGTCCTCTATCTCTTGCAGGCTTTGCTGGCTGAGGGCGCACATGGCGTTCCTCACACTGTGAAGACCCCTGCGACTGGGGAAGATGATGAAGCGCTCCAACAGGGCCTGGCTGCACGCTATGTCCTTCAGCTGGAGGTCTGGGATCCCGTAGGCGAACTGGATCGCAGAAAAAAAGAAAAAAATGCAGATGTTTAAGTACAGATGATAACATTTTGAGGGAAAAGGTAGAAAGGGTGTTTCAATACTTAACCTGTTCTAGTCGTAATTGTGCGTTGACGAGCTGGTAGACTACAGAGTCAGTGAAGCGGGTGTCTCTTAATAAGAAGGAAGTGAGAACCTCGTCGTCCTTCAACATGTCTTCTATCTTCAGTCCACGGCCTACACAGAAAATCAGAGCAGAAATGCTTCACACTAGTCAAACAAACATGGCTGGGGTGGTCTTTTTGGCTTGAATATTACAAAGTTAAATAAAAAATGGTTAGTCAGAATGAGTCTTACCTGACATTACAGATGGGTTGATGCGTAGGGTCTCCATGAAGTTGGAGAAAGATAATCATTTCGTGCCAAAGCCTGCGCAGGTGGTGGACCTCGGAGTCGTTGAGGACAAGCTCCTGAAGATCCGCGTAAAACCGAGCCAAACTGGAAGATACAGAAACAGAAGAATTATAAATGAATACAATATAATGAATGAAAAACCTTGGCATCTCTTGCAAAATTTCTTGAAAAGTCATGTGTAGTTGAGTCCTCATGCACAATATTTAATAGTGGATGGGAGCAGAAGTTTAACATTTCTTCCTCTCCTCTATTCTCTGTTCTTATTGAATGGCTTATGTTTTTGTTCATTTTCTTTGTTGCAAGTTTTAAAGAAGAACAATCTTCTTGTAAGCTATTGCTAAGAAAGAACTTATTCTATTATAGAAAATAATCTTCCAGGATGACTGTGATTTATTTTATGTGTGCAATTTATTCATAACGAGTCCTAAAATGGCTCATCTGGGGAAGTACATATCACAACACGCATATTTGGTTCCTGGCTCTGGCCTGTTATCAGTTTATTTTTTTAGTTATACTGTGAGGCCCCAATAAAAGTAAGAGGATTATTCTCAAGTGCCAGCTTCATAAGCATACAACAGCCGTTTGACAATATAACATGTAATAAAATACAAGGTTTAACCAGATACGCAACCATAAAAACTAATCATTATTGAATATATATATATATATATATATATATATATATACTAACAGTATACAATAAAATATATGTATGGTGTAAATGGAAAGAACCTGTACAGCTTGAGATGTTTTTTTTAATGCTTTTCTATTTGTAATAGAAGCTTTTGTCAAACTTAAAACTATGTCTTGCTTTACCAAACAAGAAGTTCTTTATTCTAGTAGCATGTGAGCTTGAGCTATATTGTCCTCCTCTGGTTGTTCCTGAAGCTTCTTTCTACTCACACTATGTCTGTCAAATAAAAGGCTAAAGAAGACCCACAAATAAATTCATTTCTTTTTTTCTTAAATTTTTATGGAAACTAAGTTCAGTCAAAATAAGAGGTCAAACCCACAGACTAAGGTCATGGCACCTGCTGACCTGTGTGATGAAGCATTATCACAAACACTAGTTTAATATAAATATCATTTGTTAGTGTCTTGGCATGTGTCACACACTGAATACTTGACTTACGCGGAGTTGTTGTAGTTGGAGACCACCCCCGGAGACTCCCCTCTGGTGGGGTATCTGAAGCAGGGGTTGTTGGCGTTGCAGAAGATGCCCTGGATCCAAGGCAGGATCCCAGCTGAGGGCATGGCCTTGTTTGGGAAATGACCTGGAAAAGCACCAAATACAATAAAAACTGTGAGTGCTTCTGATAAACCCATTTAATCCCATATTTTTGAAATGTTAAAATTGATTTATCCATGTATTGTTAATTTTATTGTTGAAATTTTTTTTGATTATAAGAGCATGTAAAAAAGTGAATCCTAGATCATTTAGCCTTTTTACAAAACCAAATAAACCCATAAATGATTTTGTTTTGGCATATATTTAAAAATCCATAGGTGACACTCATCAACACTAATTGCTGATAAAAGTGCATCAGCAAACTGTGTATGTGTCATAATAAAAGTCATGTAGTAAAGCTGAACTTTTAATATATATTTCCACATTTTCTTTTCAAACCACACACTTGGTGATCCTCCATGCCAAATGTCAAAATTGTAATTCATATTTTCCAAATTGTATGTAGAATTTAGTAACTATTTAAATCACAAAACAATAAAAATGTAGAGCCGTAAAACTGAAAAAAGGCTTGTCCTTGTATTTAATGGCATGTTGACTGTTATTGCAGCCACTAGTTCAACATATTATTGCTTTTCTTGAAGATGACTTGTATGTGTTCTATGTAAAAACTAAAATGATGTCCTTACATTCATGTTGCTGGTAAAGTGGATTAGCCTTTCTCAGCCACACCAGACCAATAAATAAAACCACAGGCCAGAGGATTTCCACCAAGAAACGAATCTGGACAGAAGTAGTCAAGTAAGTAGTAATGTACCATAAATGTCCATAAAAGTGCAACATCAAACTATCCTCACTATTATTTTGATTTCATGCTGTGGATATGTTGTATACCTTCTGCCTTTTGCGGAGAGTCCAGTTCTTCCACAGTAACAGGCGAATCTGAGAGCCTGTCTTCATCGCGCCACAGCTAAACCCCTGGATGGGGTCATGAGACAAGCCTGGACAAAACACAGCTCCATCAGTGTCTACATTTAGACCCCATTAACCCTTTATAGTGCCTTCAATTTTTCTGCAATGACCTGACTCCTGAAACTTTTATAAATTATCCTCAGCTTCAAAACTACTTTTCTACTGTTTTATAAACATTTTTTTTAAAAGATGGAGATAGAAGTATTTTCATTTGGACTGGAAGCTAAATCCTTAAAGGTGAAAGAGTCAGTGCAAAAAAAAAGTCTAAATTAAAAATATCTGACATGATATACCCAATAGTTTTGGGCCAACTCTTACATGTGGCCATTTTAGCGACACTAAGACCCATCCTCGTCAAATCCACATTACATACAGAGGATATGTACGTGCAGGTGGCCTTCGAGAAACACAGAGTAATTTGTTTTTCAGAGTGACATGTTCAACAGATTACTTCCTCTTTAGAGTCAGACTCGGGGAAAAAAACAATACAGAGAAGACTGTAATGCCAAAACAGGAGAGCGTACACTATCATTATGTGTCTGACTGTTCTCAAATTACACCATAACACAAACAGTAATTACACCTGACAGCCCTTCCTGACACATAACTGAAGTCAGAAATAGACAGTGACGTGTTGGATGTTCAAAGATAAGATACCCACAAGGTGAAAAAAAGTCTTACCTCTTACTTAAAGTTGTATAAGTGAAATAAAACCCAGGAAAAAACAAGCTCACAATTGAAATGAAATGGAGGAAAACATTAAGCAAAGGTGGAGTTGTGCGGTGTGTCTTATAGCTGCCACTCTCTCTGAAGCCGGTGGGTCAGCAGGCAGCGCTCCTAATCTGATTCCTCTAATCTCTCCAGCTCAACGTGGGCCAGTCGGCAGGAAAAAAAGACAACAGTCATCCATTTTGAGTCAGAATTAGGGGTGTAGTATCTGTGAGAGGATCCTGTTGGAGATGAACAATGAGTTGTATTTGTAAAGATGTTTGTTTGTTGAAAGGAAATGTTCAACCTGTAGTAATATTAATATGGACTCTTTAAACTAAGAATGGGTAAAATAATGCAGAATGTTGGTGAAAGGTAAGAGGTTTATTATAATTTGGGCTCTTTCCTGAACATTGTTGTTCTAATGGAGTAGTTGACAGATGTTATGATGTAAGATAATGAGGAGCTTTGGAAACCTGCTTTAACAATTACCGTCAATTACTGTGCAACAAAACAACAAACAGCTTACCCTACAGCTTCGGTAAATTCAAAGCTGATCCTCCTTCTACCTTTGTAACGTCTTAGCTCAGTGTTTCCCAAATTATTTTTAGGGGACCCATATTTTAGCATCCTTTTTGGAGTTTTGGGTATTTTCAGCTTAGTTTTCTTCTTTTCAGATACAAAGTTATTCCTTTTGATGGTATTTTATTAAAGTTTTGTTCCTTTTTGTGTTTTGATAATTCTTTGCAGTGTCATACAGTTTTTCAAATGCAGCTATTTTTTTAAATGCCCATTGGCTTTGACAAATAACTTTATGGATTTTTTTATTTATAATTTTTTGGTGACCAAAATAAAATCACACACAACCTACTTTTGGGTCCTGACACAATGTTTGTGAACCAGCTCATTAAACAAACCTCAGTGACTCAGCATTAATCTCTTGGTCTTTAAAGGATTATAACCATAGATTGTAAATAAGAATGGATGTAACCTGCCCATTGTTCCCCTATTCACCAATGTTGTCATTATGACAGGGCAATAAAATGGCAGTTACATCCGGACTTTTCGGCTTTTACTCCAAGTAAAACAATAGTTTTTAGATAGTATAAACGGACATATTAATCAAAAATTCACCCCCAGAGTTGTCATGTAGTAAAAACTTAGCTCTAGAGACTGGAGCTATCTTTAGAACCAGGCTGTAAACATGAGTTTTATACTTGTAAAGTCACCATTGGGTTTCTCCTTATATTTACGCTGCCCTCTGGTGGACGGCGGTATATCACCGTAGTTCGCTGTAAATCGCCGTATGGCAGCGCCTTACACGAGGACCGTTTAAGAGGTTCCATGAGAGAGGCTTGATTATAACCAGTATTGTCAGTGGGTAAAGTTGGACCATGAGTTTATAAAGAAACAAAGCTTGTTTGGGACAAGAAAGAAAAAAAACGACAAATAAAATCCACTTGAAACAGAAATAAACAGTTTGAACTACATTTTTAATTTGCAGCAAGAACTGTTGCATGTCATTCGTTTTGTGAAACCACAAGAATGTGATAAAACAAAATCAAACATGTAGTATTTTTGAATCACGTAAACACATAAAGACTTGACTTAATGAGAAAAGATTGTACCAATCACTGACTACTTTGGATATAATTTATAGGACAGATATGAGGAACTTCTTAAAAATTCAAAATATTATGTTAAAATACTTAATAACATATATTCCTCGAGGAATAAAATACAAAATGATGCCGTTTTTAGGGCAACATTTGAGAATTTGAATCTGCAATAAGTGCATATTGATTACAATAAAATACAATTTACTTATAGTACGAGGAAATTATAGGTTTCTTAAGAGACTGATATTATCCACATCACAGTCTTTGGTATAAATATAACATTTATGCATTTCTTGTTTAAAAGAGTTGTCCATGGCATTTTATCTTATTTTAGCAGAGCAACCAAAAACATCGACATGTAAAAGAGAATATATTATAACACTTGCAAGGTTTGGCTTTCTCACACCTCTCTCCTCCCGCTCTTAGCTTGTTTTATGAAAATGTCTCTCAGTTTTCACTCTGGCACTGAAATATTCAGATTTATTTACAAAAGAAGGATGTGTTTGGCTTTAGACAAAATGCGCCTCTCTGTGTTCGAGCTCTTCAAGCCGCCGCGGTCTCAGTCTTTGGTAAACGGCTTTAGTCTCGCTGGGGCTGATGTCATCGGGGCTGCTCGGGAGAGGAGACTGCGGCGGGGACATGGCGGCCGAGTCAATGGCGCTGTCTGTGGAGTCCTGGGATTGGAGTTTGATCTGTGAGGGGGCAGGGGACGGGGTCACTACCAGCTCAGGGTCAGCAGCCGAGAGCGAGGTGGCAGTAGTTGTGGTGGTAGTAGTGACGGTTGTAACAGTTGTAGTCCAGTTCGGAAGTGTCCTCATTTTGCTGTTCGTTGAAACAGGGGGTGTATAAAAAGTCCCAGGTGGGGGCTGAAGAGTCCTGGGTGCCCTGAGAGTTAGTGGAAGTTTTGGTGAGCTGCTCGAGTTTGGATTTTCTGTGTCAGGTTCCCTTTTAGTCCACAGCGACGCCATGTAGGGGCTACTGGAGAAAGTGGTGCTGAAGCTGCTTGTGGTGGGGGCCACAGAGGCAGTGGTAGTTGTTGGGACAGCAGAAGAAATAGTTTTAACAGGTTGTGCCCCAGAGTTGGCGGAGTTGGCCACAATCATAGCAGTCCTGGGGGTAACGTCATAGTGCTTGTACTTCCTGTCCCACGTTCTCCTCTGCATCGTCTGCGTGTCGATGAAAGGTGTGATGTAGTAGGTGCTAACTCTAGACGAGCCGCTCTGACAGACTTTCTCGGGCTCGGGTATCTCAGGTATTGTTTCAGAGACACTGTCCCGCTCGGTGACATTAGCAGCAGTGTTTCGGTTATTCCTCTCGCTGATCTGGACAGGATTGGGGAGCCGTTCCAGAGGCATGCTGATCGGACGAGAAAACTGTCTGGTCCGCGGAGCTCGTAATTGGACCTTCTGGGCCAGTGTGGTGGAGGGGACGGTGACGGTGATGGTGCTGGGACGGCCGAACACTAACGTGGACCTCTGAACGTCTGCTCCTGTTGAGGTCTGGATCCCATTGGGTTTGTCGGAGGCGTCTGTTCTGTCTGTTCCCGGCTGGACCTCCTCCACTTCTCCCAGGATGTGTGAGGAGGGTATCACTGACGAGTATCTTTTGTACACTTTGGAACCCTAGAAGGAAGGAAGAAAATCCTTTTAGAAGATCCAGTAAAATATAATTTTTTAGTTTGTTTATTCAAAAATCATATTGACACTTGTTATTACTACCATAAGAAAACAATCTGGAAAATCTGTATCCAGGAAATAATTTTGTTTGTATCTACATATATATTCAACATTTAGAATCTAATACTATCATAAAGAGCAGACTGAGTGGTCCATGTGAGGAAGCAAAGATTGGCTTGTAGACAAAACTAACATTATTTAATATCAGTTATACCGTTTGTTGTAAGTGACTTTACGTGACTTTTACATTTCCTATGTACTTTACTTTCAGCTGCTGCAGCTCTTGGTTACGTTTTCCTTACACAAGAGATCTGTGATATTAGTGGGACGTTTTACTTGAACAATTTTAATTTTCTAAGGTTGCAACCCCGTCTGGTTAGGTCTGAACCTTTATACAGTGCCTCACACTCTTTATGGTGTTAAAAGTTTCTACAATTAAGTGGCATTTACCACATGACAAGAAAACATAGACATAAATCCACAGTCTTTACTTCAATTAAATTCTGTAGCAAGGGTTTGAGTTGGACCACAGCCTACACAATTGTCAATGTGGCAAAATCTGGTTCAAAACCTCCCAACTGTATGAGCTAGGCCTAAACCTATTCCGCAACCTACTGTTTATAGTGTTGACACTTGGATAAATTATTTTGTCTCTGAATAATAAGCAGTTATGTTAAAGACAATTAAGCACTACTTTCACGATCAGTCTGTCCTTACCTCTTTGATGTCCATGAGTGAGGTGGAGTGTCTGCTGAGTCTCTGGATCTTCTCCAGAGGGGTGAGTTTAGGGGAGGCCTGACCGACTGTGGCGATGTCAGAGCCGGGCAGCGACATTGAATCAAAGATCATATGGAAATGTCGCACCAGTAACTCCACCATCAGGGCCTGGTAGGGGTAGTCCACCAGGGAGGACAGGGACACTTCGGCGTCCGTCTGCCGGGGTTTAACCAGGGTTGGGCCAAAGATAATGCCCAGGTTACTTGCGGTCATTTTGTTCTCCTCAGCCTGTCCAGTCACTCTGTGGAGTTCAAAATAGATCATTGGGCAAAGGCATATTCCTTTAAGTAGTATTTTAAAAAATGACTCAACCCAACTAAAAATAGTAACTTCCTCTGTTACAAGGGAGTCTTAGTTCCTCGTGTTTAGTCTTGGCATCACTGCATGGAACACTGACAATAAAGAAAGAGGAATAGTTTGGATGTTTTTGGTCATCACCTGTTCAGATGTGCTATTAAGTAACGCAGAGTCCTGTAGTTGGCTGTGGGAAGCTGGCGGAGCAGGTCTCGGATCTTGAACATAACTCTGTTGAGCTCAACACTTGGCACCTCCTTTGCTGCCGTCTGAGTGTTCTGATGTTTAGCAACCTCCTCCACAATCACCCTCTGACATTCTTTGGCCAAACCAATGAATTCATTGTAGTGCCGATACAAGATCAGTGGCTCTGGTAACTGCCCACAAGGAAAAATATTATTACATCAGTACAATTAATTTAAAACCTATAAAACTATTTTATTTACAAGAAATGTATGTATGGATTTAAACTCACCTGTCGCAGGTAAAGTTTAAGGACGTTGCCGATGTCGTGGGGTGAGAGGTCGGACAGCTCAACTAAGTCTTTGCCATTTTCAAATGCCTGACAAAGCTTTTCAACACGAGATTTAGCACCATTCACTCTGTAAATTCCCTTGAGTAAAAAAAGAAAGATATTTTTCACTTAAAATCTAGTATACACCACATGTTCCCTGATCAAGTGACAGAAATTGGCCTCAACTGATCTTGAGAAGCAATAAAAACTTACCTTGATGTTGAGTGCTCGACTCTCAATCTCAGACGTGCACTTCTTGATGATAAATGGGATTCCATCTGGGCTGTTTTTTGCTGCTTGGGCAAAGTCAATCCCAAAGAGCTGCAGCCTGCCCTGGAGCTTCTTGTGCCCACACTGAATGGCAAGCGTCTCCAGACACTTTTTATGGCAGGCCAACGAGCACTGTTAACGAAAGGACAAAGAAATAAGATTATAAACCAGCTCATTGCAATAAACCAAATGGTCAAATGAACAAAAGAAATTATAAAAATGATGTACCTCTTCGCACTCTGCTCCGTGGAAAACTACCAAACTGTCACATTCCCTACACTTAGATGGGGCTCGCAGTTTTCGTAGCCTGTGTGTTTGGGCAGCTTTGGACATCTGAGCATTTCGGAAAGGACCAGGAGAGCTTGCCGTTTCTGTCACCATCTCTGCCAGACCTGAAATAACAACCACTAATAAGAATAAGACCCAACTTTCACATGCTCTCAAGCTAAAATATTTCCATTAACAAAAACTTTGCAAAGTTTCAATACACCTAAAACCCTCTTTCGTTACATAGAGATTTGCGGTCCTTGGCTTCACCCTCAACTTCTCTGTTACTGTAAACACGAGCCAAAACTAGTTTCTACATTAGAGGGCACACATCTGTCAGAGAGGAAGTAAGCACAGCCAAATGAGCATGTACTAATGTCGCACCATTGTCAGACGGCGATGGTGGCTCCCTCTCATCTAGGTCATCAGCAGAAGACATTGTCCCAGTGGATGGAGTCCTGGGCAGACGCCGTTTAAAGTCTCCTATACATCAACAAAGAAAAGAGAAACCACATGAGTAGATTTAGTGCTAAATGTGCTCCAGTTTCTAGTTTACACAGTTTCACAAATCCTTGGTTGAGAGGGAAGTATATGTGTAAAATCAGGATGTTGTACTAAAGACACGTCTAGATGTAGTTATTATGTTATTGTTCAGGTTTTTGTGCTTGGGTGCTGTTTTTATGATTGCATATCTTAAAAATGACTAATGTAAAACCACGTACCTGGGCTGGCTGTGGGGGAGTCCATGGACCGAGACTCGCTGCTGCCTCCAGCGCTCTCTGAGTCACTGCACATGCCGCTTTGGCTGCCCTGACTCCCAGATAACCAGGCTCTGAGTGGAACCTGGTTCCTCATAACTGCAGAAAAACAATTCAAACATCAGCAAGGCATAAACAGAGCACAGTGTCCACAAAGAGGAATGGCAGCCCTCCTTAAAGTTATAATCTAAAACCGTTTCCATGACTCAGAACACGAGGCCAATCCCTAGAGGCCAGTTCCTCATAGACTTATACAGAAACAGACATGGTTCAGCCTAAGCTTGGGCTACTTTAATCTAAGTTGTGTTTTTCCCTTTGCTGTTTCAAATTCAAAAAGTGCCCTTAAGTGTCTCTCTTCAGTTTATGTGACTTCACATCAGTAACTCAACAGCCCAAGGAAATGTTTTAGTTTGTTTACGAGGTCTGTCAGTGCAGTTCGGCCTCTTGTTTATAAATCTAACCTGTTCGGTTTGAGGAGGCGTCCACATCGTCTCCGCTCAAGATGTCACAGGAAGTGTTAGATGCCTGAGACAGGTTCCCATGGGACGAGTGAGTACTGCCCACTGACCTTTTGTTGAAAATAAACCTGAAGAAAATAAATATATTTAGGTCTCGTAATCAGTGGGGCTGAAAAATATAAAAAACACACAATAGGCAATGACAATAATTGTATTTCCACTTGGGAAGAGTTACTCAAAGATGTACACTTCTAGGCTAATTCACACCGGCCTCACTGATGCCACTAACTTTCTCATTCCTTCTAAACCTTAGAGAAGCTAATTATTTTGAGAACCAAAGCAAGATATCCTGGCCCCTTGAAGACTATATACAACATATAACAATAATGGAAATTGAAAAAGTCCCATGTTGATGTTGCAGTAATCCTAAGTTTGTAATATACTTTGCACCTAATACACAGAATGTTGAACAAATGATACAGAACAAGCACCTTGGTAGTTACTGTGGTGTATACTGCTATTACTCAAACTGAAACTAAATTTAAAAAAACAAAACAAAAACAAAAATGGGGTTTTGTGCAACAGACATTTCACAGTTTCCCTTTTTGAGTTGCCATAACCAACTTGACTATCATGTTTTGTAGATACTGTACATAAAGCCTATGTTTCTCAGTTTTTGTAATAAATGTACTTTTCCTTTTCTTCTTATATTGTGCTCCATTTGAGAGGAGGCCAGTTGGCAAGTTAAGGAATTTCGGGCAAATGTATGAAGTTTATACATTATACATTTACACACAAACTTTGAATTCCCCACTAAATATCTTCTTCTTTGCTATACATGTCTTTCCAATGTGGATACTGAACTTATACAAAACATACAGCAGTATGTTGGGAGCCAAGGATTTATGTTAAAGCCAACACACATTTATTAGTAATTGCAAAGTACATTTAAGCACATTTTAAAGCATTCCCTATTTTCATAATGACAGTATATGTGAGTGAGAAGCTGAGATTGACACTGCTCGTGTAGACGGCTCAAAACCGACAACAGACTCTCACGCTTGCAATCTCCCCTGCTGCATTCAAACCGAGCTACAGATATTTCCTGAGGAAGGGCAACAAATTCAGCCTGCATTCTGCCTCCCCTTGATTCTCTCTCAACACTTCCTTCTGCAATGACTCACTGTTACCTTGTGCTGAAAGAAGCAGTGAGCAATACAAGATCTAAAGGGTGGGAGTAACTGGAGGATTTCAAAACACTGTCCTCTAAACCTCAAGTTATTCTGAGAAGCACAAATACAACATACAAATACAGTTGACAATGAAAATGCCTCGGGGCCTTGTACCTGGTATTGTCTGAGGAGATGGACTCTGAGTGCACACGCTCTATAGGTAAATTTCTAGGAAGGTTGCGGACAAACTCTGCGTAGCACTCTCCGGGCTCGTACATTTTGGCGCTGTCACTCAGAGCCTGATAGTGAGTGGGCAGTGAGACGTTCTGGGCCTGCTGCATTTGAAACCAGTTCACCGTCATCTGGGGGAAAACAAAATAGACAACTGAAACCAAACCACAGGATAAACAAGGAATGGGTGAATACTGTATATGTATTTATCAACATAATTACACTGCCCAAAGAACTGTTTTTTGTGCTATTTCTAAATAATTAAAATGTAGTTGACCTGGTGTCACACGTCCATTTATGTTTTTAACTGGGGTAAAATACTTTTGGTCATCCACAAGTGCAGTATTTGAAATTTGAGGGGATTAAAGTATATATCTGTGGTGTATATTTTAACATATTTTGTGGGACTATGTAGAGATGTGACATAGTTCATGCATTCTAACTTCTATTTTTCTCTCCACAAATAGTACCTCAAATTCTTTTCCTCAATAATTTCCCATGGCTTTTCTTTAACCTTTGACCAAATCTCCATGAGCCAAAAGTACTTTTTCAGCTCCAAAATGTAATAAAAATTATCATATATTTGCTGCGGTGGAAACTGTTTTTATATTTAATTTTCCATACACTATCCTACATAAATCTTCACTATACTAGATAATGGCTTGAACATTTGAGGGAGTTATTATCAGTTTCATATAACTGTCCATACCTTTTACAGAACTTTGAACAAACAATTAAAAAATCATAACAATTCCTAACCCTGCATGTTACATTTATAATTTCTATAACTTTTTCCCAAACTTTTTTTGGAACTAGTATATAAAGTATGCACTTCACTCACTGCTTTGAGAGTGAGGTCACACTGGAAGACCATCTCCCGGATCTGTGTGAGGATGGTACTTTTGGCGTTGGCCAGATCCATCCGTCTGACGCCAGCGTCAGCCACACAGTTCTGATACTGGTCCTGGGCCTCTTCAGCCTGACACAACAGAAACATACAACACAGTAAGGACTGACTGCTGTAGGAATGCCCTGAACAGTTATTTTAGATCCCATTTATCCTCCTACTTTCTGCAGAGCCTCTTCCTCCAGCCTCCTCTTCTTCTCCAGCTGTTTATTGGCAGCGTTAGACGGCTCCTCCTGGGAGCGGTTTGTCGATGAGTGGGCTTTCTGATACTCCTCTGTTCTCTGGGCCTTCAGCGCTCGTGCCTTACGCAAACTTGCATCAGCTTCTTGCTACAACAAAGCCAGACAACAAAGGCATATTTTAAAATCATTTTATAGTTAAAATACTTTAACATAGTGACAGTTACAAATGGACTAGTTCTTTGTTATTAGTCTTAAAGTATGTACAATAGTACGTGAGGGATGCTTTAAATACCATTTTCTTTTGCTCCCTCTGCCACTGCTCCTTGATGTCTTTTCTCAACTTGTCCAGTTCATTCTTTCGAGCTTGAAGAGGCTGACGAAAGGACAAAGACAGTTACACAATGAACAATTATTCAAATAGACTGGTGGAACAAAAGCCTAAATGTAACCCCTAAACACCTACCTGTATGAATTTATTGGTTTGGAGAGCCGTAGCGGTTTGTAATAGCAGCTGATTGTATTCAATGTCATTCTTGAATGTTGCAATGTAGATATCACTAAATGGCATGTAGTCCTGGTACAAACAAGTTAAAAAGTTAAAACTTGAAATAAAGTGATGATAAACATGATTTCCTGTTAGTAGCTACCTGCCGACTGGCCAGTGTCTTTGCAGATTCGGCCATTTTGGCATAGTTTTTAGCATACTCAATATCTGAAAAGAATAAACCCGACATCAGACATCTGAACAAAAAGGTGTTAAAATGCAAATGTTCACAGTTTTAAGATCTTACCCAAAGCCAGTCGTTTGTCCATCCAGGCCAAAAGGTCTTTGATGTACTTGGACCAGACCTTGGCATAAAGTAATGCAGACTCGACCCCGCTGTCATTCTTCTGCAATCTTAAATCAACTTCTTCTTCTCGTGACAATAACACTTCTTGACCTAAAATCACACAAGAATTCAGTCATTTACAAATACACACAGCACTAAAATCTGAACTAGACGTGTGAATAAATGTGTGAGTTACGAGAAACACTGTGGCTAATGCCTGGGCTGGGCATTTACAGGATATTATTTTATTAAACTCATAATATTGTGATAAATCCTCTCGCAGCTGCTGAGCATCTGACTCAACTTAAAGCCCATATGTTCCCCATAATGCACTGCACTGCTCCTAAACAGGCATGGAATGTCAGAAATGTGGACAGCGAAGGGAAAACGAGCTACCAGTATGGAAAAAAGCAGCAGAAATAACACATTTGGGCGGGTCTACCTCAGGCATTCAGGAGCGCAAAACCTAAATCACTCAGCTCACTCTTAGGCTGACACCCTGCGCTCCCTTGAGCTACATAACAACCGCGAAATGGATTGTAAAGGAGCAATTAAAAGCTATTACATTACAGGGAAATATTGTGAAAAGCTGATACAAACTCAAAGCTTACCTGCAAGCTCACTTTTTTCATTCTCATACCCCTCAGGATCTGCAGCCAGATTGTCGAAAGACTGAAAAGACAGTTAAAATTATAAGGAGAGAACGGCAAACATAGAATCAAAGAGAGACATCAGAAGCAGCTCGGTTTTCAACGCCCCCCTATTAAACACAAAAAGCAAGTCTTTGAGGCTTTTTTACTGGAGCCAGGCTTAAAATAAACTGTTTTAAGTGCAACCCTTTGAAAGTGGTTATGTGTAAATACAAAGCTTTAAAGATAATTTAGCTTCTCTTAAACCAGGGGTGTCCAAACTTTTTGCAAAGAGTGCCACATTTGATGAGAGGAAAACATTTTTAACATCAGGTTTTAGGTAGATATAAACAGGTTTTAGTTGGATCCGGACAGGTTTTAGTTGGATTTTAAAAGGTTTTAGTTAGATTTAAACAGGTTTTAGTTGGACCTGTTTGTATAAAGTTGCTGTGGTTGAGGCATTAAAAATACATTTTATTATGAGGGCCACTCAATCTCCCCATGGGCCATAATTTGCCCCTGGACCAGACTTTGGACTGTCTTAAAGTAAAGTGTCCTACCCTGCTTCTCCTGGCCTGGGGGATCCCCAACCCTGCGCCACTGTCCACATCTCCCATAAGGAAGTCAGAAACTCTGCACAGAAAAAAGAATACATTATAGCATGGGAGTTTTCGGATTTACAGAACTAAAAGCAGAACAGAACTGAATTTACAAAAGCAAACAGGTCACAGACATGGGAGAAGGCGAGTTTTCTAAGATTTATTTTAGTCGCCCACAAAATGTTGCAAGAATCTATTGGTGTTGAAAAGTATTGTACTCACACATTGCCGAATGTGAATGCCAACGTGTCAATGGATGTGTGTATCTCAGAAAATATAGCCTTTTTGTTTTCTTGGTTCACTTCCTTGTAGTTAATGCCTGTGGAGAGTGATAAACATAAAAACTTAGCCCACAACTGAATGCATTCAACAGAGTGTAATATTCAAAAGCCAACATTTAATAAAGCATTTCTAAATCAAACATTTAACTTGACACAACCATCTAAATCTATATCAAGTGTTGACATGCTTCTTATTAACAAAATGAGCAAAAGCACAGAATAAAGAAGGTGAATAAAGTCTTACAACGAGAATAAACAATAGTGTGGTGACAATCATTGCAGTAAGTCTTCAGACCAAACAAAAAATAGCTTCGGGATCATGTTGCTGACTCTTGAAGCGTAGATCAAAAGTAAAAATAATCCCAGCATTTCCATTTTTGAATGTTTTGAAATCCACGCGGTAATCTCTTTTATCCATCCCACTGTCAGCCGTTAGTCGTTCATATCCTTTGCTTTGAGAGTTTCAACAAAACATTCAAAGGTTTTAATAATGTAAAGAGAGTTAAGCTTTTACAAATCTTAAATAAAAAAATGTATGCACTCAAAGTTCCTGTTCAGGAAACCGTTTACTCAGCAAGAGGCAGAGGCAAAAGGAACCCGAAGAAAACAGGCAGTGAAATCGGACTTAGCTGAGTACTTCCTGTCTGCCTGCAACAGGAAACGCTCTCGCAGCTTGACTTCTGTGACATGTAACACCACAGACAACCCTTCATGACTTACCTCTTTTCCCAATCACTTTTTTTGTTTTTAGTAACAAAAAACAAAATCAACAAATCCACTGTTAACTCCTTCTTTCATCAGCTTTATGGTCCAATTTTACACCTCCATTTCTTCCTGTCGATGTTCTAAAGTCCACAAATAATGAAGAACAGAATCAAAATGTCACAGCATCCGGAGATCGGGAGTCTCCATGTTTCCAGTGAGACCCGAGGGGACACGAAGAGGAGACGCAGTGGTCCAAGCCTCTCCACTGCGCACCTTCCAAGTCCTGGCTACAACTCTGCACGGACTTCCTCCTCAGGACATCCTGTAGGCCCCATAACAATGATTCCAGAGCTCTGCCCCCTTTGACAGGACTGAAATATGGAAACTGCATCATTCGACAGCGGGGGCTATTGTTTTCTTGCGGCAGATAGAAAACCAGGATTAGGATTAGCCTTAAATAAGGTTGTTATTGTGTCTTCTCGATAGGTTTCTCTCACCATTTAGCGTTCTGTAAAAACTGCAGAATGCCATATTGTTGAATGTGAATGCCAACGTGTCAGTGGATTATTTTCCTTATTTGCTTTAATGTATTTTGCAAAATTCCATCATGATTTATTCTTTTTAAAATGCTGCTGACATTGTATACATTTTTTTATTTTTCTTTCCGGTCTGAGAGCTGCTATTGAAGTGAATCTCCCTTCTGTGGGATCATTTAAATCCTATTTTATATATCTAGCCTATCTTTTTTGAGCCTGTGGAGACTGATAAATATATAAAGACTGCGCTGACACAATAACACTACTGTATGCCTTCAATTTGTGTTACATATGCAAGCAAACATCTGATGCAACATTAGGAGCCTCCTCATTATGTTTCTCTCAGTTTTAGCTTTCTATAGCAATGACCCAGATGGCAAAAGTCAAATAATGCAAAATGTGTGTAAACCTAATGCATTTATTTAATTTGCAGAAAAATAGCAACATCAAACTCATTATAGAAGAAATAGAAGCTTAATATTAAAGAGTTAGAATGAAACACTGAGAGTGTTGAAAGAATTTGATGAAGATAAAGAATCTGACACCTTTAGTGCTTTGTGTGAAAGAAAGAAAACACTATGAGGCCTTGAGGTGCAATTACATTTAGTGTGAAAAATGTCACAACAGGTGTCTTCTCATTGTTTGATAAAAAACCTTGTATAGTTGAGATGAGATGAACTTCCTTGTGACATTCAGCTTTATTTGAAAATTGCTAGTCCAAATGAGATAACAGGAGAATAGCTCAAGTGCCAAAGTCTTTTGTGCAGACTGTATTCAAAACTGGTTTGGCAGCCATGTGTTTGCAGACGGAGGCGGGATATCTCCCCTTTCGATTCTGGCAGCTGGCCAAATATCCCAGGTGCCGTGCCAAGGCTTCAAAGAAGAAATGCGAGTGAAGAGACAAGGTTGACGTCTTCAGACAACTCCAAAGACACTGAGGCCTGTTATCATTCAAAGCTGTGAGTCCTCTCTGACAAGTCACTGATTCATGCCTCATTCGGCCCCTATGTCCCGGCTCACTCTCTGAGTCAGGATTGTGTTACCCTCTGGCCTTTAGGGAGCACTGAAGCAAGGAGAGCAGTGATGTAAGACACCCCCTTGTGGACAAGCTACTTGTCACCGCCACCTTAAGGATTTATAGAGAAAGATATGTAACGATTCTATGTGTGTCTCAGACTTGGCCTTGTCATTTTCCTTAAGACCTACCTACCTATTTAATATTGGACTGCTATTGTTTGCTCTTTGTGTTCTTCACACTTATAAAACCTCCACAGAGCTGATGATGATTGCAGATGAGCATTCTTAAGAAATATGTCACAACACAGAAAAAGGTGAGCTGTGAGTCAACCACTTTCTGACACATGGGAGAGAATGCAGAAATATGAATGTTTGATTGCTGCCAAGCTCTTTTTCTCTGCTGAGGGGGCTCCTTTGTGGCTGAAACATGGAATGCAAATTACAGCCGTGTAGCCTCCGCTGTGGAAATTCTTGTGTGCGAGTCAAGAAGTGAAGAATTCAGTTTTACATTTCCAGCAGATGAACTTGTGAGATGGGTTTTTGTTGTTTGTTTTCACTCAGGAGATGAGAATTTATTCTTATGCCTGAGGAATATTAACAGTCTCACACAGTGACCTTTTAAAAATAAAACTCCGAGCCAGCTCTTACCAAGCAGAGATCAATAAAAGACTGCTCCAGGCTAATTCTCACACGGGTTTGAAAGCCTGAGACAGAATTACAGAATCTGGGCCAAGACAAAGACACAACATCTGGGCACCAACACAAGGGGACTTGTAATTATTGACCTACACATGTTGGTAAGTAATTACTAACCTTTGACTTTGGCAATGACTGTGCCAGCTGCTCCTAGGATGTCGACGGAGTTAAGGGTCTGGTGTTTTCCAATGACTGCCTTCAGGACACGGAGCAACTCAGCTAACCGCTCCTGCACCACCTGCTGCAGAACTTCATGGGTTTCTGAAAAATATAAAGGTAGAATGAGTTAAATTGCTTTCTAAGAAACAACAGGTACTAACAAAGATTTACTGCTTTTAGAATTTGGACAGGACCTTGTCAGTGGAGTAATTCCTGTGTAATTCCTTATATCCAAGACATTTTACAAAAGCATAGCACAGTGAAAACAATACGTTATATAAGCTTTAGTTTGTAGCAGTTTGTAGTCTTAGTTTACTTTTAGAGGAAGTTAAAAAGACTAATCTGGAAGAGATTTGTAATGCATGATGTAGAATTGATTGTCCCAATACACAGTATTGTTTTCCTCCAGCTTTGATTTACTGAAGATGATGAGGAAGTGAACATAGTAGTCTGCATTTTTTAGAAGTCTTGATTTTGAAAAGACAACAAACAAAAGCAGGCTTCACAGTTGCCACTACAAGGCTACACTGATTTTAACATTGTTTGAAAATGCAGTGTTATGTATTTTGAAATAAAAAATGTATTAGCATAAATGTGTCTTGACCATACACTTATTTCTGTCAGCGTCACGTCTGTCAACCTATTTCAAAACCTAAATGTGACAAAATATGCAACCCCCATTCAGATATTTTCATCTCTGACTCAAAGTCAAAACCATCTTATTGTTCGCCAGTTTGTCTTCTGTCACACTAATTCCTACCATTCTTCTGGACATTGCTACATACAGTACAGGGTTTGCCTAACTTAAGCCTTGTCATTTCAAAACTATGAAACTTTGCTCTAATAATCTAATCTAATTCCCCTCAGGGCCGACTCCAGAGCAGAGACAAAAAGACAGTTGTGGTTAGGAGACGGAGTCAACTGTTAGAGCAGCACATAACAACTGTGATGCAATGTCTTGTAGCCTGTAAAACAGCAGAGACACGTGTCTTTATAAAAAGGTATGCAGTTGTGGTTTTAGAAATAACAATCCCACCCAATTTTTGATTATTATGACTGTAAAATTATGAAAAGCTTCAGTGTGTTTCTTCCTAAATGCATGTTTTAATCAGTTTTGTGTCTCTGCTCTGGAGTAGATATACAACCATTTTTTTAGATTTACAAAAACAAATTAAAGATGCAAGGTGTCGTTTTGGGCAGCGTTCAGTCGTGATATTAAAGGCTGCAATTCCTGGCTTGATTCCTCTTAATTTCTACAGCCTGGGAGCCCCTACAGTAGCCCTAGCAGGAACCAGAGTTGGAAGTAACGGCGTTAGAGTATAACGGCGTTACTAACGGCGTTAATTTTTCAGTAACGGAGTAATCTAATTAATTACTTTTCCCATTGTTGTAACGCCGTTATTGTTACTGAGAATGTAAAGTGTCGCGTTACTACAATTTGGTTGAATAAAGCGCGAGGTGTCATGCTTTGGCTACACATCAGCTGCTGCTGGAGAGAGCAGGGGGAGGGATGATGACACCGCTGCAAAAGCGATGATTGGCTCACGCGGTCTCACTGCGCGCTCTGACTTCCACTAAACAAGACAGCGTCAGCAACAATGGAGGAGCCAGGAAAGTTCAAAGGTGGCATTCTCAAACTGGAAGTACCGGCACTACTTCTCGTTAGTTGACATTAAAGGCAAGAATGTTTCTGTAACATGCTATGCCCAGGAAAGCCTCAAGTAACTCAAGTCTTATGAAGCACCTCACATCAACACATGCTAACACGACACTTGTTGCTGCTGCTAACCCCAAATGAAGCTTGTGTGAGTTCCAGTGAAGGAGACAGAGCCACTGTTAAAACAAGCAACGCTCGATTTTACGTGTCAGCAACAACCACTGGTTTAGTTGTTAGATGAGAGGAGTATTTTAGAATAGATTAATGTATTATTCATTTTCTTTGACAATGAACAACATGTTAATCCACAGAGAGAGTTGGATTGTGTTCTGTTTATTGTGCAATAATTTACAGGTAGATATTTGCACTACTTAATGGCCAGGTCTCCCTTTGTTTTTTTTTACACAAGTTTACATTTGTGTGACTTAATTTTGCCATTGAATTTTATTTTCAATATTTATTTTTTATATGTTTTTATTTATATCATATGCCAGACTGCAATCTATTGAGTTTAAAAAATACCAAATGTTCTAAAATACTATATATAGTGTTTTTATTCTTCAGTTAATTTAAACATCTTTGATATTTAAGCTGTTATAGAACGTAATACCCTTATAGAACATAAAAAAATAACTTCAGTTACTTTGCTGAGTAACTGAGTTACTTTTACAATGTGTTAACTGAGTTACTAACTCAATTACTTTTTGGGAGAAGTAATTTGTAACTGTAACTAATTACTTTTTTGAAGTAAGATGACCAACAGTGGCAGGGACATACTGTTATCTACAAACAAACCCACAGAAAACAAGTGTTTATTTTAAAACTAAAATTGGTTTACTTATAAATAACCTAAGCCTTCATGTGGGTTTAAATAAGAAATATGAATGCTCTTCATCTCTGTTTATCTGTTGTACGGTAGCTCTGGAGGGACATGCTGTTGACTTAACTTAAAAAATCAACCCATGTAAGCTTGTGTGCTCATAGAAAAACATGAGTGTGCTTTTCCTCCAGTAGTGCTCAGTGATGTCACTCTATAAGCACCTGTAAAAACATGAACAAGAAGTCATAGCTGTTTCTACTGGAATCTAACAAGCTTTTGTTACAGCTAATAATGCACTAGTGAATAAAATACTTTAAAATTATATTTTCCTTTGTTTACACGCTTTTAGCTCCTTTTTCTCAAATGAGGATAAAGCTGTGACATTTAAGAAGTGCTTATGCGTTACAGTTTCTATTTCAAACTATTTTTCTGCACTGATAAACTGAAACACAAGAGGTTACATTTCCCCCAGTGTGGTTTATGAAGATTACATTTGAGGAAAAAGGAATGCTCCAAATGCATGCAGATCACTCCACTCCCCTTATTTTGGCAATTATATATCCCCAGTGTCATTCTTTCTGCTATGAAAAAGACGCATTTCTGGCAGAACAAAGCAATGTAGCGGAGAGCAGCTTGGTATTCTTGACCATAAAACAGCAACAGTATTTCCAAAGTGCTTCCCAGAACCGTATCTGGCTCTACTGAAAACAAAGCAACAATTAAAGCTGGGACATGATGTATATCCTCTAAATATCAGGGGAGGAAGATACAGTGTCTCCTCGCTAATCAGCTCCACAAGTTGGCATGAGACAAACAATAGGTGAGCAGGACACAGGCTGGAGTCATCTGTTCCTCATCAAGGCCACCACACTGAGCAGAGGGGAGGGGTCAGAGTCTGGATTTATTGGAACATTAAAAGGAATTACAAGAGAAGGGGAATGAGGGTTGGCATTTTCGCACACTTAAAATCTAATGTAAAAAGGTGCAGTGTGTCGTTTTTGTAGATTGTGAGGGTGAAATAGCAAACTATAATTCAACACCTCACACCCCTCCTATGGTAGCCCTGAAGGGTCATGTTGTTGTCAATGAACAAACACAGCAGCAAAGGGTCAATAATTGTGCACATAAAAAAGTCTACAAACAAGTTGACCCAAAACTTTGGAAACAAATTGTGTTTTTGCTGTTTGTTTAGACTTCCCACTCCACAAAAACATTATTTTATTATGTCTATTTAAATTTAAAAGCAAAGTGTATTAATTTTGAGTTTATTAAACACTTGATTGAAAAGTTTCATTTTGTACAACTCTATGGTCCAAAATTATCCACAATGCACCTAAAGAAGAGTTTACCCAGACAGAAAAAGAATATGTGAAAATATCTTACGAGAAATGTCTAATAATGGGTTGTTTCCAGCTTTAGAGAGAAAAAAGTTTCCTGTCAAACAAGGGCCTCACCTGCACAGCTGCCTCAAGGCATAACACCCCTGACCCCGAGCACACCCACTTTGAAGTCCATCTCTCTACTGACACTCCCAATAGCCCTCCACTTAGCGTCTCATTTACTCTTTAAAGCTCCTCCTCAGTTGTGGTCATTGGTTTTTTTTAATGTTAAGCCCACTTTAAAGGTTTTCTTATCAAAGACGTGTGTGGGTTGGCTATTACAATATGAGAAGAAATCCTAATGAGTTGCACACCTGAGAATTTCCACTTTGCATGACACAAGTGGGTCCTAACTGAAGACGCAGCAGCTGTAATGAAGGCAACAATCGCTCATTTGCTCTAAAAGCATGTTAATTTGACTAATCTGTTCCTGGGAGACGTGAAGGGGATACAAAACAGAAGAGGAAAAAGCCCAATTAATAGGATTAAAATGTAAGTAATATATTTACCACATAGGTTTGGTACAAACAAAACTGTGCATGTGTTAATTTCAAATAAAAACGTGCCTCCAAGAAAGTGTCTCCCATATGCAGAAGAGTTATGCCTTTTTTCTTTTGTTAGTGCAGGAAAGGAAACTGTTAGTTCACACCTAGATGGACCATTAACCACATGTAGAGGATGGTCCATGTTGGTGTCCTTCCTGCTATAGATGCAAACGTTATTCTCACAAAACATGTTTCTTACATAACATCTAACTTATCACAGATCAACTTATTGTTTGTTTTTAACAACATGTAGAAGGTGTTCTTCAGTATAGTTTCCATCTTACAATAAAGGAACATAGCTTCTAACACAATGTACAGCTCACTACAGATTAACTGAATTCTAGGCCGTGAACACTTTGCATTTTTTCTACTAAGTTTTTATTTCTAAACGTTTGCTATACCGTATAAATGTAAATATACAAATGTAAAGCAGAAAGCCAAATAATTATTAGCTACTATGCCACTTTTTCCTTATCATGTGTATAGACCTCTGAATGTCACTGACAGCATGTAGAGGATGGTCCATCTCGCAATTTTAACCAAACATTCAGGGAGACAATAATTTATTTGTTAAATTAAGTTAAGACTTCCATGTATGAAAAATGTTGTTCTTTTTTACTAATATAAGTGATATACTGTAAATGTAAGAAGGCATTATTAATAAGATTACTACTAGTTGATACTCGAGGTCGATGCAGTAATAAGTGGAACAGTCTGTGCTTTGCAAGTCAGCACATCCTGTGTTCATTGGAACTACTTAGATCAGTATCATCTCGTCACAAAAAGAAACTATGATTAAAAATTGTAAACAAAACCAACTTTAGTTAAAAAGCACAAACAATAATAAAGTTATTAAAACAAGGTCAGATTTTGTGGGGCAGCTCACAGTGATTGTCCACGTCCATTGTTGCAGCTGGGTTTGTGTGGGAGGATGTGTGCTCAGTGCAGCCTGAGACAGCTGGGAGAAAGCTGGGCAAAATCGCCGCTGAGTGCTTTTGTCACAACAATGGCATCAAAAAGAGCACTGGAAATTTGTTGCAGATTGTGGGGGGCCATACTATTGTTTTGGTAGTGATAACAGTGCAGAGGCTGAAACACATTGTTTAAAGGAAGACCCCCTGCCAACGTCATGGCAGCACTGTCTTTCTTTACAGTGTTTGGAAGAGATAGTGTCCAGCCACGCTTCACGCTCAGTCTCAGTCAATTTATTTTCTCCCAGATCAAGGCCTCTCTGGCTTTGAGGGAAATACATGCACCGTGAAAACAATTTTAAGAGTTTCAAAATGTTTGGACCAAGGACACATTTGGGGTTGACTGGTTACACAAGTCCCTGACACACAAATCAGTAAAAGGAGATATTTCTAAAATCTTATCTTTAGGGCATAAACAGTTTTTTTAACTACAAGAATGTGTAGTTGTGTGTTGTGTTTATTGTGCAGCTAGAACACAGCAATTCAGGGCGTACTCACACTAGCCAGTTTGAACCGTGCCCGAGCGCGTTTGACCACCATAGCGCGGTTCGTTTGACTAGTGTGAGTGCTCGACCGCGCCCGGCGCGGCTCGATTGGCCGCCCTGGCCCGCTTGGAAGAGGTGGGCCAGAGCACGGTTAGTTGGGCTCGGGCGCGGTTCGCATGTAGTGTGAGCGCCAACCGTGCTGGAGCATGGAACAAGACGCGTGACGTCACGGTTTTGCGACGCTCCATGCGACGCTCCAAAACAACTTGAATCTGTACTTGAGTGGATTATTTATAGCTGTGCTGACATTTACACTAGTCTGGTGTGGAAAACTCAAGTCTACACTCTCTTTGATTCTGGCAATACTAGTGTTTTTCACGACAGGGAAATGTCACTCTTTGGATTCTTAATGTACCTACCTGTTATTTTCTCTAAATGCTAGTCTGCAGACCGTTCATTTTATGCATGTTGCAATGTGGTAATGCACTTAGACTTGATTTAGGCTTTACCTAAGTTGTAAATTTAACTTTTGCTTCCAAAGTGTAAATCATCTGTGCCTGTTCTCCTTGGTTTAAAAGTGTACTTTAATGACAACATATTACATCTTTATCATTGGGCTACAGTAAAGTCATTACAATACATTCATTCCCCTTGGCATGTTAAAAGAATTGACAAAGTTGACAATTCAGTTCATGATTATTCTTTGCTATTATGTGTTGGAGAAAAGTGAAGTGAAAATGTAAATGAAAAATGTATTTTAATCATAACATTTCATCATGTAAGACCCAGTCTTGCAGTGTCTATGCACCAGGGCAGGTTTCTCTCAGGCATATGGGACTGAGGTCTTGTCCAAACAAACTCATGAATCTAACGTCTTCTGTGCGGGGTATTTGAAGCCAGGATGAGGCTGTTGTTGTTGTTAATACTCTTATTTGCTTTCAGAAGTTGTTTAATATACCGTAGCATATATTTACTATGCACTTTAACCTAACACTACCTCAAACCTCTACACTTTATAATTCGACCTCGAACCTCTACAATATATACCACACACTTCCATAAATTATACACCACACACACAAGGTAGCCTATTTTGTTTCACCACTGCATATGGTTGTGTTATGTGAAATACTGTTTTTTTTTTTTTTATGAGAAGTGCTGACCAATCCCAAATAAATGGGAGATGGTTCTGAACTCTACATTTGTGGCCAGTCTCATATGCATATTGCAACACGTTGGTCCAAGGGCACTGGTTTTCTGAATGAAGTGGTCTGTCTTTGAAGGTGCGGCTGCAGGCTGTTGCACAACTGCAAGAATGATGTCCTTCTCATTCTATAATTAGCCTTCCACTCCCAGTCTGTCCAGCTGCTGAGAACATGCTGCCACCACACAGCAGATCTCTGCCGAATCCATATGGTCCTGCAGCAGAATGGAGAAATATTGTTAACTGTATATAGTTTATGCATACACAATTACCTTACAGCACTTTGAAGTGAAATTAAATAAACAACAAACTACTACTCCAGTGCATACATAACAGTTGTGTCCCGTTGAATACGGGTGTCTTAATACAAGAATGTAGCTAATATTAACCAGCAAATTATATTAAGTTACATGATTATTACCTTTAGAACGCTACTGTCGTAATTACAAAAAAAACATTATACACATATTGTATTTCAAATTTCACAATACACTTTTCAATTGTATTCAATGACATTTCATTATATTAATTCTTACCATGTCGATGTACGGAACTGTAGTCCGTAATCAAAGCTGCAAAGTCCTTGCTGCACTTCAGCTGGTACCTTGCAAACCTCCTCATACGAGCAGCACGATTACGTGAAAATTTTCGCGCCACTAAGGCGACAAATCTGTTTAACAACAGGCTGTGAGAGGGCTGTGGACCACCGTGTACCAAACGACACAAAATTATCCACAAATAAAACAGAGCGATGGACTCCGTTGTGTTCAGAGAGCGCCGCTCTTCCTGTTTATCCCGAAACCGTCGCACCATAATGACGTAAGCGTGCTCCGGCACGAATGCTGAAAGCCTATGTGAGTGCAGGCCAGAGGGGGAGTGGGGAGGGGGGACAATCGTCCTCTGGCCCGGTTCATGGCAACCGTGCCTAGTGTGAGTACGCCCTAAGTACCATTTGTTTTAGATTGTTTTACAGCTCTGACTCATGTCTTTGTCTAAGATCATTCACTTTCCAGGATAACAGGACAGTCATTTGAAAGCAGGGGTCAATCTATGTGTGACGTGCAAGTGCTACTGCTGGTATCAAGAGAGAGTAGCTTGATATAGAGATTTTTAATCTGACAAATCAACCCATATTTGTGGATCCCCTAGCACACACTCAGGAATAGTGAGCTCCTGCTGACTGTGTTGTTAGTCAAGTATGTGTGAGTCAAGCCATTACTCATACAAGACTACACTTTGGGTCCTTTTTATTTGCATGTTACATATATTTTAGTTTCTGTTGAAGTGAAGTGACAAAACTCAAATTAAATTATATGGGGAAAAATACTGAATCTATAAGAATGATAAAGCTGATTAAAAGTTAAAAAAGTAGTTAAACAGTTACTCAAGGCTGAAATAAAAAACTTTGAAAAGTGAAATAAACAGCCCTTCCAAAATGTGTTGAAAATTCATGTTTCAACATACATGTTGTATACAATACAACATAATGCAGACATAATCATACATTTTGAGCTTATATTTTTAATTTATTTTTTCTTTTGTAGTTTAAAATGTCAACTTTTTATATTATTTAAAACCTCATTAAAATATGTGACTACAGTACGTGGCACTTAGACTAAAAATTATGTTAAAAACTATTTAGAGAAGTGTACTTTCTTTAATGAGATGTGTTCAAAAGAGTGTGTTTGCCCTAAATATACATGCAGCCTCATCTTTTATATCCATCCAGACCTGACCCCAAATAGTTGGAGATTTGATGTTTTGATTCGAGGAGCCTGATTCGACTACTAATCTCACAGTCGAATCCTTTTGGAGATGTTCTATGAGGGTGCTCAGCGTTGGATTTTACATCGAACTACTGGGTTTCTGTTAACATACAGTCTATTTTTGTTTCTGTGTGCTTTGTGTTAAAGAAAAAAAACGTTGTCCAAACCCCCAAAGGGGGGGTGACCCCCAAATTACACTGCGAGTGGCTCCGCTCCACTGTGGAACGACATTGCAGACCATTGCCCAGTAGATGCGTTTCTGACCCTGAGCAGCCTTAGAAGAGCATAAAGAGCGTGATAAAAGCCATTGATAAAGATGTGTGCAGGACCAAAACAAGTGTTTATTCAGAAGAGAAAGAACCAGAAAACAAGTTTAGTTTGAGATCGCTTTGTTGTTCAAATAAACATCACTTCACAGGTTTTTCCTCATTGGCCACAGAAATTTTTTATTTTATTTTTTTATATTATTTGTTTATACACTTATTTGTGTAAATAAACACTTAACTTACTACTAACTTTACTTTGAATGAGGAAAGTTTGTCGATATATTTTTGTATTACTTTGGAAATCCGGATGTTGTGCACACACAGTTTCCACTTTGGTGCGATCTGATCTCTTCAGATTTATACGTTTGACTCCGGCGTCCGGCAAAACTAGACCGGAGCTGAGCGAATGCTGTGTAAATTGTTTTATTGAAAACAACGTTATGTATTTGCTGCGGAGTGCGTGGCGGAGCCATATGCAGTGTAAATTGGGGGTAAGACAACTATTAGTTGACCATAGACAAGGCTTTATGATTCCTTCCCCATTTACCTTTTTTTAAAAACATTGTCTAGTTTAAGTAGTTGTATGCGGGGGGGTTTGTTGTGTCTTAAGAGCAAGAAAATACCAAACTAATCTGATTTTTAGGCGGGGGTTACAACCCCTGTCAGGGGTTACAACCTCTTCTCACCCCTGTGATAACAACTGGCAATCAACTGGCCTGTCTGGACGTGAAATGCCACACAAGCAACAAGCCTGAGCAGCTCTGGTGGTGACACAAGGGCAGATGGGAAACAGCCTCGGGGCCTTTTCTTCTTCTTTTTACTGGAAGGATTTACACCCACAAGAGCAGGAGTGGAAGATTCTGACATTTTTGTCACAGTTGTAAATGCTACTGAGGCCCTACTAAGATTTGGACTTTAAAATTAACTAAAATGGCCAGACTCAATGCAATGTGTAAATGTGCTCCATGGGGGCTAAGGTATTAAGGGAAGCATCATGGTCATAAATAAAGGTTTTACTATCAGAGAAAGACATCTTAAAGAAATCATAAGACAGAAACTTAACTTTTAAGGTTGAACTGTTGACAACAATGGTAAATCATACAACATGCTGTGCATGAACTTAACTCTTACTCTCAATATAATAAGGTCATGGTCAGGCAAGCACTTTTTTAACCAATCAAAAGCCAGTGTAGTTTTGCATTTTAATTTTAAAAAAGTGAGAAGTAATCTAATGCAGAGTTAGACAGATTAAAATGTCTCAAGGAAGCCTAAGATTATATATGCTTTGCTTTAGTAATAAATAATGTTAAGTAACTTATTTAATGCAAAAAATAGGCTACTGTGATTTAGTACGGACTGTAAATAGTTTCATTCAGAGGTGCGAAAGCTAAAAGTAAGGTCATGATGGGGACAAATTCTATGCTGACGTAAATGCAAATCTGAAAAATGCTAAGTACAGATAATCCACAGTCTCTTCCATCATAACTCACAAGGCCAGTGAAAGATATAATAATAATAATAATAATAATAATAATAATAATAATAATAATAATAATAATAATAATAATAATAATAATAATAATAATAATAATAATAATAACAATAATGCTCACTGTTACAAATCCCAGTGGCATAGCTGAGCTGCCTGGCACTTGATCCGTGACAGGTGTTGTTTGGTCAGGGCTCCATCTCCAAACACTGATTCCCCCTCTGTCCAAACAATAGCAACATCGCTGGGTGCCTCCGAGTCTTTCCCATGCCATGTTTGGAGACAGAGTACAGAGCACAGACAGCGCGCAGACAGTAAACAGCAGGCACTCCATAAACAACTACCTGCTCTCGGGCTAATCACGAGTGCTCTCTGTGAGGTCCGGCCGTCAAAGTGGCGCTAATTCTTCTGCTACTTCATTACATGTTTTGGAAGACTTCACAACAGGTGCACAACAGGAATGTCTTCTTGTATCAACAAAGAAGTATCAGGTTTATAGAAAAGGGAAACAAAGTGGGAAAGAAAACATGATAGAAAAGCCAGGGTACAGTGTCCACTATCTGCAGTTTACAGCTATGCATTCATTTTGAAAAGGTTTCCTCTTATGTTTAAACAAAATTAGCAAAATATAAGGCAGATATAATGAGAATGTATATATATAAAATGAAATTCAATGTATTTTAGTCTCACTCATAAAACAGGAGTTTAAATTAAAATTCAACCAAGAAGTTCCATTACTTATTTCTGTTCCTACAGGGGCCCAGAAAAGACAAACTGAGCACACTGGAGAAGAAGCACAATCATGTTTCTTCTTGAGCACACATTGCTTGAAGGTTTAGGACATTCATAAACTAAAGTAATTTATTTAATTTTTTTTAAGGGGAAAGCATCATCAGACAAATTTCCACTGGGCTTATTAATAGACAGCAGCATGTCCCTGCAGGGCTCCCATTGCTGTTCACATGCTCTAAAGCAGGGGTCCTGAATTAAAATCAGCCGAGGTCCGCTTAGTAACTTTCCTCACCGTGAGGGGTCCGGAAAATTTAAATTAAAGGATATGTGTTTGAATATAAGTCTTTAAAGTAAAGTCTCATTTATTCCACACCTACAGCCTTTTAAACAAATGGAGATTAATGTAGATAATCCACTGTTTTCTGTATTTTATCCCTTGTTTACATGAGGAGGATGTTTGAGTGTTTAGCTTTCACCAAACACAGCTCACAGACAAAAGTAAAAAACTACAAAATCAAAAGAGGCTAAAGCTCAGGACCTGGTGGTTTATTGACAACAGCCTGGAATTCTACATATAATGCCTAATACTCCTTTAAAACATGTGTGAGAACATTTTAAATACATACAAAATATCATAAATTCAAGCCAAAATATATTTGTTAAACAAATGTGACAAAGATGCCTGTCATAATTGATATCTTTCTATTGTCATTCCTCTGAAAACAACAGGAACAAGGGAAAAAGTACTGAGCATTTCTTTAGCATTAGCTGTTGCCAATAATTAACTGTTACTGTTTAATTTGCAGGTTCATCTTAAAACAAAATTTAGAATAGAAATATTTATTTCCTGTATTTTCTCCGTGTGGGGTAACATTTTAATTAAAATGCTTATGATTAGTTCTGTAACAGGATTTAGGATTCACACAGAAACTGACACAACTTAAGGAAGACTTAACATGTGTCACTCATCTCCAAACCCTCCTTTCACACCTTTTCTGTTTTTAATCACCCAAATAAACACATGTTAGGTTCAAATGAACGTGAATGTTAATTACTCACGTTTGTAAATTAGGTCAAATAAGTACCTAACTTACAACAGAATAAAGAAGTTGACAGACAAATGTACAACTCACCACATTAGACGTTTCCTCTGAGCTGAGTCTTTTTAATCCCGACATTAAAACTGTCCAGTCCTGGTTCAGTTCTGGATTCATTCTCTGATTATCAAAGCAGTCGGGACTAGAGGATAAAGGGCTGTTGTTCAGCTTTGACACTCTAAGGAGCTGAATAAACTAAAATAAACGTTCCCTCTCCGTCCATAACGTCAGTGAATCTTCGTTATGTTTTGCCAAGGCTCAGCTTTTAGATTTTAGTTTCTAACGCATTATCAGGCTACGCTAAACATGTTAAAATTTCCCGCTGCTCTGTCCGTAACCATAATAACCTGAGGACCCGCGTGTAGACGTAGCTGTCCTAGAAGTGCCGGTTCAAAAATATGTTTTACACAATGCGCTTGTAATTATGAATAATGTCTTGCGGTCCAGATCAAAGCCTCTCGAGGTCCGGATCCGGACCGCGGTCCGCCTATTAGTGACCTCTGCTCTAAAGTGTAGACATTAGCATTTTTACCATCAAAAAGGCAAAAAACAAGTTTGCCTTTAATCATCCACTAAAATAAGTAAATATATACATATGTGTGGAAATGGCTCTTCAAAGTGACAAGGTTATGACACAAATAATTCTATGATTCTATAATTCTTCTGTATATGATTCATATACAGCTGTGGTTTTATTATTGTGCTTCAGTGTTTGTTTACACAGGAACTGCATTTTTTGAAAATAGCTGTATTTGAACAGACAATTTTTTTGTAAATGTAAAAACTAAAATGTTTGCCAAATACATCTATACAGAAACTGCAGCCTTTAATTGAACCAGTCAACACATGCTAGATTTCAAAGGTTACACTTTTTCAATCATGTTTTTGGTAGTAGTGGCACAGACACAGAACAGACACTTTTTCTTCCACTTATAAAAACCTAAATGAACATTATTTTGACAATGCAAATAAACTTTTCCATTGTTATGTTACTGGACCTTAAACGTGTAGTGTGGACAGTCAAACAGACTTTTATAATAATATAAAAAACTCATGTATAGTGCGAATGGAAGTCATTTCACTACCAACAGTTGCTGATTCAATGCATTGCCATTCAGAGTTGAAGATTTAACTGTATCGTATGAACGGGGGGGTTGTAGCTGTGAGTGTATCGCCACATACCTGAAGGACTGATGTCACTTAAGCAGCATGGCAATGTAATTTAGAGACATCTGGATTGAGCAACATACCTATTTAACCTGCACATGACTAACTCAGACAGGCATGTGGCCCAATTTGTAGAGATACAGAAGAATATTTTATTGTTTGCTCAGCTTCTATATTTCCTAAGCTGTGCAAACATGGCTGTTTTCTGTGTTTAGTCAAAACAAGAGTGACTCACCCAAAAGTCAGCCACCACTACAGTGAACAGTTGTAAATTTGTGCACGTCTGTCCAATCCACCCCTTGCCATGACCAATCTCCTACACAAACACCCACAGCCCATAACCATAAATCCCACCCAGGGAAACACGGCCGACTGCAAGCTCTCACAAAAACATCCTTCGGCATCACGGGGGGAAAGTTACTGCCCAACAAATCTCCTTTTCTTTCCACTTAGAGCGGCAGCAACCCATTAAACCATTATGTGCTAGAAATCAGCCAGGCTTTTTATTTGAAGGCACCACCCGCAAGTGGCCACTTTACATGGCACCGGGCCACTTGTGGACGAGACGGACTCTGCATAGTAAACAGGGGCTTACCTGCTGAAAATGGACAGGCCCACACACACTCATTCAGAAAAATAGTTTTGAAAGATTTGAATCTGTAAAACATCTCAGCAATTAAAGGTACCATGTGCCTGACATTTAACTTACAGTAACACAGTAGAAATCACATTTAGTCCACATGTATGGCTCTCCAGAACAATGTGAAGGTGAGTGGGACGTTTTTAAGGTTACACAGCTTTCAGCGAATCACAACTCACAGAAAAGGGAAAAATGACCTTAATGGTAAGTGGGAAAGGTTTAGCTCATATTAGGGCAACTCAATAAGAAATTTTAGGCCACAAAGTGTGGGGTGCGCCCGTTTGGGGGGCGCAGAGACACAACTCTTTTAAGGTGACACCAAACATAACACACATCCATGGTGACTGTCATGCTCCGGACAGAGAGACTACGACAAAAGCAAGTGAAGAAAACAGCAGACATACATCAAAGATGCATGCTTATCTTGTTACTGTGTGTGTTATGTCTAAAAACACTCGTTGCAGACAGTATGAAACCTTGTAAGTTAAGAAGGCACATAGAAATATTGCATCCCTCTCATGTCAACAAACCACTTGAGTTTTTTCCAAAGGAAATTAGAAGAATGTAACAGGCACCAAGAACTTTTACAAAAGGTGGCTACCATTAACAACGGGCTTTTCATGGTTTTTCTATCCAAAGGGGGGGCATGGCAAAAGACGTTTTCATGGGACCCAAAGACATGACTTCCTGATCTGGTTTATTTTCACATTTGGTTTGTTCCTCATTTATGTCATGGTATTTTTCCCTTTTATTGTCCGGTTGGTGATTCTTAGAATAGTGGCATTTCTTTTTAACTTAAATTTTCCTGCTTTGCTTTCCTGCTTATGCTTTCTATAATCACAAAATTTTGACTGTTACAAAGTTTTTTTCTTGAACTACTTTTAGGTTTCTGACCCAGTGTTTGAAAACTAGTTCTAAATGTCTAAAAACATTTTTACATTACATTTAATTTCTTGTTTGTGTTTTCATATGAAACAAGAAATTCCTCAATGGTTTTCCAATACTTTAATGGTTATCCACACTTTTTGTTAGATAACAAGCTATTTTTGTGAATTCTTATGTATATTTGCATATTTTGTTTTTGATAAAGTGCACTATCTGATATTCCCTATGAATTTTTACTATATTGTAATGTATACTGAATGCAAAATAAACACTGGATTAAAAGCACAAAAAGCATGTCACGATTAGACATTGCAAAAGAAGAGTCTGAGATTCAGACAACACAGACTGGTACTGTGTAAAACACTAAGCAATGTGGTTTAACGGGAGCACAGATTGATCTAATCACTGCTAAGATGGCTTGAAAAAAAGTAACAAAGCATTTAATGGGAAAACCAAAGTATGTAAGCTGGGGATATTCTTCCTGATTCGACATTTACTGAGTTAAATAGTCCAGAAAATGCACAGCAAATACTGTAAGTAAATATAAGACGTCACCCTGCAACTCTGAAATGTTTGTTTTGCCCTGGAGTCAAACTGTAATATCAAGATAGACTTTTCCTTTTCACTTCAAAGATAACATAAATGGATTTAAAAACCAGGCTGTTTGCTGCTGCAACAAAAGCTCATGTAAAAGTATACCCTAACCCTGTTCAGAGCGTTTGGCTTATAGTTTAATCCATAACTTGCACCGTATTTCTCAACGCACATTCCTCAGCTATTTTGGCATGATAATGAGGGCAAACTACCAGCTATACTCGCAACTGTTTGTAAAATCCAGATGCTTTTTTTCTCCCCCATTCTGCTGTGGTTACAAATACTAAAGCAAAACTGGGCTGTGTGAAGACAAATACTAAAGCAAAACTGGGCTGTGTGAAGTTATGGAGTAAGAGAAGTGGTTGCAAGAATGGCATTTCAGCGATTTCTTTAGACAAAACAGCGTTAAAACAAGGAACTTTCTGTTGATAGATCTGACTGTGATTGACCACATCTTTCCACAACATAAACCGGAATCTATTTTGGTTGAGTTTTTATTGTCAATCAGCCTTACACCTACCATTAGTCTATTGAAGGCGCTATAGCTACAAGTGAACATTTGTTCTAAAGGAATGTTGAGTATGCAGGGGAGAGGGGGGATGGGAGGGGGACACTAGCTCCACTGAGTGTGAGGACTTCTTTTTTTCTCCATACTGATTAAAAACCATTAACCGAGCTATCGTCTGAAAGGCCTTAAACATTCAACTTCACTTTGCTGAAGATTTAATTAATTTAATTTGAGTATTTGTGTAATGTGTTAAAGATTTACTGGTTTACTTTTGTATTGTTTTCTTGTGGTTTATCAGTAGACATCCTGCACCTCGAGTGCTATTCAGGTGCTGGGTTTGGTCAAAGTAACACTTTTCTCAAAGCCTCAGCCTGAAAAATAAACACCTTATTGCAACATGACAATGTAAACCTTCTCAAGTATCAATGTGGTTTAACTGTGCTGCAGGGAAAGTGTAAAAAGCCATAGCGTTGAGCTGTGAGAAGACATACTGGCTAATGATTTGTGTTGGAACCTGAGTGGACAAAGATCATTTCAGGACAATTTGGAGAGAGAGGACATGGGGTAGTCTCTTCTGTCACATCAAATTATTTTCACATGCTACATCCTTTGACAGCTAAACTATTGAGAGCCATCTTTGCACTGCTCCTGCAAAAGCTGAGGCCTGAGTTATGTCAGAAAGTGTAAATCTACACCACAATTGAAACCATAGGGTGTTTCTAGGCATAAAAATTGCGGGTGTGAACGTGGTGGGTCCATTGGTCTCCGGCTAAAAACAGGTGTGAGCTCTCTAATGTAAATAAGCACCATCCAGACTGAAAGTTTCTAATGCTAAAAGAGAAGTCTAACCTGCCGCTCTGAAACGGAAATACAAGACGGCCAGGTGACCGCGAAGCGCATGCCTTTGAGCAAAAGAGAATCTGTATTGTTTTCTCGGGGACTCCAACGTTTCTCTATGAAAATTAACACAAAAAAGGCTTGTACTGTAACAAGAAGAAAGAGTGTACTTGATAAATCTACAACAGAGATAACAGTTTTGAAGAATGATATATTTAAGATTTTGTAAAAGAATTATCATAGCTATTATGTAGCCTATTTTACCAGGAGTAAAAACCCAAACACTTCATTCAACTTCAATAGACCCGCTCAAGTCTCATAAACATCTCAGAAACTCGGGTTACAAAGTGGTGCCCAAAATTTTGACTTGTTAAAGTGTGCCATCCAAATACTTTAGTTTTTCTTGTTTTTTTCCTCTTACCTTTTTTATTTTGCAAAATAACATCAGCTGTTATTATGATAGATCTAGTTAAAACATTTCTGTATCAAACCATATACAAAAGGACGAATGTAATACTGAACAACACTGACCATCCCCAGCTTTTGAACAACAGAGAGCAGCCAGTGAATGTCTGAGATCAGAGGAAAAATCAAAGGACCACGTAAATGGACCATGTCACTGTGGGTCAAAAAGCTTAACTAAAACCTATGCCGCTAATCTTTGTCAAAGATTGGACAAGGTCTTATAAGGCCCAGGAGAAAAACCTGGAAGAAAATATATTAAAGTCACATGCTTGGATGTCTCAGTAAAATAAAATCACAGCAAAGTTTTTTAAGTCATATGCTGTTTTTTTCCGCTCCACCTGCTCAATAGGAGCCTTGTTAAAAGGAAGGCAAATATTGAAAAAAGTTTTTAGTGATGGCTCTGAGCAACACTCTGCATGACACAAGCCCAAGCTCACTTTCAGAGGCCTCACTCCTCCAGCCAAAGGAATGGCTGAAAAACTCACTCCCACTGCCAGCTCTGCATGGGTCAGCCCGAGTCTTTTAAACGAAGCAGTAGGAGTAGCTACAGTGGCAGACAATGTTATTCGACTGCACAGATGGATTTCCCTCAAAGTGGGGAAGCAAAACAAATGTAAATGTAATATGTTTTCTTCTCAGATTTCAACATTTCTTCTCATATCCTGCTTGTTGCTTGTTTGCTGTAAGCATGTGGTTAACAAGTAAATTCGTGAGAAAACACGAGGAAGCCATTGATACCAAGAGAGAAGAGTTCAAAGACAGAAGCTACTTTCTGTTCTTGCGTCTGCCCCAGTTTACACGTTGATGTGAATGTATGCAGCGGCGTGTGGGTGTTCGCAGTTGTTAAGACGCTTTGAACATGGCAAGTGTTGGCAGTGAGGCTGTAATCACACTATACACTGATACTCCACAGGTGGTTCTGGCTGCCTGTCATCAATATAGCCTTCATTACACATAATTAAAACATCAGAAAGTATATCACTTAAATCATAAACATGACATTTTTGTCTTGAACTTACCTTTACCGTGAAAAGCTTCCTTGAGGTTGAGTAGCACATCAGCGAACCATCTCACGTCATTTACCAGCTGCATTACATACTCCGGGTCCACACCAGGGGCACCCACCAGGTGAGACGTGAGGCCCATGCTGCTCAGGAAGTTTGGAGACCGTTGTGTATCCCAGGTTTTAGTGGATCCAGCTGAAAGGGACCCTGTGTGGGGCTTATAGACGTGTTGCGGCAGGCCCTGGTTGTGTTTAGCCCCGCTGCCACCACTACTGCTGCTGCTATTGCTCTTCCGGAGCATCCCAGCAGCCACAACAGCTGCCACCCCTCCTTATGAGGTGGCACAGCAGGCCAGTTAGCCCCTGATTACAAGACACTGCCTTGGTCCTTGGAAGCCTGGCACTGAACAGAAGAAAGAGACAGATAAATGAGCACGGTCAGTCAACAATGATAAATGTGTGAGCTGATGTCAGTCAGAAAGACTGCCTTTTAAACTGAATACCACTGTACAATGCCTATTATACATGGTTAATAACCAATTACACTACAATATGCATGTTAAAATTTTAAAGCAACTGAAGGCACTTTATTTCAACTTTTCATATAGAAGGCTAACTTATATGAATAAACACCAAACTCGTCAGTTTACTTTAAGCAACTTTATTAAATAACCATTTGATTTTGTATGTCATTTATTTATAAAAACACATTGTCTTCACCTCAAAAGCCAAGCGACGGTTGCACAGGATAAACTAGCTTTACATATTTTGAAGCTTAACTTGTGTGTTTTCAAGAAATTTAACTTATGAAAACATGCATTTAAAAGAGCGTTAATAGGTCACAACGAAAATGCTGAGAAATACGCGGCTTCAAAATAATAAAAAAGCAAAAATCTTCTATGAAAAAGTGATGCTACTTGAGCTCAGCGGTGAAAAAACCGTCGACCCCAGTTATAAACTGTTTTGCTGGCACAGCCAAAAATTTAGTATTTACTCACCTGCTCGGCGACTAAATGACATAGTGTATCCTAGTAAAACGGTGCTTATTGCAGAAAGTTAAACCCCCAGAAGCATTTTCGTATCATAAATAAAGTCCAACAAAGGCAAAACTTCTCCGGTCAACGTCACTGTACATCGAGGAGAAGGTCTACTATTGGCAACTCTCAAGTCAATCGTAATTTACTTGTCGGGTCGTCACGTGACAGACTTGCTGCCTTTTGATTGGTTTCTTTTATCCCTTAGCGGTTTGACCTGTGATGCTTTTGTTACGAGAGGACTTTTGTCGACTCTAAAGAAAACTTAAAGAAAACATCAGATAAAAGAGCGATTATTTGGAAATGAGAACAGAAGTCAACGTATTATAACATTCGAGTTTTTTTAGGTTGCACTCAAACTACTAGAAAAAGTATTGCCGTGTGGCTTGACAACGTTAGCTACATTAGCAATGAAACAACAGAGACACTGAAGTGTGCAAATGACACTTGATTAGTCTGGAAATAGACCACAGACGTGAATGAATATGATAATTCTATAGCGTTTGTCTCTTTCTGGATTCTTACAGAAAGTTATAAAAACAGTACAGACATGAAAAAAGCAAAGTTACTACATTTTGGCTTCACTGCTTGTTTCGAAATGTATTTTTACGGATAACTTCTTGAAGAATGATACTGTTAGACTTTGGTGTAGTAGTCCCAAACAAATAAAATCTGAATAAATTCTTTATAAGAAAATGAATACTTAATAAAACTATGTTTTAGAGGATAAAATAAATCCATTATCAAGTCTAGACAGAAAATCTAATTTTTTGACAATTTATTTTTTATAGTATGGAAATTGGTGAACTTAATTAATAACAACATAATGTTAAGAATAATACTGAACCAAATTACAGGACCGATATTGCTGCCATCTAGTGGACAGTCTTGATGTAATACTCCACTTTAAATAAAGGACCAAAGGATCAATCATGATTTAGAATGTGTACAATAAACTGTTCATACAAGGAGGTAATGCAATAAATGCAATAAAGAAGCCTTAACCTATTGCACTCCATCCATCCAACTGTAGCCTATATGAGCCATGTCTTTACATCACTATGTGTTCAATCTGAGTGGATTAAGGAAAACCTTTGTCTCTGCAAAACTACAGTAGAATCGCAGCAATATCTTTAAAACTAGAATAAATCAAGAAGATAAACAGGTTTGTATCAGAGTTTATATAATATTTTAGCCTATCAAGCACACTGTAGATTTGTCAAACTTTTAGCTTTTTATTATTGAATTACACAGTATTGTTCAAAATAATAGCAGTTCAATGTGACTAACCAGAATAATCCAGGTTTTTAGTATATTTTATTGCTATGTGGCAAACAAGTTACCAGTAGGTGCAGTAGATTCTAAGAAAACAAACAAAGACCCAGCATTCATTATATGCTAGGTGGTTCGATTCCCACTTTCCCCACAGTTCAAGTGCTAGCTTCATCCTTAAATAGGGGCCACCTGATTCACACCTGTTTTTTGACAAATTTGATGACCTCAGTGATTGAATGCCACACTGCTATTTTTTTGAACGCACCCTTTCAACTAATTGCCCAGTTGCACAGCCTTAAGAGCGTGCATATCATAAATGCTGGGTCTTGTTTGTTTTCTGAGAATCTACTGCACCTACTGGTAACTTGTTTGCCACTTAGCCAAAAACCTGAAATATTCTGTTTAGTTACATTATACTACTGAACAATACTCTGAATGAAGTAGGGGGCAGTTTAGACCCTCCAACAAATTTGTTTAGATTGAAAGTTAATTTTTATGTCAGGCTTCTGATTTCAAAGGTTTACTATTTAGATCAATTAATTTAGACTTACAGGACATCAGTAGAAAACAAGTAATAAAGTGAGTAATCTGGTAGTGTCTAACTCATGTACATAGAATAGCTTCAGGTTGATAGGGAATTAAGAGAGTACACCATGTTTTAATTTATGCAGCTGTTTTCTCATTTTTCTTATCCTGCAAAACATTCTGATTGATATGGCTCTTGTGCATTTTAGAAAATAAAATAAAAGCACAATTACATGGTTAATCAGTGTTTGTCTTTATTTTAATATACAAAAGATGGATGTATTCTCTTCTACTTTATATTTCTAAGCATTTCGGCTCACATAGAACATTACCATTCATACCATTTTAGTGAAAGCCGAACACACAGCCTTGTACACACACAGTTCACATAAACAGGGAAGGTCACTCAACTCCATCCATTCACACTACGAGAAATTAACAATTTGACTATAAATCAAAGAGGATTTTGCTTTCACAGGATTCACATGAAAGGAAGAAACCTTTTACATTTGTCAAGTAACTATATACACACAAGATTTTTTTTTGTTTGTTTTATTTTTTTGAAGATGAGACTGACTCCATGTTAGTGTCACTATCGAGGTACTGCATGAGGTAACTGGGTTTTCTGTTCAGAAGAGCTGGGTGTAAAGACAGCATTTGGAGGTAACAATCGGATCACGGCAGATTTTTAACCTCCGGTCTTTTTTTTTCTGGCACAATACGTGAAAGCACCTGGTCACGTGCTAAACTTCAACTTTAACACGTCTTCCATCTGTGAATTACTCCTATGTCAGGAACATGATCCAGGTGTGATGAGATGCACTTTATTGACCCGCAGAAGAAAACCTGCTAAATCACAGTTGAGTTTAATGACTTGAAGTATGATTTTCAAATGACTATTGCTGTATAATAAATATTGCTGGACCCCTGGACCATGCACATTACTTCATTTACATAAATCCTCACGGTGGGGGTGTTTTATCAATCAATCAAGGTGAGAGAGACACACTGATGATGGGTTTGAAACACTACATCTTTCTGCATCGATGGATGTCTTTTTAATACGTCCTTTAAAACCGATACTGCACAGGAGCAAGCGTTAAATACCACTGTTAAAAAATAAAAATATATATATTTCACCATCTTTCCACAGCACTAGCACAACAGATGAGTCTGTGTCGTCCAATGTGGCTAACTATTACCGGACACGTCTAAACGTCACATCAGCAGGTTAATATTGAGGTAATACTGTTTCAACTGGCATTTCCGGGCCGAGGGGCCAATCGCATAAGCCGCCCACACTAATAATTTTTTTCCTTTCTTGTTTTGAATGTTTTACACAATACACTTCCTAATGCAAGTGCTACCTACACAGCCAAAGGAACGGATACCATTAAAACCTTTACTTTAAATTGCAGGGCGAGTCGTCAACATGATTTTTAAATATCTAAGGGTGGAGCTGAAAAAAAAAACCTTTGTGTTTTTGTGAAATGACAACAATAATGCCCTGATTACGTCTTTTATAAAACCAGATCAGTGTACAGGAACTGTGTGTCTACGCTATTTACAAGAATCGGCCTCTCGTCTTCTTTTAGGTTTGTACAGCATTACCACCGTGACAAAGCGTCAGCCTCTATTTTTAGAAAAAAAGAAACAATCTCCACAGACAACGAGGCCTGACCGGCAATAAAATATCTCCTCTACTAAAACACAATAAAATACATAACACAACTTGATATACATGTAGAAAAAGCCTGAGGTACTTGTCAGAATATCTGAGGTCAGTCTGAAGGAGTAAGCGACTGAGGGCTTACTCGGTCAAAAAACACAAAAACAGAATATTAGCCTTACATTATATCATGGATAGTTACCACATGTTAGCGTTATATTAACAAAGAATACATGTACATCTACAAATCCTTGAGTATCCTGGAATAGTCACAGCAGCATAACGGACATTCAATGTATGGTATTTATGTTATAGTACAACTATGGCATTGCATTTGAGACAAAGGCAACCATTTTGAGCTCTCCTTGCATGACGTACAGTGAGTGAGGTATCTGGAGGACTGGTGTCCGACTGAGTCTAGTCCATAAACAGCAAAGGAAATTAAAAAACAGACATGTTGCTTATTTACTCAAGTATGGCCCTCACAAGTAGAAACCCCAATTACCTGCCCGCGGTTCTTACTTATACTTACTCCATCTATGTCGTTTTTACATTCTCTCTCTCACGCACTCACACAGTAAGTTTAAAATCAACAATGTGTAACATTGCAACTCCGGACAGCATCCATCAATGCCCCTGGCACTGGCAAAGGAGTAACTCTGTATTTCTACATTAAAAAAAAAAAAAAAAAAAAAAAAAATTTCCAGGAATATGTCCATGATAGCTAGCTGGATAGCTTGGCTCTCAAATTAAAAAAACATGTTCCAAAGAAGCCTACTGAATACCTGAGAGGTAGTTCCTCGGGGACAAGCCAAGCGTCCCACATCTTCTAAGAACGTCCACATGTCCAATGCAACTGCTCCCTCCTTACCATTAAAACAGCTGTGCTCCAACAGGTTTGATCTTTTTCTTTCTGAGGCATTCACAGGTTTAAAATAAGGGAGCACACTCGGGTTTAAAAATCGAGAAGCTTTGACCCCTGAGGAAGATGAGTATATTTTGTCTAACAGTCTCAAAGCGGTTCCTCCGAGGTGTGCAGCACATCATCCGAGGTTTGGAGCAGGGTTCATTTCATTTGGCCGCAGACGATCATGACCAGACAGGAAAATGACAAACTTATGAGGTGATCAAAAAGACTAACACAAAAGAAATACATGAGGTGATAAGGACATTAAGATTTGACACATGGGTGTAATCAGATGTGCCCGTCCATAGCTTATTACTATTTCAAACTACAGCAGGTGGATGTGTTAGTTAAGGTCGGACTAAACACAGAACACTAAAAACAGAAAACAACACCAGTATTGGGGTAAAATAGCAGCTGCATTCATGTCGCTAGTAATTTTCACGGAGATCCGCTGAGTTTGGATTCAAAGAATAAAGTCAGAAGCTGGGGGTGAAGGATGGTGCCACCTATTCAGGTGGTGGACTCTTTGGGAGGTAGGTCCTCGTTGGTGAGAGACGTCACGATGGACACGGGACTGTCTGAGGTAGTGCTGCTGATCGTCCTGGAAATCTGGCCGATGCGCTCCTCCACGCAGCCGGCCGAAAGGCGTGCCTCTGCGTCGTGGTCCCAGCATTCCTCAATGGTCTCACACATCTGGCTCAGACCCTGATTGAGCAACAAAAACCCATTATAAAAAAAAATTATAAGCCAACACGGCAAACATATTTCATATATAAAAACACAAGTCTTTCGGTAACAATCCATTCTGAATCATTGCACATTTACTGGAAAAACACATCCAAACTAACATCCTGCTATTTCTATTAAAACGCGATCATTATTCTTCCACTATTACTCACCGGATGTTTGAGCCAGGAGTCCTTGATGGCTGGACGCATCTTTTTGTGCACAACCACATCCTGCAGATCCTCCAGGGAGGGATGCTGGCCTATTTCATCCTCAAACGGCAGCATGTACTCGCCAACTGTACCTGACCGAGGGCAGAAGGGCCACAAGATGGATATTGCATTACACAGCGGAGTGGACATCTGATGCAAAAAACATACGCGCGCGTGCGTGAATATGTGTGTGTGTATGTGTGTGTGTATGTGTGTGTGTATATTGCATTTAACCAGACGGACCTTTAACCTTTTGCTGACCAAACAAAACAACTAATCTCTGGTTTATTTGATCAGCTTGAGCCACAGTGAACTTTCACCTGTGGACTATAAGCCACATTCCTGTTGTGTGCCGTTTCGACTCACCGTCTGTGTCTGTGCAGCGGGACACCAGCTCCCACAACACAAGACCCATTGCGTACATGTCTATCCTCAGGAAGGAGTCCCGCTGGAAGTTAATGGCGCCCTCTAGCACCTCTGGGGCCATGTAACGCCTCGTACCCACCTGGAAAATACAGATTACATTATTACCATTACAAAGAACAGCAGGTGTGTGATTAATACAGATGTTGTATTAAAAAGTCATAGTGATACCATACCTACGGCTTCTGGGTTATTAAAAGTTTTCTCAGGACTATTTTTATTGGCGTCAGAACAAAGCCTGAGTTGACAGTATGTATATGAACATTAGAAATTAGGGCTACACAATATATTACAAACTTATTGTTATCTTGGACTGACTTGGTTTGCAATAACGTTAAAGGTGACTCATGTTAAAGACATTAATATTTTGCCTCAAAATCTTTGTCAAAACAGAGCAAACTGTGGTGCTTCTAAATAAAGGATGTCCTGGAATAGACCTGGTTTATTCCTACATTTAGTCCTGGTTTAGGCCAATTTAGGCTCAAACCTAGTTCTACCTCGTTCACAGGAGACAAAGGGGTGTCCCATTACACATTTGGACCAAGAGAAAAGGGCAAATGGAGATTTTCAGGGACTACACATTAAACAAAAGGGTAAGATAACTTCCCATAATGCATTGCGTTCACCAACAGAGGTTCAAAATGTAAACATAAAAGTTTTTAAATTATAAACAGTTCGGTTTTATGTTCCTTTTATCTTGAACATTTATGGATTAATCTGTTTTCTGCTCGGAAGGTTTCTGAAAAATCAGTATTTGCTAACGTTAGCGTCACATCAACAAGTCAGTCTATAATAATAATAAATAATGTTCTAAAATCTTGTATATAACAATGCTAACAAATAAAATGCATTAATATGGAGGCCTATGCCAAGATGTAGGCTCTTGTGCAGTTAATGAGAAACAGCCAAAGCTATATCCTACTGCCTCAAGATTATTTTCCAGTATCGTCTTTTTCTGTCAAGGTCAACCTTAATCTTGGAAATATACACTGTGTGCACAATTAATAGGCAAGTTGTATGTTTGAGATTAATTTTGTTATTGTACAACTACAGTGCTCTTGGTCAATCCAAAATGTTAACAAACCCTCAAACTTGAACATTTAAGTAGTAACAGTGAAGTTTTGGCTTTCTTAAGAGAATAGATACATGTACACCATTATTAGGCTATTATTGTGCAGAATTATTAATTATTATTATTGTTTTAGCATCTAAATGAAAAACAAAGATTTTCCCATCACACTTGTTTATTTTACCTGTTAAAGTGAGAATAATAAACTCAAAATTTACAAATAAACATTTCTGAAATAAAAAAAAAAAAAAAAATTCAGTGACCAATATAGTCACCCTCCTTTTCGATAACAGTCACAAGCTTTTCATTCACGGAGTCAGTCAGTTTCTTGATCTGGTCAGAATCTACTTTTTGTGCAGCCGCTACCACAGCCTCCCAGACACTGTTCAGAGAGGTGTACTGTTTACCTTCACTGTAAATGTTCTGCTTAAGAAGGGCCCAAAAGTTCTCAATAGGATTTAAGTCAGGTGAAGAAGGGGGCCATGTCATTAGTGTTTCATCTTTAAAGGCCTTCACTGGCTGGCCACGCAGTAGAAAACTTTGATTAATGTGATGGAGCGTTGTCTTCCATAAAATTCAAAGTCTTCTTAAAAGATGCAGACTTTGTCCTGTACTACACTCCAGAAAGTGTCTTCTAAAAATTGGCAGCAAGTCTGAGAGTTGATTTTGAGCCAATTTTCAACCCGAAAAAGGTTCAACATGCTCATCTTTAATAATACCTGCCCATACCAGTACCCCACCTCCATCTGGCTGGCATCTGAGTCAAAGTGGAGCTCTGTGTCCGTTACTGATCCAAACACAGGCCCATCCATCTGGTCCGTCAAGAGTCACTCATCAGTCCACAAAACGTTTGAAAAATCTGTCTTCAGATATTTCTTGGCCCATTCTTGATGTTTGAACTTCTGTGTCTTGTTCAGAGGTTTTCAGGGGTTTCAGCCTCTCTTATCTTGGCCATGTCTCTGAGAACTGAACACCTCATACTTCTTGACACCCCAGGTAGGTTGCAGTTGTGGAATATGGAAGCACTAGAGGATAATGGGTTCCTGGTAGCTTCAAATTTGATTCTTTGCAAATCTTTGGCGGTTATTTTGCGTCTTTTCTTCTCGACACGTTTCTTGCGACCTTGTTGACTATTTACTACAAAAAGTTTAATGGTTCTGTGATCACGCCCCAATATCTTAGATATTTCAAGAGTGCTGCATCCCTGTGAAAGACTTACAATTTTTGACTTTTCAGAGTCAGTTAAATCTCTTTTTGACCCATTTTTCCTGAGGAAAAGAATCTGCCTAATAATGATGCACACCCTGATATAGGGTGTTGATCTCCTTAGGCCACACCCTCCCTTGTTACACAAAGAAAAAACATCACCTGATAAGCATTAAATGCTTGGAGTTGGAAATTATGGATAAAATGATATGGTCAAAATAATCACTTGCCTAATAATTGTGCACAGTGTACATCATCAAGTACTTCATTACACATTGCATAGTTTCACAACACAAAAATCTAAATCCACAGCAATCTAATCTAAAGAATCAGGCTTTCTAAATGTTTTCATCCATTATACTTGCATCACACAGTGTCAAACTGAAGCTAAAATGGTTTCCTACCTGACCGTGAGTATCTCCCGGGGGTTTTCCCGGCTCAAACCGAACTGCCAGCCCAAAGTCTCCGATAACTGCAGTCAGATCATCTCGGACCATCACATTCTTACTCTTGAAGTCTCTGTGGATTTTCAGGAGGCAACAAAGTCATCACAATGCTTCATTACAAAGACATTTAGTGCAGCAGCTGTCGATGTATTATTTACATTTACATACATAATCTTTAGCTTCAAAGACAAGTATTCATTAAAAGAGTGATGTAAAATGCACACCGAAGATACTTCCAACACTATAACAATTATTTGCATTACATCTTAATAACGAGCTGTTCTTATTTTAATTTGATGAGTCTAAAACAGCTGTATAGGGCTATGTGTACAAAAGGTACGCTTTGACAGTTATAATTCCTTTACGTAACATGTTTAAAGCCGTGAGCAATTATGTCAACATTTCACCAAAAACATTAATTTAAACATGTGCAGAATTTTAATTCAAAAGATCAAAATTAAACCGAGGTGACACACGCTCAAAGTCCTATTTAACTGCCAACTTACTAGGAATTTTTGTCTAGTTTTAACAAAAATATGGCAGTCAAAGGTCTTGGGTGGGTATCTCTTTCCAAGAAATTATATTCCAGGAGGAATGTCTCACTTTTCTTGAAAATTTAAAAGAGCATTTTCTCAAGAACAGTCAAAATTTACACCAGACATGTTTATATTCATTTTTTATTTAAATAAATGTGTTTAGGAAATTCACTTGAATCTGTTTGGAATACATCTTTATGCTTCAGTTTGAATTCTAATCCACACACTACAGTAGCCTCAGAAGGTCAAACTTAAATTCTCAAAAGGCATAAATTTTATCACCAGGAATTTACTTAATGGGTAAAAGAATTCCTGGTAATCTGTGTTGTTTGCATTTCCAACTTAAAAAGCTGAAAAGCTTGAAAAGCTTTCCTGGAAAATGGCAGGCTAACAACCCAGCAATTGATATGCAACACACAGCCCCGCCCCTCAAGAACCCCCAGCTATCTGAAACATCATGACCCCTACTAGGTAATTTTTTTTCAGGGAAAGTTTGGGCTGGAATACATTTTTTCCCTGGGGAATTTCATTAAAGTTTTTAAAACCTCGGGTAAATGGAAAAAGCGGTGGAAAAGGGAATTCACTGTAATTTTGCATTGTTTTTCTAAAGCTAGTAAAGGTTTTTTACAGATACAACATTGAAAGAAACTGACAGACTTTTTTTTTTTTTTTACCTGTGTGCAATGGTAGGTTTGGGTCCCTCTCCCTTGTAGCTGGGAATGTCCTCATGGAGGTAAGCCAAGCCGCGGGACATGGTCTCTGCGATGAGGCACAGCTCGCTCCACGTCACAGTGTTGCCCTTCAAGTGGTCCGTCAGCGAGCCCTGCCCACAGACAAATGAGCACAGGTTCATTATCAGAACAAACACTAAATCAAAGAAAGTGTTTATCTATTACAGCTTTAAATGTATCACAAGCACAGACATAAATAAAAAGCTTTAATGCGACACTGATGACACATGGCCCCGGACTATAAATACATTTGTGTCACAGGAGCCAGATAAGGTGCCACGTCTTTAAAGTTATTACATGTTTCTCCAATTCCCATTTGCAGTTATGGCAATTACGACTCAATCTTGTTTTAATACGTTAATACCTTTGTTGACAACACAAATAAACAAGATTGCCTTGCTGTCTAATTAAAATTTTTATCATAGGAGGAGAAAATTACTCCATTATTTCAAGCAGACACAGAATGTAGCCATAAATCCGGAAAGCTCATCTCACTATACATTAGACATACTGTTGACTGTAGACCCCCTGTCAGTAATAAAAAAATTCCGTCTTTAATAAAAGCTGTTGTTCTCTATGGTGAGGTAAATATAAGCGGCAACATTATTGGAAAAAGACCAGCGTTTCTGGTCAACACTAAACCCCCTTTCATATAAAATTTGTTGTATGTGGGGATTTCAGTAAACACCCTATACTTATACTGTATAGTTTCTCACCCTCTCGTGAAACTCCGTGATAAGCCACAGCTCCGTCTCCAGGTTTGCTCCGTGCTTCTCTGCACCGATGTAGCGCAGGATATTTTCATGTCGCATCCCTGGAGTCAGGAATATGTCCCGTTCATTTTGCCAAGACTGCTTGTCCTGTTCATAAAAAGATATTGAAGTTATAATAAAGAAAGTGAGCAAAGGGTTTATGACAAAGTCGTAATGAATGTCTTAAAATTTTGATTTTCAGTTTGCACGGTATATAGTTTTCTAATGTAATTATTTAAAAAGCACTAACAGTATACCTTGACATATGTGTGTTATACTGCGTGTTGATAGAAGAGGACTAGTAAGTACCCCAACAACACATTTACAAACCAGCCAATCATATGGCACCACTTAGAGGCCAGTAAATGGGCAAAGCAAAGTGTAACTAATATTTAAGACTATGAGGACATGAACCTCAAATAATAAATAAGTCATTTTAAAGGAAATGCAATAAATGTTTTGGATGAATTTGGACTGTACTTCTATATTAGACCACCAAAACTATCTTATAAGCAATTTACTGACAAAATAAATGCATTGAGTGGTTACAGCAATACAATGATACTGTCACACCTTAATATTTTTAACTCGTATTGTTCCCGGACCTTGTTCTAACACGTTTATTGACCAAACCTGACTCTCAAAGTATTGCAGGTGCAGCTACTGTGACTGTTGTTGTTGCATATAAAATAAAAAGCACATACTTAGCTGTCTTCTTGTACATGCTACTGAGACTTGGTTACAGTGTTAGATGTTGAATTAAGTGACATTTAATGCAGTACAGGTCTACTTCATTTTGGATTACAGCATTTCTTAGAGGTTAAGTTACAGTGTCTTGGAGTATCAGATTCTGGGCCTGAACTGAACACCTAATGCCCACAAAGAAACCCTAACAGCTAAAGAATGGACTCCTGTTAGATTTGAAAGTGGGGTTTGTAAAAAGAAACCAACATTTTCTGGTTTACACTTTGTGTCTAATGAACCGAGTGTGCAAGAAACTAAAATGGGAGCGCAGTGCCATCTTTTGCTGCCCTATAGAATCTAGTTTTATTTATTTACAAACCTGAACAGGAAAGATCTTTACTGCGACATATTCACTCATCAACTGGGCCTTCCATACACATCCAAAGCGCCCCCTAGCTTTTATTTCAAGCAGTTGAAGTGGTTTCAAGCCAACCAACGGAGACGGAGGCGTTTGTCCTGGATCCTGAAAGACAAAAAAAAAGCACTTCTAAGTTTGTATTGCCAAGTACCAATACAAGCAGAAAGACTTTTCATTAAACCCCCCCAAATAAAGCTCCTTTGTTCATTAGGACCCGACTTGTCTCACCTCACTCAGATCCACGTGGCCGTATGGAGGCTTACGGTGGCGGTACATCCACAAGGCCAAAACCAGGGCCAAGGACAGCACGCACAGAGGCAGCAGGGAGTACACAAGCACATTGAGCAGGGATGGCACTCGAGGTGGAGGTCGGATTTTTACTGTCAAGGAGGGACACGATATTTACAGCATGTCAACTTTACGACGCACAAGTTGTTCCAGGCATCACACGCATCCCTCGCAAGCTCAGACCTTGTTTTTGAGGAATTATGTGCCACAAACTGTGAATTGACTTTTGAAAGAAAAATACAGGATGACCTTATTTTTCCAGTGAGGATTTTTTTTCCACAAAAGAAGAAAATGTATAGAAAGTGAACAAAATGTAGGGCACATTTGCTGCTTACCTCGGTTGCCGTTGGCAATCGCGTCGGGAAGGTGGGTGAATCGTTCATTACAGTAATTGCCCTCGCAGCAGCAGAAGAAGACCAGTGGGTTTTCCTCCATGGAGACACACTCTTGCCTTAAAACAGGTGACAGACCCAGATTAGTCCACCAATGAACCAAAAATATACAAATGTCAAAGCTGAGGCACCTGTTACTGACATTTACAAAAAGATTTGATCATATCTATCTCATTTTCCACCAGCGTTTAGAATGAACAGTTGCTAATTTCCTTGGGCAGAAGCAAATTGGGCAGAAACACCATATTCATTTAATATTAGAACCTTTTAATTTGTATTCACTGTTATCAAAGCATAAATTATGCCATTACAGTACCTTGTCGTTTTCCTTTAAGCTAGAACTGGGTCACCAAGAAATAAATGAGTAAAAATATATATATATTAAAAAAAAGAAAAGAAAAGATCAATTACATATGATCTCTAATCTGTCTAGTTGTTTTGATGGATGTAAATCAAAGACTCAGAATTAGTCATTAGAGAAGTATACATATATTCATCAAAAGGTTGTTCTATACCTGACTGCTAATTATTTCTTCTGTGAATAAAAATATAGGAGCCACATATAATGTCTGCAACTCTCCCTCGACTTGGTACAATTCCGTCATTACTTCTACAAAGCACAGCACAATGGAATGAATGAATAACAATTTCACTGGGAGCTCGCAGGAAACTTGTTGAGTGGCTTCGACTTGTTTCTAAACCACCAGAGGTTTCTAGGTAAGGGTTCAAAACACTTTAATGTGATCATGCTATTCCCTCTTCTACTCTCTCGTCTGGCGGCTGATAAAGACAGGGGCCCATTGTATATTCAGCTCGTGACTTGCAGATTCTGAGTGGCCTGGTGCAACCATATGTCTGTGCCATCATGTGGACAGTGGGCTGTACTCTGCACTGAGGACGCAGGGCATGTGGGTATTTCCAGGAAGATAAAAATAGAGGCTATTTCCGTGCAACATAAATGCTCCTATATGAAAAATAGCCTTGAGTATTTTCTTGAAACCATCTTGACCGGTGAGTGGATGTATAGTTTTGCAATGACTACTAAATAATGTATCAATACGGTGGGTTTGCTGTGAGACTCGTATTTAAGCATCTTTCATTAATTTAGTTATTCAAAAGTAAAAAACCAAACATGTTCAATGTCTGGCCCGGGGGCCAATTATGCTACAAGGTGAGATTTTATGTGGCCCTCTGTTACTATGATAAACTTTATTCTTTATGGCCCCAACAACAGCAGCTCTGTCAAACAGCTTTCAGATTCACGCTCAAAATACAAAACTAAACCTGTTCAAATCTAACTCAAACTTGTAAAATTGACAAAGACATGTTTAATGATTGATCAGTTTACTCGACTGGAAAACTCATTAAAATGTACAAATATTATTTTGTCTATAAAAGAAATTAGACCATTGTAGATACTATTGTTCATGTAATAAATGTAATGAATGTTTCTGTAAAAGGGAAATGGATTCATCTTGTTTAAAATATTTATTCTTTTGCGCAGATTGTGTCATGAAAGCTCATGTTTCATGATTTTGTTTATTCTTGCCTCTGTTCTAGGAAAAAAATAGCACATTACATAATTGACTAGTTAACTTAAGACTTAATAAAAGTATTTTGTTGCAAAGACTTAAGAGCCTCCCTGAACTACTCTCAGGGACTAGTCCAATAACACAGCGAGTGTTATAAGCTATTAACTAATGATCCAGAGTTACTACTACAACATACAAATGATGTCAAGAACAAGACAAACCATGGCCCACTCTCAGTCCTAGGTCTACCCAAACAGCCCCGGGGCAACAGCACTGACCCGTCTATATTTACACCCGGCTCAGTTGCACAAGTTCCCGTACACTGTGTTTAACGTCCAGATATCTGACTCAGGTTATGCCACAGATTATAAATAAAGATAAACCTGAAATGAAGCTGTCGTCATGCTTTAAAACTAATAATAAAACAGCTGAGTTAGGCTACAACTAAAATCTGTACATTCACAATTTATTATTTAAGCAATAAATTGGAGAAACGATTGGTCCTAAAGTAAGAAAACAAGGGCTGAAAAGTGTAGATTAAAGCTAAATGTTGCAGCAAAACTCATATAGAACTATTACCGTTCCATAAATATCCAGTAGATATTTATAAAGTAGTGGGACTGGTCGACAGCTCACCTTTTAAAACATTTAGTAAAAAAAAAATAAGATAATTACATTGTATATAGCTCCAAATATATAATTTTCATCTGGACTGAACGTTTTGTTTGCAAAAGATTTGTAAAAAGTTTGAGCTTGTACCTTTTTGTTCTGGTGTAAAATTGTCAGTGTCAAGTTATTTTCTCATTGATTTGAACATTTTATTGTGTTGACAAAACATTCGCCAAAATAAACTAACATTAAGAAAAAAATAAAAACACTCTGAACTATCTTCAACCTGTCAAAGCAGGAGCTTTATCAGTAAACCATGATTAAACCATGATTAAACCAGGACTTTTTTGTTTGAACACACTATAGTTTGATTTATAACTTTGTTTGCACTTTTTTCTTTGTAAAATGCTATAGCGTTATTGCGATACAAGTCATTCTTTCTACAGACTACATATCAAGTCTCATTTCAACCCCACAAATCATTTTGCTTTGATCCATAAAAACCTCCAGGTTGGTAATGATTTTGAAGCGCTACATTGTTACATAGCGTTTAAAAACTTCCTAAAGCAGAAGCATGTTATCTGAAAAAAATGACTAAAATTACATTATTTAGATTAAAAAGTCTCCTTTAGAGCTTACTAATCATTATGTTTCTGTCCATTAAATGCCCTAGGTCAGTGAAATGAGGCTGTATTGTACAACACGGGGGCTTCGAGGTTATGTTTATCTAATGTTTTCACTGCCAGTCACTGCGGGCACAAAAGGCAGAAAGCTTAACTATAAACGTGAATGTGACCTGGCTCAGTGACCCGACCTGTCATAGCAGTTGAAGTCGTCCAGCCAGCAGCCTTTCTTCACCAGCTCGATGGTCCCTGAGGAGTTGCGCCACGAAGCGTAACAGTGTAGCCGCTTGTCCTTCTCCCCCTCGCACCGCTCGAAGCCGCTCTGGTTGGTCCTCTCCGTGAGCCAGTTATCATTGTAGTACACGCACTCCCGGGTCTCCGCTTCACCCAGACTGTACCCTGAGACAGACAGAAGGACACAGTCAGCACCCCGTTTTTAATGAATTGAAAGTCAAAACAGCGGAAGCACGGACATATGGTGCCGGATTCTGCTTTGAGCCACAAGAAACACCTCCGAGCACAGACTCCATCATTGTTTGGGCACAAAGCCAAGTTTGGGCGCTCTCTGTAGTAAAAAGGGAGCTCCTCTGGGCTACAAAAAATGTTCATAATAATAGTTTGGCACAATCCCATTCAGCGAATATCTGTACAAATGTAACAACAGACAGAATTTAATTAACTCGAAAACAATATGGTGCAGAAGCATATGGGAATGCCACTGGCTTAGATAAGGAGTGTTGAATTCAGCTTTTTATGACACATGTGGGAAGACAGATAAGCCCATTTTTCTTCAGAATTTATACAAGCATTTATTAGAAACTTTTACTAAATGAGCAAAAATCTGAGGCTTATAATTTCTTACTGGAAATATGTAAAGTGGCTAGTTAAGGGTCTGATTTATGAATAGACTTTCAGGAGCAACATATAAAAGCCATGATGTAGACGTCCTCCACAATATCGCTTGGACATTCATGCCTAATCTTTGTTCAGGGGGAGAGGAAATAGAGCCTGTCTCTTTAAATCCCTGCCTATAGGAGGCTGCCCATCCCCCCAGTGTTACCCCCACCAACCAATCACACACACAGAGAGAGAGGCGCACATACATTTAGTTGTCCAGCAGCACAGAATAGACTTCATTATGACAAACAGGTATGCAGGCAATGAACAAACCCCATGCTCATTATTACAAACAGAAAGGACTGTAGAAAAAAGGGAAATGCACACATATGCACTCAGCAGCAGAGATGCTCAATGCTCCACTGAGCAGAGATGGCATTTCTGATATCTGTGGTCACATGATCCAGGAGGACTTTTACTACAAGATCATTCCCCAACCCCCTTCGCTCTGTCACTTACTGAGGCTTTACACCACAACAACATGAGTTCTACAGAAGCAGCTTACTCCACAGTCCGAGTCCTAATCTATAAACCATAAAGGCATTAAGCCAGAGCTATTTGGCACACGACAGACAGCTGTGCCTCAATGAAATTTTTATCACAGTTGGAAGACAAACTAAACAAATGTGTGGTATGCATTTGTTTTCAATACAGCCCAAAGTGGAAAGAGAGAAAACATGGGTAACATATTAAAAACGTTAGCTCATATAAAAAGGACTAAAGTCAGCCATATTAGTAGGTGACAAAACCCTTATAACAAAAGAAAAACAACCCTCGGTTTAGTTTCAGTTTGGAAACAGCTGCCATCTTTTCAAATAATCCAACACCATTTCCATTGATTTATGAAAAGCAGTTGAGAGGAAATATGTGTGTTTCAGACTCTCTCTTGTCTTGTTCTGGCTGTGACCACAAACAAGAGTCCAGAGAGCTGTAGCTGTAGCTATAGCCTCTAATGTTTCAGGATGTTGGTGCAGCTGCTTGCCTGCTATTCCTGCCACTGTTCAGAAAGAAAAGGCGAGGGCAAAACAGTTTCACGCATTTGGTGTTTTTAGATCTAATTAGAGCGAGGTTTTTAATTTTTTTAAGGTCAAATCAGTGGATTAGTGGGTAAAATGTATACGTAAGGTTTAAAGCGTAATGAGATAAAGCTAAAGGGGTTGGGAAAATGAACAAACAAACGACAGGACGCAAGGTTTGGTCCAGGATTCACGCCAAACAAAGTTAGCAGCGAACCAGCTCGTGTAAACTCATTCGCGGGTCTCATTTTCAAACGAATACAAAAAACATAAATAAAATAAATAAATAAAAAACACAGAGAAATATCCGCTTGTCCCCCCGCAAAATAAACTGTTGCAAATTCACAACAATAAGCGGCTTACCTGCGCATAAAGTTCCCAGAAGAAGTGAACAAGTCAGCCATGAAAAAGACATGTTCCGTGTTAGTTACAGGACAAAGGTTTTCCCCGCTTTCCGTGGCAAACATTAAAACTCAGGTTGTCCGAAACATCAGTGCAAGGATCAAAGCGAGGACGGGCCTGCGCTCGTTCCAGCAGCCTTAACCACCACAGCCACAGCACACAGCGCGTGTCAATAACCGCGACGCTGCTGCAACAATGTTACGAAGAGGGGGAGAAAAAAAAGCTACGCGCGATTAATTGCCTGCCAGACTCGTTACTCCGTCAACATGAGCAGCATTTCGCATCGGAAGTGGAACCAAAAAGCCAAATGGGAAGTCGCTAAATCATCCGAGACGAAAAGTGAGCGCTCTTTTCCGAGGTTATTCACTTGGATAGTAGCACCGCTGCGTCGGGAGGTCGGTCGGGGTTTACATGCATGTTACTGATCTGTGTCCAAAATGGCTTCTAAATGGGGAATGGGCTGCAAACAGGGAAACCCGGATGTGTAAACACAAAGGGGGGAATTCAGGCAGCCAGCGAGTGACCTTAACGCGACACCACACAGAAACGCCTCAAAGCACTTTATTTTATCACAGAATGTCATATTATTATTTAGGAATGACATTGTGGAGGAAATGTGTAGCGCTGGGGTTTTATGGTCACCTTTACGTTTGTGTTTGTCCCGCTTTCAGATGGTGTACCACTTGCACTTTCTGTGGTATTTTATAGAATAATTTTAGCTTCTTATCATTTAGCCTCGGCTTTGAAAGGCATTTAAAGGGAAATATACCTGATTTGATCGTTTATGAAGGCAGTATACAGTATGTAGACTATTGGAGATAGTGTTATGTAAAGAGCTGCTCCATTAATCTTATATCATGGACATTAGCAATTGTTTTATGTTAAATTGATTCAATAATAAAAGCCACTGCCATAATAGTAGGGTATGTAAATAGTATGGTAAATGAATCTTTCTCTATCTGCACAATCTTTAAAATGCAAAAGTGTCATGGCTAAAAATAGCTGACCTAATTTGAAGTAACATCATACAATAAAGGCTATTCAAAATGTATTCCTTCCTTGTTATAATTTTTCCACATTATACTCAAGCCATAGACAGAAACAAAACATATTACAGCGAAACAACAGGGATATTGATATTATTGTCTATAAACACAGAGTGCATTGACAGCAGCAATTTTTAATGTTAATTTTCCAGTTTTGTCATTTAATTTTGACTATCACTGGGTTCAGTGAATAAATAACTGTTAATGTAGCCTAAAGCATATAATAAAATGCTATTTGTTCAAAATGATGCACTTCTGGTTAGTAGATAATAACTTGGTTTTAAAAAAACTTGTGGGTATTTTTTTATTTATTATTTTAGAGAAGACTCACGTCATCCCATTGTTTTTTATTATTTTGTAATATTAAATGTATTATTAAATATAACAAAAGGCGTCCTAGTGGTCTAGCGTAAGTTTTACTTTTTCTTTACGATAACACAATTTAACAGTTATTTTATGATGTTGGTTTACAATCACAATAAGTGTACATATTTTACTTTTTTATCAGGAATTGTTCTTTGTTTTGTTTATTGTTTTCCAAACTGAAATAAAAGATACACCAAAAATACCTGGCATTGTCACTAATAATTTACTGTATTTAAAGCAACATGTAACACTTGATCCTAAAATACATTACTCCAGAATCATTACAAAGCAAATATAAGTCTTTTTTTTTATTCCTGTGTCAACACATATCTTTCCAATTAAATATTGATTTCCACTTATCTTATATATTCCAGATACATATTTAGTTGTGGGTTTACAGCAGACAGTGTATAATACCAGACCAAGCCCTTTAGTTGACGTCACGTGTTGCTTCAAAGCCAAAAGACACTGTTGTCCTATGATAACCCCAGATTCAACTCCTCTTGTACTTTTTAATTGGGTGCCCTTGTGCTCCTTTACAATTTCCTTTTTAATCATTTCATACTTTTCTGAAGAAACAAGGCTTATTTACAGAATAGTTGCCTTTACTGATGCGGTATCTTAGCACACAGTTTTAAGTGGCTTTTTAAGAAAACCGTCTTTCAAAACCGGTCTTTTGTTAAAAATAATGATGCTTACAATGAATCTGATCGTCGGGGAAAGAATCAGCAAGGACCTTGTTAAAATGTCATTAGGGCTCACTCAGTAGTTCATCTCTGTTTCTCTTCTTTGACATCCAGACTAATGGCATGTTGGTGACACCCGGACAATTCATGCAGCAAATGGTCTAAGAATAAGGTTAGAAATAGGTAATCGCCCTTAAACTAGTGGCGTTAAGCGTAACTGGAGACAAAGTATTTCCTCATTAGGCTGTCCTATATTGACCCTGTAACTTGATCGAGGCCCTGGGTGAAACCTTGGAAAGATAGATGCTCTGTTGTCATGACAGTTTGAGGGAAAGTATAGAAGTGCTCGTTAACGGTTCGGCCGACACAGCCACATTGTGACAACCTTTGAAAATGCGAGGGGAACTCATTAGTGCACATCAGGACACACTGCAATCATATCATACACTGTTAGATTTTCATTTCCTGTAAGTTACTGTAATAACCAAACTACAGTCATTTTCTTTTACAGTAACAAAGTTTTACTGTAACAAACATATAAATTCAAATTTATCTATTTTTTGGGAGGTATTTGGCGGTGCCACAAATCCAGACCAAATGAATAACACAATAATACAGCATATTTTATTTAATACCGTATACCTTTTAGCAAACCTAATGTTGAAGCTTAAATGTTTTATTCAATATGCTATATCTAAAGGTGTAACTAACTGCAAACCTGTTTTTTTTACAGTCACTAGCATTACCACAAAAACAATTAGTTACCGCAATTTTATATTCAGTATGGTTACTGTAAATGAAAACATTTTGGCAAGTTTTGTATTTCTGCTGTGCTGTGAGCAGTGTCAGCTTCCAAAACAGTGGCATCATAAAAATGCAACATAGGTTGTATTTCTATAAAAAAATGTACTGCTTTTGACACAATCTTTCAAAAGTTAGACGCATTTTCGTTGCTTGTTATTGAAAAAAGTCATGTTTGCTTTTTGGACCATGAGTCAATTAACAAGAACAAGACATGGTTTGATTGGAATAACAGTAATTTGGTGTTTTAATGCATCATGTAGTGTAACATTGCACTATAACCAAATAAACTGATATGCTTTTAAGTTTTTGTTAAACTTTTTTTGGGACCCCACTAACTCTAAAATCCTTTTTTCTCTCCAAAGGCCAAACCAAAGTACACTGTACCTTTTTTGGGACACTTTATATCCCTTCTGGCCACCTACCTCTACTGATTTCTACAATCTATGAATTTAACCCATGCCACTGCAAATGAGGCTTCACAGTTACACAATACAGTTGGGCACATGTCTATGAAAGAGTAGATTATTCTTCCATTTCCGTTTCACAGAAACATCTAACTATCTAACTTCAAGGCTAAGTTTCACAGCTTTAAAATATTCTTTCCCAAACTCCACTCCACAATGTGTTTTATTAAATGTAACTAAATGTGTCCTTGTAATCTTTTAAGTGGTTTCTTCACATGTATTTGTAAGTTAACAGACCTTCCACAATGTAACACCAAACACCCAATGCAAATGTTTGACAGAATGTCCTCCAAAGCGACACAAAAGAAACACACACATTTTTTCCTCTCTGCCCAAACATCTGGATATTATTCTTGCAGACGAAGGTGTCATCACTGAAAGTCCCCATAGTGATCAGTCTGAAAACCCCGAGGTGAGCGTCACAACATTCCGATAAAGTAGATAAATGACACTAGGTGGTAGCAGAGCTCCCCGGGGCAGGGGCATATAGTCTTTCTACCTGTGCAAAGTATCGCTTCCACTCATGATTAATACACTACTGTACATGCTACCAGGGCACACGCCTTCTATTGTTTCACTGCCACATGTTCAAGTGTATCCCACTTTAATTATGGCATTCGGTTTTGTTTATTAGAGGCGCTTATATGGTTTCATCTGCCTCTGAAATAAATAAAATGGCCACCTATTGATTATTCTGCATCTGGACGTAACCTGGTAATGGCTCCATTAGGATGAGGGAAAGTACAGCACTTAAGCTTTGGGTATTTATGGCACGTAATAGAAAGCAATTACCCGCATCAGCATGTAATCATTTTTACAGTGACATGTCATGGTTTTACAGCTGCAAGCAATAAAGAAAAAAATTTAAGATATTGAAAGATCACTGGTTTATTTCAACCTTTCAATAATTCAATACAAAAATAAAACAACAAACAATCCCAAACAATTTCTTGGATCTTTATTATTTTACAAGCCCACAGAGTCAGTGTGTGAGATTACTCCACGTATTAAAGCCATCTTTCACTCAAAAGGCCAGTGACAGTTATTTAGAAGTAGTTGGCGACCCTGCGGACAGACTGGATGTTGGGGTTCTCCGCCTGCCACTCCTTACATGAGCAGAAGTTGCCTCTCTCCACGATGTACATGCGGCCACGGTAGTTGGGCTCCTCGTACAGCACCCAGCTGTGGGGAAAAGCACAAACTACATCAATACAATGAATATTAAGAGAAATGGGGACGCTAATGAGCCAGATGGATGCTGTACTAAGTGAGAATTAGTAGAAGGGTAAAACAAGACATCTGAGATCAAAAGTGAGTAGTAGGCATTTTCTCATATGTGATTAAGAACTAAACTAAAAAGTAACATATATTAATTTAAAGACATTGTTTGCAAATGTATTTTTAAAGCAATTATCTTGGTTTCTGTAAAAGGTAGGTACAGACAAAATGATTATGGAAAAAGTGGCCCCAAAGTGAGACCAGTAGAGAAACACTGATCTAGACTGGTATCAATAACCAAGATAGCGTCAATCAAAACTGCTATTATAGCACTCCACTAACTGGTTTTCTCTTAAAGGTGCAGGGTATAGTTATTTGGCCTTTTGGTGACATCTCAAATTGCAACCCACCACCAGACACTTTTTAGGGGCATGTGAACAGCGACGGTAGCCTTGCAGGGACATACTGTTGTCTACGAATAAACTCGGTGGAAATTGGTCTGCTGCTGATTCAACTTAAAAAATTAAACTGACATTAATTTAATGGATAAATGCCTCGCCAGAAGAAATAAAATGGGTAATGGAGATTTAAACCTTCATGCATGCAATAGGCTATATGTTACAAAATGAAACATGAGTAGAGCTCAGTTTGTCCTGTCTGGGCAGCAGTAGAAACAGAAACAGGAAGTCTTAAACTTCCACCATGTTCTGTTTTTTTTTACTTGATAAATAATTGACAAAATACTAAGTGACTAATGTGTTCCATTTTGTTCAACTATATACTACACAATGGACATATACTATGCTTTTTTAATAAAAACCAATTTCTGAAAATTTTCCGTAAATATCTTTGTGGAATGGATTTTTTGATCATTTTTATAATGATCAAGGTCCCTCTCATTGAAGGCTCATTAAAAGTATGTACAACAACATTTTGAATCGTCTGTTAGTGTTTCGCAGAAATCCTAAGAAGTCAAACTTAAAATAAATGTCAGAATTAATGAAAGCTGAACATTACTCTCACGTAACTTGCTAATGTCACCGAGTTAATCAGTGAAGTGTTCTTGACTGCCACCATCATTGTCAGACACGGTTACAGAGTCTCATGGTCTCCCTGCACTGATTGCATTAATCGGCCGTTGCCATAGAGATACATACGCTCCGTCTCCATAGACCTTAATGGAGTTGACGCAGTTCTTGGTCAGGCCTCGTGCCTTCAGGAATGGACAGTCGTCGCACAGCTCCACACACTGGCCAGTGAAGTTGTCTTCGTCAAACAGCTCCATCCTGTAGTGCTCTCCGTGCTGCGGGGAAGGATAATGACATGCCACTCACTGAGTCATTGCATCAAAGAAACCGTGGCCTTTTCTCTTCATGTGATGCCGACTGCCTTCTGTGTTCAAACATTCGAACATCTAAAGGTTAAATGAGGAGGATGATATGTATTGCAAAAAGATTTCTTGAGAGTGGGAAATATGCAAGAGCAGATTTAATAGGTCTCTGACCAACTGGCTTGTCAAGTTATTCTTCCATCTAGTGGTGTCAAAGTCAAATTTAAAAAGAGCCACTGTTGCAGAAAAGCCAAGGTTCTTAAGATATTACTGATGCAAAATTACAATATTTACTTTTTTACTTTTACTAATAAAAGTACGGTATGGCGGCGCAGTGTTTAGCACCGTCGCCTCACAGCAAGAATGAGTCAGACGAGTGGAGTTTGCATGTCCTTCAGTTTCCCCCACCAACATTAAAAGATCCAAACATGCAGGGCCAACAAAGACTTACTTAGACAATAAAGTGATAAAAATGAAAGAAAATAAGTTGCCTTGACTTTTCCATGACTCCTCTGTGCTCAAAACGTTGGTATTTCAAACATAAAATCTCTCATTAGATGAAATATTAACAGTAAAGCATCAGCAAGCTTTTAATGTTCCAAACAATATTCTACTTCAATTTTATTATTATATTAACACAGAAATATGGGAGGATAATAGATAGTAGCATCAACCTAACAATTAAAAAGCCCCAACTTTTCCAAAACCTGGAAGTTTTCCTTAACCGTATGAACCCTGCCCATAACATATTGAACTATTCTATTGTGTCTCTTTTATTATTAGCTATGTTTGGTAAATTTTTGCTCTCTTTTGTTCTTGGTCTTTTAATTCATTTTTAACATTTACTTGTTATTAGATATACCACTAAATTATTAAACTGTACATTGCAGTTCAGACAAACGAAGGGTAACGATTAGCGAATGAATAATTTCATCTATAATTCTTTTTGAGGCCTTCAATAACAATAGTAGGTCGTTTTCAAATATCTCGTACCTTTTTTAACTTTATGTTTGATGAGAGAGTTGCATAACAGAAGCATTCAGAATGCCTTATAACCTATTTATAAATAAATGTTCATGTCATTCTTATGAAAAGGCTTGTAAATCTAAGCTCAATTACAAAATAATCAATTTCTACATGTCTTATTAAACAAAGCAGTCCTGCCTTGTAAATGGCTTATAAACACATTTATAAGGTAGTAATTGATGTTCTGTAAAAGATTATATATACATATTTGCTAATGCAGTGTAAATAATTTTTTAAGATTGCAAAACACCAGATTTAGCTCCCGGTCCTTGAGTGTGACACATGATCTTAAGTCCACAGAGCACAAACAAACATATGTCACTCTGGCAGACCAACATCACTGTCCCCAGAGACCCACATTTACAGATTTACCATCCTGATTGGCCGGCAGGAGCCCATGTGATCGTTATGGGCATTCCAGCGCTGGAATTCGGGGTACTCTCCATGCTCCAAAACGTACTGCTGGCCCTTGAAGTCTGGGTGGTCGAAGCAGATGAACGCCCCGCTCTCCACGCGAATAGAGTTGACCCTGTTCAGAAAACCACGATCCTGGAAGTTGTCGCAGTCGCTGGAAATCTCCAGCTTCCTCCCCGTGAAGCATTTCCCCTCATAGAACACAATCTGACATAACAAGGCAATTTAACTTTAAAGTGGGCTATTGAAAATGATGTGTAGTAACTTTCTGCTTCATATTTTTGTTACTCACCTTTCCTGAACACTGAGACATTTTCCACTGTTAGCAGTATCTCTCAAAACTATTTACACAGTAGTCAATGGGAGTGGAAAAATTGGACGGAGAGATATATATGGGCCACAGAGAGTGTTGGGGTATCGCGAGGCCTAGCCAACAAAAGCAACACAAAAGGGGGTTAGACATTTTGCCACATGGACAGATTCCCTTACATCGACCAGTGCTGATATTGGACTTTGGCTCTGGGAGGGCAACAACAAAAGATTGGGAGAGATTTTGCTTTGATTGGGCTTTGGGAGAGAGCGTGAGATTCCAGGGCAATGTTTGGGTTGGGTTCAGATGAGGAGGAAAATAAATATGAGAGGACGTTTTTTGTTGTTGTATGTAACTGGGAATAGTATATGGTTTAAAATTGTGTAAACGTGTTTGATGGCAACAGCCCAAGAAAGATTTTGTTTGCTTAAGTGCTTCAGTATCAATATATATTAGATCTCCATCCAAGAAAATATAGCAGGTTTAGCATCTATAAGCACCAGTTCAATGTTGCAGATAGAAAACCTACAAATCTATTTTAGTGTTTGATAATGTCTTTTCCACATTACATTCAAGTATTAGGCTTTACAAGACTCAACAGATTTTGAAGGATTTATTAATGAATAATGTAAAACCATAAGTGGTCCATTGTCAGTGCTCCCCCATCTTGGAGCATACGTAAGCACTCTTTATGATTATGTTCTACAAACATTTACTCACTTTACTATGAATACACTAAAATTTATCATAAGTCTATTCAGTTCACTTTATTTTATCTTGATGACACATTGCCTTTATTTTGTTACAAGGAACAGCTTGTGCCCTTGTAAAGTTGAAAAAAAGAAAAAATGCACACACCCAAAAGCAAGATTGTAAACTGGAGAAATGATGTCAGCTGTGAAGTCTTGCACTGGGCCTAAAGAGTAGCAACAGTAGCTCATATACTAGCTCAACATATACTCACCTCAAAATGAAAATCTAACGTTTTGCAAAAAAATTACATGTAAAGTTCCAATTTCAGTCCCATTACTTTCAGTTTCAACTGGTGCCTAGAAAGGACAAAAAAATCACCACCAGAGCTAAATTTGCTGGGTATTTAGTGAGTTTTTAAACAAAACTCTAACCACAAGGGGTCACACCTTTGTGCTAGTCCCAAGCCTGGATAAATGTAGAGGGTTGCATCAGGAAGGGCATCTGGTACAAAAACCTATTAACTTAAAAAACTACAACATATGCAAACCACTACATGATTCACTCAGGAGACCTATGAAGGTAGTAACCATTTACGTTTCTGAATGAAAGTCAGTGGGTGACTTTGGGCTCATCTCAGCTGATCTGCTGTCTATGCATAGCTGACACCCATCTACAGCAGGTTTGTGGGTGTAAAAAATAATCACATTGCATTGTAAGTTGTAAACTGTGAAATTCACTGTGCAATGTCTAGTTTACTGTATAAACCTTTGGGCATGACCTACCACGTTGTTTCCTTCCAGGAAGCTAAAGAGTAAGATTTTTACTGCATTAAAAATAAATGACTCCCAGAGAAGGAAAGCAGAACAGCAGCCAAGTGTCACAATCTCTCACTCCTGTATAATTTTCTTAGTTCAAGTCCAGCTTTTATTATTTGCATCAAGACTCTGAACTTAATATGGGGCAGGCATTATCCAACCCCAGACAAACAAGCTCCACCTTTGACTAACGCCGCCTGTCTCCGTTACACATTCAAATCCCAGTCTCTATTTATTTAACTGTGACAAATGTAAGAATGGATATTTGCAAGAGGGGGCATTAATTATGTACCGGAGTAGACAAAGGGTGGACACTTATTGCATAATTCAGGGCACCATGCATTGGGAAACAGTAACCTATGAACACTGTACACTGTGTCCGGGGTGAGTGAGCTGCAGAGTATATTGACTTAACAAAAGTACACACCTTAAAGTGACATAACCTGGACAGGGACAACGTATAAATGAGTGAAAAACACAGTAATTGTTAGAAGCAGACACGGACATTTGGTATGTACTCATTTTCTTTGACTTATTTGGCTGTAAATATAATTTTCAAAATGCCAAAACAGTATATTACATATTTCTCTATTCAAATATCCTCACTGTTAAAAAGGTCTGACATATTTATGGTGTAATACTGTCAAATGGCAACATTAAATCCCTGTAAAATGCAATAATTTGCCTTTAAACAAAAAGTGATAGATGATGATGTAGAAAATACATCAAATAATCATTTTGGTCAAATTAACAGGAAATTACTTTAGAATTACATTCTCAAAATGTGATGTAATGAAAGTGACAGCCCATCTAAATTTCAAATGACAGTAAAATATAAATCTAGAGTGATTAGCAAATATATTATAATATAATATTTAGTTAAATTTAAGTATTGTTTTTAATGTCACTATGATTTTTGAAGTCAGTGAATTAATGTATTTTCGGACATTTCCTCATGAATTCATATTACTCCAATAAATAACCAGATAATTGAAGCTAAAAATAGTCTTGCCTTTTGACTCAAACACAAAAACCCGTGATACTCGAGTGCAGTGTGGTTACATGTTATCAAATGTGTGCTGCTCTATCTCCCACAGGCTGCAGCACTGAACAGTCATGAAGCTGTTATTGGCATTAGCTCTGGCCATCGCCCTGCTGTTTACAGCTGGTGAGTCTGTCACTGATTGTCCACTGAATAAACACTAGCTCAGCTGCCGTGCAACACAGACATTCATCTCAGCTTCCCAGGAGAGCCTGTTGATTGATGAACAACACTGCAGTATTCAGATAGAGTTAGCTGTGACTGGAAATGCACCTGTATAATATAAAACCTGAAATGAATTGGTTGAAGTTGGAGTCACAAATAGAAAAAAAAAAATAGAGTAAATGTTATGTTTCCTTTTAAGGTGAATCTCTGAACTGTCACCGCTGTGTATCACGAAGGCCCGGTGAAGACTGTGAACTCATTGTAGAGACGTGTAAACCAGGGAAGGATGCTTGTGTGTCTGCCAAGTTCCTCAGAGCACCATGTGAGTACTCAATGCACAAAATACCTCCTCCATCCTGAGCTGTGTCCCCTTTCCTCTAACCTGAAGACACATACAGTAGATATTGACTTTGTTTTGCTGCGTAAAGTCCGCTTTGGTTTTAGACAGCTTAATGGTCAAAACATTTGCTTTATGGGATTCATACAGCTACAGTTTAAAGACTCCCATATTGGCCTTATTCCACTTAATGGTTGCTTAATTTGAGTAATAAAATGTTGTTGAGAGTAAATAAATAACATTTTGCTGGATTTATTTTTTATTTTAAGGAATGCTTACTTTCAAAAGACTAAATGATTAGGCCATTGACACATATTACACTATTTATATTAATAAATTACAATAGACAGGTCTTGAAGAGTTTATATGGTAGTTGGTGGCGTATTATGTCACCCCCAAAATTAAATCAGGAAATGCTATTTTGAGTAGTCTAAAAATGTGATGTTTGATGTGATGTGTGATGTGATGTTTTGCTTATATTAAAATGTCTGAGCTGCAAAATAACACAGTTTTCTCATTCTAGTTGGTCAGTACCAGAAATGCATGGCTCAGTCAGACTGTGAAATGCTGAAGTTGAATGCCTACATTGATATCAAGTGCTGCGGCGACGACATGTGCAACACCTTTTAAAAAAGCCAGTAATAAAAAAGGCCTAAACATTGCTGCGCTTGGAGTGCATCCAGCTCGAGAGTAAACCCAATGACTCCTCCAGACGGATGGGGGTGTGAATGTGCGTTTGAATTCAAAAGCAGCTTCAGATGAAAAAAGTGTTAGTGCCCTTGAATGACAAATAAAGTCTGACAAAAGCACGTGTGAAATTCTGCAGTGTTTTCTTTTCATGAGGTTTAGCTCTGTCATCAGTCGCAGGAATCGGTTGATGTTGTGTCCATAAAGCAGCTCAAGCCTGTTGCGTTTTATTAATTAGTTTGAATAAATGCATTTCTGTCATGACAAATTGAATCAACCATTTAATAATCCACTCCCAGCCCTGCTTTACATAACCACTTTTGCTTTTAATGATTACAATCAAAAACATTTGTACAACATTTTCAACATTAGAAAATGGATGCAGGTTGTTTTGGCTGACAGCAACCGCTTTGAAACCCAACTGAGAAACAGAGAAGTATGTACTTGCGCTGAAATGAAGTAGAAAAAGAGCGGTATATTTAAGAGACCCAACAGCCGCTGATGTATCAGAAGAAACGTGAATTTACTTCTATCCATTTTTAGAGCATATGCACGGCAGACATGACATTTCTCTTATCTCTTGTTATTTAAAAGGAGAAGGGCTTGTAGCCGACTATATAGGAGCTGCATAATGGGAAGCGGGGATGCATCAAGCCACTGCTATCTCTGGACTTAGTAAGGATTCTTGTCATTACCAAGCACAGAAAAAAACAAAAAACATTTTTTCTGATACACCCGAATTATATTCTGTGTTTAGCATCAGTGCTAATCACGGTAATGGATGAGAGGAATAATAAGACGATGAAACCGCCACTCATCCTTTTTTTTATCAAACACACAAAGAAAAACAAGGATGACAAAAGGGAATACTGATAAATAACAGTGGAATCAGAGCCTTAAATAAGACAGTATAGGACCCTGTGGGGTGGAGTCAGCTGGACTTGAGGTGGAGAAGAACTGGCAGCTAGCCTTCAAGTAACAGGATATCCCAGTGCAGTGTCCTGTGAGTGTTGATTGGGCGGCTCTACATCATGGAGCAGGAGGTTTTTCCAGGCTGCACGCCGCCGTCCATCTTCTCTGCTTCCAGGATCATCCTCCGGAAAACCTCCACGGCTGTCTGCGAGAGAAACAGAGAGTAACAAATACAATTAAACTACACAGTCACATGTACCGGTCATACTGCTTTGAATTTTCCAGCCACACACTGCATTGAGAAGAGCTCAATAGATGCAAGCACCTACAGAGATCATGGTGTTTAGTGTGAAGACAGTCAGGCAATATTCTTTAAAACTGAGATTTAAAACCAAAGCAGAGCACATTAATATAAAGCATAACAAAGAGGAAACAAGCAGTGGAATTTGTGTTGCAGGTGTTAGAAAGTTGTTGAAGCCAAAACCAGTTAGATATTGTGTAAGTGTAATGAATAACCTCCTACAAACAACAGGTCTATATCCTTATGCTACTTATTTTTAGGGCTATTTAGTTTCCTTCCTTAAAAATATGTTTGTTCAGAGACAGTCAGAGAAAATGTCAGAATGCATGGGAGCCCTGATTAAGTGGATGAAGATAAACTAATTGAAAATTTAGACAGAAGAATAACAACAGGCATTTTATGACCCCAAGCTTTAAACCTTTTATTTAATATCTCTATGTTTCTACCAGAATAATAAAACTGCTATTTGGCTGAAGCACCACTTCTACTGAATGAACTTCTTTCTGCTTTAAAGTGATGGCATATTTAGTGGCTAAATGCTGATAAATCAACTTAGTTTCATCTTATTGATGTCGTTAATGAAAGTTTCCAGTAATATATGAATTTATCTTGTATAACACGTTCTTGAACCTTTTCTCTATTCAGCAATTCTGAAGATTATATCACCAAAGACGGAAAAAAAAAAGCGAATGCCAAGGGTTGTGTCGTGTAAATTGAGGTGGCTGAAATAAACAAAGCGAAGGGTAGATTTCTTTTCAGTCAGGTTTAGGGCAATTGAGAAAATCACAAAAGAGCAAGGAAAAGGAAATGCTACATCCAACACCGACTGAGCCTTGTGAGTGGTTTGAGGCAGCATGACTGTACTCACTAAATAACACAGATTTTGTTTCCATAAAACCACCAGAGTAATAGGTTTAGACCAAGGAAAAGGCCTCTGGAGCAAGCTGAGTGGAAGAGGAGGCAACTGTTGTTAAAGAGTGGTACTTTAGACACTGACGAGTAGAGTAGAAAATCTGGGATGTGTAAAATTAATTTATACTTACACAACCTAAGACACAGCATAAGACAAATGGTACTAAAGCTTTCCTGTCAGTTTAGATAACTATTGCACTTAATGGTGGAAAAACAGACATCCAAAGCTCCACAAAACCCAGTGGAATGAGCTATTAATGTTGGTAGAGAAGCACACTAATGTTTCTACTTGAGCACACATTTTGCAAGTTTATGAGCTTTAAAAAATAAATTGGTTTTGTTTCAAAGTGAAATCATCATTAAATCTGTTTCTACTTAGGCCTGTACCTGTCCTTCTCTGTGACGATTTTAACTATGAGTCCATCAGCATTCCTTTTGGAGTTCCTCAAGGGTCAACACTTGGCCCACTACTTTTTAATCTTCAGATGTTACCACTCATGTCCACTGTTAAAAATGAAAGTGTCTTATACAAGGAAGTTTTTCAAAGGAAATGTATTGTTGTTTCTTTATGCAAGACTGACAAACAAAATGTGCTGATGATTCTCGGCTGTACATTTCTGTTTCTCTAACCCATCTCTGTCCTCTGAACGACCTTATCAATTGCATATGTGCCATTCAATTCTGGATGAACAGCATTTAAGAAAAAATCAGTAACAATAACATTGAAATTATTGTTGTTTGTCCAAAGGCTGAGGTAAAACAGAACACTTTACTTCCCTCAAACTCTATATATTTTTGTGAACATATGTCAAAAACATAGGTGCCAGAATATACCTTGACCAAAACTGCTTTTTGATCATCTTAAGAATATATCTATGCATGTACAGTATAATATGAATAAAACTACACACTCCACCCATGATAAGTGTACAATGCTCCAACACATATATTTAACAGGTCCCACCAAAACAATCCCTGTCATCTCTCTTTTACCTGGTTCTCTTTAGCCGAGGACTCCATAAAGGCAGCGTTCCAAGATTCAGCTAATGCTTTTCCCTCTTCACAACTGATAACTCTAAATAATAGAGACACAGGGGGCAGTCAGTCAGGATACCAGGCATAAATATTTCACAGAGTGGCTGCCGTGTCAGTGACGAGTTCAATTTCAAATAAATAAGGATGGTTCTGTATATTCAGAGGCACACTTAGTACACATAGTAACAGAGTAGTAACAAATGGTAACATCCAGAGTGATGTTGCAGTACTGTGATAAAAACATGGCTTTGTCCTGAATTGCATCTTGGCTTATTAAATTGTTCAAATTCAATGTTTGTACATACCGCTCCATGTGTAGGTCATTCTTGTTTCCTACAAGCATAATTGGTACTCTGTATTTAAAAAAAAGTAATGTACGTTATTCTCTGTGTGCATGATCCATAGATACGTTTCCAAAGTGCATTGAAAAACAAATTAGAAAGGAAACAGGCTGAGAGTACTTACTGAACTTTCCCGACCATGTCCAACAGTTTTTCATGGATAACTTGTACGACTTCAAAGCTGGAAGTTAAAGCTCGTCATTAACACCAATGTTCTGACACATATTTACAGGTGTTTCTTTTTATATAATAAACGTACTAGGGCTTAATCGAATTATTATTTTTTTAATCAAGAAAATAAATATTTAGTCACATTCTGTTTTGCACATTATTTTGGCCTGAACACATTATAAAACACATTATGTGCAAGATTTGCAACTCGATGGTGTCTGCACCGCAGGGCAACCCTTGTTTTCCACGAGATTGTTAAAGTGCACTTCATTGTTGATCTTATTCATTTATCTTAATCATTATTTCTGTTTATTTTTTAAGCCATTTATTTATATGTTTGAATATACTGTATTATTTATTTTAAGGAGAATTCATTGTTTTGTTCAATAAATGCAACAATGAGTAATTGTGTAAATCGTGATTTCAATATTGACCAAAATAATTTTTTACATAATTGAACAGCCCTAAAACATACCTTTTATTAGATGTGACAGAATAGACCAGGATGTAACCGTTGATATCTATGGAGTAGGTCTGAGGGAAGATGGAGTACTCATCCTGCAGAGACAGAAGTTGTGATCAAATTATAAATCCAAGGATTAAGACATTGTTACAGTGTGATACTGTCTTAAAATGTGGGCAGAGAATTGTATTCTTTGAGTTTTGAAAGAAAAATAGGTTTTATCCTTCAAGGGACTTTGTAAATCATGGTTTCTACTTTCAAAACTATGTCCAGATGCTTCCTTCTTAACCCATTCTTTGATTATGACCTGGACATATAAGACAGAGAGATAATTTGTAATATATGGGAAATACTTGTCCTGCAACACACCAATTATCATTGAAACATAACATAAATAGTATCGCAATACAAAGAACTTCAACTCTCACTTGAGCTTGCATGCCTTAAAATTCCTGTTTTATATTTTTATTTGTCCCAATGGCATCTGACTTGTTTATTGCTTCAGTGCAAAGGTAGAAAATGTACTTTATGTTCAGTCAACTTGAAAGAATAGCAATGACTGGAACCCACATCCTACAATATGTGGATGTTCTGATCTGCTGCTGCTCCCAATCCTCACTATGTTATTTATTTTTTAAGTCAGTCATGAATAAAACAACTACAATTGGTTACTCTTTGTTCTGGTTGATGTGCTGTTTCCAATTAGACACTTCTGGTGTATATATATATACTCTATTTTGTGCGTCATGAGAAACCCTAGAAGCAGTGTGCGTTGTTTCAAATTAATACTTCATGAGCATAATGACAGCCATCTATATTTGCATTAAATATAAGTGAGAGCAAGTGAGTCATACCTGTCCTGCTGTGTCTACCAGCTGAAGATGGTACTCTTGTCCATTTATTGTGATCATTTTAGTAAACGCTGCAAGGAAAAGGAACAAAATTACAGTGTTAACCACAAAATAAATTCTGAATATGATGGAAAATAAAAGGATAAGCAGTGTACAGTACATCTGATTGTATCTTATCTATATTCCCAGAGTAAAGACATCAGAACATACAAGAGGCAAGTGAAAGATGGATCTATTTTGAGTTGCATGGTGCCACTGAGTTCATTCAGTCCAGCGCTGTCAATATCTTCCTGGAGATGGGTCGTGTTATATGCGGTGGGACCGGGAGACTGCGCTGCCTGCAGCATCGCACTGATGACACTTCACTTTATGTTAACCATGCAGCGATTATTTATAGATACAGGCCACATACTTGAGAAATGCAGGGTGGTGTATGTGTGAGAGAACATGCCGGCGAAAGAGAAAGCGCCTACAGGTAAAGTTTAAACTCAAACCTCTAGAGTGTCTGGGAATGTGTGTTTTTAGCAAGATGATGATTTATGCTCTGTCCTCCAGCGCTGAATCCCATTGTCTTTTTTTTTTTTTTTGCCATTAATGTTTATGCTATTGATTATAATATTTTTAAGTTTCAGCTTGGTTGTAACTGTAGAAACTGGTGATTAAAAAGTTGTATAGTGTTGCTGCAGAGGAAACCAAAAAGAGATACACATTATTGTTATCTTCCAGTAAAAAAAATCACATCAAGCTATAAAGTATTAATTTCCAATTTAAGTTAAAATAAATCAAATATATATATATTATCAAACAATATGTATTTACTTTAATTCTTGTGAAGCATAACATTCAGACAAGTGTTATCATTGGTACATATACACATAACATAACTATATGTTTGCACAATGACCATAGCATTGCCATGGCAACTGAGCACCTCCAGTCCCTGATGAACGGCACATGTTAGGGCTTTACCCTTCAGAAATGTCAAGTAGCTTAGAGATGTGTTTTTTATTTTTTTTACATCAGTGACATTAATTATACTATATTTATTTTATTCTCTGTTATTTAGCATTTTTGCTTAGGTAAAATAAAGTTGGTGCCTAAAGGAAACTAAGAGAAGCAGGAGAGAGGGAATTTTAATGAATCGTAACAAATTGTAATAAATTGTGATGTATGCAGCGTCTTTAGTGGCTCTTGGTAAAGAAATGTGGGTCCTCAGCCGCAAATTGTTAATGCTTGAGCTTTTATGGAAATTTTGTTAATTTTCTTTCTGCATATCTCTATACTAGCTGTAAATATTATGTTCATAAGAGCAAGTATCTGTTTTTCTTTGTATCATAACGTCTTGTACATTGTACAGTTCAAGCCATAACAATACAATAATAATAGTATATAATAGTATTTTTGTCACTTTGAAACTTATATTTGAGGTATCACATTTGCATTATTCTGTGATTTTGTATGTTTCTCTTACTATTCACTTTCTGCTTACCCAATTTGGTCCAGTTTAGATAAAAAAAAAAAAACAGCCCAGAACAGATACTCTGGTAAACACAGGACACAGCATCTAATCAACAGATAAAAATAATAGTATGTATTCTCATTATAAATCACTTATATAACAAAGTAATTTTATGAAGGCAGTGGTCTCTTTGAAGATGACACTTTCACTACTGAACAAAAACTGGTATGTTATGGAAATCATGTGACAATTCATTTTCTGTAATGTATTTACAGTATTTTGTGGAAGCTCATAACAAAGGTCATCTCAAAGCTTTTATCTTTTGTTAAAATTGTGTTAATTCCTTCAGGAGTTTAAACCTTTGTAGAATCAATGCAAAGGCACTGACACTTAAAAACATGTTGAATTACAAACCAGATACGTATTACATTAAAGCAGCACTCTGTAACCGGCAAGTTTGGGAAAAAAAGAGGCAGAGAAATGTTTCGAGCTGGTAGTGAAGGTAGACCACATACTTACTGTTTTCTATTGTCGGGTCATAGGAGTCGACAAACTGGCCTTCAACAAACTGAATTGTCAAGGACGACTTTCCTGGAAAACATAAACAACAAATCAAAATACCAAGGATTTAGCAGCAGGTTTCATTTCTTACAGTAATGTGTTTGTTAGTATCACACAGCCATCTGCAGGGTTTATAAAACGACTGAGGTCAAACATATTTGCTCGTGAAGTATCTGATAATTTGTTGTGTTTGAGGCATTCAAGGACAAAAAAAATCAATGCACAAATTACATCTACAATGCTTTATCCTTGCTTTAAGCATTGATTTACTCTTTACTGTGTTCTCTAAAGAATTACTGAAGTTGAGACCATGAAGACTTTATTGCTCACTACAATGTGAACAACCCAGTGTAAAGTTGCATGTAATATTGCTTAAACCTTGAAGAAGTGCTGTGTGCCAACGTACATTGATGCAGTGTATTTTAACAAAAAAGAGCCATGATGAAATAAAGGCTTTTGTCATTTTTTGTATCCAACAGCATGCCTTGGAGTTTTTTTGAGTCTGCTTTTACATTTACAGTACAATACCTCAAATTCTTACCCAAGGCAGACAACATTTCTCATGTGTTACTAAGTTTATAAAGTTGCATCTGTTTTAAAAGACTAAACATACTTAACAATTTTTACTTTGTAATATCATAAAATAAACAATACAATAGGTGTCACTTGTGGTACACTGGCTCTTTATAGTGGTACGCAGAAGCCTCATCAGAACTTATTTCAACATTAAAACACATCCCTATACTGAGCCTTTATTATATTATACAGTATACTGTACTCCGTTATACTTGCTAACTGTCTGGATGCTGAAAATTGCTGATGTGACAAGAAAAGGCAAATATTTGATTACAAAACACACACATTTATACTATTTATACATACAATACATAGCACTATTGTCTGCTGTGCAAACAATCATAAATGCAGTTAAATAGGTCTGGTCTTCCATATTTTACTGGTATAAAAATGATATTTGGTGTGAAAAGCTTGAGGATCCTTACAGCAGGCCTATATAATGCAGTGTTCAGACCTGACCATGCAGCATGAAGTGATGGGTACATAATGTTATAAGAGAAGTTTGGACTGTCTATTCTCATAACTGTAGAGATATTTTCCTATTTTTTTGGGGGGGAGGAGGGGTCAGGGTAAATGGGTAGCTTTAAATTGATTAAAGGACAGACGCATTAGGGAAGCTTTAGATATTTGTAAAAAGATGATGAGCAGTGATGGAGCTGGAAACATTGGGAATATGACTCAGGGCTGGTATGCTAACTGGGGCCTGCATCCACGCTAACACAGTACCCATCCTTCCTCTGTCCTCTACATCCTCCAGGGGCGTATTAAATGTGTTTCTTTTGAATTTTCTACACCATAATAAACAAGGTAGCTGGCTCTGTAATGCGTCAAAAACCCCGGTGGTCCTCGAGGCCTGAGCGGCGGACATGACAGTGTGCCACTTAACGCCGCTAGGGTTGGGGTCAGGGATAGAAACGATGCAGAGGAGTCAGAAAGCTGCTCATACACGATGTAAAGGAGGTCTTAGGTGCTAAAAATTAAGATACACTATGTGACACATCCAAGCCCCTCTGGTTTAAGACTATTAGCAGGTTTAAACTTAATTGACTTAAAGTGAAGCAGAAAGGCCGCTGAAATATCTACCCGCACTTCCGTTTGATCCTTAAAAACTCACTGGATGTTGTTTGCCTGAACTCACCTACGGATCTGTACCCGAGGATGGCGATTTTTCGTGATTTCGGCTGCGGCATATCTCGTTCTGGTTATCGCATCTAGTCCTCGGGGTGTACCGCAACCTCCAACCGGAGTAGCATCCAAAATTCAGGGATACCAATTCGACATACAGCCTCCAAGTAACGACAAGGTTAGCCTATATCTACGCTAATCACCATATATTTACACCCACGTCTACAAAAACAGTTATTTCAGGTCATAAGAAAAAAAATCATGTAGTATCTATACATCTACAATAACTGCGTCACTCCCCTTTGCAAAGTAATGAATATGTAATTGCTCCAGAGAGTTGATTGGTTACACGCCGAAAAGAGGCGGGTTCTACTGACTGTTTCTGAACGGTGATTGGACAAAGCGCGCGCTCGTCATGGAAAGCTGAGACGGTGCTAAAACCTGATTGGTTACTACTCACATTATGACTTTCTGGGTGGTCGGATGCAGTGTCATTCATAGCTTTAGGTTCAGGGAGTAGTGCCGCTGGCGTGACTTCTACAATAAAAACGTGATGATGTGCACATGGTCACAATTTACTCATAATGCCGTAGTTATAACGTCCCAGAGATGCATTATGGGATACAACAAACTGGTTGGGAAGAATTTCTTCAAGAATTAGAGACACAAGGTGATAACATAATGTAGTAACAGAAGATCTATTCACTAAAATTCTTTTAATATAAGACTAAATAGCACATAGGCAAGTATTTGCAAACAGATTGAATGGTGTTACATTAATAGTTGGATCATATTTTGGTTATCTTATCATATATTTGGGGTAAAGCAAGATTATTTACAATAATGAGGTTTAATAAAATGTCACACACGTAGAGGATTACCATATAGCCTATAATACAATAAGCCTATAGCCTACTAAAAACATCACTGTGTAAAGGTTGTAGGCAGTAATGTAGAGGAAACATGTTTAAAACAATGTGCAACATGGCAGTTTTGTTTTTTTATCTGTTTACAAAAAGCAATGTGAGTGAAGAGAAGACATTTTTAAATTAGTGACCAAGGAACAATGAGGTGGTCCTGAAAGTGATGGTATGACTTCCACAAAGCCCTGATCTCAATTTCATGGAGTCTGTCAGGGATTAAGACCCAGAAGAATTTCAGGAGCCTATACATCCTCAAGAAATCTGTGATTAGTTTTCCAAATATAACTGCTTCTTGAGTTCATTTCTCAGGAAGTGTAACTAGAAGACATGATACTGATTTAGATCTTTGCTTTGTTGGCTCACTTTTCTTTTTTAAATCGATACACATATAAGCCCTACACACACACACACACACACACACACACACACACACACACACACACACACACACACACACACACACACACACACACACACACACATATATGTATATATATATATATATATATATATATATATACTGGGACTTCCAGATTCAGATGGACAATGGACAGAATGGTAATGGCGAACCAACCAGACAACGTGGTGGTGGACAAACAGCAGAGGAAAACCGTTGTGGTTGACGTGCCAATACCAAGTGATGGCAACATCAGGAAAAAGTAACATGAGAAAATAGAGAAATACCAAGGGCTCAGAGAAGAGTTGGAAAAAGTTTGGAACGTAAAGGTGACAGGGATGCCCGTGGTCATCGGAGCACTTGGGACAGTGACCCCCAAACTGGAAGAGTGGCTACAGCAGATCCCTGGAAGAACACCAGACATCTCGGTCCAGAAAAGTGCAGCCACCCGCGAAGGGTCAAAGTGTTTTTTTTTTTTTTTTAAGTTAAGCAATTTGATTATGATTTGACTTATTTGCAATTCTTGTCCCTGAGAACTAAAAGATGGTCACTAACACATAGAGTAGAATACAGGGCAAAATTATTTATTTCTACTTTTTATGGTAATAATAAATCTCATATAATATTAGACAAGGAAAATGAATGAGCTTTTCCAGTCTCCCTGTTTATCTTATTGTTGTCCACTAGATGTCTCTCTAATACTATAAATACAGTATCTCCCGGAGCGCCTCTTGAACGAGCTGAGTTATTGTTATAGTCAAATACCTACTGATTTTACAATGACACCTTCTAATTACTTCTTATTTACAACCTTATTTTTTGGTTTCAACCACACATACCAAGCCTCGCTCAAGATAAACTACAACAGAGCCCAAAACAGTGAGCTGCCCTCAACAACCTCACATCCAGTATAAATCATTACATACATCCCTGATTATCTGCACTGGTTGTATTTTCAATCATAGTTGTTAAAGTATCCGGGTCTTAATATAACTGCTGCTGAAACCTAACCACAGACATGCAATAATACCTAAGGAACCCATGCCACAATTAGAGGGTAAAGCCCAGAACCAGACAGAAGAATTCAAGGCAGGCATGTCATGAGTGGTGAGATGACGGACGTCCTATTTGCTTTCCAAACAGTTTGAGAGGTTAATATCAATTATGGTTGTCAATCAGGGCTCACTAAACCAATAGTGCTGCTGTCTGCAAAAAGGCAATGTTTAAGGGGACAAGTCTTAAACGCCTAAAGGGATAGTCTATTATTATGGGACCGGTGACAACACACCTTAAAACAAAGGTGGAGGAAGTACTTATTTAAAGTAGGTACAAATAAAGAGGTAATTAATGGGCTCCATGTTAAGTAAAATTATTAAAATACTTGTTTTCCATTCAAAGTATAACAGTAAAAAACATTTTACACAGATTCAAGAACAAATGTATGTAAAAAACAATTTGGTGTTATAATGGACAATGCAGCTGATAACAAAAAAAACAAAAAAAACTGAAACTAAATTTTATTTGATCACAGCATTTCTCTTTAAGACAGAGGTGGTCAGCATTCAGACCAAAGCAAGTAACAGAAGTTAAACAAACTATTCAGAACTAAAATACAAAGTTACATGTAACACAAAACAAAAGATAAAAAATATAGTGGAATAAAAGTCAAAAGTACACCCTGTAAATGTAAGAATACATAAAAATTATACTTACACTACTGTAGGTACATTTACTTTGTTACATTTCACCACTGCCTTTAAAACAATTAACAAGACCCTGAACCATACTAGCAGGAACATTTTCTTTTACATACAACCCCAGAACTTTGCACTCTTCATTTCAAGCGCCTCAATGTGACACCAAACAGTGATTTTCAATCTTTTTTTCTTTTCTGTGTAGCCTACCACCCACTCTTCTGTGGGATATTGCTCATAATATTATCATAATATATAAGTATAGTCTTAGTAAATTACATATACAGTAATATAAATGAACTTTATGAATTATTCACTGTTTTACTTGGAAATGTGTCTGAAACAATCATCAAGTGTTTCCAAATGTACTGCATTTGTACTGGCTTGAACAAAGTCTTAACAAGAAATAAGCCCAGGGTTCATCCAGGACTAAATCTTAACTTTATGATTGGTCCAAACAAAAAATAACATACCACAGTTTGAGAAACACTGGTTTAAAACAAAATATGTGCCATTTCTCTGCAGCCAATATTCAGGAAATAACCTTTATGTACCAGACACTTAATAGGAGGTTATAAGTGCTCAGTGATTTAAATGCCAAGTGTTTATAATGTATTTTTCACTGACCCCATTTACACCAGCATACAGTATTTTAGTCTCTGTGTCTGTGTCATCTAGGAAATACCCATAAGTATAACCACATTTACAAAACGATCCCTTCAACTGTCTTACAGCTCAAATGGGAGTTCAGGAGTTTTCAAACCCCACTCTTTAAATGATTATGTCCCTTCTTCTTCTTCAAAAAAAAAAAAAAAAAACAGGCCCTAGGGTTTGCAGTTTTTCTTGCCCTGTGTGACCATTGCAATCCCCTGTCACGTCCTGGTCCATTACTACTTAATCACAGAAATGTCCAAGTCGCAGTCAGTGAGAGCCCAACTGTTTTGCTTCCACATTTACTCCTCAGCACTGGCAACAAGAAATCACTGGCGTCAGCAATAGGCGATTTGTTCTGCATGACATTGGGTGCAAGACAAAAAAAGTGAAACGGCTGAAGGGTGGCAGCAATCACCGGACACACACACACACCACAAAACACACGAGCGCTGTCACTTCTTGCTCTTTCAGTCACTCTGCAGCCCATATACACATACTGAGAAAGTGATGACGACCAAGAATAGGTCACACTGCTTATCCAGCTGTGTACGAGCCGGGGATTAGAGTGCTGATAGGTTGACAATAAATACACTCCTGCAGGAACAACAGGTGTCTGACAAGATTGTTTTAATAAAAGGTTTACACGGGCTTCACCAAAATAATACATTAAGCTTTTTTAAACACAATGGCCACTTATAGTTTCATCCAGTTTGATTGGAAAATGTTTCTTTTTCACCCCGCCAATTATTCCCCGCAGAACAGAAGAGATATGTGATTAAGTAGGCGGCGTTCATGATGCTTATAAAGTCATGAGATAATATTTGTGTCACGCCGGTAATTTTCATGGATGCTTTATTTTTTCTTCCCCAAATCCAGTTCTGTAATTTCTTTTAGCAAGTGAACATGCAGCTGGCGTTTCTTTTCTTTTTTTAACTTGGTGAAAGCACCCCTGGCTCTGTTAGTATGCCAAGCCCATGAGCGCCAGCCGAGAGAGAGGCAGCCACATCCTCCAGCTGGGTCTGTGCCACCAGCGGGCACCTGGACCCACTCTCAAACCCCACAAAACAATGAATATTTAAGTGAAGAACACATTTGTGAGGCGTCTTTTGGGTCTCACGTTTTTCTCAGAGAACACCTTGGAATTCTTTTCAGTCTTTGAGCTATTCATTTACCTACTGGGGGAAATGGAATCTGAATAAGCGGCAGATATAGCCCTCGGGCTGTGCCTCAACTGCTGGCCCTGGTCCAGAGTCGCAGAGCACTGAAAGACAGCCATCGTTATCCAACTCTCACAAGGTGTCATTGTAGGGATCCAATGATTACCATATCAGCACCACATGAAACATTTATGGCTTGTTGGCAGTGGGAGTCTGGCATGCGCCCTAATTTCTAGAATAGAGACAGTCAGATGCCATTGTTTTGAAGTTTTGGTGGCAGGCACTCAGTAATTATCACAGCTGAATCTATTTGGTTTGTTACAGACAGAGAACCTTGTATAAAACTTTTAAAAACTGAGCAGTGGTTCTCAAACTTTTCAGACCAAGAACCACCTCAGAAGATATTTGTCTAAGTACCAGAAGTCTAGACCTTTGTAACTACATTTCTAATAGTTTACACAGAAGACAAGTCTGCCCTACGAAGACGAGAGTGCTGTATCTGCAATAACAGAGAAACTGAGAAAAAGGGCTTTGTTGTGCTCCTAAATACCTTAAAGCTATATGTAGGCTATTCATATAATATCTAGTCCAAAAGAAAACTTAATCGATTAACACCATCTCCACAGATTTGACCTTTGACCACCAACATGTACATATGGCACTTTACTTTTGGTTGTCCTTAAAAAAGCCTAGAGAGGATAAATAATAAAACAAAGTTTAATGGCTTAGTTAGGGAAAATCCCATTACATAGTATTTTTTTCAGAAACTAAAACAAACACTATTACAAAGACTAATACAGAGGCAAAGTGCTGTTACGTAGGTATACTGTATGCTATAAAACCTTGTCACCAAAGAAAACATACAATACATAATTCAGTTTTAGTTCAATCTAGACAAAGTACTGCACCTTTGTAGGGCAAAATAACTTTTTGGGTTAAACTCTCATTTTACTTTTATCAATTCCTTCTACTACTACTTTCTCTTGTGAAGCAGTCTGTAGTTATACACACTTTACCAGATGCATGGCTTTTGATTACAGCATTCATTAAAAAGAAGTAACCATGGCACACCAAATATTGCATTTTATTAACTGACAACGTTTCAATCCCTTACGGATCTTCCTCAGGGTCCAGGTCCAAGTGTAACTCTAATCAGATATCTGTCTTTTCTCTGCAAGCAACCTCTGCTTTATTAACCAGTGCTACCTGAGCACATGTTTGAGAACCAGATCTAGAGCTAAGTCTGAATGAACATTATGCACATTCTGTAACAAACACACATTACTGAGACTGAATATGTAATATTATACATGTCATATATATATTGTAATTAAAAGCCTTAAAAAGAGGTTTATGGGCTGACTTTTAAGATGGCAGTAGATTATTTTTGATAGCAGTAGATGTATTGCCCTCCCACAGATACTTGTGGGTGACATCTTGGCATTTTCCGTTCTGTTGCTTTATTTATTCTTTATTGTATAAATGTATTCTTTATTCAGTTATGTAAGTATAAAAAGTATTCAGCTGTTGAATAAATTATCTTCTTGATACATTTTCTTAAGAGATTTCATCAATACTTTCAATAGACTTTACCAACCCGTAGTCATGGCAATGTATTTATATTTTTTGAATTCCTAACAATGGGCTCTACATGAGGATAGGTTCCATGCAAACCAACCAACCTGTTACAAGAACTGTGTTGCCAATTCCCTTTTATGGTACTGGACTGAATGCACTGTAGCAACTCCCATCCAAGGTAGCACCATGCAATTCATGATTTCAAATAAAAAAGATGAAGATGAAGATGAAAAGATGATGCAAAGAAACAAGACCAAGAACATTACACAACCCCAGATACAAGAGTTAAAAAATTTTTAGAGGTCCATAGTTGTGGGATTTCCTAGCGTATAAATAACAGGTTTTAATATATGTATCCCATATTTTTCATAAATCTATCTCTAGAGCAGAGTGTCTACCAGAGGTGTCTTTAAACATGACACTTGTGGCAGAGTTTGAAACTGGTTTGGAGATCTCGGGGGATGTTTAGATGCTAAATCCCTCTGTGGTCTGGAGTACTTAGCAGAGAAATAGGCTCTTGGTTTCCGGTGCTAGCCCACACACAGCACAGTATATGCCACACATATCATCAGCTGGCGTCAGGCGCTGTACCTAAACCCTCTCTGCAGTAGAAGTTCATTATTGTCACTCCTGGGTCTGTGCTGAGTTTGTTTTTCGCTCGCAGAGAGTGACGAGGTCACAGCACAGACTCCCAATCAATCAACAGCATTGGCATCCTATAGCCCTGACAGTGTATCTCCTCATTACCACACCACAGCGCTCCACTGACGCCCACTGCACACGGCCGCCCCGCTGCAGTGCCACTGAGCAGGTGAGACCCAGATAGGCTGCTCACTGGTGCTTTATCACCCGGCTTGTTGTTGTCACGGCTACAATTGGTTTGTACTCCCATCTGCTGGATCAGCAAACCCAGGACTGATTTGGTCACTTTGGAGCCCAGTTAGCTTTGCTCATTGCACTTTCCTGTTGATTCTCAGCGTCATTACAAATGGTATCTTTATGCTGTGGAGTTAACCCGGATACCTCTCTCCCCCGGGTGCCTTTATTATCTATTCATCATGTTGTCCCAGTTTATCCCAAGATGAATCTGCCTGCTTCACCATAGATCTAACTACAGATACCTGCCGTGTGGCCAGGAGACAGGGATTAGCAGATTACAAGATATACTCCACTGAGGTGCTGTAATTACAGATGATAAAAAGGTAGAATTTTACAATGGGATCCAGATGATGCTATTGCAGTTACATTGGTACATAGTGGCTGTGCTTAACGTCCAAAGACATTCATGTGATGGTGAATCTAATTTGTCCATAGGGAATACTTGAGTCTGGATGGTAGTATGGTATGGTCGCCAAGTGTTATATGTGATTAGTGATTATCCAGTGTGCACCCCACCTCAAGCCCAAAACAGCTGGGATAAACTTTGAACCATGTGACCCATAAGGGATAAGCAGGAGAGCACTGCCTAATGCTATAAGATGTTATCTTCTACATCTAGAGCAAAACACAATCAAATGAATACAAGCATATTTTATTCCAGAGACATTGTTCAAATAAAATGAGTCTAATTGAGTCAAAATTGGGATTAGAGGATCTCCCCAGATCTAGTCATTCACAATAAATAACCATGGAGTACCACATGGCTCAGTACTTGGACCCATACTCAGGTAATATAATTAGAAAAACATGGCACACTTTATTACATCTGAAGGAAAATATGTAATATATAGTCAGTTCATTAATATACTGTATGTACGACTAAAACAAAACATCTGGCTGGCTTCAAAATTAAGCCTCAGAACTGATTTCTTCGACATTTTCTCCCTGCATGTTTGCATTGCTAAGTAGATGTGTTGTGTAACCTCAAGGTTTGGTCAAAGCAGAGCTCGGGCCAATTTCCTCATGACATTTTCTGGGTTTTTAACAAAAAAAAGAAACCCACTCTACCTTCCGCCGACTCCATTAGCTGCCGGAGATACGGACAGGCGCACAAATGGAAAGTGGAAACTGTCCAGTGGTGTGAATATTCACATCTGCACCTGCTGAATAATAGAGGATTATCAGCTCAGGTGGCGCGCTATCCAACTCTGTTCACATGCTTTTTCCCCATCTCACTGTGCTAATTTTGTCTGGAGAATGCAACACGCTCGCTAAATGCATATTTCAGATCTGGTCTTGTATTCTGTCTAAAAAGGGAAGGTATTCTTCAGTGAGAATGGTGGCTTTGGGGACTAATATGTCTGCAATAGAGTCTGAAGAGCCTTAGGTCTTGCTTGGCAGGTACTCCTTACATTTCAACAGGACAGATACACCTCTGGCGCATTCTGTCGCAGGGAGGCCATACATCATCTGTCATTGCCCAAAGCCTCTCAGTAATGAACAAGTAATAATGGTATATATCTTGAGTCTCTAAAGGTAGCTCATCCACAGTCATTATAGTGCCACATAACCCAATGAGCTTCCTCAAATGAGATTGTTTTTGTCACCCTGAGGACCGGAGGGTGTAACTGTTCGCTGAGTGAATGCCTCACCCTCATTTGGCGCTAATGGGACTCCGTATTAAGGTGTTGTGAGGATGCGAGAGGAATGGTAAATCTCATTTTCTTGTCATTTAAATTTCAAGCTGTTTTACACGCATCTGTTTCCTTCGGTGCGTTGAAGGATTTATTTTCCAAAGAAGAACACAAGTGATGAAAAGGGAGCTTTTAATAAGATTCATGCCTTTAATAATTCTGACGGATGGTTTGGTGGCGGAGCGTTATGGAGGGGCATGATGACATCTCACCGTCTCAGAATCACGTATTATTCCCTGTGTCCATTCATCCAGCCACCTGCAACGCTTCTACCCCTCCACACACTCCATCTGTCCATTCATCTCAGCTTTTGTTTTTTTGTTTTTTTGTTTTACAGGTATTTCAATTGTACATTTAACTCTCATTGAGATATTAGCATTCCAAGTTTTTGCCTTCATATTTGACAGAATGTGTTCTGTGTGCATCATTTTGCCACTTCAGGGATGTGTTTGGGTTTCTGCTAAGGTGTCATTTTTTTAATGTAAATAGAAGATGGGTTACTGAGGAATCCTCCTATCTGTGAAATGACCCATGGCAAACAAAATCAGCAGAAAGATCTCCAGCAGAAATGGGAGCAATCATGAAGTGTTAAGGCACATCAGTTTCTGCAAATGGTGTCTGTTATTTATCAATATTTCTTACTTTGTGTAAGATATACACAAACTGTAACTGGTTCAACTATACTGATTGTATAATTACATAAACCCTTGTTAATGCAACATATGCAACTTATTACCTTAAAATAGATCAGCCTCATTGTCATTAAATGTGTTCCTTTGCAAAAACAGGGCTAGTCGCTAAGAAACTAGCTGAGGTGAGTGACCTAGAGACACATCCTACTATGACAAATAATCTTTCTTTTTTAAACAATTATGACCTTATACACTCTCAACACCCTTAGCATGTAATAAATGTCCCTCTCCAGAGTAAGGTAAGCTATTGCTGTTGGCCACAAAAGTACCTTCTGTACAAAACTTTGCAAGTTTGCAAACAGGCTAAAATTTTACTTATAAATATATTGCAATTACTGAAATTACTTAATAAAGCATGTTGCTTTGTTGGTCCTCTTCTCTCCTTTTTTTTAGTCACTGTATAAATGTGCAGGTCCATAGCAACCCTCAACAGTCATCGACTTATTTATTGATCCACTGATTGAAACCCTCTTCTTTTGCTTTATAACTGCACAAACTGTAAAATAAAATCCACAACGCTTAAGTGTACCCATCACACTCGTGGCTGTCAGAGTGGGTAGTCCAGCCCCAAACATCTCCAGTGTCCAATTCAGCGAGCATATACTGTTCACGCTGTCAGTCCTAAGTGCTGAGGTAGCCATGCTCACAGCTGCCAGGTCCCCAGAGCTGGATATCACTGCTAACTGTCATCCAAGTACTTTGATTACTCCACTCTGGGAGAATGATGACTAAGGCCACTCCGAGTCCTGGTCTGAGAGCTGTCAGGGAAAGTAGATCAGGTCGGGACACTTTATATGATGTGCCCTAAATAATGGGAATCTTAGCAATGGACACTAAAAAGGCCAATGTTGTTCTGCAATTTGGTGATTCCTATTTTGTTTTTACACCATTTAAAACTGCATTGTATTCAGATATGGGACAGATTTTGTATTGTGAACCTCTAAACAGTGCTGATATTTTGATAGAAAGCACAAATAAGCGGGACAGCAGTGCGGTCAGCATACTGTACATACTGTGCATTCTGTACATTCACTCCTATTGCCGCTTTGTCTTTCCAGGAATAGTCTCCACAGTTGCTCTTCCTAAAGGTTTCCACATTTTCGTATGTCACCACCCTGGTAACAGGACAACAGACATTTTGATTTTGAGGTTGTCTGATATGAATCCCACAGCTTAGGAAGGATCTCTGAAAATTAGCATATCGATTTAATTTTAAAAGAGTGAGCTACTTAAAATTGTCTGGTCTAAGCGTGGTCTCAATAAAAGCCCTTTTAGCACATTGACATTACTGAAATGGAATTGGACCTACATATTTAATAGTGGAATATTATGAGGTAGTCATATATTATATCCAAAAGGTCAAAGTTCAACATTACCCTTGTGAACAATATAAGCCCAGTCTTTATTGAGAGAAAGTTCATTCAAATCAATAACAAATATTGACATGAACCTATTATATATTGGTGGTGACTATGACATCACAGACCACATTCAATTCAATTCTTTCAATTCATTCAAGACTTTTTTTTAATTGCACAATGCACAGTGCAACACAATCTGTTGTCCAAAACAATATCACACCCACATGCCTCACTACACACACATCATAAAAACTAAATGATAAAGTATTAAATTTGGATATTACTCAAATAATATATCTAAAAAAGAGAGGGAGAGAGTTGACAGTTGCAACACTTTTTCCATTTTTTCCATTTCTCAGAGACTGTTTGTTTTGGAAAGACATAATTGTAATACATTACCGCCACACTTGTCTGATCTAGCCACGCTGTTGCATAATTTTGTACTGACAATTTGGACTTAAATAGACAAAGTCAAAGTTAATATAAATACATTAATAAAATTATTAGTAGACATAATTTTGCATTGTTTTTTATTTGTGAGCAGACAAGTTTGTTAAATTAGTTAGTTTAAATTAACCGTATACAGACTTTGCCGAGGGAAAAGGATGAAAAAACATGTTTTCTGTGAGCCATAGTTGTGTAAATGAAAGGGATTGTCACTAATTTAATTCTTAAAAAAACAAAAACTGTATATTATTGCTTTAATATACTATACAGTCATAGATCACTTTTCCTATGTTTTTCGTCTCATGAAGAACAACAGCCCGAAACGTCACGTGTGGTGATAAGAATAATAAAAAAAAAACCTGGGAGCTTTAATTGTTGTGCGGAGCCTTTTTTGTCTTTTTTACTCTTGAGCTTTTTTGGTTCCGGCACACAGGCCCATTGGCTTTGGATATGCGTGTTGTTTCTTTGCTTCCACTTTTTCTATGTTAACAACACAATATTGTCTACTTAGTTAATAATAATAAAGTGAATGAGCAAAAGGGCAGATTAAAAGGCAATCTGTTAGATACAAAAAAGTGAGAGATTTAAAACATACTGCATCAATGTGTGTTCTGACATAAAGGCCTTATCAGGGCAAACTTTAGCTTTTTCTTAAAAACCCTATTGAACGTTTCTCACAGAAAAGATTTTTACCTTGAATCAAAACATATAAAGCATGCAGTGGTCAGAATCAGGAAAATAAAATAGTAGCCTTTTTATATACACTGCAAATTATAGAACAGCAAACAGACCAGACTGTTTGGAAAAGTGAAAGAAAACAAAAAATTAAAACTTTGACGTTAATAGTGTACACCAGCAGTGTGACCACTTCCACTTGCTTCTGTAGAGTCTGTTCTCGAGAGACACAACAGACAGAGGTCATTCATTGCAACTGAAAAGATTTACCATCCTGTCCGATCATGTGCTTGACTCTATAAAGAGTACACTTATAGAGTCCCCTTAAGACGGTCTTAACTTTCCACCAAAACACCTACTCTACCTTGAACAGAACCATATTTTACAAGATAAACTACATCTGGCCCATAAGCCGAGCATCGACAATCGAGTAAATGTGAAATGCAACCGAAGCAATATTTCTAGAAAGCTGATTTTGTCTTTTGTGGCAGGGCTGCACAGACAGAGGACTTCCATTTGGCTAGAGGGCCATAAAAACAAACTTTTTCAGTCATTTAGAAATGTGCCTCTCAGCAAAATGCCTCAAAGCCCCTCCAGACCCCATAAAAAGGGTCATCTGTGTGACAAGTCTGTTTACGAGTGCCCCAGTTTAAAGCCAAACACATACAGGTAGTGCACAGAGAAGCTTTATATAACCAGGATGTAAAAGGATGTCTTTCTCTTCTAATGATTTATAAATGAAACGCCTAAAGACATTGCCACTTAGCACTTTAAATTCATTAAAAGCCATGTAAAAGTTAATGAAGTAAAGTTTCCAGGTTATAAATGCTATTGTTTGCCATAAAAGTCAAATATTCACTCGGTAATCCCTCATAAATACCGGAACACTGTAATATTTAATGTCCTGTTTAACATCTTTAAAAAACAAAATGGCTCTCAGTGAAACATTGGGGGACACTTAAAGAGCTCTTTAAGGAAAACCATTAAGCAGTTTGGGATGTTGCTTGAGGGGATGGGGACAAAATGTAAAATTTAAATGCACCACGGAACATTCTTTCAGTGTGATTCTTCCCTCTGGGACGTTTGAATGAGATGTAGAAGAAGAGTTTGCCATTGTCCTCTTTGCACTTGAGATGAAACCGGCGCATGTCTTTGCATAGGCTCGAGCTAATACCTCTAAGAACTGTTGCTTTTCTGAGCGATGATTCAGTGTTTTTATGGCTGCCAGCCTCGGTGCCATATTGAAGTTCGGACATGCTCAAAGAAAGTGCAAAGAGATTACCAAGTACCAGATATGCATGAGGGTATGTAAAGTATTTGAGTCATTTTAAATGTGAAATTAGAAAAGCTAGCAGGTGTAGCTTACAAATATTAACAAAGTAATCGCTTCTGCAAGTGAACGCGCGACTGAGATCATGCAGTGACCTCAACAGATTGCACACACAAGGCCTCCAATGGGGAGCGGTGGTCTGCCCACAGTAGGAGGGGAGCGGGGTGTGCTATCTGTGGACTTGGAAAGTGACAGGACCAGCTGGGGAATGAAATCCAGTAAGACAAGGCTCTTGGTCTGGGAGACGCAGACAACACACTCCCATAATGCGCAGTTACACCAGAGAGGAACACAGCTCGGGAGACAGCACACCAGGACTGTCCTGCCAAACATCAGGAACAATAAGCAGAAACTTTTCCTTTGCCCAAATTCAAGTTTAGGAAGTTGAGAGATGATACAGCAGGTTTTTAGGCATTGTTTGGTCAATATGACTAGGTTATTTACCTTCACACATGCTGTCATCTTGCCGTAAGTGTTAAAATCATCACTGCTGCGAGGAACATGGGAGGAAAGCATTCTCGCAGTTTGTCTGAAAAAGAGTTGAATGAGGTGAGAGCTAAGCAAAGACGAAAGAGCACCTTGAGAGATGAGCAGGGCTTGTCTTCAGCCGCTGAGAGGATCCGCAGACACGCAACTGTGCACTTTGGCTACAGCATCCTGAGTCTAGCCATGCGGGGACTGGATGAGACCCCCGCCGAGCTGTGGGAGCTCCGAGAACTGCAAAAGCTAAACTTGTCCATGAACTGCCTCTGCTCGCTGCCCCCGACCCTCGGCGCTCTGGACAATCTGGTGATTCTCAACCTTTGGGGCAACAATCTGTCCAGTTTACCGCCGGAGATCGGGCTATTGAAGAAATTGAGAGTGCTTTTTGCCTGTCGGAACAGACTCAGCGAGGTTCCCGAGGAGTTGGGGTCGTGCATGTGCTTGGAAGTGCTCAGCCTGGCCAATAACCAGATTACGGGACTCCCCAACAGCTTGGCGTCCATCCACAATCTGACCAAACTTAACCTTAGCCACAACCGCATTGTTCATATTCCCACCTGTGTGTACCACATGAAGCGACTGGTCTTCCTTCACCTTGCCTGCAACCGTCTGGAGACCATCGCAGACCAGATTCAGGATTTAGTCAACCTCAAGATCCTCATTGTGGAAGGCAACAGCATCCACTCACTTCCCAAGACTTTATGCTTCCTACAGTCTTTGGAACTCCTAAATGTTGACTTCAATGATTTACAGAGTGTACCTGTGGAGTTGTATCTGCTGAGTAGACTGGGGAGGCTGGCTTGTCACCCGCTGGACAAGGGACTCCATATAGTGCACAATCCCCTCCTCAAGCCCATTCAGGAGGTTCTTCAAGGAGGCCTCAGTGCACTCTATAACTACCTCAAACCCTCGTGAAGGACTTGTCTGTGTATGTTAATGTGTTGCTAAAGGAGTGTGTTGTAATCAGTCGTATTTAGATGGGACATTATATCTCTCATGTGTAGTAGTCGTGCTAAGGCCTCTGTACCAATGCTGTCGGCTAAAGATATAACTGGTAGGAAAATGTGTGAAGATGATTCCTTGACAACGACAACCTAAGCAATAGGAACAAACATAAAACAGGTGGTGTATACCGCTGTACTTAACGGTACTTAACTGTGCTTAACGCGATGATTACTGTCAAAAATAGAAACATGAGATCTATTTGAGATAATGCTTAAAGGGGCATTATATGTAGAATTATCCCATTAAATAACACCAGACAACAGGATTGTGTCGGAATATATACATCCACAGTGTTGACTCAGCATGTCGCAGAACTCTGAGTTAAAAGTCACTGTTTCTCAGGAAATATCAGCCGTTTCACATGTGACATTAAGTCTAGAAATATCTCTATTGACACATTCATAGCTCCTGATAAAGGTAAAGCAATAAGTGAATTTTGTCTTGCATAAAACAGCATATCATATAAACGGACCTACTCATGCTCTGTTAGAACTTTCAGAATGTATTGGAGGTACATAATTGCACAGTAAAAGTAGTTTGAGATTTCTTAGCTGGTTGTATTTCTGTGTGGACTTGCGCAGGTGTTTGTTCACACTTCAGTCTGACAGCAAATGTGATGGATCCCAATGCCGGCCGCCGATGGAGGCCTGTCTGTGTGGAACCTCCATGTCCTCCCTGTGTATTCTCTTCGGGCCAAAGACATACATGTAGAGGTGAAGTAATGACTCTAAATTACCCATAGTGAACAAATGTGAGTGTGAATGGTTATTGTCCAGGGCCTGCCTCATGCCCAAACAGGCTCCAGCCCCATGCAACCTGTAAAGAATAAGCTGTAGAAAATGAACAAATGAATAGATTAATGAGAATAGTTGTCTGTAAGTATTAGATTTATAGTTAAATGACAATTGTTCATAGTGTACCAGGGCTGATGCCTTTGGTCAGCTGGGAAAAGCTCCAGCCCATTGTGACCATGAAGATAAATGACAAAAGAATTTGTATAATGACTGTTAATATTAAGCTACTGCACACTTACATTTATTTTGTAACTATTCAGTAATCTTGAACTTCTGCCTATTTACTCATGATTAACTATGATTATGTAAGTAAGTATTTAAGTCCATTTTTGATACGAGCTGTATGGCAAAGTGAAGTTGTGATATAAATAAACTAATGGAAACTGTGGTGTTATTTGGAAGAAAGTGTTTTAATCCTTCACTGAGGGTCAGAGGAAACTTGTCAGCTCAAGAAACAATTCACAGGTCTACTTTTGGGGAGTGCTAACTGGCCAGTTAATCTGGTCTGGCCCGGGGCAGCGAGAGGTGCTGAGTTCAGAAACAGATCACATCTCTCTCTCTGCAGCATTCAGGACACAAGGATCAGGTGAGCGGTGGAAAAAACACTGGAGGGGGCTCAGGGTCTGTACCAAAAGACAGAGACCAAGCACAGGGACTTAGTTCTGATTAAATATTGGTCCACTTCATCAAAACACTTCTGCTCTCTGAGGTTATTTATTTATTTAACATGTCTGTTGTGTCCAAAAGAGATCACATGTGTATACAATTATCTTTTTGTGTGTTTATAAGTTGATGCATTTTCCATCTATTGCATCAGCAATAACATTTCAAAAAGTTATTGTGTATTACATTAGAAAAACTTATGTTTCAACTAACCCTGGTGTCATTTCTGAATAATTCTGTTAGATGTATGCAAAGAATGGATTTGGCCAATAAAGTTATAAAGTGCCACAGGCATCCTCTTTCAATTTTCATTGTAAGAGTATAGATACATTTAACAAGACTATAAAATCACAATGTCATATGTTAGTGCAAAGGTCAAAATTGCATTTGTTAACACATGAAACCTACTCCTTAAGGGGAAACAGGCTTAAAATGTTTAATTAATTAAAATGTCTACTTAAAAACAGTGAAATCAGTGTTAAGTTAGTGTTAGTCATAGATTGTAAATAAACATGGATGTCGTCAGTCCATTGCTCCTGATATTGGCCTTATCACAGGGGAATAAAATGGCGGTTACATCCGGGCTTTTCTACTGTTACTGCTTTGTCTGAGTTTGTACTGAGTTGTCATGTAACTTAGCTCTAGAGACCAGAGCTATCTTTTGTACCAGGATGTAAAAATGATTTTTACCCTTGTAAAGTCGCCATTGGATTTCTCCTTATATTTCTGCTTTTGGAGCCTGCCCTCTGGTGGACGGAGGTATATTGGTATATCCTCTTCAGCATAAGGCAACATAACCTTTTCAAGTATTTTGACAAAATACTGAAATTGCATAATGATCCTTGATCCCTGGTATGCAATAAATAGGCCCAACACCATAGTAGGAGAAACATGCCCATATCATGATGCTTGCTTCACTGTCTTCACTGTGTACTGTGGCTTGAATTCAGAGTTTGGGGGTCATCTCACAAACTGTCTGTGGAGAAAAGAACAATTTTACTCTCATCAGTCCACAAAATGTTCCTCCATTTCTCTTTAGGCCAGTTGATGTGTTCTTTGGCAAATTGTAACCTCTTCTGCACATGTTTTTTTTTACCAGAGGGACTTTGTGGGGGATTCTTGAAAATAGATTAGCTTCACACAGACGTCTTCTAACTGTCACAGTACTTACAGATAACTGCAGACTGTCTTTGATCATCCTGGAGCTGATCATTGGCTGAGCCTTTGCCATTCTGGTTATTCTTCGATCCATTTTGATGGTTGTCTTCCGTTTTCTTCCCTGTCTCTCTGGTTTTGCTCTTCATTTGAACAGCCAATAATGTTTTGCACCTCTTTATAGGTTTTCCCCTCTCCAATCAACTTTTTAATCAAAGTACGCTGTTCTTCTGAACAATGTCTTACATGCTAACAAGTGTACATGCTAGCAAGTGTACATGCTAGCAAGTGTACATGCTAGCAAGTGTACATAATAACAAGTGTACATGCTAACAAGTGTACGTACACTTGTTAGCATGTACACACACACTTGTTAGCATGTACACACACTTGTTAGCATGTACGCACACACACTTGTTAGCATGTACACTTGTTAGCATGTACACTTGTTAGCATGTACACTTGTTAGCATGTACACTTGCTAGCATGTACACTTGTTAGCATGTACATTTGTTAGCATGTACACTTGCTAGCATGTACACTTGCTAGCATGTAAACTTGCTAGCATGTACACTTGCTAGCATGTACACTTGCTAGCATGTACACTTGTTAGCATGTACACTTGTTAGCATGTACACTTGTTAGCATGTACACTTGTTAGCATGTACACTTGTTAGCATGTACACTTGTTAGCATGTACACTTGTTAGCATGTACACTTGTTAGCATGTACACTTGTTAGCATGTACACTTGTTAGCATGTACACTTGCTAGCATGTACACTTGCTAGCATGTACACTTGTTAGCATGTACACTTGTTAGCATGTACACTTGTTAGCATGTACACTTGTTAGCATGTACACTTGTTAGCATGTACACTTGTTAGCATGTACACACACACTTGTTAGCATGTACACACACACTTGTTAGCATGTACACACACTTGTTAGCATGTACACACACACTTGTTGGCATGTACACACACACTTGTTAGCATGTACACACACACTTGTTAGCATGTACACTTGTTAGCATGTACACACACACACACACTTGTTGGTATGTACACACACACACTTGTTGGCATGTACACACACACTTGTTGGCATGTACACACACACTTGTTGGCATGTACACTTGTTAGCATGTACACTTGTTAGCATGTACACTTGTTAGCATGTACACTAAAAACCTGGATCGACATTCATTAGATATATGTACATTGTTAACTCATATTTGGGTCTGAGTCTAATACAGAACAGACAGAAAAGTGACCTCTGTTGGTGCATATCTACTTTACATTAGTCATTGAGAGCTCTTCATTCAGCCTTTGCCTTACTCACACACACACACACACACACACACACACACACATGCACGCACGCTCACACGCAAACACATGCACACACGCACAAACACACACAATATCCATGCATTCATGATCGATGAAGCGCTCCTGAATAAGTCTTTGTCCTAGATAGTGCTCATGGGACACACCGTCAAATACAGCACCTATAAAGATATTGGAATAGTGCGAGTCATTTGACCTCATTTCAGGTGTTAGTCCAGTATAGTGTTACTATACCGGTCATCACAGTGCATGTATTTCACACCAAATAACTGCCAATTTTAACAAGCTGCTTCGAGCTAAAGAATCATGTTTAGATCCAGTAATAAAATGCAAAGCAGTTTTATGTCAAATAAACAGGCTCAAACTACTATGACAATTAATTAAAGTGATATTTTGCTGACTAACTGAAAGTAAACTGGGGATTCCCTTGACTGCAGTTAAGGGGGCTTTGTAAGATTTGCTTATCCCATTTAATTGCTATGTGTTCAAATAACTCTGCTTTTTAATGAGAAAGTGCGAGATCAGCCTAGCACAGATGTTGTTCAAAAGCCAAAGCTTAAAAGAGCCATACTGCTTTGACATTTCACAAGCACTACACCATGACACTTCATCTAAAGCTCCTTGTTTGGGATTTAGACATTAAAATAGTGAACTTCAGGATTAGGTGTTGGTGAAGAAGCTTGTGCAATCTACGAAGCATGTATGATCTATGAATCTTGGGTTCTGATGAGGAATGCTAATCAGGAATGCTATTAAATATACAAGCATATTTCTTGTTCTTTGTCTTTATTTGATCCCTCAACATTGTTAGGGAAATGAAGACATGAAGGATGCATATTGGCGAGTGGGTAGCACTTGCCTCCCCCCCAGCTTCCACCCATCAACACGCTTGTAGACTACAGATGATTTTGTTCAATTAATAATATAAAATGCTCACAGTAAATTAATGTGGGAGTCAGTTGTTTCTCTGTGTTTCTACGGGTGTGTTTTGTTTGAGTTCAGACCAAAAGATAAAATTATCCCTCAAATTTAGCTCCTGTTCAGTTTAGCGTTAGCAGTAAAACTTTTTAGCACTGGACCAATTATCACAATAGACGGAGTTTTTCTTATGAGACACACTGTTTGGCGCTGTCTGAGGAGATAAAACAATGGCAGCAGCAATGAACGCACTAATTTCAGAGGTTTTCCAACCAACTCGACAATTACTAATAAAACCTTTTATCGCCACAGAGTCTTAACGTTAGGCCTCTGCTTGTTTAGTTTTATGCCAACAGATATCACTCCTTACAGTTTTGGGAGACTAAATACAGTGAAGTGATTTTAGTGTCATCTTGTCATATTTATTCCTGTTTTTGGTCCATTTAGAAGTCTGTAGAACCATGTGTTGTTCACATAACCTTACTCCTCAACTAAACATATTTTATTGTATTTGGAGTATTGGTAAAATAATTCTGTAAATGTGTAATATGATAATAATGTGGTATATATATGTTAGTAATAATTATAGTAATGTTGAAGTTTTACATTGTTTGTATGGTAGATAGTGGATTTATACGGGTATTTACGTTTTCTGTATTCATAAAGGACTTTTTCTTTTAAACATTAAGTAAATATTAGGCAAAATTTGTGACCATTTTACAAAAAAGTTAAACTCCATAAAATTAGAACTTAAAGAGGTCTACTAGAGGCTCATATGGCTTGAGGCTCCTACATTAAAGAACCCAATAGAAGCACATGAGCTCAAGTGTGTGCAACTGTGCTTCGCTTTGAGCCTGGTGCCATTAATAACAGTGCCTTGGTGAAAGCGCCACACAAAAACAATATAAAAAGTCTTGTATCATTAGCAGCCAATGACTTACCACTATAAAGGACAGCTAATCAATCTGGCTTTGAGTTTTTGACAACCGAGGCGGAGGGAAAATCACAATGGAATTCAGTGATAAAATCAGTGCAGTGGCAGCGGTCTCATGAGGAGGAGCTTAACAGGCACTTGTTTAGAGTGCAGTTTAAGTTGAGTGATTTATTCCCTGTCACAGAGACTTGCCCCATCACATCATCACAGGTGACTGGCATTTATTGACAAATCCTTATTCTATACAGCCTCCGAAGGCAGTTACTGCAGAGTGTTATGAACTCATCTGAGAGCCAGTAAACACGCGGCAAGGATAAGTGACCCTAAGCACTGCTATAGTGTCCTATTCATGAGTCTAAAGGCAGTCTTATCCGGTCATGTCGGCTCCAAAGGTTATTTATCTCATCAACAGGTTTACAGCACCTGTGAAAAGAAACGTGAAGCTGGACAGACTCGCAGGAACATGTTCATTCTTTTCACAGCTCTCCAGCACAAAATATCAATATCAGCTATTCATCAGCTCAGGGTGTTCTGACCCTGTGAGTCACGCCGGACACTATAGGCCACGGTCATAGCCTTTGAGGCCTAAATATAGAATCTTTTGATCCCGTCATCAGTATTTGGGGAGCTCTTCCTCACATCCAATCAGTGTAATGTCACAGCTTCTCCCTGTCCGGCTTTGAAAGGAGGATGAAAGCGAGCAATGGAAAGGTTACTCACTATAAAACAAAACGCCAAGGGCTTGTTTTTGTCACAATAACTATGCAGTATAACAAAAATATTATTATAATCCAACTGTTGAACATTGTTCACTAAAAACACACCCCTCAATCACAAACTCGCTGCTTTTCCTTCGTGAGTGAAAATGATGCTATCCAGTCATTCCTGCATCCAGTCTGATACGTTTATATTCCCCCCAATTCCCATGACAGCGGAGCTCAAACTGGCAGCTATGCATTCCTGGAAACATAAACGTTGCAGCCAAAACAATACCTACAGACCGCAGAGAGACACAAGGCATTTTGAAGGCATGCTTTTGTCCATTGTTTAACTGGGTTGATGATGAAGTAAAAGCAGCAGCCATATATCCTTGACAACAGGAGGTCATTTTGTGACTAAATGTAGCGCCATGTCAATCCGCTGGCATTTTAATTAGCCATGAAAACTGCTGGTACCAGTGAAATGGCCATGTGTGTATCTATGCATGCAATAACAACGAGTGACATTGGTTGACTTTGTCATTAGTTGCTGCTCTTTCATTGCTGTGTTGTAGTTCTCCCATCAGAGCGCTGATACAGTGTACAACGCTTTATTAAGGTTAGACTGAAACAAGCCTTCGTTCATCAGTCCCAATCCTAAAAATAAAAAAGAGCTTAATCCATGATCAAGTGGTGTAATATTTTGTGTAATGACGTGTTGTATTTAAGGTTAATGTTAAGTGTTTGTGCTTGTATTGCACTTGTGCATTTTGGGTTATAAAAGGAGCAACTGTATTTTAGACTAATTTAGTATTCAACTAACTAACTAGATACTTTAGTATCTGTGATCTCCCCTTTACATTTGTCTATCTTGATAAAATAGATATTTTACAAATAGACAAATAGACATTTTAAAACCCATCGGAAGTTCTATTACCTATTTGGTACCGGGCCGCAGAGAAAGAATAAATAACTTACATTATTTCCGTTTTATTTACTATCTGAGTCTGAACAATGTTTTATTTTGAAAAATTACCGGATTCCCTCTATTACATCCGTATATGACTCACTCTTGACGCTTGTCCCCGTAACGTAATACGTTGCCGCTAAAATTAAACCTCCAAGCTAGCAAAAAGAGTAAAAACAAACGTCTTTGGAAAGTTTCTTCGCAAAGTGGAAAAGACCCAGTGTGGAGACAGAAGATGAGCATACAACTTCTTCTATTACCAGTTCCATTGTTACAGGTTCCCAGTGCAGACAAACTGAGCACTGCCGGAGGAGAAACACACTCATATTTTTCACTGAGCACACATTCTTGCTTGAAAGTTTGGGCCAATTATGATGTAAACTGATTTAGAGTTTAGAGTTTTCCCAGTTTCTTGTGGGTTTCTCCAGTAGAAACCCAGTAGAAAGGTAGTTATTGCAATCTTCAACAGATACTATATCATAAACAGGTTTTCCTCATTTAATGCAGATCCGGTTTGTTCCTAGACAACAGTATGTCCCTGCAGGGCTACCGTAGCTGTTCACGTTCTCTAAAAAGGAGGAGTGTTAGATGTGTAATTTTTAAACTGTAGTAGCCCAGAGGATAAGACCAACTTAAAAACTTGTGGCCTCAACATATTTAATAATATTGTATTTGCAAATTGTTTAAACATGATAACATGTAAAACTGTAGAAAATAAATTCTTAAAAATATGAAAAGGATGAATCAAAAATAATTCACAAAATTCTTTAAGTGTGACCCAAATTCAAAAATAAAATAGGGGCGCAGTGGCTCAGTGGTAGAGTGGTCGTCCTTCAACCGGAAGGCAGGCGGTTTGATTCCCGCTCTCCCCACAGTTCAATACTGTTGTTGTGTCCTTGGGCAAGACACTTAACCCACCTCCAGTGTTCCAGCTGTAACACTGGTGAATGGAAGCTTAAGTAATGTTAAGTGAATAAATTACGGAGACATTTTGAAACAAACATTGTTTTTTAGGTTAAGCCCAAGAGTAACCTTAAAACCTTGGTACAAACATTCAATATTACATTTACATTTGGTCATTAAGCTGATGCTTTTATCCAAAACAACTTACATTAAGCTTCCATTCACCAGAGTTACAGCTGGAACACCACTGGAGGCAAGGTGGGTCAAGTGCCTTGCCCAAGGACACAACGACAGTATGAACTGTGGAGAGTGGACAAAAAATCCAATACAGCAAGTAAAAAATCATGTGTCTGCTTATTGGTCTTGAGCAGCACATTATTTCATGATTGTATTATCATTACATTTACATTTACATTTAGTCATTTGGCAGACGCTTTTATCCAAAGCGACTTACATTCAACAGTGTTACATTTATAGATGACGCTTTCATTCAAAATGACTTACATTAAGGTTCCATTCACCAGTGTTACAGCTGGAACACCACTGGAGGCAAGGTGGGTTATGTGTCTTGCCCAAGGACACAACGACAGTATGAACTGTGGGGAGAGCGGGAATCGAACCTACTACCTTCCGGTTGAAGGATGACTGCTCTACCACTGAGCCACTGCCGCCCCAAAAATATTACAATATTAATTATTACATCTATTTTATATAGCGCTTTTCCAGGGACGCAAAGACGCTTTACATATCAATTATTCATTCACTCCACAGTCACACACTGGTGGTAGTAAGCTACATCTGTAGCCACAGCTGCCCTGGGGCAGACTGACAGAGACGTGGCAGCCATACCGCACCTACGGACTCTCCGACCATCACCAAATACATTAACACACATTCATACAAGGCAAGGTGGGTTAAGTGCCTTGCCCAAGGACACAATGACAGTATGAACTGGATGGGAATCAACCTACTACCTTCCGGTTGAAGGACGGCTGCTCTACCACTGAGCTACTGCCGCCCCGTTAATGTAACTTTTTCATAGCAAAAAAGACCAAGCTGCAATAAATGTTAAACTTTTATGCTTTGAATGACCAAATATTTTGCCAATAATATGGAGCAAACTCATTCAACAATAATATCCTATACTTGCATTCCTAGCCTATATATTGTGCCACTCTGCCTTCGTCCTTGTGTGTGTCTGTTGTGCTTGCTTTTTATTGAACCACACATTCATTTGCCCTACCTCAGCTACGCTCATGTTACTGCTTATTTGCTTTTTGCAGTGGAGGGGATATCCAAAAGCATTCACAAAATGGCTCAAAATGGAAAGAGAAGTGGTAGAAAGCATGGGTCACTTACAGTGCACCCACAGAAATGTACAAAACAATGCACAACACCAAACGGTCTGACCCTCACACATAAGTATGGCCCTCATCTGCCCTAAAAGAGAAACAACAATAAATTAAATTTCCTATTTAAACAAAATGCCTTAAGCTTCCTATTTACAGCCATCACATCTGTTTAATGCATTATACACTTTGCATTTCCCAGTATGTTTAGGCACCACTGAGCGAAAGAAATACCATACATAGAATTATAAACTTAAACCATGAAAGCAACCTAATAAAAGCAATGAAGACTAACTATTGTGTAAGTGTTGTTTTGACTTACTGGTGCTAATGTTGAAACTAATTTGTTCCCAGGCCCCCCCCTTCACACGCTGCAGTATCCTTGAGACACTGAACCCCAAATTAATGCTGTCACCAGAGTAGCCAAGGGTGAAAACAGTGCTTTGAGTGCAAAATATAAAGTACAAAGTAATCTAATATCTGGTATAACACATTAGAAGGCATCACCAGGTTCAATGAGCTGACTGATAATAATGTTTAAGGGGTTTGAATATATTACAGGCAAAGAATAGAAAAATGCTTCTAAAGTATCAGTGTGCATATGTCATCCTTACTTCTGACCTACTAATTTGAAAAATATACAGTATACAGTAAGTGCATGGGGCCCTATGCTATTTTAAACGCAGCATATGTTTCTTCACCCACAGAACTGAGCAACAAAAGGGGATGGGAAACATACCATTTTAGTGCATCCCCCATCCAATTAACTCTCACTTATAGAAGGCTTTATTTGATCAATGTTAACAGTTAATCAAAATACATATTCTTTGTAATATCACTTGAAAATGTGATCCTTAATTCCTGAATCAGTTTATGAACTTGTTATTTGGAACTATAAACCTTTAAGGGTTGCTTTAAGGGTTGCACATGTTCATCAGCAGACTAGAAAGATGCTTGGATAATGTCGGGATTTAAAGGCCTTATATTTGTTGTTCATAAACAGCCTATGTATAATTTACGCCAAACAAAAGCAAACCAGGTGACCATAATGATACCTGATTTGAGATACCTGCATTTATTTTGTGTGCAGATATGATTACATTTTATTAAAGGTTTGTGATGTTGTTACACATGAACTTAAAATGTATTCAAAATGTCTACATATACTGTATATTCTTTTGAGTTTAATGATCGCTTTATATGGATAGAAAAACCTTCAAACAGAATTGTGTAGTCTGTATAATGTTTTTTGTCTCGCCATTAACTTCCACCGTAGCAGTCTCTAGTCTTTGGTGCCACAGTTTGTGCATATAAGCTATTCAACAGTGCTAACTAAATACCTTTCTTGCACTAGACTCTTTGGTGGTTTTGGAAGACACAGGTTCTTAGACAACTTTTGTGTACCTTCAACCATAGTGGCTAAATGTACTCTGCAATATAGTCACAACATTAACCTAACCAGGAAGGTCCCATTGATTGTAAGTCCAGACTAAGACAGCAGCACTTACAAAACAATAAATACAATAACATACAGGATACAAGATATTACTGAGAAAAAAAAAACATACACTCAAAACAACATAATGTTTGACACCAATTGTTTTTAGGATGGATTCAAATTTATTGAGCAATATCAGTTCCTTGAGTGTTAACTGTTCCAGTTCTTTTAGTTTGAACACTAGGGTTTGACAGCACACAAAAGTCCTGGGAACGTAAAGAATAATGATGGTCTTTTCTTGAATGCAAGTGTTGAGTTACGGTGGAAGTAGTCCAAGAAGCTTTGTACAGATATGTTAAAGTGAATAGTTTGGAATTTTGAGACGCACTAAAGAAACTAAGAAAACAAGAGATTGGTTAGTAGAAATGTGCAGATTTTCTTTTTTTTTTTACTTTTAGTTGGCAGCAAAACTCAAAAATGGAGTGCAGTAAGTTTTGAGTTTTCTCAGGCTTTTCATTTAGACAGTTCATTTAAGGTAGTCTAACTTATTAGACTACCTTAGTCTAACCTATTCCATTTCTGTGATGGGAAAAAGACTGACTTCTGTAGAAGGCTATTAGGACGAGTGACAATGAGATTTCTAATACAGGCAAAGAGATGAATGAAGTTAAGTGGTAACCTGTCAAACATTTTTTTATAGAAGTATTGGCACAGCCAGTTCACTTAACACGTTAAGAGCAGTCTTCTTTTTGATTAAGAGCAGTCTAATATTAGCTGCCTATTACCTCTACCTGCCAGTTGATTGTCCACACAGCTGCTCCAGATCAGCACAATCACAGCCTCTCACACTCGGAGGAGGAGACAGCTCCGCGCGCCTCCTCACTCATCACACTGCTCTCACCCTCAGGCTCCCTCTAGCGGCCGCAGCTCGCTCCAACAGCCACCGCTCTCCCGGAGCCCGGACCTCACTCCACACTCACTCCTCACGCAGTTCAGGAATCACACTCTCAGTCCTCCTTCTTCCAAGTGGCGTGGACCACTCAGCGGCTCCACAGAGTCCTCTCACCCACGACAGGCGCGCCGAAGGACGGACGGAGGGCAGCCCCTGGAGAGCATCTCAGACCCCACACAACACTCTAAAGTAACAGCGAGCATTGCAAGTTTAGGAGAAAATAAGAGTCATAGTTAACCCCGTGACTGGGGGTTAACGCCACGACGCCGCTGTCGACATGGATAAAGTTATCAATTGGCTGTTTGCAGCGTTAACCCTGCTGTTGTCCGCGAGAGGGGAAGTTTTCAAAGGTAAGGACGAATACCTGCACATTTTGAGAGGATGAATGAACGGGTAGTGATCATGCTTCACGCCACATAATGTGATAATGGCAGATACACTTTACTTTACGGCAGATATATTTGAGTTTTTCAGTTTCTTCTCACATTTAACTTGGAATGTGTCGGTGTTTATTCTAACGTTGCATTGATTATTCGTCGGATTATCGTTGTTTTGATTGTTTAAATATATTAGTAGTAGTTTTATTCACTGTTTAATTAATTTGTGGAGTGTCCAAAGCCCAGCAGTCATCATCATTAGTTTGTTTGTCAGCGTTGAGCAGGTGCGCGGTGGTCGGTCCTCGGCTCTAAACGCATGCATTCACACGAGTGCAAGGGGTTCACTGTTTGTATCTAACTTTATCTTTATAAGTTGCTGTCTAATGTGATTAACCTGAAGGGATATACACGCTCTTCGAAGTGTCAAGGTGACGTGAACTCGGCGTAAACTTGACACGTAGTCTATTGTCGTCCACTAAAGAATCAAAACTGCAGCTGGACTCACCTCAAAGTGCAGCTCTTTTTTTTTAAGATGAGCAGTGTGACTCGGATTAGCTGCGAAGAGCTCTTTTTTCAGTTTCCATGTCTTTAAGAAGTTCAGAAAATTTGGTTTAACTTGAACGCGTAAGGTTATGGTACAGCTGCGTTACATTAAAGAGACTGGGTACTTATTGTTGTAGAGAGGCGGCTTGTTAAAATATATACTTTATGACAGAGATGTTCAACTTCATCCACTGCAAATTTAGTAAATGCCCCATAAGAGTCGTTTCTAGTGGCCTCATTCATGTGCCTGTGTGTGGTTTTATGAACAGCTTTGACAAATTAGACTTTTCTTTTTTGGCTGAATGTGTTGTTGTAGCCCCTTTTTATTTGGCTGCTAATGAAAACTCAATAGCGTCTTTCAGATCAGATTTTCTTGCATATAGCTCCATTTTCTGTACTTTTCAAAGTTAAACGTCCTGGGATTAGCAGCAGCTTGTGATGGATTCATTAAAACGAGTTAAATTGAAGTCGAGACTTTCACCTTGATAACACTGCCCTCTGATTTGCCCACAGGACTTAACATTCACACTGTGCAGTACCCAGAGGGGCCATTTCAACTGTCTGCACCGGGGCATTATCTATGTTAAAAAGGTGCATTAGTCTATTTTCAAGCCAATCAATGAACAAAAATGGGAGTCCAGTGTGTCTGACCTAAACGGAGCGATGGAGCTAAGTCAGGAGTGGTGTGAGTGCATGCTGTTTTAAATGTTGTCCTGACGCTTGCAGCTGTGACTGAGTTCAGTCTGATGTGTGGTTTCACTTTACACTGGGATGCTGCTGTGGGGTTCAGACAGACGCTGGTGCTTTTTACAGAAGCCTGCTGGGGGCAGCATGGCACACATTTAATATGATACAGAGATGATGAAGTTAAAGTGCTCAGTCCCAGTCACTGAGCAGGACTGAAGTTTGCTTTGGAAACAGTTTGAGACAACACATTTTGTTACAAAATTCATTGTTATTTACCTTCTCATGATTACATTATTGAACCCATTTGTATATTAGACAATACTGCAAAATAGAAACCCTCATCCATAACATAATATGCCATAAAGATGTGCATCTCCAATGTATTTGTGTATATTTCTGTGTAACAGCATTGATTGATTGATCGTGGTTACTTTCCATCACTCTTTACCTGAATCAGTGTTACAGGATGTTGCAGGTGAAGCTGACTGACCTGAAAGGTAATATTCCAGTTGATCACAAGGCAAACACAGCAACTTATTCACTCCATTGGACATTTCAGAGTCAACATCTGCTAATGCATGACTAATATAGCTTTTTAAACTTGTTTCAGAAAGTCATACTCCAGACATTTAATAGTAACTAAATACTCCCATGCAGTTGTTAAACACTAAGGGTCAATATGTGACTGTTTGCCTGAAGCTTAAAGCCAGTCCATTTGGGCATGAGTTTTATCATTCTTTGCCCCTGGCAGCCTCAGGACTCTGAGATTTATTGGAGTGGGTTGCGCTGCTGGGCTCCCAGTGGTGGCGAGACCATCGATAAATGTGCTCCTAATTGCACGTGTGTGTGTGTGTGTGTGTGTGTGTGTGTGTGTGTGTAAATATGTAAACCAGGGAGAAATCAATTGGGCATGTTTTAGTTTGCCGGGGCGAGGTGACGGATTAGCCACACACCGACGGAGAGGCAGAGGCTAAACGTGAGCCGGTGTGTGCGGCTGGAGACACCGGGCGGCATTTGTTATGTGGCGATAACACCTCATGTGATAATTAGATCACAGCAGAGTAGCAGTGTTCCTCTCGGAGCACTATCAGAGCCCCGTGACTGCAGCCTCAATTTGATCACACCAACAATCTTCGGGAAGTCTTTTAATTTCCACCTTTAAGAAGTGCACTGGCTCTGTAATAAAGAGGAGCACTGTATCTTCTTTCTGTCTGAACTCAGTATCTTCTCTCGTGCCTTGAGTCTCTCTCTGTTGTGTCCACAGAGCCCAGTGGTGCTCAGGGTTCAGAGAGGAAAAAAACACCATAAATCACTTGATGTGCCATCTCTTCAATTTTCTACATTATTAGGACAGCCTTATTTTTCTCTCCACGAGGCCTGCCCTTAGATATGTCTTTTGACTGTACATATAAAATTTCAAGGAGCTGCTTTGTTATGTTTACCACCCTTTCCAGTGGCTATAAAATCGTGGCGTGTTTTGTGATAGGGGTGTGTTGAGAATAATGCCTGTGCTTTCAGAGTAGCGCTGTAGTTTGTCATGGCAGAGTGACTGCTGCCTGATAGTGTCCTGGTTGACCGATTCTGATTGCCATCCAAGCTGTAACTAAGGAGTAAAACACATTGGCTGCTTTGGGAAGATAAACAGCACTTCATTTGAAGCCTGGCAATAATTTAGATCACTTCTCTCATGAAATGTTTCTCTTTTTACTCCCAGCTGACGCCAATTTAATAGAGACATTTCCCGAAAGGTGTCCTGAAGGGTGGCAGTTTTCTTTGTGTGCGCCAGTGGAGAATGAAATTAAATATGCATGTTTTTTATGATGGCTTTAACTGTGCTGGAAAGAGGAAGGGGAAAGAAAAATGTCCCGTGGTGATTGATGATAGTACAAAGCACAAAAGTGAGGTGTCTACATTCTTCTGTAACTTTGCTTTTCAGACATTTTTATTCTGATGCTAATGAAGGCGCGTGGAACACATGGATTTACTGAAGCTGTTCACACACAGCGCTACATGTGTGACTTCGGAGACGAGGTCTGCTGAGTTTGTCACAGAGACGTCTTTAAGAATGATCAGGGGGGGCGCTGCTCTAGACGTGGGACTGTGGAGCTTTTTTAAAAGTCTACTCGAACACTGGCTGCTTTATGGACTTCTGTAGACTTCTTTATAGACCGTTCGTTTGAAGTGAGTGCACAGGCAGTACTTTCCTTTTTCTCCAAGTCCAACAAAAGTATGAGTCAGAATGAAAACACACCTGCTCAATTATTGTGACTGTCTTTTAATGATTATTTCATAATGGTGATATGTGTTTAGTGTTATTTAATGGGGTGGAAGTAACACAAAGTTAATTGATTGAACTGGCTTTGGTGAAAGGTCATGTGAATTAAAAATATACTTGATTGAAAATGAACTTCAATTGATAAACTGACTGGAAAAGTTGATAGGAAGTGATAAACAGTTCAGACACAGTGCAGAGCCACTCTATTATTAAATGCTCCTAATTGTGGAGTGAAGTTTGTTGAAAGCAAGAGGATATAAGTGACACAATCTGTTCAATGCAATAGAAATGAGATATTGTGGAAATGGCTGGATCAGCGTGTATAAAGTTTTGTCTTGTATCAGAACTCAATAAGTACAGGATCCATGTGGTCTGTTGTAAAAATAATATAGTTAATACTAAGGATAGATTCAGTAAAGATTTGCTCACCTGGTAGAGTGCATTCCTGGGTTTGATTCCAGGTCAGGTCATATGTTTAATGTTATTCCCTTCAAAGTTTTTTCAGGTTTATTATCATGTTATGTAGCTTGTAGAGTATGCATAGTACGGCTTTAAGTCTTTTTAGAACATTAGATTTTAGAACAGATCAAAGGTCAATGGGATGAAAAATGGCAAACAAATAGAACATTATCAGGTAAGTTTTGACCTTAAACAGACCTTTGTCTTTTTATTTTTTTATTTTTTCAGGCAAATTTGGCTCTGCACAATTATTAAAAAAATATTTAATTCTGCAGTACTAAAAATTGAATTGGCAACACTTTAGAGAGGTGTGTTTTAATACATCTATTTAGTTTTTTTTTTCTTTTTTCTTTGGTCAGATAGAACCTACCTGTTGTAAATGGCCTTGTTAGCCCCTTTTGAAAATTTGTAACTTTTAATTCCTAATATTTTTTTTGAGAAGATAGAACATAACGCAACTTTATCTGGACCAGGAATTGAACCCATGTCTCTCCACTTTATGTAACACGTGCTGTAGTAGGTTAATAATTGCTCTTCAGCAACAGTTTTGTGCTTAACCTTTTGTGGTTTCAGTGTTGTCTGTGGTCCACATGATGAGCTTTAGTGAGTCACATGACTGACTTGGCTGTGAGCATCTTCTGTTGACCTTTTAAAATGCTTTTTTTAGATCCTGTTGCATTGTTCTAAAACAAGTCTTTATGCAAAATAATCATGTTTAAACTAATTATGTTGAATAAGACAATGGCGGACGTTGGAGTAAACAACTAAAACCTGTAATGGTCCATTCTCATGAGGTGCACCTATTACAGCCACTTTTTCAGAAGAAAGTGAGTTAAATCTCCTTTTCTGCCAGTATGGTTCATCAGCTTCATATCCCTGGAGTGGCACTCCACATTCAATCATTAGCCGCTGATTTTATTTACATTCTTGAGAGGCATTGATAGTTTGAAGTTGATTCTTGAGGCGGCTGACGTGGCTATGTTATCTGGGCGTATTGCGAGGGAATGATAATTGGCCTTGAGATGTGACTGAAGGATGCCGGACAAACAGAGATGCTCTAATTATACACAGCTCCTTGTTCAAATGAAGAGGATAAAAGCTAATGAATCACATGCAGGCCGGCACAAGGGCTGGCTAATGAAGAGAGAGGGAGACTGTGCGAGAGGCATGCTCCAACAATTCTGTGATCTCGTCAACACGCACCCTCCCCAAAAAAAGAAAAAAAAAATCCTTGGTGGAAAAACAACTTACTATGCAGCGGATCATGTTTACAGAAGCCTGCTTTCGTTGTAGGTGGATCAGAGCAGCGGGCACTCAGGAAAAACCTCACTAATTAATGCTCCAAGGGTCTCAATTGTTGTTAATGGTGCGACGAGGAGGAGGTGTTTGGAGGAGGAGTACAGAAACAGTTTAAATCAGGACATAATAGTGAGTCTCCTTACTTGGTTACAAGGGAAACCTCACTTTTTTTAAAACTTACTGAAGAGTTAAGTGACCAATAACGGGCAGCAGCAGACAGTTTTAGCTCAGATTGAAATGACCCTGACCCCGGCACACGCTTACCGCTCCATCTTCAAATCAACTCTCCGCTCAATCAACCGGCTTCACCATTGTCGGCCGTAACCCAGGGGTTATTATGTGAATTGAAATAGATTCTGATGGAGCATGCGTTTGATTTTTAGGTTTAGGAGAAGCTAGCACTGATTACACCTGCTGCCTCCAGTCTGCAGCAGGTGCAGGTGGAAAAGTGAGCAACACAGTGGACACAACATCAGGAGCTCAATATTTCACTTTTCATTATGAAGTTAAATTTTTCATAATATGGCACGTGCATTTTAAAGTAACTTTTAAGTAACTGTGTAACTTTTAGCTAGTAGCATCATGTAATTTTAAATTCCAAAAATATACAAGCCCGATTCCCAAAAAGTTGGGACACAAATACAAAATTGTGAATAAAAACAGAATGCAATGATGTGGAAGTTTTCAAGTTTTAATATTTTATTCGGATTACAACATAGATGACATATCAAATTTAAACTGAGAAATAGTATCATTTTAAGGGAAAAAAAGTTGTTTTTAAATTAAAATAAAAATTTTAAATAAAAATGGCATCAACACATCTCAAAAAAGTTGGGACAATGCCATGTTTACTGTGTGGCATCCCCTCTTCTTTTCTGCAAACGTCTGGGACTGAGGAGACATGTTGCTCAAGTTTAGGAATGTTGTCCCATTCTTGTCTAATACAGGCGTCTAGTTGCTCAACTGTCTTAGGTCTTCTTTGGCTCATCTTCCTCTTTGATGGCCATTTCAGAACAAGATCCTTCTTCTGCACCCATGATGTTGTAATTGATGCAGTATGTGGTCATTGTCATGTTGGAAAATACAAGGTCTTCCCTGAAAGAGAAGACGTCTAGATGGGAGCATATGTTGTTCTAGAACTTGGATTTACCTTTCAGCTTTGATGGTGCCTTTCCAGATGTGTAAGCTGCCACACGCACTCATGCAACCCCATCCCATCAGAGATACAGGCTTCTGAACTGAGCTTAGATAACAACTTGGGTTGTCCTTGTCCTCTTTATTCCGGATGACATGGCATCCCAGTTTTCCAAAAAGAACTTCAAATTTTGATTTGTCTGACACAGATCAGTTTTCCACTTTGTCACAGTCCATTTTAAATGACGGTGAATGACTCGGTGGATTGTGTTCACCAACAATGTTTTCTGGAAGTATTCCCGAGCCCATGTTGTGATTTCCATTACAGTAGCATTCCTGTTTGTGATGCATGTGTATGTAAGGACCCGAAGATTACGGACATCCAGTCTGGTTTTCCGGCCTTGACCCTTACGCACAGAGATTGTTCCAGATTCTCTGAATCTTTGGATGATATTATACACTGTAGATGATGATAACTTCAAACTCTTTGCAATTTTTCTCTGCATTCTGTTATTCACAATTTGTACAGTGTCCCCATGTGGGTTCACATTGTTTTATGAAAATGTACCGAGTATCAGTTACCAGGACATGCACAGGATGCACATTTATGGAGCATGTTCTCACTTCATTTGTAAGTGTCTAAGGTTTGAAGAGAGAAAATAATAAATCTTGCAAAACTAAAAAAATCAACAAATAAATCAAATGTATCTTATGTAACTCATGCACTACTAGAAAATATATTGTCTTGTAGTTATTAAAGTATGTTGCCTCAAAGTTGTCTTGATAGATGAGTGATTGGCACTTTTCCATCTTCACAAATCAACGGTTTACACACAATAGATTTTTCTTGAATACATATAGCAGTGTTACAGCAGACATAGTCCAATATAAGCTTAAAGTCTTGAGTCCTCTTCTTGGGGCAAATCCTGAAAGGTTGTGTTGCTTTTATCTGTGACATTACGCAGTTGGTCCAATAACTAAACTATTTGCTTTCAGTCTTGAAACTAACTTCAGTTTGGTCTAATTCCTGATGTCATTGTGTGAAACTAGAAATGCACTAAACTTGTAATGAGCATGATCTTTGGGGAATATTGCAAATATTGAGGATATTTACATACTGTTATTCACACTTAATGTTTTGAATTAAGCACTTTAGCCTAACTTCCACTTGTCATACTTCTGCCAAAAAGTATATATAGTTTTTCTTCTCATTTGGTCGCATCACTTGATTGGCCAGTTATCTAGACCAAGTCTGAATTCCTGATAGTTGGAATACCAGGCTGGTTGAGATTGCAATATTGAGATGTAATCAAATGACTTGTTTAATATAGATACTGCATAGCCACTATTTAGTATAAAATAAAATCTTTCTTTTTGCCTTCTACAATTTTATTTTTATTTTTACAGCATTCATGATTTTCTGTTGTTGAACTTAAATTCCAGTTTGTGTCCACACTTCTTCATTTTCTACCACTTAGTCCCATTAGAGGTCACTGGTGACTGGAGCCTATCCCAGCAGCTTTGGGCCTTAGCCGGGGTACACCCTGGACAGTTAGTCGCAGGGCTGACATTTAGAGACAGAAAGAGACAGACATTCATTCACTAGGGACACTTTAGATTTGCCAATTAACCTGTACATGCATGTCTTTGAACGGTGGGAGGAAGCCGGAGTACCCGGAGAGAACCCACGGTAACACGTGGAGGACATGCAGACTCACAGAAAGACCGGATTTGAACTCACAACCTTCTTGCTGTGAGGCAGGAGTCCTAACCACTCTGCCACGTGTCCACACTGGCAAACTTCATTCAGTTTTGTTGGGGCTAAGCCGGACAAATTCCAGCTTCATATGCTTCTTCACTTTTATGATTTGGATTGTCTACTATAAATACTATACTATAAATGGTATAACACAATGCTACACACGCTTTAACGCTGCGTTTGTTGAAATTCATGAATATCCAAGTTTCCTCCTTCAACTTTCCTCACTGCCTTTTATAGAGGAGACAGTGTTTGAAGCCAAAAACCTGTCTGAGCATTAAACGCTCTCCTCACAGTCCTGGTCTTCTGCTGCTGCTGCTGCTGCTGCTGCTGCTTCACCTTGTCTCCCGTTATTTATTAGACTTGTGTCAAGGCTCCGACAGCAGGCAGGTGTACTTCCCTCCATCCGTCTGGGTATAACCAGGGGCAGAATTCTCCATTACTGTCAGTCTGAATCTGCTGCCGTCACATTAGCGCGTGTCATGCAGTCATTAATGCATTAGGCCTTGTTTGAGTGCAGGTTATTTGCACAGGCTTTTTACGCTGCCTATTTGCCCTTGTGCTAAAAGCTGCCTTAGCTGAACCTATTGACCGTTTAACTGTTCAATAATGAAGCGATCCTTTGATGGAGCATAAATTAGGGCTCGGTGCTTCTGTTGAATGTTAAAAACACATTATGCTCACTAGGCTTTGGACATTGTGTAAAACTATCTCGGTATGATAATTTCACATTATTTTGGATTAGACTCCAGATGGTAAATTGAACATTGGCAATTGTTTGTCGTTAAAACAGTAGGGTTCTTCCAAATAAATGACTGTAGGGCTTTTAACTAACTTCCCACTATTCATTTGGTCAAATCAACAACAGCAACTCATGTAATACTTCCTGGTCTTCTCCCAGCTCCTATTACTGGTATTAGTGGTTTTTAGACTGTGCCTTTTTAAACCAGTAAAATTGCCACATAAAGCTTACAAAAAGAGCAGCGCAAACATTAACAATCACACCGTATCAATACAGCAACAACACTGCTTGAATGGCAGCAAAATCTCCAACAGACATTTAGACTTGAGAAGAACTAGAATAATTGACAGTGTAACCAGTGACAGGTGCTCTAGAGCCAGAATTATTTTACAAAAATTTCACCCAAAAAGACTAACACATCTGGGTAATGCTATTGCTCTTCTGTGCTATCAATTCAGAAAGTAAAGTACAAGCATTGGTTTATTAGCATTTAGCGCTCTTTAATGAGCTATGAGCCTAGTCCAACTGAGCTGTGCATGTGAACATAGTCCGTGTTTTCCTAATATTGTTCAGGCCTTCTCTTTACTGACTGTATGCTTCAAATGTTGTGCTATCACTCACTGTCAAGAGCCAAGTAGTTGCTATTCTTTTCCTCTGTTTCCTCCCAAAGCAGAATGTACCTGATTATCCTGCTCTCAGTCACACTCCGGCGCCTGTTTTGGAGCCTGTTATCTGTTTGCAGCGGAGACTCCTGGGGGAAGCATATAGCCGATAAGAGAGCTGTTCTGTAAACAGCCCTCTGACCTCCTCAGGCTCGGCTGCGCTCCCTTTTTTTCTAAATAGGCCTCTGTTGTATTGGCCCTGAGCAGAACGTCCACGTGACTTCCCCCGAGGCAGCTTTAACAGCATCACTGTACATTCAGGCGCACACAGGGGGTCACTCGGAGCTGTCACCGATGACAGGGATAATGGCCAACCTACTCATAACAATATCAGATCACATTCTGCAAACATGCAATCCCAGCAATTAGTCTTTCGAGGTAGAAAGTGCTTTAAGTACCATTACCTTACATTGGTGGAAAAAAGAAATATAAACAGATTTATGGTAAATACTATGGTGATAACCTTCTTGGCAGTTAAAGCAGGACATATTAAACATTTTGATTTTGCAATAGTTAAATACTGTGTTTCAGAGTTGCTTTATGTGATAAGCCTATAATCACATTCAATTATGTAACAAAAACCATTAGAAATGTAAATGGTAATAGACAGATATATATATTTTTTTAATCTTAAGAAATACAGTGTGGACAAGTTTCTGATTTGATAAAAATAAATAACTTGCTGTTTACAGAGCCATCCAGTTCAGCTTTACAAAACAATAGCATAGAGAAATTTTAATATAGGTTGTATCCGCATTCTCTACATTCATAGTTGTAGAGTCTAACATAGGTGTGCATCTTAACAGAGATGCTCCTATGCTTCCTCCAGCACTTCCAGGGGATTAGCGAGGTGTCCCCAGGCCAGCCAAGAGCCACAGTCCCTCTAGAGACTGCCCCTCGGTGGGACACGCCTGGAACAGTCCCCAGGAAGCATCTGAAACAGAACTCTACTTTGAGACCAAGGTTCTCGCCCTATCTTGAATGGAGCACCCAGCCAACCTGAGGAGAAAGGTCATTTTAGCCGATTGTATCTGAGATCTTGTGCTTTTAGCCGTGACCCACAGCCAATGATCCCAGGTGAGACTTGGTAACAATTAAATATAGAGCTTAACTTTATGGCCTATCTCTTTGTTCACTATCGCAGACTGGTAAAGCTAATAACTGATGGTCATTTACAAGTTGCATGGTGTACCAAAGTCCATTTAAATGTCTGTACAACATTTAGTCAGAACATGGTTAAAGTTCTAAACATATAAGTAACAGGAGATTAAAACGGAGTAGTTTCTGAGCCCCTCTGCTTATCAACTCAGAGTGACCCTTGGGAAATGATTTAGTTGATGTTTGAAGAGTGTTTTCCTTCAGTGTCACTCATCTTATTAGTTTTTAAACATGTGGCGAGGCTCCTATCATAACATTAATCCTGTTCTCACTTGTGCTCTCTAGTCTGACAGTGCGTTAACTCAGTCAAATCCTAAATGAATCAACTCAGTTAATGGCTCTTCTGGGGACAACTTGCTGGACGCTCTTCATCTTCAGGCCCCATCAGTCAGCGGCGCCACTGTCAGCTCACTTCCTAATTCATTCCTTGTTTAATTTGCCAGCGTGTCTGAGCAAACAATGCATTGGAAATCAGTAGCCTTGGGTCGGTCTGCAACTGCGACTGTTGCACTAAATCACTCTGGTGTTAAACACTGCCTCGTCTGTGTTGCTATTGAGACGCGCAGCTGCAGGGCCATGTTAAAGACACACCAAACACACAAACACAATAACTGGAAAAGAGGATGCTTGGCTTGAAGCTACACCCACCCTGTAATCAGAGTTTGCCTCGCTAAAGAAATTACAGGGCGCAGGAGTCATTAGAAGTGTGGCTGTAGAAAAGCATCGGAAACTCGGCTGAAAAGAAGTGGTTTATTTTTTAGAATAATGCACATTTGAATCGACAAAATGGAGAAAGTGTGACAAGTTGATAGTAATAATAGTACGCTGCTCTGAGGGGAAGTATTCAGTGGGATGCATTGTAAGAGTTGTTGGTATCAGGATGAAACAAGGAGTTATTAATGTGGAGAGGCTTTAACAAGAGCAACATGTTGATGACAAACATTATTTCCATTTGAGCAGAATTCAATCTGGCTTTGTTGGTTTCAAAGCCTGGTGTCCGTTTGTCAAGTGTCTTAAACGCTCCAATGAAAACATTCTGAACAAATTGTGTTTCTCATCTTTTGGATTGACTCAAATGCGAACATGTCTTCTCCCTGTCCTACAAAGTCTTTGAGCATGTCCCAGGTCTAACCACGGATTTCCCCAAAGCTCTTCTCAGATCTAAATAGGGCATTATTCATAATAGAATCCCAGCTGAAGGTAGGCAGCGATTTATGGAAACAGACAGCGACAGAATTATATGAACTGGAATTATACTTTTTTTATTTCGACAAAACCAAAAGCAGGTTTCCACCAAATGTAGATATGAGAATACTAAATGCTTGTGAAAGTGTCTTAGTCAGAAAGGTCTATTGTTAGACAACCTTAGAAAGCCATAGAAAAAAAAATATAAGGCATTGGAGGCCAGTGTAACCTTTTTAATATTTGTCATTTTAATAAAAGTTTTTCAAACAGAACCAATGCCATTATTTGAAGGGCTGCACAGTAAGTACTTTTTCATTTTTTGAATGTGAAGAGAGAGACAACGCAGTATAACCTTGGTAATGACTGGAGACGGTCTCAGTTTTTGCAGAGTGGATCTTTGCAGTTAATACATTTCTTTCCAATGCATATATATGGTATATTTTTTTAACTTTTTGTTTTGTTTAATAGAATGTAAACAAACACAGCCCAGCACAGTCTAAATAAAATAAAGAGAAAGAACACAACTATTCCTCTAGCGCCAGTGGGTGCATGGGGCCTATACCTCCAAAACCTGTCCCCTTTTGGAGTATGTCAGGTACTACTTTGTGCCAACTCATTCTTGTGGGGGGGGGGCTTGTTGCTGATCCAATACAAGAGAATTTATTATTTTTATATTTTTGGCAGCACCTGAACCAGCCTTACTGTCTTTACCACAAGAACAAAGACACAGGATCCAGGCTCAGTTACCCCAAATATTTTCCATGTCTTCTAAAATATCATTTTTTTAGCCGCACTTAAGAAGTAACGTCTGTATTGGTGATAATGTGGCGTCAGAAGTAAGCATGGTTTTCTTAAATATGAAATCTCAGACTTAGAAATATCTAACGAAAGGTGGCTGTTAAGAAGAATTATATTTACCCTGGATTTGTTCAAAAGAGCACAAGGAAGATCAAATCACACATTTTCCTGACCCCTCGGTGTTTCCAGACATTGTAACCAACGTCAGTCATGCTTGGTTTACATAAAAATAAAAAAATTTAAGAACTAAAGAAAAACGTTGACTTCAAAGCAGTTTGTCCTTTTCTAAGCTTGATTCATTTGTAACACTTTATGACTACACACAATTGAGCAGGTGTAAAGCATTAATATGTAAATAATGATTAATCAATGACTAAACTATTTATTGAGAATAAATTATTACTTGTATATAAAACTACAAATGAGCTTATTACTCAAAACATGTTTATAACGCAATAGTGCTTATTGATGTTTGATTAATGCCTTGTACAGTAAATTATGAATTAGGTTAACTAATGTTTAAGAGTGTGTAAAGTGTTTCCTAGTCAATTTGACAGGATAGTAGACATGAAACAGGTGAGAGATGGCTGAATGACATTAGGCAAACGACCCAAGCTTGAATCAAACCCAGGTCTCCCAGTCACACCAGGCGAGTCACCGAGGCACCCCAAAATGTTTAACAAAAAGTCTGAGGACACAGTTCTGTCTGCCATCCGACAAACCAGGTCCAAACATGTGTGAAAATGTCTGAATTAATTATTAAATTCTACAAGAAAGTCCTAATTTAACTTTTTGTACTGTGATACAAAGTAAAATTTATCACTATATGAATGTTTTTTTTTCCTTAAACTGACAGTCTCTGGTTCAGCCGTGTGGGTCCTGCCTGTTGCGAATACTATTATATTTCTGTGTCTGGGAAGTTGAAGCAGCATCAAACGGCACAGATCTGGATGATGCCGAGGCCCGGTGAGGCAGGAGCGCACAGTCCGGGTTCAGAGGATGAATAATTTACTCCCATGAGCCCAGACTTCTTGCCATGAGACTAATATTCAACAGCACCTGTGTGTCTGAAAATCTTTCCCCCCCTTCAACCCGGCAGGTCCATTCCTCCGGGGAAAACCTCACCTCAGCATCACCCCAGCAGTGCTGCTTTCTCCAGACTGTCAGGTTAGCACCGCCGTGGCCAGAATGCACAGGCAGGATGACAGAGGAAGTATAGATTACAGCGAGGCAGAAGCTGAGCCACTGGCCACAGGAAGGAGAGAGTGCAAAATAATTGGAAATAGTGTAAAGCCTGGTCCTTTTTTAGTCTTGATTGATTTATACTGTAGCAACTCTTGTAACTACAAATGTGTAAAACTTTTCTGTCAATTTGATACAGAGTTGTTGCCTTTGATTAGTTGATTGACTTTGAAAAAAGACTGTCTATAAGAATTAACGTTTTTATTTTTACAACAACTTTGTAAAACGTCTGCTACAGAAACCAATTTGTTTGTTTGTCCAGATTTTATTAAAACATCAACTTTAGAGCTGTCGGATTTCTCCATAAGTAAATCTAATCTGGAGGGTGACAGCAGGGCTAACATCACTCTGAACGCGACCAGGCAATAGTAAGTTTATGGGTCATTCAACTGTATCCTGAAGAAATCCATTAAAACAAAACAGCGGCCATCTTTGATTCTTGAAACCAGGACCATCTCTGGACTATAATTGGTCAGTTTAGCTGGATATTTGTTTTTATAGGAGAAAACACAACATATTTATGAAATGTTCACTAAGAGCAATAAGCTGTAAGGTCCAGTCTTTATATGAAAACAAACTACATGAATGACTGTAGTTTGATTTCATTTCTATCTCACGAAAGACACACTTAATGAAGGTAAAAATCCGATACATTTTGTAAACATGGTTCACACAAAGTTCAAGATGAACTTGAAATTTCAGGTTATGGTGTATTGTCACGAGAACAACTGAAAGTGAATGCGGCCTTTTGTGAGAAAACGTGTTTATCACATCTCTGCTGTAGACTGAATACAACAGCAGATCCCTCCAAGGTTACATTTTGTAGTAGCTGAAGGTGTAGTCTTCCATCAGGTTTTATATTTGCCTGTGATATTTGTGTTTGATTGTTGCAATTTGGCATTGAATGAAGTTCTCCACTGAATTTTTTTGCAGTTTTCTCCCCATCATTTTAGATTTCATCATTCAGCCTTCATTTCTATAATTACGTGAACAAAAGGCTCTGAGGCTGTGACAGATCGGCTGAACCCAGCGATGTTCGTGTGGGCGACTGTGCACATAAACACAGCGAGCCCACTCGGGTTCAGAGCTCTTGTTTACAGTGTGTTTTATGACGTGTGTGCAGTAGTGTCTTGTCTATGTGGATCACGTGCACGCTGTGTTTTGTTCCTTGTTAGTGTGTGTCAGTTCGTCGACACATCTCTGGCTTATTACCAGGGATGTGGCAGAAGGCAGCAGCGTCGGGGGCTTAATGAAACCTGGGCTCTGGCTAATTGGTGACACTGTGGCGCGGGGAAGGAGGAGCCGTAACCGGACTGGCAGGATGAAATGAGCGGACTCCGGCGGATTAAGGCCAATGTGTCCATTTGTAGCTCACACAGGAAGAAACACCTACACGTTTCTCTTTATAATGCTGCAAATGTAAAACGCCCCGCTGCTCAGACAAAAATATCCTACGATTTCAATTCGACTTGAGTCTCCGCTCTTTTGTGGCTTGGATGAACTTGAGGTCATTAGGTTTGTGGATTATCATGCAGCCTTTTTTTACCAATGCTTCAAACAATTGCACTATTTAAGAAGAACTATTTACATATTCACATAATGACTTACAGAACTGTACAACCAAAGCTCTAGTGATTAATTTGAGCATTGTGAAGCCTTAAGTTTGCATTTTGGTCCATATAAACGTATCAGTAAACGCAGACACAACCCACATATCACATGTCATGTCCACAGATGGTTGGTGCCATGCGTGTCCTAAAATGGTCCTTTTACATAAAACTGCTAGCCATCAGAATGGATCCCGCTTTGGCCCCAGTCGAAGTGCCAGAGGTTCTTTCAGCTCTAAAGGTGCTCCCTGACACTGAACCTCACAGAAAGACCCAATGTTCACCCAAGCTTCAGGCCTCTTTGCAGGGCGTTGGGCCTGGGCTTTCTCTCTGTTGAGAAAAGTAACAAGCAGCGCTGCTCCCTGTGGATTTATGCCACTGTGAGATTTAAGATACAGCTTAAATCTTGAACCCACTTGAGCAATAGGTCAGAACATGCAAACTCCACACAAATAGGCCCTGCCCGGCTTCTCTCTGTAAGGCAATAGTGCTAACTACTTTGCCACAGTGCTGCTTACAGATATTATTTATTTATATTTTTACATACAGATTATTGCAGAATGGCTATATTGGTGATGGTGCACAATGTAATGGAAATCCCATTATACTGTAAGGAGCCACCAAGAAGATTTGGAATAGGTGTGTGTGTGTATGAACCTGACCACATCTCACTATGTGTCACCAGCGTTTTGAAGAACAGAGTTGTATATATTAATCTTGAGAATAAAGGGTGTTGGTGAGTCACATCTGAGCCTCAGCATGCTCGTCCCGGCAGAAGAAGATGAAAGATCACTGTGTGGGGTGACCGTGTTGTTTTAGACCCCACATGTAATGACCTGATCAAACACCCTCTGTGCCCATGGCTCACAAACATCACAACAAATCTTATTTCCTTCCACTTCACTTCTCAGCTCCTGACTCAAGTGACAGATCTCGCCCGAGTCTGTGATGCTGCTGTCCTCGACTACACACCGAGATCAAAGACGGCAAAAACATTTCCATAAAAGATTATGTATGAGTTGTAATTAGTGCTTCTTTTGGCAGTGACAACAGAAAAGAAATATGGTATTTTTGGCTGGGAGATGAAACGAAGGTGGAGAGATTCATGAAAAACCTGGTCTGAACTTTAGAGTCAGGAATTTTAATTGAAGAAATCCCCAGTGATTGTCCAGCTTTTCTTGGAGCACCTCACTCAAAAGATAGATTAGGATTAGTCTTATTAATTTTTGTTAATGCTTTCATGCACATTCATTTTCTCCGGGATAATTACATTTTCACTTTGACAGCCTTCCTCCTAATTTCATATGCCCGAGTGTACTGCTTCTGCCCCAGCAACATCTTCCTGTGAAATGAGGTTAGTCCATCCTGCAAATTTTATTCCAAATCACAGTTGTCATATCTCATCATATCCCATCAAGGTGCTGCGTTATGATTTCCAATGAGTGATGGAAAATTATGGTTGTGGGCAAAAATGACTTTCTGCTTCTCTCTGACTTAATGGTGTGCTGTATTTGTTGCATGTGGCTTTTTCTGAACGTGTCAATTGGAGAGGCTCTAAGAGAAATCTCTCTGAACACGTCAGTGCAACAGCTTGTCATTAGAAGCAATTTCCTATCCACAAAGAGGGTCAGCTCACTGGGTCAAATTGTTTTGTGTGCTCATTGGACTATTATCTCAAATTGTGCACGACGACAATTTCTGAAATTTCATTCTAATCGGTTTGAGTGGCCCTGTCGAGGTGGAAGTTCATCTGGCGCACTCGTAAATGGGGGACTATTTTCAGAATTGAAATGCCCTCGGATGTGCGCACCTTATCTCATAACTAATACTCCAGCAGTGCGCCTACTTTTTGGAGCAGACAGCACCGGAGCTTCTGTGGGAGGAGCTGACATTTACTCTGAAATTCACCTTTGGTTTTCTGCCTCTGGATTTATGATATCACTCTTATCGAGATTCCATCACAATTTTTCATTACGGCTGCTCTCCTCCAGTGTGTCATGACTGGGAGCTTTGCCCTCGCGGAGGAAGATTAAGTTGTCTGAATGTGTTTTTAAATGTGTGCCGTATGTGGCGCTGGTGGAGATGCACAGTGACATTTCAGATGTGCACGTGTCGTGATGATGTACCAAACGCTGACTGCAGTCGTAAAACACTCAACCCTTGCTCTTAATTAACGTTTCACCCGACTTGCTCCAGTTTTGTCAATCCCTTACTCCAGAAGGGATATTATCCTTTGCCCATTAATATGTTCTTTTAAACATTGCTTCAATTTACTTGGGAATATGCAGAGATTAACTTAACATTAATATATCTGCACGGTCATTGTCAAAGGGAAAAAGTCAGTCAAAGCTTACAGGCACAAACAAAAATTCAATATCGCGTTCAACCAATCAGAAATACTTGCATACCTGATTACATTCTTGGGTCTAATTAGTCTAAGCATGTCTTGCCTTAGATTGACACATTGGTTGCATCGCAAATATCACTTGGAGCTGTGTTGTTTGAATTATTTTAATATGTGTCACAGAATGGCTCCCAGTTCTGGTTAGAACACAATCTGCGTTCCACCCCAGTGGGCATTCATGACACTTATGCCCACTAATGTCTAGTAACCGCTGCCCAATTCTCTGCATAATGAGGAAAAACCTTTGAAATACAAATATCCCCAAACAAGCCGCTCTATTCCCATAGTCCCATTGTCCCTGTGAAGCCTGGCTTGAACTAAATGATTACCAGGCATGACAAACGAGCAGCAGTAATCGCATGCCTCTTGACTTTTACTGCATACCACTTGATTTCAATAAAAAAGATGCATGTTTTTTTTTTTTTTTTTTTTTTTTTTCAATCTATTTAAAGCGTTTGTGACTGGATAATTTCAAGATGAATTTCAGGTGGCACTTGAAAGAGAAATGATATCAAAGATCATATATGACAAGACTTTAGCCACTTATTGGACAGTTGTACATGTTCCTTTTAATGTTTCTTAGCTCAAACCTTCTCAGTCGGAAAATGGTGGCTTGTCCCATTCCGGTTGGAGGAGAGATCCTGCCTCAAGTGGAGGAGTTCAAGTATCTTGGGGTCTTGTTCACGAGTGAGGGAAGGAGGGAACGTGAGATTGACAGATGGATCGGTGCAGCTTCTGCAGTGATGCGGTCGATGTACCGGTCTGTCGTGGTGAAGAAGGATCTGAGCTGTAAGGCAAAGCTCTGGATTTAGCGGTCAATCTACGTTCCTACTCTCACCTATGGTCATGAGCTTTGGGTCATGACCTGAAAGAACAAGATCCCGGATACAAGCGGCCGAAATGAGCTTTCTCCGCAGGGTGGCGGGCGCTCCCTTAGAGATAAGGTGAGGAGCTCGGTCACTCGGGAGGAGCTCAAAGTAGAGCCGCTGCTCCTCCACATCGAGAGGAGCCAGCTGAGGTGGCTCGGGCATCTGTTTCGGATGCCTCCTGGACGCCTCCCTAGGGAGGTGTTTCGGGCATGTCCCACCGGGAGGAGACCCCGGGGAAGACCTAGGACACGCTGGAGGGACTATGTCTCTCGGCTGGCCTGGGAACGCGTCGGTATCCCCTCGGAAGAGCTGGAGGAAGAGCTGTCTGGGGAGGAGGGAAGTCTGGGCGTCTCTGCTTAGACTGCTGCCCCCCGACCCGGCCCCGGATAAGCGCTAGAAGATGGATGGATGGATGGATGGATGGATAGCTCAAACCTTTCCATCTAGAACATTTATTATTATTATTATTATTATCATTATTATTATTACATTTTATGTAGCGATTTATCGGGGACGCAAAGACGCTTTACATATCCATTATTTATTCACTCCACAGTCACACACTGGTGGTGGTAAGCTACATCTGTAGCCACAGCTGCCCTGGGGCAGACTGACCGAGACGTGACAGCCATACGGACTCTCCGACCAACACTAAATACATTCACTAAACATTCTTACACATTCATCCACCAGAGCCACAGACATTGCTCAGTTGTAACAAACCTGTCCCCTTTGTGTTAAATCACCATTTTGCAAGTTACTGACTTTACAATTAACACGTTGTCCTCTAAGCAAGTAGACCCTTAAATCTAAATGAAAGTTTGTTGCGATAGGTATATAGTATAAAAAATGGTGTATTTTAAAAGTGTTTCTACAATTCCTCTGCTCTGGATTCACATTCTGACCTCGCCATTTAACATATTCCTACTGGAGACCAAGGTCAATATCCACAGTGTTAAATTCCAGAAGAATGTATACACTTTTTGACAGTACTGTACTCCATGTTTTTTTAGCTTTTCATAAACCATGATTTACTTTTTAAGTCTAAAACTTCCACCAGTTTTCCTTAATTGTGATGTTGCTGCAACGTGACCTCGTGAGAAAGATGGCTGTTAGTAGAAACATGCCATCATACCAACCCGGGCCTGGAGTTGATCTCCTGTAGAGCTTCCAAGGAGAAACCAGCTGTAGCCCCTGGTGCTCTCCGCGTGTTTTCCTCTGGCTCTCATTGCTAGAGCCCTAGGACATGTTGTGGGCCTCCGGAGGCGAGGTATCTCCGGCGCTGAGACAAATCTGCGGAGACAGGGAGCGCTCTGGAAGACGGATACCTCGCATCGGCGCCTGCTGCCATTTAACAGTCTCCCCCTGCTTTGAACTGACATTTGTGTTTTACCAGCTCCGTCCGTCTCGTCGCCCACGCTCCTCCGCTGTCACAGTAAACTTGTGTATGAGGAAAAACGCTGGGATCTCTGACGGAAATGAAAGCTGATTCCTGAACACAACACAACCTGTAACCTCACGGGATGCGTTATGTGTCTTTGAGTCGTCCTTCCTCTGCAGACGGCCAGACTTTTGGATAACAGGCAAAAGTGTAATGCTACTGCGCTCTCAAGGGAGACCGGTGCAACCTGATGAGCTCCCTGCGGCCAGGCCAGGTGCTTCTTTTGGAGTCGGGGGGTGCTCTGATCTGCAGTAACACGGGAGGAGGGATTGACATAACACAGACAAGCCACCCGGCAGCGCGACCACACAGCGTAATCTTCTCTCCACCGGGGCAGAGCAGAAACACTCGTACCCCTCCTTTCGCAATCCTCTGTCAAAACAAGGGGTTTTTGTCAGCCATGAGGGGTGTCGCATCCTTCTCAGCCTCTGCCAACGGAAGCGCCATCACTGCCTGCCAATGCCTCGGGAAAGAAAAAGAATACCCAATATGCATATTATTCTAATACCAGCCGTCAGTGCCTGGAATTACACTGCATGATAGCATAATGAATGTAGTGCCTTGTAGGTTTTTACATAAAGCTGTTTTGCCACTCCGATGAATAATTCATTCGAGCCCAAAGGCAATGAATCAACCAGGCAAGAACTAAGAAAATTAGCTACCAATTAGAGTTTTATTTATGGAGAGTGTGTGTTTTAGTGTTAATGCCAAAAGTACATATGCAGAGGAAAGTTTTGGCAACACTTCTGACCTTGGGAATATGGACATGCAGAAGGGGACAAGCGGTGGGATGAATCGGAACGACCCCCATGTCGTCGCGGCCCTCGTCCCCATCACGTTATTGGACTGTGACTCCTGGCTCAGCTGGCCTCCAGACATATACAGAATCAGAGTCAGCTCTCACAGCAGATTGATTTCATCTCCCCAGCACATGATGTGTAAGGGACTTTGTTGACTGAATGTGTGAGGTTTGAAGCTGCCACTGGTGAGCTAAACCTCTGTCTCCTTGGATCGTGCAGGCCCCCCTCCCTTTCGCATTCCCTTCCTCCACCCCACCCCTCGAGCTGCTCCGCGCACTGGCAGCCTGCCCAGATACATTGGTAGTCGTTAGTTGTCACTGGAACGATGTGACACGTCTCTGTGATTCGCGGGGACTGTTGTTGAAAGTGATCGTTTCTGCCAAGGAGAAGCCCTCGCCGCGGATAAATGGACACTGAACAGCATGTGAACACAGAGATAAAAATGGCAGAGTGGAAATAAACCAGTCAGCTTTGGTTTTCCACACTGAATCTTTGGGCCCGCTGACTGTAGCAGAAGGGTTTTTAGAGACAGGTGCAGTTACGTCTCTTTTTGGTGTATCATTTATGTTTCCCTTTGCAAAAAGCTTAAACTTAAAATGTGTGAAGTGTTTTTAAGTTGAATACAGAGCTGAAAAGTCTTGATTTGTTTCTCAAGGTCATTCAATGGAGAAGATATCTCAAGTTGATTCAATGAAAGACAAACATGAGTGAAGGAGTTTTTTTTTAAGAATCAGACAAGCTGTCGACAGGAGCATAAAGGCAAAAAAACCCTGCTGGAGATTCATGAGGATAAGTCTTCAGCGTCTGCGCTCTTCTTTTCTTTCTTTGTAAGGCTTTGATTGTGTAGAATATGCTGCTGTGTGTGGATGTCTCGTCCACAACTCTTTTCATGAGCTCCAGTGCACAGTTTGAGAATGCAGCAAGTGCATTGTGAGGCCCAAAGATAAGGAAGGCCAGGTGACAGACAATGTGTCTGGTCCTTTGACGTGTGGAATAAAGGCTGGTAATGTCTGGCCATTTCCTTTAGTTTTACATGAATAGGCTTTAAAAAAGTAGAGCTGACTTTCTACTAAAGAGTTTAATCCACACTTGGTCTGCTGTAGCCTTCATCAACATCAGTTCAACATTCATTATGACTGTAGCTGCAGTATTTGAATATTTTTGGTCATGTTCTCTCTGTTACAAGTGCCCAAGGCTCACAATAAAAAAACCTGCAGGCTGGCTTTTGTTTGTAATAATTGGCTCTATTTAACCTGATTAGTAAAAGGTGGTATGCTACAACTGGCAGCTTTATGTTTATGATAATTGATTAAGCAGTACATTTATTTTTTATGGCCACTGTTTATACTGAATGCCAAACAGTTTTTTAAGAATATTGGCAGATTTGACCTTTTTACTTTTTGTATAAACTGTCATTTGAAAACTTAGCAAGCAGAGAAGGGTCAGAGAACACTTTTGGACACAATTCAAGAATTTACAATACATGCCAATGGCAGCATTTTAGAGAAACTGATGGCACAATGACATTTAATATCTGACGGCACTCCGAGTGGAGAAAGCAAATGGTTCCTTTGAATCAGCTGACAGTATTTTAGCTAGAGCAGTGGTTCTCAAACCTTTCACATTAGGTACCACCCATTTTCCCAAGTGCAGCAGTAAAATACATTAGTCTGTCTTAACCATAAAGTACACTGCACATTTTTTAATAAATTTTTACTAAAAAAAATTTCTTTATTTGATAGAAAGTTGGTTGACAGGAAAAGAGAAACAATATTGGGCAATTTGAACCCGGGTCTCCTGCATTTTGGCATGCTCTCTACAGACTGAGCTAGGGCCCCTCTTCTTTAAAAACCATGATAAAGTTAACATTTTTACTCAAATACAAGAAATGACAGTTTAGTTTGTTTTCATTAATACTGGACACCATTATTATTTATACTTTTCAATTCTCTTAGGGTTTTGATGTTTTGAAGGGTGTTGAAGTGATACAGTAAATGGTTCTTTAAATGATATCGACTAGACGTTTCTTTCTTTCTTTATTTTTTTACTGTTCTATCCTTGGACAGGACACTGCAGGTTTACCAGAATATCCTGGCAACAAGGAAACCCAGTTGCAGGGCATCAAAGGCTCATGTAAACAGCTTAACTCAAATAAGACCTTAACGGCTCAGTGGCCCTCAGCCAGGATACGGCATGCGTTGAAGCGGAACAACTTTGGCGCTGCAATGAAAGACAAATTCAAAGTCTACATTTTGACTGACTCCTGTTTTCACTGTTGTCAGTTCTGGTCTTTAAGTTGTGTTGGAGTAAACTTGTCAACTTCTCTCTGTGTCTTTGTATGATTGGCCACGCTGCGCAGATATGATTGCGCATGAGTCACGGATCAGTGTGCTATCACCGTCCCCCCTGAAACTCCACAGAGGACAGCTCTTGTCACTTGCTATTGTGCTTTGTTCCGTCAGGCTGACTCCGAAGTGTCTATGTTGTGTTCTGAGCCAGTAATTAGCCATAGCCCCTACACCCCAATTATATCCGTGTGTCTGCTGCTTTCCTTCACACCCACAGCCGTAATGAATGAACCTACAGGTTAATGAAATGTGTGCGAAAAGGAAAGGTTGCGCCTGCAAACTTTCACTCGTCTAATTCATTACCAGATGAATCCTCAGGCACAGTCCACAAAAATGATCTGTATTTATCGCTTAGTTTGCAACCTCTTTTAACCGAAGGCTGGTGGATGTCAACAGGAGGCGCAGATTGTTAATTTTATGCACAGAATCACCGTTGCATTTAGCACACAATACAGCTGAATGTTTCAGATTTGCTTCTTGAGGAGCCAATCTTTTGCAGGCGCCAGTTATCATTATATTCATATTTGTCATGTAGACGCTGTGGGAAGTGTGCCAGCCTCCTGTACTGCATCTGTTGGATAAGTTTCTTCGTTTGTGCATTGTTTGTTTTGGCATATGTTTTTTTTTTTTCCCCCCAAGTGCCAGAGCGTTAGTTAAAAGTTTTCCATGTTTTGTGCTTCACACGTTCCACATTTGTGTTTGGAATAAGTGCAGTTTTAATTGCTGGAGATGCAAATTGACTCAACGCAGGCCCTCACCAGACTGTGAGGTCAGTGCTGCAGATGGCCGTAATGCAAACTTCCATACTGATTTTAAATTTAAACATCTGGATGAAGGAATTAAACCATTTCATTGGAGTATATTATGTGTAATCAAGATCTCTCCAGTTCCACTTGGCATGTACGGCAGCAGTGAAGAAGGTAAACTCAAAACTTTTCACTCAGTATCACTTTCTCAAAGGTTTCTTGAGGTAAAGTCAAAGCCGGTGGTAACATAATACTTCACAGCTATGTACATAGATACCAAAGCGTTTCTCTAAACACTGTCTTTACTCAGTCCGTCTGATGGTGATCAACGGCTGCACACCTACTAAATGTACACAGTGCCATCTGTATCCCTCGCTCCACAGCACCTTGTGTGTGTTTAATACGCAGAAATCCAATGAGAGAGGAAAGCCCCTAGAAAACCTCTTAATCAGAGCAAACAGAAGAAGGCACAATGAATTATAAATGTTTATTAACAGATGGACAAAGGATTGAGTAAGGAAAGTAATACTATTTTTTTATTTTTCCAGTTCGGGTTGGACTGTTGCTGCACTTACGCTATTCAGTACACGTGTGACTGCATGGGCTATAGTTTTTAATTCAAGCAAGACTCAGAAGTATTAAGGACTTTGGTTGTTTGAATGTCTGTGGTTTGTGTTTGTCCTAAAGCTTGTGACTGTAGGTGAGCTCATCCTGTCTTTTATCAAACCCTTCACTAATATTTCCAACACATTAGTCTGTGATCAGTTCAGTCTGTGTTAGAAGTAATCAAATGAATGATTTCTTACACACACTTGATTGTACTCCTTTTTATGATGACATCTTGGTTGTTGAGCTCTTCTGTCTGTTGTTCTTGTGCCATCTTTGTCTTTTGACTTCTTGATTGTGACATGCTTGAGTTGATGACAGCCAGGAACCCTGCAGCATTTACATGTTGTCCTTGTGGACGTCTGTGACATTTTGGAGGCCATGTCAAAATAGCCTTAACACTGCATTGAGTGCTGGGCTGTGAAAGAAGGCTTTGGCAGGTCTCCTTGTTATCTGATTGATTTAGCTCTTTTGGCCAAACCAATATAGGCCGAGAGGCCTGTGGGATGGTCCGACGGATCACATCGCTCAAAGTGATGTTTAACTGAACCAGACGCATGCCTCAAACGTAACTGTGTTTTCAGTATCATGACCTTTGTGGTCCTTATGATGAGATACAGTTTGACACAATGTCACTTTCTATAAAAATAAAGTTTCCCCTTTCTTTTAAAAGTAATGTACATTTTATTGATGAGTGCTATTGAATATAACCGAATGGGGGAAGAGTGAGGGATTGATCAGGTCCAGAATGTGTTTCCAGCTGGTTTACTCGTGAAACCCTTTCGTCTCGGTACATGATGCTTGTGAGAGATGAGCTGTTGTGATTTGGCATTCACTAAATTGTTCAAGTGACATTTAAAGAGACAATACAAATGATGGCTTTTGGCTAACATGTGTTTTATTTGATTTTTTTAATCATCCAGAGATTTATGATCTTGTGCAATTGAACAAAAACATTTCAGAATTAAACTGTTATGGTCAGTGTTTATTCAGAGCAGAAGGTGCACCGGCCCCTTTCACATTTAACTAAAGGCAAAGTAAATGTCACAGAAATGTGTCTGTTGACTTGTGGAAGATACAGCTGCCTTTTCTCGCAGCAGCGTGCTAGGGTTATATTGTGATCGATACAGGACACTGGTATAAATGCCAGAACTAAGTGCATTGTCAAAATGAGAAATGGATAATTTTTATTTTTTTTAATCATTTTCAAACTTCTTTTTAATTTGGGCTTTGTTCAGTCTAGGGTTTCGCTTTGTCGCATTTATTACTCATTTAGTTACTCTGAGGCATTTATATGTTGGTAAGGTATAAAATGATTGTCTGGGATGACTGTATTGTAATGTTCCTAAATAATAGTCAGAATTAATAGAATCAAGTCTTTGGTGTTTAATGCATTTGTTTAAAAGTCAAGCTCCTACTGGGCCTTTTCACCTTTTCATTTCCCGAGCTGTTTTTAAGCTCCTTCCATTTCCACAGTGCTCATCAGATTATTTCTGCTTCATGGGCTCCATTCAGTGAGTGTGACTTGTGTTCACTTTGCTCATGGCTTGTGCTAAATCCCTCACTGTGCCCATAGACAATGTGCTGCCTCCGTACCTCTACAATTGTTAGTGTTAATGAAAAGTCTGCAGTGGAGGCACAGATCGGAGCGATGTTTGTGTGACTAATACCTGTGGTCATTCACCTGAGGGCCACTATGACACATTAGACTCAGAAGAAGTGGTCAAGGGCTGCACAGGCTACATTAAACTGTACAAGTCCCGCTCCTTTAGACTTCTGAAGTGACACGTAAATCAGAAAATTGGGTCACAAGCCGCCGTACAATAATTGGATTTAAAAATTAATAATATTAATGAGACTCTGTGAATTGCTTTTGCTTTCTTGACTTATTCATGCCACTTGACTGTCTGAGTCAATTTATCTGATTTATTTCATTTATCTTACTGTATTCTCCGTTGCTCCTAGAGGTGACCTGTAGACACTTATAATGGAGCATAAAATAGGTTAGTTAATCTGAGTAATGTATTAAATGTGTTTTTTTCAAATCTAATAATGGGTGTCTATTAAAGGTTTGGATTGAAATGTTTGAAAGGGTAATTTGTGTAAATGCAATCTGTGTAAAAGAGCTTTTATCTGTGAAAAGACAATGTGGAGGAACAGTCCAACACTTTTCTGCTTTAGAATGATGGGACGAGCCGACATCGAAGGAACACTTGGTCGCCACAAGCCAGTTATCTCTGTGCTAACGCCTTCTGCTTAAAACCCAGGGGCCTTTCTCTATGATCATACAAAACATAGTATCTCTTATATTGGTGAGGTGTGTAAGGATGTGCACTTGAAGAACACAGCTCCAGATTTTTACAAATATCACTATCTGATTTAACATGTTCCCTGAATACTTTCATTATGCTCCATAAAAAACGTCCGGACAGTATAAATAATTCACCAACATCTTTTCAAAAGTAACAACTCAAAACACACTTTTCTCACTTGTTTATTAAAAACTGTAATACATTTATGTTGTACATATACGTAGGTTCACTGATTTATTTATTTATTATCTTCTTAGTTTGTTCTTTGCTACAACTTTTGTGTCATTTCTTTAAAGTGCTCTATAAATACATTTTCTTCAGCAATAAGTTCAGTTTTCATTCCACATTTAAATCATATTTTGATTAGAGAAAATGTCTGAAGTAATACTCTTGAGTTTCTGGATATATACAAATCTAAAAACATAAATGTAAAAAAAGAGTAATATCCTTCTCTTTACCTGGCACCATTAGGCGGATAAACCGATGGGTGAACAATATGGGAGTGTCTAAGAATCCGCCCATGGTTGGCCTAGGCACGGCACAATTGCAGGAGTACAAGCACGCATGTAACGTTCACATTAGATATTATTGATGCAACCGCTTAATAAATTACTACACACAATGCACCAGATATAATCTTGCTAAAGGTAGGTTTTGATCGTGTTTTACGTCACAAAAGCAGCAGTTAAGCGTTTGAGTCATTCTTTTAAAAGCTGGGCTGACACCAGTAGTCAGTGTAGAAATAAGTCTTCTAGACCAGGGTTTTTCAAACTTTTTGTGTGTGTGGACCACTATTTGTAATTAAAAAAATTTTGCGGACCACCTCATAACACACATAATAAAATGTCTACACACAGTCTTACCTGAATTAATCCGCACCTCTAAATAGGCTTACTAGCACTACTATAACTAGTCATCACATCAGTGTGCAACAGGCTTGTTAAAAGAAAGTTTACTGCACACAACGGCTGCCTCTTTTCTCTTCAGAGAACCTGTTGCTATCCACCGATCCATAAGAACACTGAACTTGAACGTCACGGCCGAACACCACTGGCCTATTTTAGTAATCGCACAATAACTTGACAATTTAATGCAAATGTTATATCAATATAGTACCTACATATTCTCAGAAGGATGTGTAAATTTTTTTATGGGAATTTCCTGGTGAAGGTAAAATATTATTTTATTTTGCCTTTCCATGGACCACCTGCAGTACCCTCACGGACCACTAGTGGTCCGCGGACCACAGTTTGGGAATGACTGTTCTAGACCGTACAGGCCGACACCGTGCTTCTAATCAACAAACGTCAACTTAAAATCCAAGATGGCTACAAGAGACAACTGTGCCCTGGGGCTAGTGATTTTCTTTAGCTATATGCGCATTCCTATTTGATAAAGAAGTCTGTAGGCTTAGTGTTTGAAAGACATCTAAATTTGGACTTTTAGAAATGAGCAAACTTGTGCCTACTAAATATTCTGCATGTTTAAAAAGTATAGTATTTTCTCAGAAGGATGTGTAAATGGTAAAATGTACATCTGGCTAATTCTAATACAACCATCTGATTGACAGTGAGCGTGGACATTTTGACAGAACTGCACTGGACTGAGCAGCAGAACTCACTTGGATGTTGTGTAATAATTTGAACAGAAGAGAAATGTCAAAGAAAAGTGGTGTTGATTTAGCGGTATACTATAATTATGTGTATTGTTTGAAAATGTCACCTGTGAAGTGCACATGTAAGAAATACGGCTTCAGAAAAGAGTGAAACGGAAGCCCTCCCACTTGTTTTCACATCGAGCCTGACCAATGTGTTCCTGTCCTGTTGCCAGCACAACAGCGGCTCGGCCAACAGTGCATGTGAAAGCTGCGCCCATGTGCCTCCTGCCGACCACAGCGGCCCCTGACCCGGGAGGATTAAGGCAGGCCACAGGGTTCTCTTTCAGGTAGCCATTTCTGGAGCTTCAGCAGAGAAACAAAGGGTCCGGGAGTGTTTTTGAAGTGCAGAGATGAAGACCGCAGGAGGGCACTTTGAAAAGGCTCCAAATGGGATTGAAGTCAGCCACACCTGTCAAAGCATCGCTCGGATTCACACAGTAACATTTGACCTGGACCAGACCCACCTTCCACCCGAGCTTTATCTCTTCCCGCTCTGGTCAATCCTCCGCTCCTCCAGGCAGCTGTGTGCATGGAAGTCTTATGTATGTGATCGATGAGATGACACAAAGTAGAGCAATGGTATTTGATCAAGCTCATATTTCTGCCTGAATACAGCTTCGCCTTGTGCCCTAGATTTTCTCACCTTTTTTTTTTTTTTACAAGAAATTGATTCTACCTTTCATTTATGCCGCTACCTTTTCCAATTAGCTTTAGTGACTTCCTAATTCTTTGACATTCAACCTTGAATTATTCCCTCCTCCAAGCATAAAAATAACCATTTGTTCTAGTTCTGGAAATCCAACAAAGCATGATAATGTTCTTGTTTATTCAATGATCAAACAGAACCATGTCTCCTCTGGAGGAGTTCTCCCTTTGGGCTAATTTCGAGCATTGTTACTTGCATGTTTGACAAATTAGACTCTGGGAAACTCTGAGAAAAGAGGCAGAGGAGAAGATGCCGATACTAACATTAGCATTTCATTGCTCCTTTGTTACTCTGTTCTGACAGAATTCAAAGGTTTGTTGACTTAGCAGGTTTGGAAAGGATTGAAGGGGTTTGCTCTGAAGGGTCATCCTCTGTGGGATGGGAAGGCTGTTTTCTGTTGGAGTGAGCCAGTGGGGTTTAACATCAAGCCATGGACTGGCCTCTCATTCCCCTTTTTTCTTCCAAAAGGCTCCCTGCTCAGGTGGATGTATTTTACACTTGAAACCTGGGATTTTTCTCCTCTTACCTTCTTTATTGATTGGAGCTTAGGCCACTGGCCCATCAAGCCTCGATCAAATATGACCCCAAGAGGAAGTTTTAATTTTCATCCTGCTGCATTGAGCTTTCACTGTATTGTGAGTCAATCTAAAGAGTAACCAGGAAGCGGTTTACTCTGTTAAAGCACCAAAGGCCACAACTGAACAAGACCAGTGAACAATGGGAGTACAGATCTATTTAAATATAAACCAAAACATAATGCTGAAGAGGATGTTGGAAGGACTATGCTGCTCGTGGTTTGACAAACTGAACAGAAGCGGCTGTAAGGTCCAAAAGCAACAGGAAGGATGTCAACATAAATGGAGTTCTGTAAAACATTTGTGATAACGTAGCTCCGCCTTCCTCAATAGCATGGCAGACTCTTCTTAGAAGTGAAAAAAAATACTTTATCTCCTCTCATTTGTAAATCAAAGCCACACATCGTTGTACAAAAGTCCCAATGTTTGGGTTCAAGTACCTCACACCTGCCAATGTGTAAATAAAAAAATAAAAAAATGTTTTCTGCAAGCTTCTGCAAAGGCTGCCACTTTATGTAAGTGTGCCTTATGCACTGAATAACAACTCATAATGCTCTTTGACTCTCCTTACGTCCTCTATCAAAATGAATTGTCTCCACTTTTACGGTTCCTAACAAACAATTTGATTAGAGAGGCTGTTATGCTCAGCCACCCTCTCTTTTCTGGGGCACAGTCTAATAGAAAAGTAAACAGGCCTATTTCATTCTGTTGTCGAGTGAATCAGGCATTAGGCTGAATAGAAAACAGCCCTGTTTTTCTCGTCTCGTGGAGGACAGGCGCTGAGTCAAGCAGACTTTGACTCTCTCTTGGAAAGCAAAGAGAAAAGGGTGGTGTGAACAACAGAAGAACCAGTTGTAAAGCAGCCATGTTGCTGTCGAAGGTGAGCTGAACCTAATCCACCTCTCTGCGATACACTCCGAGGACAGCAGGTGGTTTCCGTCTGTCTCTTACAATTGATTCAATCTGATCTGAAACGTTTGGTGCTTTCTCCTCTAATACCCCGGCCTGCCCTAGAGCCGTGCAGTTCGACCATATCCCATTTGAACTGCTCGAACAAACAAGCACTGAGCAGAAATTAGCAGCATGTTTGGTGTTCTCACCAGGATACTTTCATGTCGACGGCCTTGAAGTCCTCATTTTTATCACTTAAGGAAAATGACAATAACAATCTTTGGTGTCTGAGAGTTGGGTGCAATATTCATCTTAATTGGAGCCTGACAGGTTATACTGAATGGAGATGGATTTGAAGTCATTTAGTGCCAGTTCTTGACAGGCGCAGTGGATGAGAACAAGTCTTGTGCTGAAATATAGCTTGAAAATCTGTCAAAGTTTAGCATATCTGAGGAGAAGGCTGCCTGTCATCTCCCATGTACATCTAACCATGCACATGGGTAGATTTGATCAGGAACTCTGCTGTACTCCTTGTAAAACACATTCATCAACTTGATATTTGGTTGACAAGACAAAATCTAGCCTGCAGTGGAGGTTTTTCTAGGAACATGGTTTGAGCTAAACATAGCGCTGTGAAGAGTTACTAATTTGTGATCTATTTTTGCAGCAAATATCTACAGCTTTGTACACCATCAGATACATTGACTTAAAAGCCAACATTTTGTTCAGACGCACAGCATAGTCTGTCAGTTTGGTTTTGCGGAGCGTTGCTGACAAGTTCAAGACTTGGCAAGAAGATTATCAGTGGAAATCTCTAACTCTAACTTCTTTATTTCCCTCAAATCAATGTGGCCAACAGTGAGACGTGATTGATAATGATATTGAGATTGATTGTCTAAATCCTTTCCCAGAGTTCAAAGTCCCAGAACGGATAGTATATATACATGCAATTCAGTGCCGAGATAGGACCTGGCTGGAGCTGCCAATAGATAAGTGAAATAGGGCCAGAGTGAAAAGGCCTATCAGTCCCTGAGAGGCTTAGCTGCAGGATTCTGAAGCTCTAAACTGGCCATGCTGGAGGAAGATAGTCGACATTGGTTTTAAATTACCCAAGATTGCCTTGTGGTTTGAGTCTATGGGGACGCCTGCAGACAAGATGTTTGTTAAAACAAGTGCAGACATTGAGGCAGATTGGGCCGAAGAGCAGACATATGATTTCCGAGCCAGACAGAACAGGTTGGATCTCTGGTAATTGCAGAATTGGCAGAAGGGGCTGAGGAGGTCTTGGAGCAATAATATCTGCCACAGGGACTGAAGTGGTGCTGATGCTCCCTCAGAGGATATTCCATCTGACGCCATACATTCTCAGTGAAGGCCACAGTACTGCTGCTGTTTTCCATTTGAGTGTAGTTGTTCATGCCACAGTTTACAATTTAGCAGGGAACAGCACACCACAAGATTAGGCTATCAAGTTTACTTTACATATTAACACAACCTTATTGTTATCTATGTGGGGCTTTAGTCCTATTTTTTTTTTTTTAGCACATTTAATTCACACTCGTGGCATTTATTTGAAAAATATATACATATAAAATCTTAATAATAATCTCTAATAATCAGAAAGTCTAATGCTTCAATAATGTGTCAATAAAACCTTAATATGTTGTATTTTGGTTTTGTGCCACATATCTGCATGTCCAATATTCCATTTTGCTCCTCGTAGCTTTTCCCACAATCACCCAGTGGCATTGAGCAGTATCAAACTTTCACACACAGCTGCAATGCTGAAAGTTTACTTTTGTTACAGGTGCAATAACAAAAGTCCTTTTAAGTCTGACTTGAAAATCTTTAGCAGAAATTGGCTCCTGCTTTGAGGGGTTGAGCTATTGATTCAGGCCTCTGGCTCAGACCAGGAAAAGATGGATAGATTTCTTTGAAATGCACTCTGCGTGAGAATAGAAAGACTATTGTGTGTTCTCGCTCAGGAATAAATTGTTTCATGACATATCTAGGGCCACCTTTTTAGCTTCAAGCTGCCTGCTCTCTTGAAAGGGGAATGTTGACAGGGTGGGGCACATTCATTTGTACTCCCTGAAAGCCCACACCTCATAGAAGCTTTTATTGAAAGTTAAATCTCCTTCAGAGAGTTGGCAGACTCTCGTTGGGATATCTATTTCAGCAGCTGTCAAGGCTGATTATATGGGGGTTGTGCCACACACTGGCAGTGATATAAACCTCCCACAGAGAGGGCTATTATGATGATATTGATTGATGCATTCGTCTGCATGCATGGGTACAGTCTCAGGAATAAAAAGCGTCCATTGATATTAGTGAAAGCAACATGTGAATAGTGACACTCTGCTTTTATTGTAAGGCGCTCACTCATAATGAGAGCCACACATTGGATAACTCTGGATGTCGTCATTTTGGTTGAGACAGAGGAGCTCTCTACTCGGTCGATAACGAGCTGTAATCGCTATTAGAGAAATTCCCAATACGGAGATCTTATACCAAAGATGGACCCATCAAAGCAGGACCCATCAAAGCTGGACAAACTGACCTATTTCACTCTCTCACCGTCTCATATTGGCCACACTGAGTAACATTGAATGTCGATTGTATTCTATCAATCAAAAGCAGCATCTCTTACATAGTGATACTTCATTTTTCTGTTGTTCCCACCAACTGGTCGTCTCTGGTGCTTTCATAGATAATCCATTAGAAACTATAGTCGCCCAGAGGCCGTTGTGCAGCCTAATGGAGTTACTTCCAGCAATTGTCCAATGCACTAACACAATAGAGATGAGCAATATTATTCTGCAATGTCTTCAGTAATTAAATGACCCAAGCAACAAGAGAACCATTAATAGCACTGATCTCTTAATTATGAAGTACATAATGTTTCAAAGTGAGAATAGTGTTTGTGTTATTATAAAACTGCACTTACATTTGTATTCTTTATCTGTTTTTCTTTTGGATTCCTTCCATTTGCATCACCCACTGACTTGGAATGTATTTTAGCCGATGTCGATGCAATTGATTTGAATATCAAACGCCAATAAAAGCCACCTCTTTGTACTTTGTGTGAGCGCCGCCATGCTGTGAGATGAAGGTGGGCGGCACAGGGTAAAAAATCTTGGAAGTATTGAGTCAAAATATTGATGGAGCAAAGCCAGTCGCTGTGACTCTGCAGCCAAAGACTCCTGTGTTTTCCAACTCTCAACTTGGCACTGCAGACATTTTATTTAGAAGAAGTCAACTGAGCGTAAATGTTTGTTTTTAGAACTGACGTTTTAGGGTAAAAGTCACTCTAGAGGTGGAGAGACTACCACTTTATGGATGTATGGTTAAGCCCTTGTTCAAAGGGAGCTAAATGAGTTTTGTCACTAGATCATAATACATTTACAAGAACAGGTCTTTAAAGTGATATCCTGGAAAGGTTGTGTGTGATACTTAAGTGTTAATCACCTGTAGAGAATTACCTGTGTGAACGAGGTCTGAAGAACTGTCCAGGTCAGAAGTACCCTACATAGAACGTTCTGAAAGAAGTATTTTTCCACTTCCTCACTCATAGTCATGGATACCTCCACCAGAATTACACCTGTATTATTCAAAAAACAAAACTTTAATTGCGTATTTATTTTACATGCACTAAAATTATTTTGTTATGTCCTTTGTTAAATGGTTTAACGGTAGTAAAATCAACTAAGAATTAATTAATGTTTTGACCAAATACTGTAAAAGTTCTTGGACCAATAGACTGTTGATGCTAATAATAAATAAATCAGTAAATTGGTAGGACCCACTGTAGAAATGTGTGAAAATGTAATATTTAATCTGAGTAATTCTGAACTGTTCAATATTGTTGCTAGTGATGCTAACGGTGAAACAAAACTTATAGAAAATATTTAATATAAAATGTAATATAGATACAATTAATTAAACAGGACTGAACTATCTACCATTGTCATATTTAAAGAGTTAACAGAATTCTGTGTGAACGATTGATTTACAGAGAGTCAACGGGCTTGGGCTTCCTGGAGCTCACCTTTTTCTTCCATATGTGACCCTCGGGAAGTCTCTGCTCCACAGCCCATTAATCCCTGCTATGAGTATGTCCACATTATTTTAACACACTCATAATTACATTTTATGGGGTTCACATCATGAATACATGAGGCTGTTGAACAACATACACACAACACCTATGATTGGATGGAAAAAGTTCCATTTTAAAACCAACACGTGCTTTATTTATTTTTAAAAGTTCAACACTTATCTGTATTTTTAGAGTGCTTTGTATACAAGGCTTCCATTTGTCTACTTAAGCTGCTTTTAACATGTTTATCATCCTTGGCTTCTTTTCTTTTTGCCTTTTTAATGCATTTGTTTTCATACTCTTTGAACTGAAGTTACATTTAATCACTGTCGTATTACATCCTCACAACAAGGCGTACAATCTGAAGCTCAATAGTCACAAGGGCTTTTCATTTTACCTGAGATCCTTTGGCAGTCGTCCTCTTCCTGAGTCCACCCCCTCACAAAACAGACAAAGCAGTGAATGTATTATTAGCAGGTGGCCTATGGAGCCGGATATTAATTATCCTGTGTTCTCCTCGTTTGGCCACTCATTTGCACATGTACAGTAAATGTCAGCGGGGAGATAAATGGAAAAATAAGAACCCCGCTCGTAGCCTTTCTGCCGCTGAATGTCAGGAGGAGCTTGTAAGAGATGAGATATTGGTTTTGGCCAGGCATCGATTTTGGCTCGGAGGACATTTCCCTCTGAGGTAATAAAATTTGTATGTCATCTGTGTTTAGAAACTTATTAGCGAACCATTTTGAGATTGGAGTAAGACTGTGTACATCTGTCATCAACAAGCAGCGTAGCGTGAATCATCAATCTGAAATGGCCCCCCACTAATTTAATCTTTTCAAAGTCATCTGTGAAATGGTGTAAAAGCCATCGTTACGTTTCACATTTTGCTATGAACTCCTTTGCAGGCAGATATTGTCCTGACACATTTTTGTGAGATTTATGAGTGGATTGAATAGCACTTTAAGGAAAAAAAAAAAAAACTTACATTCTCGGCGTGGCCTTTTAAGGTGCAAGGCATAAAGGGGTATTTGTATTAATCGATCATATGCCAAGCCTGGTTGAAGCCGGGCTCTAATGGTTGCTTGCTGTCATTTTGCAAGCGGCTTGTAAAAAGGATTAGAGTGGCTCTGCGGAGTAAGGGAGCCTGAACAGCAAAGTTCTGTGGCGGGCAAGGAAAATAAATCAATTTAGCCCTGATGGTGGTACAGTTTAGGAACATAATGCCTAACGATGATGGAGTTTGGACACTTCATACTTGTCATTGTGAAATTGGGCTGCCGCGTTGCTAATGATTGTAATGTATGTTGTGCCTCTCCTGCCGGAGTAATCCTTCACTCTGTCTCACTTAAATGCATCTCATTGTCTTGCGTATTGCATTATGAACACTGCCGAGGAAAAGGAAGAGAATTTAATTTATATTACATTCGTTCATTTGAGCAGTGAGTTAATAGGAAACTGTAAAAGCATTAAGCACATACATTATTTTTTTTGTTTGTTTGTTACAGGCGATTGTAACTTTGAAAAGCCGCTGGCAGCGTGCGGCTACAGCCAAGGAAGGGACGATGACCTCGAATGGGAGCAAGCCAACACAAGAGAGAAGCCTCCGTCAGATCCATGGATGCCTTCAGGTATGGGTCAAGACACGAGGCATCAACATAACCTTAATAAGATTAGATTAGAAAAATAAAAGCAAAACTGTTAGGATTGGTAATATGGCATAGGTTACAGTAGTCTTTCAGGCAGTAGTTGTAGTGTTCTGGTGCGGAAAAACTGACCAATAGCAAGTCACATTTTACAATTTTCATGTTTTCTGAAAGAGAGGCACAAAGGAAAAACATAGCAGTTCATCAACAGCAAAGAAATAATTTGGATTATAAATACTCAGATATCCCTGAGACTTACAGGCTATTGTCCAGAGTGTACCCCGCCTCAGGCTCAAAGCTGCTGGGATTAAGCTCCAGTTACTGCAACCATGAATGGGACTAAGCAGAAGATGAATGAATAAATAAATGAATACTTGATTAGTACAGAGACGAGTTATTTTTTTCTCAGATGAGTCATAGATGGCAATGAGTTAAAAATAATAAAGTTTGAAATGGGTCTAACTTTACAGGTTGAAGACTGTCTACAATTATCCCTAAATATTTCTCAGTGTGACAAGGGCTTAAATGAATATTGAAACTCTTGCTGTGTGGCCACCTGTGGTACTGCAACAACCTGTCCCAAACACTACATTGATGTACATTATTTTTCTGTGATGTGAACGGGTTTGAGGTTTAGCACTGTAATTCCACAGCTGTAATGGGTTTAATCCCCTCCTTTATGTCTGTGTAGATGTCCTTTGGGCTCGTTTCCCCCTTTTGAAAAACATTTAGATAATTCTCCAGTCAGTTCCCATGACCAGGGCAGTAGCTTAAGATCTATTGGTACTTTTTAAGGAGGTAGGACTCCCTTGAAAATAACATTCGTAATAGGACTTATCCTGGTTAAACAGAGTTCTTCCCCAGGTTTACCTCGGCTAGTAACACACTAGGGGTGTCAACAATAATCGATTCGGCGATGCATTGCGATGCGGGGCATGAACAATTCAGCATCGATGCAGCAAAGTGCCATAATCGATTATGTCACTTTTTTTTTCTGGCGGACAATAAAGTTGTGAAGTTTCAAATACTTCCGGTTCCGGGGGAATAACAACAACAACAAGCAAGATGGCTGAGGCGGAGGGAGATGACCGCGATAGACGGGTTATTAAAAACGCGCACAAAGCTTGGAAAGCGAACATCTGGGCACATTTCGGATTTTATGAAGTGAATGGGAAACTAGACAAGTCTTACATGGTGTGTAAAATCTGCCACACTAAAATTAAGCACGTTGGCAATACAACTAACTTCCCGAACCATGTTGATCGTTGGCCTCCTGAGTTAGCTTCAACAACAACAACACAAAAAGTCGACACATCCCAGCCAAGAATTGACGAGTCGCTAGTGTCAACATTGCCACACAACTCCGAGAGAGCAAAGAGGATCACACGATCGGTGGCATGTTTTATAGCGAAGGATCTACGACCCTATTCTGTGGTAGAAAATGCGGGGTTTCGCCAAATGCTTAAAATAATTGAGCCCCGGTATAAGCTCCCGACTTTATTTATGGTTTACATTACTGTATTTCACATCTTAATATTTTATTGTATGCAGCAGATGTGATGGTAGGATCAGGGCAGGCATATAATTGTCATTGTCTTAAAGCTGCTAAGCTGCGGTTTTGTTGAGAATAGTTTGCACTTTACTTTACTACTTAAAAAAAAAATTCACAGTAATAAGTGGTTACTGTGTGTTGTTGCAGTGAATATTTTTATTCCTGGGTGGTTGTTGTTAAAATAGTGTTACTTATTATTTTAATATTTGCACAAGACTTCAGGAAGTGCCCTGTCTTAGAGCTGCTATTTTACTGTGTGTAAAAAAAAACAAAAAACAAAAAAAACAAACAACTGAAAGCAGTGATTTTGATTGTTTTCTTTTTCAGGTTTGAAAATGCCGTATCCAATACCCTGTACCATTTAATTTTATTTAATTACATTTTAATAACTTTTATGTGAAAGATACAGGAGACACATAGCAGCCAATAAATTCAGTTGTTTAATATCTGCTTGTATTGCCTCATGACTGATGAAAAATTTGCCTTGTGTGCAGTAGAATTTTGATGCATCGCAATGCATCGCAGAATCGAATTGAATCGAATCGTTACCTGGTGAATCGTAATTGAATCGAATCGTGAGGGCAGTGCCAATGCACACCCCTATAACACACACACTTCACAAAATCACCAGAGGCCATTTCATATTTCATATCTACTGTCACCTTCTATTAGATGCAAAATAGAATGTATGTTTTACTGCTTTTCATACAAACATGGACATTTGTAATGAAAAACAAATTTTCAATTGTCCCCGGGCAATGGCCTTCTAGTACCTAGCTCAAACTTTCCAACTTTGTGTGCAGACTTTTATGATTATAGATTATGTTGTCAGGAGTGTAAATGCTTCCTAATAAGGTTTGTTTTCTCATTCTTTTTGTATCACCGAGGCACACGATGTGTATAACACCATTCCACATCTGCCACAAGACAATGGCTAAGATAAAAGCAACATTTAATATTTGGGGGGAACTACATTTTTTTTTTTGAAGAACCTCGTATTGAAATCCATTACAATGCTTTCCCTGCGTTTTGTGTCTGTCACACACAATTTGTCTCCTTAATGTTCCATTGATCACTTTTCATTTGATTTGAAATGCAGAGATATCACCGCCACTGAGCAGACGGCACCTAAAGAATTAGACTAATGGAATGACGTTTTTTTCCATTCATGTTATCACAAAGGTAGCGGTGCAAACTAATGGATATTGTTTTCCTCTTCTATCTGACGCCTAATCTCACAAAGGCTGCATCACAGATAGATTGCACCGGGCCCCCTTCAGTGACGGGGGGGAATTAATTAGCAGGACTTTTAGTAATTTTAAACAGCCAGCCCTCAGACCTGTTTATGTGTATACACCGGGATGAGGTGTGCTGAACCACCCTGGAGGAATTAGTTTCCATGGAGGAGGGGTGGGGTGGGGTTGTCGGCTCCTTCCATCGCAGTTGATTAATGTTTGGACAGACGGAGAACGGGCAAAGGTTACAGCGGAATCTGGAAAAGTCTCGACCTACAAATTAACACCCCGCATGGCGTCTATATTTAACATATCTGATTAAAATCCCGTGTCTGGTTAAGTGGTGTCCCTGATTGTGCCTCGCAGACTGAGCACACTTCAGACAGGCTTGTGTTCTTGTGTTCGCCTCTGGAATTGGGCGTAATTAACAGGTAGCGGGCGCTTTCTACGTTTCTCGCAATGAACACTTAACCTGCCATGTGAAATTGGAACATCTCCTCTTTTGACCTGCGCTGAAAGGGATGTGAAATGTAGTGTGCTTGACGGATTGAAATTGTTTTAGGGGCTACAGGAGCGAGAGGGGTTGATAGGCTGGAATGCATTTAGGTGAAAGCAACACTGGTGGAAAAAAAAAGTAAAGCTATCTCATGTCTGATTGCTGTCTCACTCACAACCTATACTTATGAATCTCAACACCCCGACCTCATCATACGGGCGGAGAAGATTGTTATCCTAGCTGCTGCGCTCTGGACACTTAAACACAACAGCTTAAAATATGCTCCCTACATATACAGTCAATGAGCTAAATGAATAAATTTATTATAAACTAAAACCTGGATTATTCTGGTTAGTCACATTGTACTGCTATTATTTTGAACAATACTGTAACTTTTTTTATTTTAAGTAGATCCTTTCATGCCTTAAGTTCTTCTTCCAAGTTTTAATTAGATACTGCAATCATCACTAAACCTTAAAACACAAAAATAAATAATTACAGAGTCATGTAGAAATGTCACATCTATTATGTTCAAAAACACATATCAAAAGCTTAATCAGCAGCAAAAGTGCTTTGTCTGTACTAAAAGAGGAGAAAACACATTTGTAGGAGACTCTTTCATCCAAAAAACCCTGAAACCAAGGACTTTAGTGGTACCATCCCAACATGTTAATAAAAGAGTTCCAAAATGGTTAAGTAAAATGAAATGCACCAAAGAAAATAAGAAGAAAAACCAAAGCCTGAAACTCTCGGTTGTTTACGAGGAACTGCTCCTTACTTAATTGCTATGTCTGGACAGAGCGTATCCTTGTTTATCCCAGTGTGCAGCTTTGATTGCATACTTTGACTCCTTTGGGGTGGCTCCATCTCGTTTTGGATGCACTGTTTCTCTGTTGGCCAACTAAAGAAACCTCCCAACACAACTGTCACCTTCTGTCCTGTTATAACCAATGAACCTCATCTGTCCTGGACAACGGTAATAAAACCATCACAGAACTATCGTCCAGCGCTGAGCCTTTGGAAGAGATGGAAGCAATTCTGACAAATTTAAGCTTCAAAAAATGATCCCTTAAATAAATGACCCCTTACATTTCCCCAGTTTCACCTCCTTGTTTTTTTCTGATGGACAAGACTGGATGGATAAGTTAGTGTGTGTGTGTGCGAGCAAAGGTTGTCCAGATGCCATTAAGAAGGAAGTTGTTTTGGTGAACCCCAGCTGGTGCAAACGCTGGCCCTCTCTGACGGGACAGTGTCATGGATGTTGCCAGTCGCAGGCGGCTGCTCCCTGCCCATCCACAGAGACTCGTTGTGGGAAATAATGGCAGCAGGCGAAGGACAAACAAGGTCCTCTAACTGAAATTAATTAGGCTTTAGCATTATGCCACGCACAATGGCTAATGCAAGTCTGTGTAAATGACGTATTGTTGGCTCTAAATATGTTGCTGGGAGGAAATTGGATGTTTTTTGTCTCCATGTTGCGCGGGGTGTTTGTTTTGTCACCACTCCCTTGGTCAATAGTGATACCTAGACAATAAAAGATTGCCAGAATGGGGTTCTTTCGTTCGTTTGTTCTGGTTAAACTCATAATGTCTTCATGCAAATGTGGCTCTTCTGAGTTTTTGTGGCTGCTATGTCCAGATAAGACGGATCATTTAAAAGACTAGCTGTTCACCTTTTTGTCCACTTCAATTAAGAGATAATGCATAGCCCTTCAAACGAGAGAAACTACCCACTGACTGAAGGACGTTAGAAATTTAATCAGAATTTAAATCACATCAGTGAAAGATGGGATTTGCCGTTGCTCTTGTTTTGAAAATAAGCTAATTGCTTTTGAGCCATTCGCAACTTGCGACTTAGAACGTCACACCTTGAGCAGTGTTTTGGCAAGGTTGCGAGGTTAAGGAGAAACCCCATTAAATGATTAGACACCGAACGAACAAATTATGCCGTCTGATCAATCCTGGGATTAATTCAAACTGCTTGGCGTGTTTTTTGCATCTGAGTTGCTCCGACTAAACTGGATTGAGTCTCTTACTATATAAATGGATTATGACAGCACCTAATACTGTCATGATAGAAGATATATTAGCATACTGTATTCAGCATTAGTATGATGTGGCTAATGATGCAGCTAGGTGAGTCACATGAACAGCCGCTTGTGTGTAATGGGTTTTGTTTCAGCCAAATGGGCCATTCTTTGACCCATTTGTCGAGTGTGGCTCCAGTCGCGCGTGCTGCATATTAAGATGACGTATTAAGCCATTAACAGTTGCCGTTGATTGACAACCTGCTACAAAGGATCCTGCCGTGGAACATAATAAGGGTCAGCAGACTAAAATGACTGCGCTGAAACGTGTTGCGCATGATGGATGGCTCCGGGTGAATCTGTTTGACACCGTCACAGAAGCCTGCCAGGTGCTTTCTACCGAGAGAGCCCAAAGTTATTCAGCGCCATTCCATCAGACCACTCTTTCATGTTTCAAAGGACACAGGGAAAGTTCTGGAAAATTGAGTGAGGGCCACGGCTGTTCACATTAACAGCCTAACCCTCACAGCGAGAGCATTTTTGATTGGTGGCAGACAGTGAGAATAGGTCCCGTCTTCATTGACATTTCCGAAGTGGCAGCCGCGCTTTTCTCCGGCGGTGACCTCTGTGAATTTTATTAGCAAATGAGACCTGGAGGGTTTGGGTTTAAAGAGCGCCCCTTCATTCTGATTTCCCCTACATAATGATTTCCATGGAGTTCAGGACCTGAATGGAAGAGAAATAATGAGCGCTAGTCATTATTGCAAATTATATCCTCCGCTCAGACCATCGCTCAACTCGTAATTAATCTAAATACGTTCGACCTATAGACTTTGATGGGATTACACTCTCCTATTTATGTGAACTAAATTGTCTCAGATTGCATCCCTATTAAAATGTTCTTTAAAAAAAAAAAAGGATAAATTGAAGTAATTTAGTACTTTTGGCTGAATCATGTCTCTTTCTGCTCTTTTTGCTTATTCTTATTAAATTGTAATAATGCTGTGGATCTTATTTAGTCGCTCACTTTTAATGTTTTATTGGTTTTAAAATGTGTTTGTCAGGAATAATATCGGCCACTTAACAGAAGACTTTGCGCAAATATGAAAATGCACCACAGATTTTTCCATGAAAAATTGCTATACATATGTAATTGCTCTATGGATATATTTATGAAAGGCATTGTTATTCTGCTGCTTTGCTAATTTAAGCGGCCATTTGTGGTACTGCTACAAGCTTAAAACCCATTTTCCAACTCTAATATAAATGATGTATAGTTCCTGTTGAAGAGCAGACATTAAGTGGCAAGGTTTACGGCTGGAGCAGAGAGATTAGAAATGGACCAATACACTGGACCAGAGCAGAGATGTATTTGTACAAAACGCACTAAAATGACCCTATCATTTCAGAAGACATGTTTTTATCTTCCAAACTTGCTGGTTTTGGAAAATTTCCTCTCAAACAGACAGAGTCTGTAAGGGTCTGCACCCTCTGCGGGCTAAATGCTACTCGGTGCCGCTTTAAATAATAAATAAGACACAGACATGTAACCTGTTTATTATGGCATGTACTACTCTGTAGAGGGATCTACGCCCCTAGTGGCTGAAAGTCATAGTGTTGTGTTAATGAAGTTGGCGAAATATAAATTAAAACCAAAATAAATGTCATACAGCTGGCGCCCAAGGGACACTTTCACCTTCTTCTTCTTCTCAGGTCATTCTTAGGTCACCTTTTTACCTTTTGTTACTTGTGTAAATAAATGCAAACTAACCCCAGTGGGTTTGCCATTCCTTCTCAAAAGCTCTAAAACTTCAAATTAGTTTTACAATGCCATAAAAGGAGATCAAATTGCTCTTGCACTTTGTTTAATGCTTTAACTACAGCTCGATAGTTATTACATTCTAAATACAGTATTACCAAACTGACTAACCACCATAAACTTCTGCCACTGAAAGATATGTGCGCTGTAAAACTTTTTTGTCACACGGAGCATTAAGAGCTTAGCAGTTTGTCACCGGCTTGTGTTGTTAGCACAGTGAACTTTTCCCCCCATTATGGACTGAGACGAGCAGCCAGTGGCACACCAGTGTAGAGTGAACCAGTGCCGGCTGAGGAAAGGATTAACCTGATGAAAACCTTCCTCTGGTGTATATCCACGGTCAACTCTACCAGCTTCATAATACTATCCCACCACTGCGCCTGCTATTTTGGTTTTACCTGATGAACTTGAACATTGGTGCCTGTAAAAATAAAATAAAAAAGGGCTTTATTCGAGAGATTGGCCAATGTCACACACCAAGGCTGACCATAAAATCCAGCTGAGCTCTTGCTGTAGGATGTGCTTTCTCTTCTCCTGTGAGAGAAATAGCCTCATGAATTGGTGTTTTTTGCAGCTAATTAAACTCTATATAGAGTTCTTTGTTCGTCAGGGATCCAATTTACTAAAAAAACGGTCAAAGAAGTTTGCTGTACTCCGTTGATTTGCCCGGATGAACGTAAACAGACCATCTTATTGTTTTTCATAGCCCTCCTTCATTCACCCACTTTTTATTAATAATGTAGGGAAATGTTTATCGTAATGAAAGTGACATTTTTTCTTTTAGCGGCATGGCCTTCATTTGCAAAAAGCGGCAGTATAAATGTACGTTGGTGCTGGAGGAACAGGAGCGCTTCATCTTTTACTAATTCATTGTTCATGGCGGTTCTCCATGTTCAGCCATCATTGTAATGGAAGGTGAAGGTGGCCTACATCGGAATAATAATAAATCTGTTCCCATGAATGCCTTAGACAATAACAGTGGCCTGGCCTTTTACAGAGTTGCAGCGACAGGCCTTGAGTGTGCCGAGAGCTCTCTATTTTTAATTGGTCTTGAATACACTATTGTTAAAGACAGGGGAGATGGAGGAGGTAGAAGAAGACGAAGAGTGAGGGAGTGGATCACTAGCACATTAGCACAGTACTAACACAGTGTCATTATAATTTGCTCTTAGTCTCTCTGGCTAATTAGCTTGTCACAGTGAAGGTGGTCCTGCGGAGTATGTGGTCATTAGGCTGGGAGAGCATGGTATTGCATGACAGTCAGTGTTCAGCTGTCATCCTCCTCTTGTGTTAGCCGCTGACAAAAGCACAATGAGGCGGCTCCACGGCGCTTGAAATATGTGTTCTTATGTCTAGTTTGATCAATGATGGGAAAAGGAGACTTCTTTTCCCTGCTGCGTTTGGGTTACTGACCCAAATGCAAACTGTAGGGCTCCAATTTAGTTACAGAATCCCACTCAGTAGGAGAAAGATGTAATAAAAAATAAGATACCAGAGTCATATCACTGTGGGGAAAGACACAGTTTAAAATGTAATGTCTTACAATAATGTTCTGGTCTTCCATCTGGCACAAAATGGATTCACACTGTGCAAATGCATACTAATTGTCCAAAAAGCATTTTGATCAAATAAAAAAGGTCAACTCATGGTTTAGTCTTTCGTTAGATCTAAATTTTGACCCATTTTTTTTTCATAAATTTTAATTGAATGTAGCTTTTATCATGTCAAATTTTTTCATAATATTGTGCAGCCTTACCATATTTTCCAATATCTTTATAGAAATACACCCAGAAAATTCATTTAATTACAGAATAGGCGGAAGTGTCAAGCATGAGTAGGCGAAATTAGAGAGTATTACCCTTTAGCATGGTTGTCCTAAAGGGAAATTGGACAACCATCTGGACACTCTAGATGTGACATTTAAGATGTCGTAAAGGTGTTTGAAGAATCACGGAAGGTCGATGCCAAAACCGGATTTGAAGACCAATAAAACTTTGAAAAAGTTTGAAAAGCTTCATTTCTCCCACTGATTGATAATTTCTTTCTGAAAACTGTCTTGAACATATTTCCTGTATTTATAACCAAAATCTGGAATGTCCTTTTTAAAAACAGCCCAATACATTTGCAAACAAACACAGCTCATTCTTCAAACAGTACATCGTAGTCCAATAGGCCTAAGGTCTGCCTTGTCCAGTAAAATGTTAGCATCTGGTGGGAACCAAAAAGATGCATTGGTGCGCAAATGTGCGTATGCGTCAACCCGTGTGCTGCCAGTTACAAACGCTCCGACTAGCTTTCTTACTTTTCCTTTTATTTTGATATAGTATTGCGTTTTATTTTGTCACCAAAAATCCCCACCAGAAAGGGAAGAACAATAGACCTGCTTTATGCAAATGTTCGGGAAGCATACAGCTCAGCCCCCCTTCCCCCGCTGGGCAGGTCTGATCATCACCTGGTCCACCTCACCACCTCCTATGTGCCTCTAGTGAAACGTCAGCCCCGAGTACAAGAACAGTGAGAAGATGGACTGATGAGACACTGGAGACACTACAGAACTGTTTTGAGTTGACGGACTCTCAGGTACTCACTGAGCCCCATGGAGAGGACATTGATGGGCTTAATGAGTGCATCACCAGCTACATCAACTTCAGTGAAGACAACATTATCTCAGCCAGGACTGTGAGCTTTTACCCGAACAACAAGCCATGGATTACGAAGGACATTAAAATCACACTCAACAAGAAGAAAGCGTTCAGTGCAGACGTGGTGGAGGAGTACAAATACTTGGGTGTGTATTTGGACGGGGGCGGCAGTAGCTCAGTGGGTTGAGCTTCAACCGGAAGGTAGGCGGTTCGATTCCCGCTCTCCCCACAGTTCATACTGTCGTTGTGTCCTTGGGCAAGACACTTAACCCACCTTGCCTCCAGTGGCTGTAACGCTGGTAATTACATTAGAACAATGTAAGTCGCTTTGGATAAAAGCGTCAGCTAAATGAATAAATGTAAATGTAAATGGACAATAAACCGTCTCTACTTTCTGAGGCGGCTGAGGTCCTTTGACATCTGCAGGACTATGCCCAGGATGTTCTACGAGTCTATGGTGGCCAGTGCCATCATGTACGCTGTGGTCTGCTGGGGCAGCAGTCAGCAAGTGAGGGACACTAATAGACTCAACAAGATCATGAAAAAGGCCGGACAGGTGGAGGGGAGGAGCTGGACTCTCTGACTGTCGTGTCGGAGAGGAGGATGTTGTCCAAAGTGCCATCATATGCGCTGTGGTCTGCTGGGGCAGCAGTCAGCACGTGAGGGACACTAATAGACTCAACAAGATCATCAAAAAGGCCGGACAGGTGGAGGGGAGGAGCTGGACTCTCTGACTGTTGTGTCGGAGAGGAGGATGTTGTCCAAAATCAGGACTATTCTGGACTTTCCCTTCCACCCGCTCCACAAAGTACTGGTCAGCTGCAAGAGCTTGTTTAGCAATAGACTGTTACTGCCACTCTGCTCCACCGAGAGACACAGGAAATCATTCCTCCCAGTCGAGATCAAACTTCTGAACTCTGTAATTCCTCTGTAGAGTCACTGTGCAATATTCTGCCTGCTGTACAATATTAAGTCCACTTGTAAACTGTACATCATGTGAATATGTATCATGTAAAAAGTATATGTAAATAGATTGTTAGGGATATAATTTTTAGTTATATTTACTTTAAAAAAAATAAACTTCTATTGTCTTGCACTGGTCGGTTACATGTTTGTAACAAATATAATTTCCCCTTGGGGATGAATAAAAGTGATTCTGCTAACAATATGAGCCATTAGTAACTTCTTTATTACTGCAGGTCAGTAACAGAAACACATTAATGTCACGAAGGAGCAAGAAGTCACGTTCCCCTTTTAATAATGGATTGTATTACTCACTCATGTCCTCCTCCACCTCAGCTCCTAGAAACATTGGGATGCGTTGCTGAAGGTAGATTAATGGTGTCCACAATATGTCCAAAAAACACAAAAAGAGCAATATAGAAATTGGGGAAAAAACAAAAGAAGTATTTATTTAAATGAGAAAAGGAAGAAAACAATCCTTAGAGCTCGGAGCTCCTGTAAACAAGCAAGTGCTACAGTAAAGGAAGCAGTTGCCATTTTTTAATCAGGTAATTTAATGTTAACACTAACGGCCACTGCATTAAGAAATACTAAATATAAAGTGACTTCTTCCACGCTCGACCTATTGCCTTATTAATATTTAATTACAAGGAGAGTAAAACGTACAAATGCTGCTTGAGGCGTGTAATATTTTCATCTTTAATTACCAACAAAGAGCCCTGCTGCGCATATACTTTCTGTGCAGCGCTGTCAAAACGTGGCTGTTTGAAATGTAACCAGCCTGTTTTAATCATAAGGAAAAACACTAGTGTGAGCGTTATTTGTAACTTTAGACGCAACTGAACATTTCATCAACTAATTATTAGTGCTGCTTCACATCACACCAAAGGATGTTGGTGGCTCAAAGGAAGAAAAAACTTAAATGTTGTGGGCACCTGAGCAGATGGCTGGCTGTTATTAAAGAGACCTCACAAAGCTCATATAATGTACAGCTACCTGATTAAGGTTGGACAAACAAGTGTCTCAAAGTCGATCGTCCTCCCGCCCTTCTGCATGTACCTGCCACAACGTGTGTGTACCCTCCGAAATAATTACCCTCAACGCCTCATCTCAGACAGACAGGAAAGGACTGTTCACCACACTGGATTAGTACAGAGTAAGCTGCATTAAGTATAAGGCATTTTAATTTAAATCTAACTCTGTCTCCTTCACCAAACACTGACCTCCATGAGTCTGGACCTGGTCTAAGACTGGACTAACTCTGTCTCCTTCACCAAACACTGACCTCCATGAGTCTGGACCTGGTCTAAGACTGGACTAACACTGTCTTCTTCATCAAACACTGACCTCCATGAGTCTGGACCTGGTCTAAGACTGGACTAACACTGTCTTCTTCATCAAACACTGACCTCCATGAGTCTGGACCTGGTCTAAGACTGGACTAATTCTGTCTTCTTCAAACACTGACCTCCACGAGTCTGGACCTGGTCTAAGACTGGACTAACTCTGTCTTCTTCAAACACTGACCTCCATGAGTCTGGACCTGGTCTAAGACTGGACTAATTCTGTCTCCTTCAAACACTGACCTCCACGAGTCTGGACCTGGTCTAAGACTGGACTAACTCTGTCTCCTTCAAACACTGACCTCCACGAGTCTGGACCTGGTCTAAGACTGGACTAACTCTGTCTTCTTCAAACACTGACCTCCATGAGTCTGGACCTGGTCTAAGACTGGACTAACTCTGTCTCCTTCACCAAACACTGACCTCCATGAGTCTGGACCTGGTCTAAGACTGGACTAATTCTGTCTTCTTCAAACACTGACCTCCACGGGTCTGGACCTGGTCTAAGACTGGACTAACTCTGTCTTCTTCAAACACTGACCTCCATGAGTCTGGACCTGGTCTAAGACTGGACTAATTCTGTCTTCTTCAAACACTGACCTCCACGAGTCTGGACCTGGTCTAAGACTGGACTAACTCTGTCTCCTTCATCAAACACTGACCTCCATGAGTCTGGACCTGGTCTAAGACTGGACTAACTCTGTCTCCTTCACCAAACACTGACCTCCATGAGTCTGGACCTGGTCTAAGACTGGACTAACTCTGTCTCCTTCATCAAACACTGACCTCCATGAGTCTGGACCTGGTCTAAGACTGGACTAACTCTGTCTCCTTCACCAAACACTGACCTCCGTGAGTCTGGACCTGGTCTCAGAATGGACTAACTCTGTCTTCTACAGTGTATTGTACACTGGTCTTGGTCTTGATACTGTGTTCTTGACTACAATACTAGGTTGGTGACCTAAAATAGATGATGTGAAGTCTTTTTGCAACACTGAAACCCAGTTTTCTCCACTTTCTAAACCACAAACAAACCCCACTCTCTTCCTCCTTTATCTTTTTTTTTATATAAACGGTGTACGTTCACACTTAGTGACTGCTGCTTGTAGCCCATTCATTCTCATAATCTTATAATATAGCAATTTAAACAATAGCTTAAAACTGTAAACACATTAGCATAGTTCTTGTATGTGCAGAGTTTATAAATGTTTTGACAGATGGATTAACTCATTTCCAACAGTTCTACATAAAGCGTGACGTTAAAAAAAACAACAGCACTCTCAGACCTGACAAACAAAAGCAGAGGAGGCTGGTTCCTCCTCTTCACTGCCTCTCGTCCTGTTTCATTGTGTAAACATGACAGAGCCCCCACTCGTTATCTGAAGCCGGAGACAGATGGAATTGGTGAGCGTTACAAGTGCAGCACAACAAGACAAGTGGGCAAACTCGAGTCACTGACGGAACAAATGGGGTTTTGTAAGACGCTGACACACCTAGGGACTAAGTCTGCTTATTTAGTCAACACTCTTCAAGCATTTTAACGTAATATCTGAGCGAATCTCCAGATGTTACTGTTAATGACAAAGACTCCTCTGTGGTTCGGCTCTGCCACACACGCACACGGCGGAGACAGCTTTTACTTTTCCAGGATGTTTGTCTCACCTCTGAGCAAAACGCGATCATTACCACAGTTATTTCAACATAAACAGTCTCTCTGGCTTGGACTCAAACGCTTTTCGTGCCATCTCATTACAGAGCCAAGCTAAATAGGATGATGACAAATAGAAAGTGTTCTGCATCTCCTTGAACGTTTGCCAATATAATAATTCTCACTTGTGTTTTATTGGCAAAAGGGGAGACCATTAGATTAACCTTTAATATTGAACCGAGGAGATAGAATCTAAATGGGGCTTGCTTGGCAAATAGATTTTAACTTATTGATTTCTCATCATTTTGTCTCTCTCTGTCATTGAGGAAGAAAGAAAAACATCCCTTCAAATAGCAACCAGTATTAGGAGGCTTTTTCTGTCTTTTTTTTTTTTTGATGAATGATGGAGATTAGAGAATTCAATCTGTTCAAAGATAAGAGCATTTTCTCATTAGGGGTCACAAGCAGGAATTGTCAGTGCTAATAGGAAAAGTCTCAGCGCAGTCATTTACCTGCTCTTCACAATCTTCCAAAATAATGCTCTTAATTTAGTTGGAAATCAACTTCAGGACCTAGTTACTGCTAATAACCTTTTTTGTTTAAAAAAATTGTGTCAGCACTTTCATAACACACTGTTGGATAGAAGTGACTAGTAATAAACTAAAATATGAAACAATGTAAACTACCGTAGTCTAGTCTCTGTCAAATCATTTGACATTGGGTGTTTAACCATTTTCACACTTTTCTTTATTTGGTTATTGTGGAAATCCAAAACCAAAGACGCCTAGTACATTTGTCATCATCCCCACTGACCTCAAAAGTGACCGGGTTATATCTGATTTGTTCATAATAAGATGTGTTTGTATCAAACAGGTTGATCCTTATGGATGTGGATCTTATTAAATCAGATCCAGGTTGTTTTTGCAAATGATCTGAATCGGGTCCAGATGTGTGAACAATCAAATCAGAATTCATTTGATGTTCTCTGTTTGGACAACAGTGACGAGAAACAACTGGAAATTTATTTAACTATATATTTTTTTATTTTTCCATTCCACTGGTTCGAGACACAAACGTATTTGTTCTTATTTTTGCATTAATGAAAAATATTCCCGTAAAATATTATATATATATTTAATGTAACCTCTTTACTTTTATCACATTGGAATCCGATCTGAAAGCTTTTGTAATAAAACTCACTAGCTGCCAAAATGACCCCTGATGAGACCACTGTGCATTAACTCCTTTTGTCCTTTGCAGGTGCAGCCTTCATGATGGTGAACACGTCAGGACGTTTTGCAGGACAGAAGGCTCTGCTGCTGTCGCCACAGCTGAAGGAGAATGACACGCACTGCGTCCTCTTCCACTACTACATCGGGGGCAGGGACAACAGCCACCCGGCCCATTTAAATGTCTATATCAAAGAGAACAACAGTCCCATGGGGATGCCTATCTGGAATGTGTCTGGCCCCGCCACTCGCTCCTGGGGACAAGTGGAGCTGGCCATCAGCACCTACTGGCCAAACTTTTACCAGGTAAAACACACCGTCCCATTTCAGCGCTTTTATATAATGTCTCAGCTAAACACGAGTCCGCCCATTGTTATTATGCTTTAGAGTTAAGCCAGACTCATTAAGGCTTGTTCACTGGGTGGAGGAAGACAAATTTATTATTTGAGAAGGTCCAAACAATTGCACAATGGCCCATTCAAAACACCTAAGGTTATTGATTTCTGGTGCTGCCTCAGTATCCATGGTAATGTGTTCTCACTCCTTTCCATCCAACCACTTCTCCTTTTCCATTTCTGAAAACTCATTTTCACTTTCCAGTGCACATGACTGCTGGCCAGGGCAAGGTGATTTCACACTTGCCTTGCTATTAGTCTTGAGCCTGGCTTGTTCCACAAGTCCACCAAATGTTAATTGATGCAGAGGGACCCCTTAACCTCCCAATAGGAGACAGTGTCTGGTGAATTAGAGGTAGAGCTGGTCCAGAGTGAAGCCGAGGGGTTTCTGATGCCTGCTCATCACAGGCATCCTGATAACTTGGTTAACAAGGGCCACTGCTGTGCGGCGCCTCTCATTACTCATACAAGATGGCAGCCACATGAAAAGGCCTATGTACGAAAAATGTTAAAGAAGGACTCGATGTTCTGTATTTACACAAGTATTGTAATGTAATAAATACAATAATGTATTTATTGTACAGCTTACAAATTAAACTCCTTTTTACAAAAGTATGTTTATTGAATATAAATATATTAGTTGAAAAACTGTATGTGTCATATTCAGATTATTTTGGAAAATCAGATCCAGCTTTTAAACCCCAGTAGTAGGTCTGTCTATGTTCTAATCCCAAACTGACAACATGGCTAAAGTGATGCCAATGATCCCACTCTCAGCCAAGAAAAGAGAGACCAAAGCTGGAAATTGTCACTAATTAACAACATGGTGCTAATTATAGTTATCTTTAATTGCACAGTAACCTACGCAATTGTCAAAGGGAAGCCACCTGATACTGGGAAATTATTTTTTAATTACTGCTTTAGCTTTCTGTCATCATAAGCCTTTCGACTTTTGATAATTACTCCTCCGTCAGGACATCCCTAAAACTTTTAATTGAGATTGTCATATGCCAGTTTTATTTTATATTCTATAATGCACATTGTATAAGCATATCTTATATTCAAATAAAGGCTTGTCACTGAAACAAATGTATTATCTTAATATGTCAATTATGAAGAAAATCCTAAATGTGGTAATTTATCTTTTATTGTAGATCAGTAGAGCCTATAGCCAGAGCTAATCAATCCTGCTCTAATGCAGTACTTAGCCCGTCCCTTCGGGATAACTACAGTGATGTAACATTGAATGTTGAGTTCCCTGTCTGTCTCTGACAAATGAGAATGGTGAACTTTCTAGTGACATCAACTGCACTTGTCCCATGTGAATATTTTCACTCTGTGGGTCAGGCCCAATTATCCACCACACTATCATTGATGTTAGAATCAATTATATCACAGCTATTAGGCAGGCTGACTGATGTGTGTTGCATAAACAAAGGATTTCAATTAGAGAGTGGGGGCCAGTTCATTTGTCTGGTGGCAATATATGGAGTAGTTGGCCTTTTAATTTCCTTTAAATTAGCCTGTAATGAGGCCATAATTGGCACCCGAGACATTCACTGTCATATTTCATGAGACAAAAAAAAGACATTTATAATTAGACAGCCTTATCTGAAGGCATCCTGCCTCCCAAATGACAATGGTAACTATCTCTGCCTCCACATTCCAGGGCGACAAAAGAAATCTTGGAGACGTGTGTGTGCAGCTTAGCGACAGCAAGCAGAACAAAGGTTTCAGAATAATCCCATATACAGAACATGTCCATTAATATAGACTATCCACTGGAAGATATACAGTAGGTTTATATTTAAGTAGTAATAGCATGCAAAACATGTGTTAGTGCCTGTGGTGCAATGAGTCTGTGTGCCACGCCCTGGGTTTGGGCTCAACCCAGTGTTTCCCTTTTTATCACGGTCCAGACCGAGTAGCACATAACTCTGACATTCTGCAGGGACACGCCTCTGTCAGGGCTTAAGGCCATTTGTTGCAGGAAAAGTTAGCCCCTTAAAATAGTGTCAGGGTTAGTCCTACACAGCACAGTTGTAGTGGATTTTAGAGTTTTCTGTTGTCACACATAGCAGCAAACATGTCAGCCAAGTAACTCTAGACATACAGCAACTGCTGGTGGAAATAGCCTTTTAAAGAGGGGCTTCATATAAGTTGCCAGCTTTCAAAGTACAACAAATCCATGCTACTGTATCTGATCTGAATGTATTTATTCTAACTATTAACACATATTTCCAAATATATAGTTAAATCAAGCACTGTGCTGTTATTCCTCTAAATGTAGATTCCAGGTGAAAGATAAGCTGTTTGAAAAAGATGCACTATTCAGTATTCAGAAAATGAGTGCAAACAGCCATATGGTGCACAAAACAAATACCAGTTTACCAACAGACACAGCTGTTGAACCAAATCTTCAGAAATGTACATTGTGCTTGTGGTACACATTGTGCTAATCATCTTAAGGCCCAAACTTAATTTAACACTTGCATGTCATAGCACCTACCAGCAGTGACATATTGTGGAAATAATGTCAGTGGCCTGCAGCTGTGGGACCAGCTGTAGCTCGGCTCAGAGCAGATCACATTAGCTCGAGCTGGACTTTCCGTGTGTACAGCGGCAGCCTCGCTCGAGCGCCGTCGGATGACATGTGTCCATTTATCACTGGTGTTATGAGTCTTCTCTCTTCCTCAGATTGTGTTTGAAGTCGTAACCTCGGGGCAGCGTGGCTTGCTGGCCATCAAAGACGTCGTGGTTCAGGGCCACCAGTGCAGTAAGTCCTTTTTTTCCCTTCACCATAAAAGAATATCATCATACAGCCGTTGTCCTCTCCGTGACACCCTCCAAATACCTGTATCATCTCGTCAAGGCCCTCGGAGTCAAACAAAGGGCCTTCAAAGCCGACGCCACTGTTGGACCAATGCATAAATGTCCCTCCTTCTCACTCCTGTAAGAGTTATGAGCATTCCCTGTTGAAATGGAAAAATGCTCTGGATATAGTGTGGATTTGAGTGGCTTTCTTAAATCTGCCATTTGAAAGAAAAGATAAAAAGTATAAAAATGAAAAGAACAAACACCACAACAGATTATTTTGTTTGCAATGCGTTGTATTATTATTTTTTCCCTCAAGGATAGTCGATAAGAAATCTTGTCTCAGATGTTCGCAGTTATGCTCCATTCGCTGAACGTAACCACTTGAGCATCCAGTGCACAGTTAATGAAGATGTAATCAGGCACACATTGAGTTGTTTTTGGCTCCTGGATAGGCTGCTACTTTAGGAGTAAAGGGATAAGAGCTCTTCAATATTCCCTATTATATCTGCTTTTGAGTGTGATCTTACGTTAGTCCATATGGCACACCTAAATTTACACCCAGAGGTTTCATGTTCTGTCCAAAATCACAATTACATGCGTTTTCGTCAATTGATTTCTCTTTGACTATATCCTTCTTAGCAGAAATAGCAAGTGCTGATTGTTTTGTGCTACTGACCTGCTAATCAGTGGAAAGCCGCTGGATTCTTAGAAATGTTATGTCAATAAAATTGATTTTTATTGCAATAGGTGTTGCATATAAAATGTTTTTGAGTAAATCAAGCCTTTGTGACATGATCTAGGTTCAAATGCATAAAAATGTGAGTAGATCGATGACCTGCTCAGTGACATTTTCTTTGAGTTTCTTAAAGTGATGAGTAAAGTGATCAGAGAAAGTCCTTATTGTGGGGCATTTCATTTCTATTTATAAACCCACATGGAATAACCATCACAAAGGTGTGATTATGCCACTGGGTGGTCTGGCTTCTCTTCTATCATTAAAGAAGACATTAGCAATAAGGGAAAATAGATTTGTCTCTTTTGGAAGCGGCGGATTGACAAGACAGGGTCATAAAAGAGGTGTTGTTCAGAGACAGTGTTGTAAAATATTAAAGAGAACTGAATGGCTTGATGGTGAAAGTGATAGAATTAGCTTTTGCCAACTCTTTAGAGATTTGATTATGTTTCGAATCAAGGTCACTCCTCAGAATTGCCCTATTTTTCTACACAGAATAGTGATACTAATCAAAAATGTTCTACATAAGTTATTTTCTGTGATTTATCTCAGTCGGTGCAGATACTGTGAATGAGCGCACTTGGAAAAGAGAACGCTTTTGGAAAGAAATCCCTCCAATCAATGAGAAGATGCAGTGAAAATACAGGAGAAATGGGGTTTTTGGTTTCCATGTTAGCCCTTAGTTTTCAGTTTTATAGAGCTTTAGGTGGAATTACAAATTGATGCTAACTCTTGGCACTGGCAGGTATCAGATGATAAAATAAAGAACACAATCTATTTAAGTGAATTTCCTCAGAACTTGGATGCAGTAAAATGCAGTACTTGGCACCAGACTCAAAGTGGGTGGATGAAGATTGGCATGGACTGATGTATGATGGATTAAATTAAAATACCCTTAGAAATGTTAAATCATCCTCAAATAAATTTCACCCATTTTTCTTAACAAATATTCATCTTCCTCAGTGAACACGCCTCATTTCTTGACGATAAAGGGAGTGGAGGTCAACGCCGCGCAGTCGGCGTCTTTTCACTGCACCGTGAACGGACGCAAAAGAGACAATTTCCATCTCTGGCTTCAGGTGAGACACATTTATAATCACTAAATGAATAAAAAAACATGTATATGCAGTTATCTTTTGTGTTATTGAGAGCAACCTTGGAACCTATTGTAGGGCAAATTAGAAGTTAGAAATCTTTTAGAGGATTTGACCAAATACTGTTACCAATCTCAGAGCTTTTCAGTGGATCACACTATGTACACAGGTTATATATTGAAACAGTAACATTTAAAAGAAGAGTAGCCAGAGGAGGTCATACAGTATACAATAAAATCCTTTCTTCCACCTACAGCGTTAACATTTTCAGGAACTATTTGCAAATCTGTTACTTGAAACTAGTTTTCATCTTAGCATTCCCTTATTCTGTCTTTATTAAATGGATCACATAGAAATGTAATTACTACAATAATTCTGGGCTATTATGGATTGAGGCGGCCTATTGTTGATGTGATAAATAAATACACAGCTGCAGTGGGACATTGACACCTGCTCTACCTTGCCCGTGTGTGCTGCAGATTTCCAGAAGCCACTGCCCCTCGAAGACAGGGGATTACAATTGTTTCAGATCACCGCAGTGTGGTCTTAACCTATATAGAAGCTGCTCTTTGGATGCCGTGTACTATATCCGGCACAAGCGAGCCACACAGCACTCTTATATTGACCTTGTTCTGAGCAGCAAAGGTAGTGCATCTGGCAGACATAAACCTGCCGGCTCTGCTACTAAGCACACTGTCACCCATGTGATCAGTGGGAGCATGACGCCGGGTAAAGGTCCTCTGCCAGGTACTCCATCATTTTAACAAACACGTCCTCATTAGCACAGAAGCTGGAAAACAAACATTAAGTGAAGTCCCCCGATGACAGTAATGAAGAAATATTTCTAATGAACAAATGTCCCCCATCTGCCTGCTGTGAGGGGTGACAGCTGGGGAGCGCCCACTGCCTGTGTGTGTGCGCGGGCACGTGCATGTCTGATAAATGTATTCGTAGTCTAAGCCACCGATGGGAATGATAGAGAAACAAACAAACAAGCTCACTTGAGAGTTTGTGAACCACACAAGGTCGAGCCACTTTGCTTATTAAACCTTTCCTTTTGGAGGCTCACTCGTGTTTGTCTCGCTTCCAAACAGGGCATCGGCGGAAGGGAGGCCCCGATGAAAGCTACTAAACCTTGGAACAACCGACGCTTCATAGGCACTTTCGAATTGGAGAACACAACCAAGGGCGACTCTGGCCGTTACCGCTGCATTGTCCACTCAGACAAAGGGGTTGGAGTGTCCAATTATGGAGAGCTAACCATAAAACGTGAGTATTGGTCCCAAAGCGATGAGCTAGTGTGAAGAGATGGACAGCTGCAGCACTTTCTATCCACATGACCTTTCTGCACACAGGCAATGTCAGTCAGACATAAACAGGAAATGCTGTTTGCAGAGGAAAATGTTCTCTAAGGTGTTTCTAAAATACTAGCTTTTTATGTTGATTTGTTATCCTCTGGACTTTACTACTTGTAAAAGGCTGTCCTTGACTGAGCAGTTTCACCTAAATGCACACAAAGGCAGGAGGGTTTACTGTAACCTCTGATATTTCGCTTCTGCAGTCATTTGATATGAATTTATGGAGTCGTGTGAAACTAAATCCTGCAAGCTCTCACTTTCCTACAGCCCTATAGCTCGGTAATGGCCTTCTATATTTCTTCACCTCAATTTTCTCTCCCTGTTCTCAATTGAATTTACGGCCTGAATTTTTTTTTGTTTCCTTTTTTTTGTCTCCTTGCTTTATGTGATTGATAGGTTTAATCCTGGCTGTCCAGATCGAGGTCTGTCAATCATAGTAGATCGTCCAGAGCCAGACAAAGCGAGTGAAGCAGGAGATAAAGTCTCTGCCTGAGTGTATATGTGAGTTTCAGAGGTGTACTCAAAGAAAATGTACTGACATTGGTGGCACTTCAAAACCACTCTTATGCATAAATTCAACAACAGAATCACTTGCACATCTCTGCATTAGACATACTCACTAGACAGCAGTATTTTTGCTGATGGCTGCTTGTGATGTGCTTCTTGAAATATCCAGTAAAGTGTGGAGTGCATTTGCCATAAATATTTAAATTACAGCAGATTTCTAGATTTTAGCGTTTATCAAATCTTGTAACGCACCCTAGTTTAAATTTTGCAGAGATTTCACACCTCAACATAAGCCAGCTCGTTGTGGAAGAAAAGAGGCGTTTTCACGGTTATAAGTGTCATACATAAAAAATCTGATATCCCCTCTTATCGTACCAGTCATAAAACAAGTGCTTAACCCTCCCGGCAATGTGTCGGAGCCGTAAATCCTCCTTAAATGTGTATTCACGATGTCCGTGACTCGTTTTGGAGGAGTGACCACGGAGCGATTCTGTGGATTATGAGCCGGCGACAGTCACACTCTTCCTTCATTTGTTCATTACCATACACTGCCTTTTCTTCAACATGAGGACAGTGAATGCTTGATTATCCCAGATAATCACTTCTGCCTTTCATGCCAGTTTTCACTCAGATTTATGTGACTACTGGAAGTGTGCTGCATATTTTTCCAAAGCACCATACGGGTAACAGCCTGCTTCAGACTGTTTTCCATGCTTCTCCTGTTGCGCAGCCAGTGGTTCTGAGAGTAGTGTAATTATTCCCCGTCATAGGCTTCCTTCTGTTTCTTGGCCTGGTTACATTCACCTGTAGCCTCAAAAGAAGTGGTGGTGCTCATCTACGCTATTTATGGCCACACTGTGAACTCAAGGCTGTTCAGGCGTGGCTGTGTCAGCTCTAATGAGAATAGTCACCAAAAATCGAAGGCCATCCAGTCAAGCTTGTCATTTTCTTGTGGCCGCCTCATTCCTACATCAGAGGCAGATCAATTCTCTACTCATAGCCGCCCACTTAGGAGAATGAAGAGTGTAACAAGGTCCTCTTGCATCTTAACAAGACAGGCTCAGTGGCTGTTACAGGACAAATGAAAGAGAGATTTATAATTAGTCAGGTCTAACTACACAGTGAAAGAGCTGGCTTTCCGATAAAATACAGTACAACGAAATGCCGTAGGTGGCAATGTATAAATGCGTGTCCATATGGCTGGGCTGTTTTGTTTGAATACTATATTTGCTCTGTGGTAGTGGTTACAACATCCTGAAGAGTCATAAATCCAGTTCTGAGAATATTTAGGTTCATGACAAAACAAAAAGAAAATGCAAAAGGGTCTGGTATTAAGTTTCTCACAGCATCCTTTTAAAATCTCTTCACTTTTTTGGGGGGTGACATTATTTAATATTCAGTGTTTTTAAAGGTCAGTGTGTGGAATGCATGTTGATTGAAAGCAGTGGCTCCATGTGCATGCTGACATGCGTGTTAATACGCGAGTGCATTGTGCCAGGCAGGCAGGTGCTGCAGTGAGGAGGCCGCAGCTGTCGCCAGGCCATTTGCCGATCTGGTCAACATCCTGCCAACAGCTGCTCACTGACCTCACGTATGGCTGCCTCAGTCATTTGTGCACTGTCACCATCTCCAGCCAGCCTCCTGTCTGCAGCCCGCACTTCTGCGCCGCTGCTGACACGGTGGGCTCAAACAGTTGGAAATGACTTGTTAATATCCAAAGTGTTTCAGCACTCAAGTGCGTTTCAACCTGGTAATCCATTATTGTCCATGTGCTTTCTATGACTGTTGACGAGAGGATTACTGCACCTACAGGAGTTATTTCATCGGCGCAAGCTTCTGCTGCTTTTGAGAAGTGAAATGAAATGTCTGTTGCTATATTACCCTACATCCCGCTGCATAGTCATATTGTCTCAGTACATATTCCCTAGAGACATCTGCGGAAAACCAGAGCGAATAGCAACAATTTTACTTTGACCAAGACAGTAAAAGTAATCCATTTATGTGGTTTGTAGGTGGGAAACTGAGGTGCCCAAGGAATAATTTCCCATTTTGAACTTGATTTTTTTTTTATGTCTATAATTACAGTATGTTTGCACTTTGCTAAAGTACCAAGTCAGAGTTATATACTGAGGGAAATACCATTACCACAACTAGAGCAGTCTTTTGCATTATTGCAGAAAATCTCTTTACAGTATGTTGTGCAAATGTACAGACACACACCTAGATTATATTGGCTCAGACAGGTTCTCTCAAAACCCTTACAGCAGCACACACCTAATAATGTATGTTTGCTGCTTATCTTTTTTTATAAAGCTACTGAGGAATGCACTCAGAGCTTGTTGTCTGCTGTCTGTGTCAAACTGTCTATAATGGTTCTTAAATTGGACAAAGCCCCTTAAAGACAAAACAACAGACCATAACAGATCATCAAAACAAGCCCAGTACTCAACCCAGATCTGAACTGAGCTTATTGTGCTGTCTGGTGCAAACTGGCGCGTACAGGAGACCGGCTGGATTAGCTGGTTCGCTTTAGGTGATGTTTGACAGCGGCACTGGGAGCCTGGATTAGTGGGAGTTCAGGGACCTGCGGCAGAGGTCACTGTGGGGTAACCATCTGCTTTGAGAGACATTGCGATTCACGGCAGGACACCTCAGCCACATCCTGCCGTGTCTGGAGACCGCTACCTCTCCATGACAACTCCATGAGACGCAGCCAGGCGACTAATGGCATTATTCTGTTACATGTGTGTGCTCATTAGTGCTACTTACTGTGGCCCAGGGGACTTCTGATTTTTGCAGAATGTGACAAGGGTAGATTCCTAAACACTGCCTTAGCTCCTGGTCGCACTGGTGCTCTTTGTTGAGTAGAGAAGTTTTTTTTTGTTTGTATATTGGAGGAAAGCACATTTTTGCACAACATAAAATTAGGGCTGCACAATATATTGCAAATGTATCAAATTTATATTTACAATATATCATGATATCATCAACTGCAATATTTACATTTACATTTACACTTATTCATTTAGCAGACGCTTTTATCCAAAGCGACTTACATTACATTACCAGTGTTACAGTCACTGGAGGCAAGGTGGGTTAAGTGTCTTGCCCAAGGACACAACGACAGTATGAACTGTGGGGAGAGTGGGAATCGAACCGCTCTACCCGACCGACTCGACCGCTCTACCCACTGAGCTACTGCCGCCCCAGTTTGAATGACTTGTATCTTGATCATGCTATACTCTTTCATTTTAAAAACTTTTACTTCTGTTTCTGTAAAAATCATCCAAAATTGTTCAAACAAAGCTTTAAATCAAACTGTGGTGCGTTCAAATGAAAAAGTCTCTGTTTAGACCTGGTTAAGATCTAGTTTATTCCTACATTTAGACCTGTTTAGACTTGGTTTGTTCCTAGTATGATCTCTGATACTGATTTAGCGTCTTTACTTGGGCGAGTGGAAGTTAGTCCAGAGCCTTATTTCTTTTTCCTGTAAAAGAACATTCAATCATCGCAAGTAACATTTACAGTTATTGCAATATATAAAATAGTTATTGTAAATGTTTCCAATATTATGCAGCCCTAAATGAAACAACAAGGTACAGAAACCTACACAATCAAGATACAGACGGGTAACTAAGCGCTCTTTCGAAGACAAAGTACACCTGATCAATAATCCACTATGCAACTCTTAGTGATGATACTGTCTTATGAAAACATACATGTTGCTAAAACTGAAGACTTCAACAAGTATTTACATCAAAACTTAGATTGAGAGATCATAAGAGTTTGCAGCAGTACTTGTCTCCTTTAGTGATTAATTCTTAGAGTTTGTATGCTAATATGCTGCAAAATTCTTTTGGACTTTAATGAAAAAGTAATTATTTTCTCACAGTAGAAATCCCCTTTATTCTAAAACAATATGGCAATTAATTTGTATGAAAACCCCCTTGTTTTTGCCTTTATCATTCTACTCATTCACATGGGAGGGACATTTAAGTGTGCAGCTCGCAGCCAGTGACAGCTTAGAGAAGTATTAGACATGCATAAACTATACATCAGGAAGTTTGGGTTTGGACTGGACTTACGGATAAGCACAAACAGAGGTTAGGTAATGTACACAAACTTCAAATATCTGCATACTGTCTCTCTTAAGGTTCAGATACAGTAGTATTGGACCTTTTGTTCCCAAATCTTATTTTTTATTTACATAAACAGCCTCCTCAAATGTTAGCGCACCAGTTTACATAATGAAGCCCTGCTCAGAATGTCATGCACAGGACAAACTGACATTTACTGAAGCGTCATTAAACACACAGCACAAGGTTTAAGAGATTAGACAAAAATTGGTGACATAACAAAGAAAAGGTCATTGTTCTTGAGCGTGAACCCTACATTTCTCTGAAGCAGGTTACATAGAAACGGAAGAATTTGAGAACATGGGACAAGAAGTTTATTGAAAAGGCTTAAATCTCGAAAACCTTCGGTGGCACTGGCACAATTGGAAAGGTTTTACGATCACAATGACTTGACAAGGAAATGGCTGCAATTGTATTGAATTGCATAAAATGTTTAAAAGCTTTACCAAGGACTGAATAAAAGAAGTTGTTTGAATAGATTTCGAATCGGACCACGGAAAAATAGGTGGAGATAAACCACAGAAAGTATTCTTAGAAGCCAGTTCCATGAATAAAATCAATTTTCTTTAAGGAAAGGTGTGACTGAAACTGTATTATTACTTGACATATTTACAATTACTAATGACGTATTCAGGTTAACAGGAAGTATTGATTTGTGTGTAATCATTAGAACATATTTAAACTGTCTAACACTGGGAATAATAATAATAAAAATAATGGATTGGATTTATTTAGTGCTTTTCTAGGCCCTCAAAGCGCTTTACAGAATTCATTATTTATTCACTCCACAGTCACACACTGGTGGTAGAGATGTGGCAGCCATAGAAATGGATGAAGTGTCTTGCCCAAGGACACGACGGGAATCAAACCTTCTGGTTATAGGGCGACCGCTCTTGAGCCTCCGTAAAAGTTTATTTTGTAGAGGTATTAGTCAACCATGATCCTGAAGAAGTCAAGGCTGTTGAGTTATGCAGTCTGAAGATTAGATGCACTATGTTTGTGGCTTGTCTTTTACCTGCTGTCATGTTCTGTGTGTTGACCAATGGGAGAAGGCAGGACAGTGCGATGTTTCCATTAAAAACTATACTTTTTAAAGAACGTTTTTTAACAATAGTCCATAATATGAAAATAGACCATAAAACCTATTAAAGAAAACCATTTTGGAGGCTGTAGATGCCAGGTTAGTTGTACATCAAGCGTCTCTCTTTTCATTGTGGAGTATGTGGAAAATCTTTTTAACTGGAGGAACTGGCAACAGGGGGCAGTGCCAAATCCAAATCTTTGAATGCATCCATTGTTTAGTAGCATTGTTGCATGCCATTGTCTATTCCTGTAGTCACCAAGCTTCTGTAACAGTATAAGTTCCTAACTATATAATATTTTTCTTGTTTTTCCAGAGCCTCCAGTCCCCATTGCACCTCCACAGCTGACTGCTGTCGGTGCCACATATCTCTGGATCCAGCTTAACGCCAACTCCATCAACGGGGACGGGCCCATCATCGATCGAGAGGTGGAGTACCGCACTGTATCGGGCACAATGTACGACCTGCAGCCAGTAGACAAGACCACACACAAAATCGGCCACTTGGACCCAGACACAGAGTACGAGATCAGTGTCCTGCTGACCCGACCCCTTGAGGGAGGCACCGGAGCCCCCGGACCACCTCTGAGGGCCAGGACCAAGTGTGCAGGTGAGAACACAAACAATTCCCATTTAACACCACATAAAAGACTTTTACCCAGGGCTTTTAAGAAGACTACATTTCCAGTTAATATTATTGAACAATTTTCAGTGAATATACTGTATATGAGTATATGAGAACCAAGATATTTGAGATTATATATGACAATACTCAAGATTGAGACCATTGTGTGGAGATCAAAGACAGTAAAGTGGCCACACTGGGTTTGTATCTGTTGCTAGTGGACAATGACATACTTTTTACAAACATTTAAAAAGTATGAATGTAGTATCCAGTGTTGTTGGAGCCAACCTTTACCTCGGCTTGAGCTTCTGTCAGCTCATGGTCCACTATTTTTCTTTGCTGTTGCTGGCTAACTTGGACTACCAACCAATACTCTAAGGTTAGACCACAAGAAAAACAGCTTGGAAATATGAGACCTTTTTTTTCTGTATAAATTATGAATGGGAGGCAATAGCCAGACTTGTTGGAGCCGAGCTTCTATCCCATGGTCCACTTTTATTTGACTAATTATGTGCAGTTACATCAAGATACAGCCGTTATTGAGGGTAAGCAGTGACAGTATAAGCAAAAATAAAAAAAGAGAAACTTTTATTATGAGACTTTGTTTAAGTGCATTAAACCAGAAACTATTCTTCTTCTTCAGAGTATCCACACCTGAGATATAAGATCATATAGACTAACCTTGTGTTGGAAATCAAAGGTCTGGCACACAAACCCGCTTCACAAATGTGTTTTTAAACCTAAAATCTCTGTTAGAGCTAATACCAGTGACAACAGTAAAAAAATGTGTTTGCCTTCAATAGAAACCTTTCTGAATTCAAATGTCTGATACAAGAGAGAATAAAAGAACTGAGGGGTGTTGGTGGTCACAGCGGTGTATTCAGCTGAATTTTTATTATTGCTATCAGGTTTGTTTTATTCCAGTTTGTACCATTCCTAAATTACTTACAAACTTGCAAACAAAACACCTTTTAAAGACCCCTTTTTTACAAATCAGTCGCTTCATACAATACACAGCCATCAGGATTCTATTGTTGGTGCAGCCTCATTGTGTTTTCTCTAAAGCTTTGTTGCATTTGTTCAAAAAATAACTGCAGCATCCAATTGCCCAACATATATCACTGCCATTTTCTCCGGGTAATTATTTTCCTTTTGTAGAACTGCTTTCAGTGCTCTCATTGTTTGCATCTATGGGTCTTCATTAGGACTTCCAGCGCTTGGACGAACGTTATATTGTGTGTAATGGATTCTACAGTGAACACCTGGAACAATTAGAGCTGAGGAGACTTTTTAAACGTTAAACGCTGAATATAAATGGATACACCTGTGACGCACCAAGCTGAAGTGATGGAACTTTTTTCTGGATGTGGAACAGCTGTGTGTCACTATAACTATTAAGATTTATTGTTGGCTGAACTGCCCAGCCATGGTTAACTTCATAACTACTGGTTTATGCGACTTAATTCTCCTTCCAAAGGCGAGTCAGCTAATTCATCATCGACACGGATGGATGTCATGTGTGAAGCAGAGTGGCACTCGTCGGATCATTACATTAGTGCTTTTCTACGGCCGTTTAAACTCATATGTACATAAACTCTTTGGAAATGCCTCATGATATTGTCCAAATTGCCCTTCTCACTACATTAACCAAATAAATTCCTGCTTTGCGCTCGGATGCCAACTTTGGGGAACAAAACAAACCTAGTCTCAGCATTTTCCCTTGGTTAATTCTGTTTTGTGTCAAGAAAAAATGCTGATGAAAATGGGATTTTCCTCCCACCCTCCTGCTCAGGGTGTATCCCCTCTACCCACTGTGAAGGTCACAGGCTTATTCATTTTGAGTCTGGCTGATAGGGATGAATTGCTGTACCTGTGCTGCCTTCGGAGCCTGGCCCCGGCTTCTGTGGGTGTCCTGCCCCCTGGTAACCCCAATGGTCACAGTGCGAGAGATGGATAGCTCTGGTTGCTGAAGTGTTTGAGGGAAGCGGCTCGTGATGGGGTCCAGGTCTCCGCAGGTCTCCCCACCGACAGGCCGAACTCACAGGGCAGTGTGATACATCACTGTTGATACATACAGGCCCAGAGACTTACTCCTTCTTTCCCTGCTCTGCTGTCCTGAGGCATTAATAAAAATCTGTGGCCACTTTGGAGAACGCTGTCTCCAGAATAATTATACATAGCCTCGCCCTGGTCACTACACAAACTGAGCAGTGTTTCTGATGACAAAGGATGTTTTAATTCAATCTTCGTAATAGAAGGACACAGCCGTTCATTTTATTTCAGGGGTACGAGGAAGAAAGAAGTAACCTTGAAAGTTATTTTTTCCAATGAAGCACTTCACTTCACTTACTTTCCTTGTGAACATCAAAGGAGCGTCTCATGGCAGGCGCTGGGGCTGCTGTAGGAGGCTTATTTGTAGGTATGTTTTTGCATATGCTCATGTCTTTGGATGATCAGCGTGACATTTTACAGCACATGGTTTCACATTTGTCGTCTTCCTTTTCCCACTGACCAGAATTGCTTGCCCAAGATTAAAAGAGAAAAGTATTTGGTCACATCCTTGCCCAATGCTGTGAATTTAATTTCTCTGAAGTTTTAACCACTCTGCCATCCTCCACACTACACTAAGTGCTACTACACTGTTTTATCAGGTGATGCCCTCCGATCACTGCAGGGTGTCCTACATTTTAGCTGCACTGCTATGAGTCTCTCACAGAAAAACAATTTCCAGCCCAACTCATTCTAGCAGTAGCAGTGTTCTGTGGATGTGTTTGAATTTGAACATTGAGAAAAACGTACACGACTAATATAATTAAGCCAAGACACAGTAGGGCATGGCGGCAGCATGTTGTTTTTGATCAAGTAGTGATGATTTTATAGTCCCTGTTGGAACAGTCTGTGCTGCGAGCCTCACCCTATGCCCCTCGTCGCTGTTTGACTGGCTCTGGGGCGCTTTAAAAATGGCAGTACATGCTGTCCATTCTCAGTCCAAACACCTGCTCAGGGCCAGTCTCTGCCAACTCCACATCTCCATCTATAAGTTGTCTCCATCTGCGCTCTGCTACCACGTGGGAGTCGTCTCATCTGTTTGTTTTTACTTCACCATTCTGTTGCACCGAGTGCTATTAAACACGGGGGAATCAGCGTTAATCAGGGATCAGCCTTGCTTAAAGACTCGTTTCTAACAGTGCAGAGCAGGGAGGAGCCGAACCATTATGTTCGCCCACACCAAGGTGGATTATTCACATTTAGGCTCCCAGTTTCAGTAAAAAAAAAAAAACTTTTGTTTTTAATAAGAATATACTCTGCTCAGACTTCTATGTAATGTGTTTTATTATATATATAATTATTATTATATATATATATATAATATTATAATAATACAGTGTATAAAATTTTCTTTTTTAAATTAATTACATTTAGCCTAATGTTTAATGCTATTTTGGTTGTTCATGTGATGAGTTTATGTTCTATTCATTCCTTTTATATTTAATTTAATCTTTATTTCTGACGCACAAAGTTGGCCCATAACAAACAATAGATTAAAAAATATACTGTAAGTAGTATTAGTTATACTATTGTCTTATGTTTTTTTTATTAAATTGACAGACACATTATTTTATTTTTATTTTTTTAACTTTGGGGTCCTAACCCGGTGTTGGTTTGATCATGAAAGAGTTATGGTCTGACACCCTAAAAAGGATAGGGTCTCAAAAATTCTTAAAAGATTTATTATTATTATTTCTACATTGCCAGTACTATAAAAGTACTATTATATATATATATATATATATTTTTTTACACAAAAAACTTTTTTTACTCACAGTTGGTGGTTGGGAGAAGCCATTTTTTGTCAAATAGTTATGTTTAATCTTTTTAAATCATAATGACAACAGAAACTTCAAGACCCTGATCAAAACGTTAAAAGAAACACCTTTCCTACTGTGAAACATGGAGGTGGATCGCTGATGTTTTAGGGATGTGTGAGCTGCAAAGGCACAGGAAAAGATGAATGCAGCATGTTTCAGAAAATACTGGAGGAAAAATTTTTACTCATCAGACCGGAAGCTGCTCATGGGACGTACTTGGACGTTCCAACAATACAATGATCCAAAGCAAAAGTCAACCTGTCATTGGCTACAGCAGCATAAAGTGAAGGTTCTGGACTGGCCTCAGTCTCCTGACCTCGATATCATTGAGCCACTCTGGGGAGATCTCAAATGTGCAGTTCATGCAAGACAGCCCAAGAATTTACAGAAGAATGGGCAGCTTTACCATCAGAGAAGATAAAGAGCCTCATCGACAACTACCACAAAAGACTTCAGGCTGTCATTGATTTTAAATGACAGCTTCTTAATACATGGCATTACATTGTATTATTACATGGTATTATGAACTGGGGTATGTAAACTTTTGATCAGGGAGTAGTTTCTGTTTCTGTTTCATTATGATTTTAAAAGTTTAAACACAAATGTTTTACAACAACTGATTGAGTGAAAAACTGTTTTTGTGTTATCATTCAAATTCTCTGAAAAATGGCCCAAAATCCTCTGCCAGGCTATGTAAACTGAGCACAACTGTATATCTTGCATTGTTAAAGCAGTACAAATCGGCTGTACTGTCCTCAATTACAAGGACGCAACAAAATGAAACCGAATAATGTTACAATAAACTGCTGATGCTCTATGGTTATTTACTTCCTATCAGCAGTACGTTATTGCTGAGTTTACTTTCTCTGGTCTATAGGATTTCACTTACAAAAGGCAACCAACGATCTGCTTTAGTTTGATGCTCATTATTGTCTGTAGGGTCAATTGCCACACAGTATGGCTGAGATTGAGCTCATCTGTCTCGCTGCATCTAAAGAGAAAGGAAATTGTTTGCCTGGCTTGATGTGTCTAATTAATGCTATTGTTGTCTTGGGTCATGAATGGAAACCCACTTCACCTCACCATCTGAGATAACATTGCTCTAGTTTGTTGCCAACAATAGCGGGCAGTCATGTGACCTATAGGATTTATATAATGTCTGGCAAAGGCTTGGTTTGAGACCCATTGAATTTGTAATCTTTTATCTTTTGTGAGGGGGAAGAAAAAAAAACAGGGTAGATTGAGTTTGTGGTGTGCAGAAAGGTTATTGGAGGACCACAATAAAAGTCTTTTTATCACAGACAGTCTGAAGCGGAATGGCGAATTGTGCTCTATGATTGGCTCGGCAATGGTAAATTGTGTTCCTCTCAAGGACACATCCTCAAACAACTGCTGTTAGAAAGAAGAGGGACAGAGAAAGTGAGCCAGACTCCGCATTTAAAGCCATTTCATTATTACTATTATTATTATTATTTCCCATCAATCAATTTTTTTACCATTCCCCAGAGCAGCTGTGCACAAATAATACTTTAACATCTACTGAAACTACATCTGTTCTGATTCAAGCTCTAGCTCCTCGCAAACAATTATTATAGAAAGTAAATCTAACCTTTGATCCTTTGTGAGAGGGATAAACAGATGCAATTTAGTACTTTCAGATTTTATTTTTTTTATTGAACCTGAAATGCTTCTCAAGGTCCTTAAATGTTTCTGTTCTCCGTGTTAAATTATTCATGGTCTATCTGCTGTAATTTTTGTCACAGATTTTCTCCATCCTTTTGCTAAATTATAGATGGCCCATTCCCCTTGCCAGGCGTCCAGGAAGTGTGCATTCAGTCAGGTTTTATAACTGTAACGCTGTCTGCCCCTCAACCAAAGGACAGGGGTGTCAGCGGGGCTGCAATTTATTTCTTGTATTCACCCACCTAGATAGCTTGATCTTAGCTCTCGTATATCTCCTAACTAGGTGGCTCTAAAAATGCAGCAACCATTTCACAAAGTCAAGCACCTCTCTCTGATTTACACTCTGGGTAACACCCTGGCTTGACAGCGACATGTGCGGGTTTTTTGGTGACAAATGACAATGTCACATGGCTCCATCTGTGGTGAACTGAAGTTGAAGAATCACTTTGGTAACCTCCCTCCCCAGATTGTGGTAAATGGAGACTCGTGTCTGTCCTGTCTGTAAACCCTAACCAGAACCAGACCACAAAAGCCTAAGCTAGATCCTAACGGCGCAGGTGGGTGTTAAGACATGAGGATGTGTTAAGACAGAGGGAGGGAGGGGGTTTGTTCTGCCTTGTCACTCTGACCCCAATCACCACACGGCATATTGGTGGATTTAACCACTTCCACCTCCTCTGCCTCTGCTCTTCCCATCAACTGGCTGTCATTGGACACAACCCTCAAACTCGTCTTTAGTTCCCCACACATTGGTTTGTTTTAATAGGCGGCTTTGGACTAAAAAACTGTAAAGACACTACAAACTTTGGATGTTGGGATTGCTGCTGTTCTACATATAAAATCAATAGTGCTGTGTTAGGACTGCATCTGCTTGGTTTTTATGTTGACAGGGAAGAATGAAGACAAGAGATGTTGTTTTTGATAAACAGAATACTACTCTATTGGTCTAAATTTCATTATATTCATTGAACAATTACCAATAAAAGCAAATAATTGGCTGTAAATAAATACACACAGGTAGAGCAGGACACTGTATAGTATATCTGACCTCTGAGGTCACAATGTAGCAAGCTCCGGGTGCTATACTGAGTGGCACATACTTATACACTTTCCACTGAGTAACACTGTCAAATATAAAGGGATAGACAATAGCTACAATTAGAGAGTAGTATACAGTGGTGCAAGAAGCTGGTGGAATAACTGTGTAATTTATCAACCACAGTTTTATCCAATCAGAGCAATGCAATGTTTTCACTCTTAACGGTAAAGCGTTTGCTACATCTTCAAACCTAAAACACGCCCAGACCTGCCACTTTATTGCACGCAACAGCCAAGTAAAGCCACGGTTCGGACTCAAATACTTTGCTTGGAGCAGTTCAAGATGGATTTTTGTGAGTTTGTAAAATCCCAAATATTGTGAGAATCCAGCTGCAGTGCAAGGTTACTATTGTTTCAATTATTCAAAAACAAAATATATTTTCTACAAATAAAACCTAAAACAAATATGCTTTGTCTAAATTATACTTGCATTAATAAAAAATAAGAGGGCAGCAGGTCAACATGTGCCATTGTTAAAACAAAATGGCCTTCCAAATAAAAGCGACCTAAATAATAAAAGTACCTAAAGCTAGCGCCAACATTTATAACACTGATACAGTTGGAGTATGCAGTTAGTTTTGCTGTATCAGTGCCTTTATGAACATACTATGTCTTCCCTTTAACAACAGTGAAGGGTAGGTCTAGTTTTACGAGGGTAATTGTACCGAGCGCTCACACTGACATGACAGCGTTGAGTCTTTCCATACATCATCCTTGTGTTGCTATGAGACATCTTACTTCCCCCTCATACTTTCACTCTGCACCTTTGTGTCCAATGCTGTGGAATTGAAGGCGTTCACCCATTCATCTCCAGCCCAACAGCTTCAGGGGGATCATCAGGCAAGGTGGCAGGCAGGCCAGGCCCAGCGCCGGGGCTCATTTGATGCGGTTTCAATTGGATCCAGCTTGGCGTAGGCCCCTCCGCCCCTCACCCTCGCTCGAGAAGGCAGCCTCATTTATCACGAGGCCTATAAAGACGGACTTGATAGAGTGAGGAGCGGCCAGCACCATTCAATAAATCCTTGTGATTATCCACGCCTCCAAGGTGTATGGCCAAGTGTCTGTCTTTGTGGGCATTTGTCTCTGACTTTGTAATGGCTGTAGAAGGTGAGGCTGGAATACAAGAGCTCCATGTACAGTGCCCTATCAATTATAACCTGTGTACATGTGTCAGCCCAAGGCCTGCTTTAACTTGTTACATTTTATAGCAACAAAAACCTTGGCATTTTTACTCCCCTCTTTTGTGTCTGGGATCATTTAGTTCTCAGTAGGTGCTGTGGTTCGTTTTTGTTTTTTTGCTACTAAAATATATACATTTTAGCCTTCATAACCACTTTACTGGCCTCCCCCTTTTTTGTGCTTTTTTTGAGTGTACCACTCTGGACAATGCCTCACTCAATATTTTAGGCAGTGGCAGCAGTGAAAAACCTTGCTCTGTATTCAAAGAACCAAGGTTACTTTGGTCACCTCTAGCAGAGGAAGCCACACCTTGGCCCACTGAGCCCAATTCAAGTGAACTGCGGAAGGAGCGATCAGTCGTCTATTTTGGCAAAGCATCAGGTTTTGTGCAGCACTCGCCTTACAAGCATTGCTATTTTTAGAAGTAATATTCCTCATAGTTTATCTTAGTCTAAGGTTGTTTTCTGTTAAAGAAAGTTCCAAGCTCCTCCATTTTTCATAACCTGACCTTTTTGAAAGAAAATTGTTTTTCTTTTTTTTTCATATTTTGTTGACCACACTCTAAAATTGTTTTTGCTTTGTGGAACAGTAATTGACACATTGCAGTATATTGTTCAGCCCTAGTGCTAAGCAGCATCAACATGGCCAATTGGCTTATCTCTTATGCTAAAGTCTGGGGCCGTTTAGACCTGCACCACTAGTACAACCATTACATGTTTAAAACGTTTTGTTTTTACATTTGAAGATAATGTTCACATGATGGCAGCCAGTATGAATATGGACCAAAAGACAGTCTGACTTGTTACTCCAACAGTCAAAATCAAACTAATCTTACATTGTCAAGGAAATACAAAAAAAAAACATAGGCCCAAAGCTTCTTGGATAGTCTCCAGCCACGCGCGACTCCCAATGAAATATGCAGTGAGAAAATTCACACTTCTATGTACATTGCCTTACAAGCATCAGTCAGTTATCACCTGTGTACATGCATCATCCCCAAGACCTTTAACTTGTTTCATTTAATGACAAGAAAAAAACCTTTGTATTGCTTCTTTTGTCTCATCTTTCTTTGACCCCCCCACTTCACCATCTACGCACTGTCCGCCTCCACGTTTCCCTCTTAACCCGTTCCCTCCCTCATCTTTTCTCTTCCTCCAGAGGCTTGCGTAGAGGAGCACTCTAGGAGGGTGATGGAGCTTTGATTGTGGGTTATCAAAAGCTATCATTACGGCTCGCTTCTGTGGGATATGAAAATGATTTCCTAAGTGTAAAACCCATGTCATTACCTCAATGGCGCTATCACTGAGATGTAATAGAAAGAGGCAAACAAATGTGTTTCGCCTCCCAGCCCGCTGCTCAAACAGACCGACAATGAATAACACACAGCAGTGGAGAGATAAGTGATGGCAATATGACGCCTGGAAAATAGAGCGCTTTCCATGAAAACCGCCACCAGGATTTAATCTCAACCATTGTCGTGTTGTTTTGGTGCTGTCTGCAGCGAAGCCACCTGGTTATGACGAGTTCTGGCTGACATTCTATGGCTGAGAAATCCCACAGTGAACACGCCACCCTGTAAAAGTCAACGCGTTTCTTTCCCTTTTTTTTTTTTTTTTCATCTTCACACAAGCGTCCCCCCAGCTCGCTTCCTCCCTCCCCCCCCCTAAACCTGAGAACCGTTTCATCCAGATGAGATACCAACCAGGCTCGGGAAAACCACAGCGACTTGCTGCTATTCACAAGGAAGAGTCTATTTTCCCCACCATCTCTTCTTCCTCCCCCTTTTTCCTGGTTGTGTTTGCTGAGCAGCGAGATGGAAGTCTTCAAGAGAAACCCGGCTTTTCTGCTCTTAATCGATGTGGATCTGATAAAGTCCTCAGAAAGACTCGCATTCTGCAAAGCCTGAGGAGAATCTGATAAGGGAATCGTACTTTGTGTACATGTACAGTCCACAACTATAGCAAAATTCACACGCACGCACTTGTCCTGTTGTAAAGTGGCTGTGCACTGGACATGCCCAATTTGTTTCCTTTCATCCAGGACTAATATCTCGCTCTACCCAGGGGCTAAGTGCACCATTTGAAGCCCCCTCTAGAACAACCGGGCTGCAACACGCGGTTATTTGTTTTGGTTTTTTTTTGTTTCCCATTTTGTAAAATCATGTTATCACTCAAGTCGCAGTGCAGTGCGTACGCAGGGCCCATTCAAATTAACAAGAAGCAATAATGTGCTGATAATTTCTAAAAACATTATTTAAATGTCACACTGTAATGACAAAAAACGCCTAATAGTTTCATGTAAATGTCAAATTCAAATTATTCAATTACATCAGCAAGTATGGGGCAGGTGATAATTTGTCCAGCGTTCAGAATACCAATCTGGCTCTCACCATAGCTCGTTCTGTGTGCCCTGCATAAAATACACCTCAGTAATTTCCTGCTCCGAGGGATGCTTTCATAGCCATTATTATAACTCTATTCCACTCAAAATTCCTGCCATACTGTGCAGATATTAGACTCATATTTTCAGTGCTTTCCCCCCAATGTCGCCCTCGGTGTATGATGGCTCGTAAGAATGTTGTGTCTCTAGGTCTCTTAAGTATGGATTTTTTTAGTGATAGCAGTGTTATTCTTCTGTGTTGTTATTTGTCCTTGTGGTTTTAGATACTGAGCCTCTTACAGCTCAGTCAATAAAACTGAACTAGCAGTCACAGTGGGCCGGGGTAACAGGCTCATCTCATCAGCTGTCATTCATAGACCTTTTTGAAAATGACTATGCTGCTTCCTTCGAGGCACGGCCGGATTTATGAGGCATATCAAACACTGTGCACAACCTGTTCATTTCCGATTAAGTGGGGACTAGGACATTGCTGTTATTTTTATTTTTTTCTGTATATCTTCTCTTTTTCAAAGTCAAACCATGGCCAGGCTGTTAAATGGATGAGGCACCTTGTTGTTGATGCAAAGCAGTGATGTCATTGTGAGTCATGGGGCACACGTTGTGATTGGGCGTCCGCCACAGATCCTCACATTTTTTAGTGCCTCCCTCAGACAGTTGGCATTTGCACAACAGGAAGCCAATGGGGGCAACAAACAATTAGCCTTTTCTCAACAAAACTCCAGGGAGAAGGCCATAGACTAGTCATGAGTGCTGTTTACAAATGCTCGATAATCATTTGTGTGCGTTCACTGTTACCGCTGCCAGGCCAACTTCTACACCAATAAAAGACAAATCTATGAAAGCACCCATTTCCTCCCACTGTTTGTGTTTGTATTTGGCACAAATGATTTCTCCCCTCATTATTTCCTCCCAAAGTGAATGCCATTGTTGTTGGCATCCAGCCATTGGCCAGAATTGAGGTGCAGTGGACATTATCAAAGATGCAAGTGTGACATTCTCCTTGAATGCTCCAGAAATGAGAGTTCCTATCCAGCTGCTTCAGATTTACACTTTAGTGCATTTGTCACTGTGAGAGCATCTGGTTTAATTTGATTTCTGTGCCTGGCCACCCTGCACTTCTCTGTGCTTTTAGTGTAACCACTGCCTACCGAGTGTGGCCAACAGATAGTTCCGCAAATAAAGGGGTTTAAACTCCTATTTTCTGGATGGCTTTGCAGACATTGCCTCTTTTTCCTCTGTCACTTTTTCTTCAGTTTAACAATCTTGTTTGTTAGAGGGATGTTTGTTCAAATTGGAAGTGTACAAATGCCATTTATTCATATAGTTTGACCAAAAATGGTTTATTTGTTGGCACATGTGCTAAATAATATGCAGTAAATTCCATTACCATTACCAGAGAGACCATTTTATACAATCAAGAAGCTGTATAAATGTATAATGGCACTCCCACACAGCATCACAAAAAGGTTTCTCGTGCTCTTACATAACTTTTTATTTTACTGAAAACTTTTTAAACCCAGTGTAATATTTGAAGGCATTTGGATGATGATTGTTCTCTTCATAACACTAGGCTAATTAGCTCTTTTCCCCCATGTTGTTTCCCGTTTTCCCGATACACTTTATCTTTTGTAGGCTTGTGTATGCACTCTACGCTTCGTGAGCTTTGCACTGACATCCCTTCCCCCATCCGTCTTGAGCTGCGCTTCCTCTGCCTCTTTCAGGCTCTTATAATGCCACTTTATGTGTTTCATAAAAGCACAGAGGAGATCACATTCGTTGTTCTTCCTTGTGAAAATAAGTGTTCCATCTTTCATTCAACCAGCAGTTGCCTTTTTGCCTTTCTTTGTCTCACATTATCTGCTCTCACTTGTCATGTGCTATGACCTAATTTCCTGAAAGCCATTTATTACTATCTTTAAGATCTACTATAGCAACTGTATCTAGGATTTCCAGTAAAACCAGGCTTACCTAACCCATTCCTGTGTATACAGATCCGAGCCTCACATAACATGTACACGTATAATATACATGTAAAAATATTTATTTCTGTGAATGTCCCTATTGGAAAACTGATTGACAAATATATTTTATTAGTCAGTGGAAAATCATTTCTACTGCTTTCACAGCTTTCTTAGGCCTTTGGTGTTGCCACAATGTGATTGAGCAACAATTTTGACATGCAGCATGTAAATGTCTCTCAAATTACATTTTTGTAACATCAGCAGGTGGTTGTGATCCCATTCTAAGAAGAAACAGATCTATAAAGTATTGTTACACATTAGGGCCAGGACTCCCAGCAAAAGACACTTGTAATCTCAGTTAGATTTTCCTGAAAAAAATAAAATAAGTAGACTTTAACTTTAACCAATGGTCACACTGGTGCCACAAACTTTTTCATACTACCAGTTGGATCTCAGCGTATTTGTTAATTATAGTCTTTCGAACCACCAGGATCCACCACTCTGACCCTCACCGCGCCTTCGAGGTTCAAGCCGCTACGTAATAGTTTACCAGTAGATAGAATACAACACATTGTACTCAAAGTAAATCTAAGTCTATTAATCCAGACTCACTTTACATTTATTCTTGTTTCTATTACATTCACTGAGTTGCTTGAGTAAGAACACATAAATGTATTAGTTTTAAAAAAACTGTGCACGTCATTTTACTTGGAAACGTCTGCTGCTTTGTACTGTGCACAGTTTAACGCCTGCTCATCTTCCCTGATTAGTTGTTCGAGAAACAGTAGGGTACCCTTCACCAGTTAATTTCAATTGATCCAGGATATAAATCAGCAATTGTAGATAGTAGTTACTGTAAAGGTCTGTAAATGTCTAATTGCATTAAAATAAAAAGACATTAGCTTTGACAAAATCAACGTTTTTAATATCTTTGTAAAAGCATGCTTTTTACTAAACACAACTCACCTCTACATGCTCATTGTTGTTTTGTGATATTATGTGTGTTTAGTATGTTATGATCCTGGTATTGACTGTTATGTTACCGAGTTTATGACTTTCTCCCAGTTTCTAATTTATAGCATTCACCTACCATTACCTTGTATTGTACTGTGTGGTTTAAAACCTTTTAACCTCAGTGTCTATCCACGTGAATGAATCGGACTGTTCTTCTCTGGCAGCTTGTTGTTTTTGGGGACATCTGACCAAACATGCTGGTATCTTTTTATGAAGAAAATCTTAATATAGTCTAGATTTGGTTATAGTTGCTAGGTTATTGGTTCTCACAGTTGGTGGTGTTGTTTGACATGTCTGCACAGTGCACAGGAGCAGTATGTATGCAGGAGTTGGAGTCCATTCTCTACCGCATGCACCTCCAGAATGTTAAACATGGCCGCTGTAGCAGCCTCTGAATTGCTGGACTGTGTCTCCTGGGGAACAGGGAAATTGAGCTCCGGCTCTTCCTAATAGGTGGTAAAGTGTTAAGTTCCAGAGAAATGGACTGCGAATTTAACCTGGAATGGAAATTGATCCCATTACCTTGGGCTCGGCTCGCTTTTGCTCCCATAGGAAAGGCAAGCCAAGGAGCAGCAGGGCGCAGGCGAGGGGTAGGAGAAAATGGGAGTCTTAGAAAGAAATGGACAGAGAGAGGAAATAGAGCAGTGGAAACAAGAAAAATTGGGAGAGGGAAAATGGAGAAAGTGGAGGAGAAAAGGTGAGGAGGCCCAGTGTATCGTGATTAGAGGTGATAGGATGGCAGTGGGGGTTGTGTCCTGCTCGGATTGACAGCCTGCCTGACTCTGTATCAGTGTGGTGCTAATAGCAGGCTGCCACTGGGCCGCGCTGGGGAAAAAAACAAAAAACAAGACGAGGCTGAAGGAGCAGAGGAACGACACGCTCTGAAGGGATGATATGCCTCCTGCTGAGGGTTTCCAAAGCCTGAATAGAGCAGAGGTGTAGGGGCTCAGTGTGGGCCATGCTGTGAGACTCATGTCAGCTCTAAGACCAAGGCTTTGAATTCTTTAAAGTAATTCTGAAAAATAAAGTCTAAGGAAATCTAATGGTTTCAAATGAAAAAAATAAATATATATATTGGCTGGGTCTCAATTGTCCACGCAAAGAATATCTTCTCTGTGCGGTGGCATAAATCTCATTTCTTTCATTTCATTAAAACTAACTACCTTGCTCTACCTGCCATTGTGTTTGCCATAATTGATTTTCTTGATGTAAACTCACACTCTGTTTCCTTTTGTTGTTTTTCTTTTTTGTGCCAGAGCCCATGCACGGCCCACGGAGACTGGAAGTGGTGGACATCCAGTCGCGACAGGTGACAATCCGCTGGGAGCCTCTGGGCTACAACGTGACCCGCTGCCACACCTACAACCTGACCGTCCAGTACCGATCGCGGCTGGCAGGCAAAGAGGAAGCACGGGAGGAAATGTGCTATGACACGCAGAGCCGCAATCCCCAGCACACCATCCACAACCTGACGCCTTTCACCAACCTCAGTGTCAAGCTGGTGCTCAGCAACCCAGAGGGGGTCAAGGAGAGCGCGGAGCTGGAGGTTCAGACCGACGAAGATGGTAAGATGTTTATTTTTAGTGGGAAATAACAGAGCAGAAAAATAAACCCATTCCACAAACAGAGATACCATGAGTCTGGCTACCCACTGAGCTACTGCCCGGGGCGGCAGTAGCTCAGTGGGAGAGCGGTCGTCCTTCAACCGGAAGGTAGGCGGTTCGATTCCCGCTCTCCCCACAGTTCATACTGTCGTTGTGTCCTTGGGCAAGACACTTAACCCACTTTGCCTCCAGTGAGTGTAACACTGGTAATTACATTAGAACAATGTAAGTCGCTTTGGATAAAAGCGTCAGCTAAATGAATAAATGTAAATGTAAATGAGTCTCGAATGAATCACTCATTGTTGTCTTCAGTATTTCTTTTGCATATTAAACTGATTATACTATTCTATTAATGCTTTTATTTAATATTGACCAAACAATACTACATACCTTCTTATTCACAATTGCTTTTTATTAAGTGCAAAATGTTAAGTTTATAAAGATCTATTGAGCCACAATTTGTCATTGCCTTGTGCCGCCTGGTCCCAATCCTGGGTAAAATGACATTAAAAACCTATCCCAAACTAAACATGCAAATCCCTTCACTGTGGCAAACCCTGAAGAGAGCAGCCGAAAGACATTTAAGACACAAAAAAGATAACTACTTATAAAAAGATAATTGTAGGTGTAGTAAAAATAAGCCTGACAAACTTGTTCACTGCATGAAGGGAAATGGGTCTGGAATCCCTTCACAGCCATTCTGTTGAACCAATCAAATCTCCCTGACCAATCATAAATGTTTATCTAAAATGGGGCGGGCTTTATGTGATGCATTGTTTCTCTGATTGGTTGTAAGTCCAATTGTGTCCAGAGGCCGTTTATTGTGCATCTGTGGATACTGTCCCCTGGAAAACCAACTCAAATCAACACACTAGACTAATTCTTTGTATAGATCAGAAATTAAACTGCTGGCCAGGCTTTATTAAGATGGCATAACACTGTGGTTACAACCATGTTTTTATTGTATGTAGTTTATTGTGTATACTAAATTGTGCATATTGTATTTTTAAGTCAGTGACAATAAGTTATTCAAATAGTCTCCCATCATCATTCATCAGCCTACATCAGGGGTTTTGTTCTGAAGCATACAAATACAAAACCTGTGTTTAGAAGTATGCCTTAATTTAAACATAAAATCTCAATTGTCCATATTAATGCTGAAAAATGAATTATTTTTTTAAACGATTACTATTCAAATTTCATTCTGTATAAATTAGTTAAAAGTGTACTGCATTTAGAAGAAGGGTTATATGGATCTTGGGAAACCCTCAAAAAGTACTTACCACAGCTAATGACAGGACTTCATAATTTAAGTAAACTTCAAATCCAAAATATTGCCCTTTTTTTACAAGTTGAGCTATTTCCAAATATTTCTCAGGACAGCACAGGATTCCAGGCAGAGGCTTTTTTCTTGTTGTACCACCTCCTTCAAAGATGAGAGATGTGTGTGTTGCCTCAGCAGACACAGGAAATGAACTCTATAGAAGTCTCAAGGAACCCCAGCCACCAGATAACAAACGGGCTCGGCTGACGAAAAGAGAGCCTTGTCATGTCTGGCTCAGATATCTTTGGTTGGAAACTTGAAAGTGGCAACTGTTTCTCACTCTCCGACTGCTGTGTGTCTGTGTGCTTAGCGTCTCCTGGGAACGAGTGTACAGACAGGGTGTAGCTGAAGTTGCAGTCGCGTAGATAAATGTAGGGAAAGAATATGACATCTCCCCATCATTCTGTTTCGCTTAGAAATCAAAAGCAATTCACACGAGGGGTTAAAGGAGACATTTTTTTGGCTGTGTTGCTGTACTGGTAAACACTGCAGAAAGATTAGCTTCCCAATATTCCCTTGGGACTGGTAGCTCATCTTTTTTTGGAAAGTTTTTCTGTGTCAAACATGTTCATCTTGCAGGAAAACATAAATTTAAATGACAGCCACTTCAAATAGTCCCGCAGAGTACAGTTAAAATGTGTTTGACTCTTGTTTCAAATTACTCATGTATGTTTGGTACTAGGTACATCTGATAAAAATGACAGCAGCAGTTATAAGATTCAGATAAGTTTTTAAGTTTGTATAACCTTGTGGTTTATTGCCTCTGTTGTCATTCTATTACATTATGTATTAATCACATGTCAGAGCGTCCTTACCAGAGATATTAAAGAGGACATAGTCAATTTGTCACCATGTACAGTTAAATAAAGATCCAAAGCATCAAAAGTAACTAGGGCAGAATAATATACTGTATTACTGTAAAGCTAAAAGAGTGCTGCATTATTTGATGTGCCAGGATTTATGTTTAAAAAAAGTGACCAATTAGAGCTGTTCATATCAAAGTTAGTGACAACAATAAGAAATAAGTGAGTATTTATCACAGTTTATAGCACAATATTAACAAAATAAATTGCATTTGGCTTCAGTTAATGGTATTGCATAGTCCTAAAACCAACCAGTAAGTTGGCTGGTAAGGTTTACTTTTTTTCTTTTTTTGTGCAAAGAATTAGTCTGGTCTCTCTGGATTCATATTTGATTTCCAGGGGGCGGGACAAATGGATGCAGATTAAACTAAATCGGATAAAAGAACGACCTGACATAAGCAATGCAACAAGACTACTTTCACTTCTTTGTGAGTCATCACAAAAAGCCTGACCCGTTTTAGATAAACCATTATAATTGGTTGATGGTGGAAGCCAGGCTCAATGGGGAGGCCAGGCTATCCATTTAGAGAAACTTAGGTTGGAGTGTTTGTTCAGTACTTTCACTTTAATTTCCAAGTTTCCATATCCAACTTAAACATAAGCAGCAACCCTTTTCTGTAATCTGTGTATGTAGATAACAAAGTATAATCTGTTTGTGATAAGTGTATTTCCTTGTTTCTGCTACAGTGCCCAGTGCCATTCCCTTAGATTCCATTCAGGGCAGTGCCTACGAGGAGAAGATCATCCTGAAGTGGAGAGAACCAGCGCAGACCTACGGCCTCATCACTCAGTATGAGGTACACATTAGCTACATCCACCACTCTATAGAGAAGTCTATTTTTCAGTACTGTAATGTGTCTACAGAATTGACAAAAAAAAGTGTTCAGATTGATTTTTGTTTTTCTGACACTTTGATTTTGGGGGAATTAGTGGCATCTGTTCGTTTGTTGACAACGCACAAAAGGAAGTACTTCATAAAATGAGATTCCTACTTAAACTAAGACTCAATCCACTAAATAAATCTCGGGGAATAAAAACAAAAATCACCCTTAAGTCTCTTGATCTTTGTTACCGTGGAAACGGCAGATTAACCCTGATTAGTTGCTTCAGTTTGAGTCAGTATATGTAAGCCTAGACTTAGGCAAATATGACAAGTAAATCAAATGGAAATTAACAGAAAAAACAAAAGTGAAAGTGACAAAGCTTTGAAATAGCTAAGAAGCTAAGTAATATATTAATTTTACCAGTGTAAGTCAGAAGTCAGGTTAACATAATATGTTTTTGCATTAATCTATTAACTAGGGGACACAAGATATCATTCAGAAGATATATCAGCCCAGTGATAATGTAATACCAAAATTCTACATAAAGTCTCCCCCCAACAATGTTCTCAAGTGCACCATTGGCCTTTTGTAGAACTGCAACAACAAAATACAGTCATTCATAGGCATTGATACAATAAACAAGAGACCTAACATTTCTACAGTAGTTGGATTATCTCCCAAATATAATAATTCTGGTCTGGGATGTGTTGGTAGAAAAATTGTTCCCAAGTTTTAGCTCTCCTGACAGAGCTTATACCACATGGACCTTTCCCTGAACGAAGCAGCCTGGGTTTGAGTCCCAGGTTGGAGTCATTTGTGCCATGTCACACACCCCCATCCCCTGTCACTCTGTCCATCTGGTGCATCTCAGAAACACAAAATCCCACCAAAAATCATTGTTTATTTTAGTTATGAATTTGCACCATTTTGGAAATTGCTGTCATGTGGCTCAATACGTGCATTTTTAAAGTGGTTTGATGATGAATAAATTAAAATGATGGAAATTGTAAAAAATATTTCAAAGCAATAAAGGTTACCAAGTGAGAAACTTAAATGATAGCTTTAGTTTGTTCTACTAGATACAACATTAAAGCAACAATACGTACCTTTTTTAGGATTTGCACACACTATAGCACCATGTCTGCAACTGCACCGCTGCAAAAAAACATCTTTATATATATATAATGCATGTAGAAAAGTCAAGTCAAGCTCATAGATTGTGGCAAAAATGAGGGGACACGGAAAACAGGTATAGGGGTGAAGGGTTGAGTGAATCTGTATGTGTGAATGTGAAATTAGTAAAACTACACAGAAACAAAGTCACACCTGGAGGAGCGGAGCCCAGGTGGCTCCAATTACTAATGACCCTCCTCTGCCTGCAGGAGGAACCGCCCCTGCAAGCCCGAAAGAATGTTTTTTTACCAGTTGGTAATACGCATGTCACTCAGTTACATATGGAGCTGGCAGCACTATTAAAGGAGTTATTGATCTTTTTTCTTGTCACTTAAACATCAACTAAATGACTTTTAGGATGCATTTGTAATTATTTCAAGGCTATTTATGCTATAAAAAATTTACCTAGTGTTGCTTTAATAACAACAAGGGGCATACTTTGTAAATGTTTAATAAAAAGATTGTATTGAAATGTATTAGCAACCAGTCTTTAGGGAACAGAATACAAAGTGCTACTATCTAGCAATTGTACAAGGGCTCTGTTTAAAATTGTACAGCACTTGTGCTTCCCATTGACACACAGACAATCTGTAAAGAGACTGCAGTATCTAAGAAAGACCTCAGACACATGACATATCAGCTGCGAGCAAATGTTGACATACGGCTCTGCTCGAGCGCTGCCGGCCCGGTCCAGGAGCCACGCTGAATAATAGAAAGAGTGTCCACACACAGGATGTATGTCCACATTGATCTTAACCAGCTTAAGGTGGAAAGTAATCCTCTAGCCTTTTCCCGTAGATTGATTCTCCTCTGTTGACTCTGTCTCTTGTCACCGCCTGCTTTTTACTCTTGGTGTTTTGACTAGGTTAGCAATCATTGACGGGCAGATTGAATTGCAAAAGCGATGCAATCAGGGTCACCGTCTAGGTTCCTGTGCCATCAGGTGAATGCCGCGTGCATGAAATATGAAATCTATATTCCCTCAGTGGTGGAGAGGCATCACAATCACAGCGGGGTGCTCACATTTATAACGAGACTTTATTCAGTGTATCTACAGCTGCACGACACTTAGAGGTGTAGGAAAACAACGGACATGAAAACGCTCGGTTTACGGCGTACTTTATCACTTTTAGACCAACATGTTTGAGCTGTTTATCTTTTTAATATTTCATGCTACAAGTAAAAGCATTCAGAGTGGATGTCGAGGCTTGCGTTTGTCGGGTTTACTATATTTTATGTTGAGCGAAATGCATTTCACTTTGCAAAAAACTCACTCTGAGCTATTATATTCTTATGCCGCAGCAATTACTTCACTCTGTCTCTGTCTGGAAGGCTCTAGCAGTGAAGCAGTTTGTCTATTTAAATAAGCAATAAGTCAAAGTCAATCCTGCTATTTCCTTATTTTAATAAACAGTAAAGCATCCCTGTATGTTTCCCAGCAGCAGAAGCTATTATTTAAGAGTAAGATGCAGGGAAAAATTTATATGTACCCATGTTTAACAAGATGACTTCGAAGGGAATCTAACCTGCCAGCAGCTTGCTCCAGGTGTCTCCTCCTTTTACACATCTACAGTCTGCTCTAAGAGACCAAGCTCTGAAATATTCTGCCCATATTCCACATAACTTCACAACTTGTTCCTTACAGTCAGGACACAGCTTTGATTTGACATTATCAAAGGACTCGGAGTGAAATATGTCTGACGACCTCGAAAATCCCTGCCCCATTTCTTTCTGACCAAGTTCAACTAATGCTGTTTTATTGGCAGGCTTTCTGGCAGATATGAGCGGGATTTGGTTTAAATGTCTTTTTTTCATCTAACGTTCAGATAAATTTAGCAATAAAAGGGAGATCCACAAAAGGTTAAGGTGAGTTACGGATGATAATAATGTGAAATAAGAAATACCCAGTGTCTAATAATGAAAGGCATTATCTTTTATATAGCTGCAGCTCAAATAACTTGATTTGTTCATATTAATATTTACTTAAGATTAACTTTGTGCAGTCTTTGTGCTTTATGCCGAAATTTCAACCACATATTCACACACAATTTCTGCTTTCATTCTTGATTTACACAAATACCTTTTTGTTAGAACTTTTTTCTATATTTATCTCCATTTTTTTATTGTTTTATTACCTCTATGTTTGCACTGATTGTAAGTGGTTCAGCTCTGGGTGTTGTAAGGTGCTATATTCATGACGGTTTGATTGGTTGTAAATGCTGTATTGTTTTTCTGTGGTTTGGGTTTGTGACAATAGAGCAACTTAACAGAACTACTCCATAAACATGTTTTTTCATCTTTATTTAATCTTGTATACTATATTGATCCTTAGTGTTTTTAATTTTGACGCCGGCAATAGCCTTAATCGCCACAAAGAAGAAAAACTGGGACACGTTTAGTGCACAGCCTGCTCGTTCTGGGAGAGGATCCCTCTTTCTGTGGTTCTCCTTGTGGTTTCTCTCTTCCCGGCTTTTTAGGAGTTTTTCCTTACCCTGATGGAGGGCCTAATGACAGGATGTTGTCTGGTGCAGTTTGTGAAGCACTTTGAGGCGGCTGTTGTGCTATTGGGCTTTACAAAAATACATGTCTTGTCATTAGCATCAGAAAGGTTGTCGGTTAATTAGGCTTTCTTTTGTAATTCTTCATTTCCCAGTTTGTGATTTAAAAACGTTACAATATCCACTGAAAAATATTTTGATTAGCCTTATATCATTTAATAATTTCTGAGGTTGAATGTGTTTGTTAGCTAACATACCCACCTAATCCAGATGCCTTTGCTTAAACATTTTTTAAGATGTCCTGGGTGACTGAGAACCTTTGCAGACATACCAAGAGTGTGAATATTAAGTAAAAAGAGTATAGTACTAAAACATATTAGTGTGGACACATCTTAAGAATATTCATGCTTTCCTGCTCCATGTTGTAGGAAAAAGCTCACCACTTATTTGCACAATGCAAGTCAAGTGATGGTTACAAGCAATTCCAAATTAATTGACTTCAATATTCTCTATTACATTTCTGTCAGTTCCATTAAAATTGTAAAAACCTGTCCAAGTGCCTAGTGTTGACAAGTCATTTCACATTTCTGTCCCTGAATCATTATGATATAGGATTTGGTGTCCCAGACTTATTTCACAGACAAAGACGAAATGAGAAGGCCTTGGAGCATTTGAAAACTTGATGGACACAAATTATGCAGCACTCCAAACTCCCTTTGTGTTCCCTAATTGGAATTATAATGGAGCTTTTCCTTTGCGTGCGCAGACATTTTCTTAAAGTGGTACTTTATAGTTATTCAAAAGGACATTACTAAAAAAAAAAAAACACTCACCTTAATGCTTTCTTCAGAACTACATGTATTTATTAACGGAGAAAGAAAGCAATAAACATATTTTGCTCTCCTTGAAAACACAGGCTGACAATAAATGTACTGAATGTATTTCTGATTTCACTGTCAAATCTTATCAAAGAGCCCCTCTCATCATTCAGCTGTAGCCTACTCTTCTTGGAAATGCCAACTACAGGCAAACGGAGAACCGAACGTGCAGTTTAAACTTTAGTTGGCATTTGGATTCACTGGAAAGCATGGGCGTAGGTTTGGTCTCAGCTTTGGTGGGGACCCCCAATACAGAAGTGAATCTACTTCATCTCATTATATTGGATCCTTACCCCGATATACCATCCTGTATACTGTCCCTAAAGAGCTAGTATAACTGTATAATCTAAAAAATGCACTCTCAAAAAATAAAAAAACTGAGACTGTGTAATGCTGAACAACCAAACGTTTTAACATAAATTATTATGTACATTATTAGTATTTACTAATGAATAAAATACACACGTATCATAGTATGCAATCAACACATTGTGTTTATATTTCAGAGCCATTTTTAAATATGAAGGGGGCATGGTTTTGTGGATTGTGTGTTGAAATTTATGTTAATCTATGTGTTAAGTTTGTCTGTATGAGACTAGCAGTAAGCTAGATCAACATTAGAATAAAATACCGATCATATTCTAACATTTTATTATTGTTGAACTATATAACATTGATTAGTGACTGGTCAGTCACTACTGCTAGTTTATTTGTGTGGCTAGCTAGTTATTTTGCCTACTTACACTCGCTTTATGAAAAAGCTTCTTATGTCCCCTTTTTTCTTCTTGGGTGGCATCTACAAAGTACAAAAAGAGGCAAAAAAACAGAATATTAAAATGTTTTTACTCTGGCCTTTGTATGTGGTAGAGAGACAGCCCTGGTAACTTACCGTCGGCTTCGTCAACATGCGCGTGCACACACACACCAGCCGCTCGCTGCTAGTGCAAGCACAAAAGTAGTCCCGGCCCGCGCCTGTAGCCTGTCAGATATCCCGCAGCCAATCAAATTACGGCGTTACTTGTACTGTCGTCGTCCTGGCCGTTAGAATCGATCCAAATAGCAGTGCAAAGATCCAAATAGCAGTTTAAAAGAGCTTGCTAAATATTGGTGGGGACAAATTTGCCATCTCAAAATATTGATAGGGACTACTACCTAGCGTCCCCCCCTAAACCTACGCCCATGCTGGAAAGAGTCAATGAGGGCACCCACTGTCTTTCAATTATACTTTATTTGAACTTTTTATACTCTGTAGCATGTATTTTAAATAGATAATAGCAGCAATAGTAGTTTAGGCATATGCTAATGTATTAATTGCCTTGCTTTTCTTAAGGAAGGAGGATCTCCACCAATGGATATAGTCTATCATACAAGTTTCTGTTGTGTGATTTTTATAAAGTTTTCATTCTGCTGTGCTAGTTTGACATACTACATAATACATCTTGTATCTTGCTGTATACAGTGGCAGTGGTACGAAGCTAAAGCATAGTATAAAACGCACTAACATCAACAAATAATGATCATCATCAATCATTGAAGAAAAGGTTAAAGCAAAAGCATCTGGACTCAGTTTTCAAGGTGAAGACGTTTCATTTCTAATTCCAAGAGACTTTATCAATTCTAAGGTCAACGGGTAAGAGAGCTGAGCTTATATCTTTAGAGGGAGGAGCTCCTGAAACCAAACCTGATGGACCAGGCGGTTCTGGTCTCATAGTTGTTAGCTATGAAAGGGCAGAACTAGCCAACAACTATGAGCTAGCTTTCCTGCTTCTTTTAATAAAAAAATAAGCCCAGACCAATTTTACCCTCTCAAAATACTAATACATTACACCAAACTCAAGTTTAAAGCTTAACGTAAGCTTAGCATTAGCTTAGCTTAAATTTCGGTGGCAGTACCATAGATTGTATAATAATTAGGTCAGCAATTATCTCCACTTTGTTAATGACAAGCCGGTGACAACCTATGGGAGCATCCTTTTTTGTAGCATGTGATTTTTCGCGACCATGCGCTTGCCCAAAGTTTTCCATGCCAGGGTATGAAGACTGTTTTTTCACAAATGATTGCTTTGGGGCTAAAACAGTTTCCCTAACTAGAAGAAAATAAATCATGTACAGTCTGTTTAATGACATAGAATGGTAAATAAATACTGTATGTTCAATGCACAGATGATTTTAATTTAAGTCATGGCAAACACACAAGAATGGACTTGTTTTTCTGGAAAAGGCCAAATAGGAAGGACACTACCAGGATATTTCCAGTAACGACATGTTATGTCGGAGTTCATGGGGCATGCTAGAAACCTCCATATCCATGTAGATATTTGGCCACACATGTAAAAACACCCCTGTATACATACATGCACACAAGATTAGAGGGCAATGTGTGTGGGTACACTGAGATTAAATGCCTCATGTGAGAAATAAATGGAATATATTTTCATTCAAAAATGTTTTTTTTAAATCAAATCTATTACAAGGTCTTGCAAAACAATGGTAAAACCTAACAAATCTTCAAAAACACACACTTGTATAAATTTTCTATCAACTCAATGTTGTTAATACAAGTGAGGTGAAGAGGCTAACAAATAGGTATTTTGAAACAAAAGGTTTTATTTCTGCATTGTTCACCATATGCACTTTACATTCACGGCGCTCACTCACGGCGGCGATAAAGTTCAACTAAAGAGAGTGGAACATGTGAACATACACATGCAACACAAAACATTCCTTTTATTTCTAAAGACTTCGAAACCTCTACTTTAATTGTTTACATTGTTTGAATACAAATGTATTGCTGGAGAAAGCATTAAGTACCAGAGGCCAGTCTTGAGAATATTTATCTGCTTTCTTTCCTAGATCTCCTACAAGGCTGTGAGCTCCTTTGACCCTGAGCTGGACCTCTCCAACCAGAGCGGGAAGGTAGTGAAGCAGGGCAACGAGACCACCCACATGTTCACAGGCCTCTACCCGGGCTCCACTTACTCCTTCACCCTGCGCGCTAGCACGGCCAAGGGCTATGGCCCCCCTGTCATTACCCAGTTCACCACCAAGATTTCAGGTCAGCGGGGTCATCTGCATGGCCGCTTAGTGTACATGATGCTGAATAAGTAGTCTACCACTCTTTGTTCATTTTTTTCTCGCCAGTTGTGTGGGTAGAAAATGCCTAGAACTCATTAGCAATGTTACATACTGTCTTTACGCTGTTGATATTGCAACAGTGTCTGAATAGTGACCTTGTCTTTTCTGTGCGTGGAGATTTCCATCTATAAATTATGGTTATAACAACGAGCAGTTCTCTGGTCTTACATAGTCTTGTGATATTTATCTATTTGATCTACTTTGAAGATTTTTTTTAAACTAGTGACAGCAGCAGTTTCACTTTTATTGCAATATTTCTGAATTGAAAGATGTCACTTTGAAAGCAAAAGGCCTAAGATAAAAGTCTTTACATTGTCACTAAGCCGTCACTGTCTGCTCACCCTTTCTTCATGTGTCTGTCCTCAGCTCCGTCCATGCCGGCGTATGACCAGGAGACGTCTCTGAACCAGACGGACAGCACAGTCACTGTTCTGCTGAAACCCGCCCAGAGCAGAGGGGCACCTGTGAGGTACGCATACAAAGCACCTACAACAAAAAAAACATACTGGAACACTAAGAACTAACATCAGCAACAAAATTGATCAAAGAGCTTGTTTATCTCAACACTACCATGAAGGAAACTTGCCGGGGAATTCAGTACCTTTGCTGCATGTATCTCATTTTCTGAGCTTTATTTGTTTGTGGATTTTGATCCTGAGAAAAAGAAGCTTAGCCTTTGAAGATGAGAACAAAGCACGGTGCAGGAAAGGCTAGCTTCGGGATCTCTTCCCTTTTACATGTCTTTTATGTACGCAGCTGGCCAACCTGAGCCTCCACGTGCTTCTGGGAGCCAAGGAATTTCACTTCCTCCAAGATGCATTCATTAGGCATCATCAGAGAACCAAGTGCAAAAGTCAGCATTTTGGCCTTCCTAGAGCCATGGTGGATTTATAGAGCTACAAGTTACTACTTTTTAGTACTTTTATATTTCAAAGGAACATCTAGAGAAAGTGAAAACAGATGATACTTTATAGTACAGTGTACTTATGTACTCTAGAGCTGTGGATCCAAAACATTGGGTTGGGACCCAAAAGTGGGTCGCGGGAGATTAAATTTGGACCAAAAAAATTAAATATAAATAAATAAGTTCAAAAAATTTTTAGAGCAATGATCTAGAGCCCTAAATACTTGATACTAAGACTTAGAAGTAGGGCTTTAATATTTATTCTTATTGCAGAATGTCAACCCGTGCCATAGCTACTGTATATTACTAAAACAACTTATGCTGTAATGCTATTTCATTCACAATTTATCATGTTTGTCCAGTTAGAGCCTTGAATCTTCCTTGAATTCTTCTGCTTGAGTTAGATTCCAAGGCACTTTGACGGTTACAGAGTTAAAAAGCCTTAAAAAACCACACTAACGCGTTTCAGCTCCAGATGAGTTTTCTTAAGGGTGCACATTCAGCCCAGGTGTCTCACTTAATTATGGAACTAGAAGTTCTACCTCCCATAAAACAAAAAATCAAACCTGTACGTGCGTGTGTGTTTGTAGTATTTGCACAAATTGAGATGCTTTAGATTGAATGTTATGAATTATGTGCTTTGATAACTACTCCAATGCACTCTTGAAAACAGTTTGAACCTTATGCTTTAAGAGCTTCTGAAAAAGAACTGTGAATCAGATGTGCTACTTTACAGACTACTTTGGTCTTTTATTCTAGTCTGCTGCAGAATATGTTGATACTTTGAGTCAACACAGTGAAATTTCATTCTATGTACATCTTTGTACTCATATTTTGGCCAGAAGCATGCTTTGAAGACAATAATTGACTTTATCATTGACATGCAGAGGATGTGGTGTAGATCTTCACCTGGCGGAGGAGAATTACCTTTTGATACTGAGCCTTTGTTGTTGCTCTAACGTCTATATAGTAGTTATTGTAATACATGCTTTGGCTGCTGATGCTTTTTGTTTATGGCTAAGCAGCTGTCTGGCATAAGAAGGTTAGTTCATTAATATGAGGAATGCTAAACACTTGTGCTCTCTGTTAAACTCAATTTTACACCGTCAAGTCATTGTGTCCTTTAAAGATTACAGCCTGGAGATCTTTAGTCAGGCTTGTCAGCTCATGTTTACCGTATGTGCACTATTCCAGAAGAATGCTGCGGCTCAAAACGGAGAGGTCTGAATGAGAAAGACAGGCCGATGTGCGCTTCAATCTGCTCACAGGTACAATCTGGGGGCCTGCCATTCATTCAGAGGGCCAATTACAAAAGCCCTTAATTAACCACAATTAACAGACTGGCATGTGTAGGAGCTTTCATTAACGAGCATGCTGGGCTTTTGTTTAGCCTTTTATAGAAAATATCATCCAGCATAAAACAGAGCCATATCAGAACTGTCTAATCTGTCCGTTAAGGACCAGATCTGCTCGGCTAGTTAACAGAGCCTTTTGATTACGTAAATTAGATTTCATAAATCAAAAATCTAAAAAGTGATATATTCCAACAGCACATATGTAAAATACTGGAAATAAAAGCATATGGTTTTGTTTTCAGTTCAAATATGTATCATGTAGCTGGGACTGCACAAAAAACATGCTATAGCTAATAACAATTTTGAATATTGTGATACTGATGTGTCCTGAGATGTCTGAGTGCACTTGTAAAACATTCAACGAATCTGAAAAATATAAGGAAATACTTCTAGGAAGGAAGGAAATACTAAAGACTTGGACTAAATGTGGGACTAACTAGGTCTAAACGCCAGAGTTTGATTTAACTCTCTGTTTGGGAAATGATTTTGAGGCGAAAAGTAAATGTCCATCCCATGGAAGACCCTAACTTTATTAACCTTGTGCTCCAGCTCAATTCTCACGGGATTTATAAGTCCACAAACTTGCGTAAATCAATCTTTAAGGCTCTGTTTGATGATTTTGAGTCACATAACCTTATTGCAGAGGTTATTACAAGGAGTTCTTGATAATATTGCAATAACAATAATTTTTTAAGATATTGTGCAGCACTATTTGTGGCAAGTGTAAAGTTATATTTCCCTAAAATATAAATTATAAAGGATGATTTAAGTAAATCTGTATAAAGACGATTTCTACCTACAGAAGGACTTCAGCAGCTGGAATTACTGGATATTTGTTTTTATATTGATAACAACTGTTTAGGCACAGGTTCATTCTGGTTAAACTGCCCAAGTAGGCTTGTACTATGTAGGCTGGTACTGCGATTGTTTCTGTAAACAGTACATCCAATCCCAATATGCAGCACATAACCATATACTTCCACTCAATGGTTTTTGTTTCGATGGATAATCGTTTCAGAGTTAGACATGGCTAATGAGAGCCTTGAAGTTGATAAGGATTCAGTCCACTGCACAAACTACCTCAGACCTTCCTTTGATCAAAGAGGAACTCCTCCATAAATAAACTGGGGATTCTCAAGCTTACATTTCTGTTCCCTCCGTCTGATAAATCTCCGAGGACATAAAGGCCAGCGTGAATCCTTCAAGTGTGCACTCGGTGTCTCGGAAAATACATGTCGCAGAAAGAGGAGGAGGTGTGAAGGGCAGCAAACGGGGGAGATTATGATGCAGGTCTAAGAGGAGATACTGGCAAAGCTTTTGAAGGTGTTTTCTGCCTCCACCTCGAGTGACACACGCAGCCTTTGAAATTTTAAAGGTGACTATAAAGTAGCTTTCATTCAGAGAAGCTGCGTCCACTGGGACCTGCTGTTTGGGCAGTTATGATAATTTTATGCATGTGGATCTCTCAGACAACATCATCTCTGATCTGTTTTCAGTGGGTGAGGAGCGTCGTGACATATTCAGTTAAAACATACGATTGAAAGAATAGTTTATAGGAAAAGTCTCTCTAAAGTACTCAACATAGTCAGTCAAGCAAGGATTCAAATTTCATCCTAAAGTTCCATTAAATGCGTTATAAGGCTGTGTTGCAGAAGTTGCCATCACTTTTGGTGGGTAGCTCATTTAGAAATTGAAGAGTTTATAAAATCTATTTGAAAGCGGCTGTGAATGAGGGATTTGACGAGGGAGAGCACTGATCTGCAGCTCCACTGAGCAGAGTAAAGCAGAGCAGCGCCGGGCAAGATTTGATAACGCAATCTCGCACGCTGATTGAGTTTGGGAGGTAATGGAGCTCCAGACATTTGAGTTCCAAACAGCAGATGTTTTGCTGTAATACAGGAAGGGGGGACACATTGGAAGATCAGAGATAGCACATGCTCATAAAAATAAAAAGGCAAGGAGGCAGCAGATGACAAATGTCCATTTCACTTTAGCTTCCTGCATCAAGTCGAATCCGTTTTCTGAAGCATCCAGGCCAATCATGTCACTGTAAAGAAAGGGAGCCTCTTCTCTTCAGCTCTTTTTCTCCATATATTTATGTAATTGCTAATCGGTATAACATTTCCAACTTGGATTTGGCGTCTAATCTCTGAGAACGACGCACAGAGCGGGAACACTTTTTACCAGAGGGGACACTGTTCCTTTAAGAGGATTAGTGAACTGTCTATCAGTCATGTTGTGTTAAACTAATGTTTGCAATGGCCCCATGTCAGGGCCAGAATACGCCTCCTCACTCTGTAACATCAAAATAAAATGTTTACATGCTTCTGCTGGAATAAATGATTTGAGATGCTTTCCCTTATCATTTCCTCTTCCCTGCGTCTCGTTCTCGCTTTAACCTTTGCCTTGAGCTACCTCGAATACATCTAAATTTACACGAAATGCTATAAAATATGCCTTGGAAGTCGCATGTTGAAGGGAAAAAGGCAGTGGAGTGTAGCCGTTTCCCTGTAGCATCAGATTATTTGTAGTCAACCGTATCCTCTAATCACTTAAAAATGAATTTCTCCACTTCCAAAATAGGCACTAACTTTCTTTGATCATGGCATTGCTGATGTTAATAGGTGTGCCTAAATGTGACACAACCTGGTGCTTTTCATGATTAAATGGCGAATATAATATACGGCAGGTTCTAATTTGCTTGTTTTATAGCTATCTGGACACCAGGGAAATATAAAGCGTTAGTAGACAGAGAATCGGAGCGAGGATGCTGGGTCAGGAGAAGTGTGTGCTACATCTGCTCTTAAATCAGACACAGCAGTACACAGAGCCAACAGATTAACATTAGGGAAGTGGAGACAGTGATTGAAATGCTACCCTTTTTCCTCATCTGCTCAAACAGCCCGCAGTTCTCCCTCCATCAGCCCACATGAAAAATAAATCTGAGTTTCAGGTCACAATCCAGTCGATTCCGAGTCAATCCGCCATAATTGGTTGGCGTCACATGGCGGCAAAGCTGAAATCTATCGGGCAGCGAGGCTGGGGAGCCCTAATTGGTGTCAGCTCAGGTTGCAGCGCTGCAGCAGAAATACCGGTCTGCCCCACCGCCCCTCTGGCAGACCACTTTACCGTCTACACCATCGTGCCTCCGTCTCAGGTCTTTCCGTCTCCTGCAAACTTCTGCTCATAGAGCATTTGTTCAGCCTTTCCAATTTAAAACTAGTATATTGTGTCATTGTGTATTCTGTGTACATTTTATACAATACCGCCATACACAACACAACTTTAAAAGCTCTTACAAGTCTGGCAGACCATTAGGCAACAGTAAACTACGCAGTGTCCCACAATGCCATAAAAACTGTAGGCTATATGTTGTAAATTTGAAAAAATGTAAAGCCTCGCACTGTGGTTGTCATTTTTGATGGAACTTGGCTTGCACATTATTAGAAAAACATGGAATATGAGGTACCAATTTATAAAGCATGACCTTCAGTTATAAAATTTATCAGATTTACTTTTTTTCAAAAAATATTGCTGCTACTAACATTTATTTTTTTGGGATTTGACCGTTTAGAGAGACAAGAAACATGCTGAGATGGGAATGACTAACCTTGTGCTTTAGCTGGTTTAGGAGATTAGTGAGTTTCCAAACTCATAAAAAATCCATCTTGACCTGCTCCAAGCCAAGTATTTTCGGTCCAAACCTTGGCCAAACTTGGCCAGTGTGTCCAATGAGGTGGCATCTCTGACAGGTCTGGTCATGGTTTAGATCTGAAGATGTAGCGACTGTTTTAACGGTACGAGCGCAAACAACTTGGCGCTGCTCTGATTGGATAAAACTGCGATTGATAAATCCAATCACCAACCAGGTATTGATTTGAAGTACCTGCCCTTTTGCAAACGCTTTCAACAGGAGCCCTCCAGAGTGTACTGAAGAACAGGCTATGTTCTATCTGGCAGAGTCAGGTTCAGGAATGAGATTGGATAAATGACCCGAAAAAGAATCGAACCCGGCTGCCCCAAGTGTTGCCGACGGTATGCTCTCTACCAGATTAGTACATTTCTGCTAAAGTTTGATTGGACAATTGTTTTGATAAGTCTAAATGTAAATGCATGCAAGAATTGAGCATGTTGACATAGATTAATTTAGTGATATTTTTTGCAGCCCTAGCCAACACAATGGATCGTATACTAATGGTTGTTTTATGTAAGGAGCTGAAACATCACCATGCTTAGGAAAAGCTCAGCTATAGCTGTCGACAGTTATAGGAAATGCTGAAAGTCTTCCTCCTGGCTGGAGACGTCAAAACAGTGCATTAGCTCTGACGTAAAACAGGATTTGTGTGTGTAAAAAAAATGTTATAAATGCAAAAAAAAAAATTTTCCAAGCAGCTTCTCATTGACAGGGCCTTATTCATGTGAAACTTGACGTTTTCTTGCTTATTCCTGTCATTAAATGACTTAAATGAATCTGTCAAAATGAGTCATGTTGTAAATTGTGAACTCAGCATGAGATGACAAGGTGTCAACTGCTCAAAAGCAAATTAACATGACTGCTTTAATTACAAAAAAACAAGCCATTTTTAAATTGCCATCATTAAAGTTATGAGTCAGAATTAAATTTCATACTGAGTCTAACCATTATATTTTTAAAGCACCAAGGCAGATTTCCTCTTAAATATTTCATAGGCATTCAGCTCAGAAATATTATAACTAAAGGCATGCAGTGGTTATTATGGTCACTATCATTTACAAAGCAAAACATATTAAACCACAGATTTATTTTGAGCTGGGTTGGTCTTATGCTACAGTAAATATTGTGTGGAGAAAGAGGCAGTGGTTCATATTTCCACTTTACAGAGCTTCCTACCCTTGGAGCCTCATAGCCTTTGGCACTTAGTATTTTGCCCGAGGAAAGGAAACCAGGTATTCAAAGAGTGGCTGCCATTAAGTCATGGCACAGTGGCATCATCATATCACAAGATTTCACCCAGGAGGAGCAGGCCTTTGTTTTCATTTCACAATGTGCAGATTGATTTGGAATATCAAGTAAACAGGAGGACAGTGTATCTGCTGCCGAGAAGGTAGAACTAATGTGGGCTTTGTTTAAGCTCTGTGTTAACGTTTTATCTGCAATAATAGTCATCTCTAGAGCTAAGGGAGGTGGGGTTCAGCCTGAAGGATTGACCAGTCAAGTGCAGAACCAACACTCCGAGACGTACTATGACTAAATGGATTAAAAAGCTTTGTATTCTACCAACCATCAGTTTTCACATTTGAGACCAGAGAAATATTTTTATTTTATTTCTTTTGTCTAAAACCAGACTTTCAAAATGCATGGTTGCCTTAGGTATTGATCTAACACATCTTGATGGCTTTACTGTTGCATATGGCTTTGCATATGGCTACGGAACCACACTGTGCATGCCATTCTATGCCCTATATTTTGACTGAGCTCTCTGCATGCATCCTGACTGTTCATTTCTGCCCCTACTTAAGTGGCTCCCGCTCACCATCCCTACATGCCCTTTGACCTCTGCTCTCAATAGGGGGACAGTAATTAAAGGCGTATTTCTCCCGCCGACTCTCCTCAGGATTAAATATTTTATCACCTCACAAAGCAGCACTAAATAGGAGACGCTCTGGAGAATGGGAGACACACCCACCCAGAGCAAAAGGGAGTTTTCTAATGACACTGCAATCGCACGATGATAAACTATGGGGTTAAAGTGCACATGCTGTACACACAAGGGGACACTTAATCATCTGCTGCCCACCTCAGTGAACAATTGGTCATCTCTCGGGCTATTTATCCTGCAATAATATAGCTTAAGAGTACAGTCAGTAAGTAGATGTTTGTTTGGCAATGATCATTTTTCTGCTCTTTTTTTAATAATGTGGTTTCAAGAAAAATGGTCAGGCTCTTCCTTATTGTTAGAGCTTTATATCAGTACATTATCTATGAGTTGTTTTTAATGCATTTATCACACTACTGGCTTGCATATAAAGATCAATACACTGTGTTTAAGGCCTATTTGACGCAACAGTGTGCATTTGTATTCATTTATTCAGAAGAACAGCTTGTTGTTCATCATGGCATTCATTCATTCATTCATTCATTTTGAACACTCATTCATTAAACAGTGGAACTTTGCTCCATTTGTGTTGAAAACACCTTGTCTCTTGTCATTTGCATGGCTCCAGTGAAAGTGAAAAGTCTCTAATCACGGCTGGTTATTCTCGGTGGCGGCTGTAAACAGACTCTTTGTCGCTCAGAGACTCAATAGATTTAACAGGTGGATGCGCGGTGCATACTAACAGCAGCGTCTAAGACAGTCCCTCTCCCTGCGGCTAAGTGGCCGGCTCAGACACAATGTCATCTCTGTCAGAGGCACACAGGCCCACAGTTTTGATCAAACTAAATACTGAGCTCAGATGGAGGGGAAATGGAAGGAGCCGTTAACCTTTACAGCTGCTGAATTATGAAAAAGCAAATAACGGCAGGTCCGTTTCCTGTGTTACCACTCATTTTTCTTCCTCTGAAACATGTTGGGGAAAAATAATTTGCACATTTTCTCATAGGATTTGTATTGGTTTAGTCATTTTCTACACTTGGAACTGAGTAAATTGATTTCCAAATGTCCTGGAAATAATTTATATTGTCCTGAAATATGTATGTGTTTTTGATAATGGTGTAAGATTAAAAGATTAGGCATTATGTGCTCTTTTGGAAACCTAACAGGAGTTTTGAGTTTAGACCTCCTGAGGTTGCTGTAGTTTATGTGGAGTTTAAAGGAAGGAATAGTCATATTAGTTCCAGTTGTAAAACCTGAGTTAAAAAATTTGATAAACTGGGTTTTTAGTATATTTTTAGTTTTCCTTTATTTAATTTTTTTTACTTTTATATAACTTTATAACTTGAGATTCTTTCTCAAAATGACCTTTCCAGACAATGTAATACAAATTGAGTCATGTGAAATGGTACATGATTGAATGGTACTGAATAGTCAAGTTAAATTCCTGGAAAATGATGTCTGTCTTGGCTGAATAAAAACACTATTAAAAGACAGGCTGTGCTCCTGGCCTTATGTACCAGAGGACACTGAGGTCCAGAGTGATATGAAGAAAGTGGACTATTATAATTTGATTTGAAAGGACACTGTGTTTAACATGGCATCTTTGAACAAAATATTTATTGTGCAAGAGTGTCTGGATAAATGGATCCTAAAGTGTTTCATGGTTTTTGGCATTTTTGTTTTTGACTTTTCGACAGTTGTATTTTTTTTCTCCTTTGACTGTTAAAACTCAATTACTATGGAAGTATTTAAAACAGTAGAATTTAGTTTTTTATTATTATTGTGTAAACAGCCTTGAGTTGTGTGCTTGACTTTACTATTAGATTTTTTGTTCCAATCCAAGGCTCTTTTTTACAAACACAAATCACTGTTTGGACCAGTTTGCACTTTTAACCCTGACTGTGCCGTCTGTTTTCAGCGCCTACCAGGTGGTGGTGGAGGAGGAACGTCCACGGCGAGCTCGGGGAACAGCCGAGATCCTGCGCTGCTACCCGGTCCCTATCCATTTCCAGAACGCCACGCTCCTGAACTCCCAGTACTACTTCACCGCTCAGTTTCCCGCCGGCGGCATCCACTCGCCTCAGCCTTTCACTGTGGGCGACAACAAGACCTACAACGGCTACTGGAACGCCCCGCTGCTGCCCCAGAAGAGCTACAGCATCTACTACCAGGCTGTCAGCACAGCTAATGGGGTGCGTGTTCAGTTTCACGTCATACTTCTGTATTTTTATCATTATTTTGTATGTTTCCATTTTTACAGAAAAACATTGGTTCTTTTTTCTTCTACATTACATGACTGTGTTGGTTGCAGGTTGACATTCCCAGCTTTTCTTCATGTGCAGTGTGTAGTGCTAATAAGTATACAATATGGTGTCACAGCAACTGGATAATTAAATTAGCATAGTTGAGGGAATGGCTATTTGGTGTACTTAATTTAATGAACCACAAGCACAGTGCACATGAAATTACATTTGACTTGAAATTGGATGTGAGTGGTGTTTTTCATCTTGTGTTTGTATAATAATAAGTGTCATCTTTATATAGAGCATTTTTAATCTTTCAAAGACAGTCATTTGTTGCATCCATTTTGACTGATGCATGTAAAACAATGCAAAATATTAAAGTGGTGCAATAAAAGTGGTGCACTTGTGGAATAGGCACTGTAAGTATTTTATAGCACAATTCACACTAGGACTGTGTAGTTTAAAGTGGTTAAAAGAAATAATATAAAAAATAAGGACTACACAGACAGGATTTACAATTAGAAACATTATTAACACAGAATAAAAAAAATGGTGCAAGTAAAACACTGTTATTACTGAGAAATATAGGATAATTATTGAACTAATTATTTAACTTGGGCCTGTCCCAGAGGCATCATATGGTAGTTGCATGTTCTTTAGTTTGGGGATGCTAACTGTGTGTCTTGGGACTAAAAAGTTGGTGGTTTGAGCCCCACTCCTTCCATTCATTCTGTTGAAATGTCCTTGGGCTAGACACTATAGCCCACCTTTCCTGCACGAATGTAAGAGTGCTTGTGGGTCGATGGTGGCTTGATGTAAACTGCCAATGATGATAGAAAAGCCCTCTATAAATGCAGCTATTTATCATTTAAGGAACCGCAAGAGGCACAGACAAAATTAGAAGAGAACTTTGGACTACATTGTTACATACTCTTAGAAGAACAGAGAAATTTGTTCCTTTTCTGAGAGTGGCAAGAACATTCAATAAGAAGTTAGTTCTGGCCAAGACAGCGCCTGCTTCAAATTTCTGACCAATCACAAAATAGTTGTCGGACGCCATACAAGAAAAAAAAGTTCTGCCCAGATGATGTGTCTAGAACATTTTCTGTGTCAAACAAAATTTCTCTGTTCTTGCTGTGCCATGCTGTAAACAGAGTGTGCCCTGTTGGAAAGAAAGTTTGAAGTACTGCAAGCTTCACTCAAAGACTGCAGAGCATGCCACATGGGCTTAAAGCAGGAGTAACTTTTCAGAATGTATGCCCATGGGACCTCCCCAAAAATAACTGATCAGTGTTGTAGTCGAGTCACCAGTTTTTGAGTCCAAGTCACTTTCAAGTCCTCAGTGTCCAAGTCCAAGTCATCCAAAAAACAAGTCAAGACCGAGTTGAGTCACGAGTCTTTGTGTCTGGGAATAAACGAGTCCAAGTTCGAGTCCAAGATCATACAAAGGCAAGTCCGAGTCGAGTCAATGAGGCTTACCCTTGAGGCACAAAAAATACCCTGATGAACTCAACTAGAGTCTGAGTTCAGGACTTGAGTACTCCAGCTCTGTCACTTAAACATTTGAATTTTAAAGTAAATTTGGGGTTGGGGCACAATGTTTTCTTAAAAGATGGTAGTGTGCCAAACAACTCAGTTACGTATTGAAGCATCTGTTGAACCAGACACACTTTGTTGCTTTAACTTATCAATTAATAGTACATTGCATTCAGATGACACGTAAGCCTGTATAGGGTAAAAAATAACTTTTTGACTTTTTTCCAAGTTTTTTTTCAGCCAATCCAGACCGACGTTGCCTCTACTGTCAGACTCTGTCCACACTCTTTAAAAGTCTACAACAGGGTCAAACTTCAAATGCAGGGCTCCCGCTCTCCCTCAGTTCTGCTTTCCTGTCTTTTCCAATGAAACTCTATCCCAAATACAAGGTAGACCTTTGATCAGCGGCATTTAGGTGCAGCAGGCAGCCTAACAGCAGAGTGAGAGTCATACAACAACAAGGGTTACTAATCATACAGGTCACAGTCTCCGTCATCAAGAACCCCTCAGCTGAGCCCTCCCTCCACAGAGTCACAACACACAGCTCAATGCCAATTTCAAGAGTCTTTCCAATTGTGGCGCTGAATGAGAATCAGTATTAACAGCCTCCTTGTGAAACACCAGCACGTCTTTAAAGAGGCAGTAGAACAATACGTGAGGTGGGATTGAGTCCAATTAGCAAGTTTGCTCTTGAGAGTAAAGCATTGGCAGAGGGAAACTTAACGCGGTGAATCACTAAAAAGAGCTCCGTCTTGCCATAAACCAAATGAAAGAAAGAGAAAAGAGTCTCATGTTGATGCAGCATTAAGCTCGTCTCTGTGAAGGAAAGAAGCTCTTATGTTATTTTTAATATTCAATGTTTTGAGTTACAATAGCTTCCGCTCTCTTTCATTAAGCCGTCACTGTCAATGGGTCAGACTTCAAGCCTTAATTAATGTCTAATTATGCAGGCAGTGATGTGTTTGGGGCTCTTAAACAAGTTAGCCCTTTGAAAAGGTGAATGCCATCCATACCTAAAATTTGTAAGAATCTATTCAAATCAAAACCTAACATGACGTGTGCTTTTAACAAAAGATCCATCCGACAGCTTAAAAGACTCTGCGCTGTTAATGGGTGCGTTAATGTTTTCGGCCTCTTTCTTCTCTTCATTTTGTTCCCCGAGGCCTCTGAACGTTGTTTCTCTCATGTGTGCTCGTTGTTCGGTGGATAGCTTGGCTCGGACAAACGTGGATACAGCGCTCATGTCTTGGCGTTGTGTTACTCATTGCCTCGCTCTTCCCGTCCCTGTCCCTTTTTGCTGCTCGCTAGACCATTATTGACAACAAACTTGTCTGCCAACAGTGAGAGCAGCGTTTTCTCTTTTTTTTTTATGTTGTCGGGGGCCGTTGTCAGAGCCCGAACCTCCATTACATATTCAGGAAGGCTCCCTGACGTGTCATTTTGGAGCTCCGCGTGCTGGGTTGGTGTTGCTTGTCACAGGGCTCTGGTTTCTCCACAGTGGCTGACCACCTTGAGCCGCAGGCAGCCGACAGATTGCTGTTGGCTGACAAATCAGCAGCTCAGCACCACTAATCTGTGCTGTGGGCCCTCTCGCCTAACTGCGTTTTGTGTCACAATCATTGAGCTCAACAGATGATAGGGGACAGTGTAGAACTGGCCGAGCTGTTATGTACAGATTTGTAGAAAGGTGTGGTCTGTGTCCATGTGATCTCATACTAATCTCTATTCTTCTCCTCTTTGTTCTTTTTCCTTTGATCTGTTTGAACAGGAGACCAAAATTGACTGTGTTCGAGTAGCGACTAAAGGTAGGACCAGATGTGTTTTGTCAGATTGTAAAAGATGTTGTTTTGCACGTGATATGGTTCCTAACTTCACTAGATCGGATTTCTCGGAACTAACTCACTTAACAATTAATTGGTGCTGTGAGGACTGATATTAAAATGAGTCTTTGTTAATGAATTAATGTCATAGACCACTTGGGACAACAGCCTACTAAGTACACGTACTAGTATTACATAGACAGTTAAAAATTAAGTTGCAAGGAGTCCTAATCCATTTAAAACCCGTTACAATTGGAAACAAATCATACTAAACCAGTCTAATCCTGTTACAACTGGTTTCAATCCATATAACCAGTTAAAGTGTAAGATAAAGTGCTCTAAACCAATCTAAATCTGGTTATAACCAGTTGAAACCCATTTAAAACCAGTTATAATGTGAGATCAACCCGTCAAGTCCAGTTACTACCTTGCTAAATCATTTTAAAACCGTTTGAAACCCTAAGCAGCATCAATCCATTTAAAACTAGTGAAAGACTAAAGAGAATAAAGACGAAAAACTAAATCCTGTTATAATCAGATTAAATTCACTTTAAACCAAGATAAATCTATTTAGAGCTGGTTAGAGGTTTGAATTAAGGTCAGGATTTTTGATGTTGATCACCTAAATCATTATCAGCTCATATCGATCATGGGGTCTATTTGATTATGTACCTTTTTAAAATGTATTATTAGAGGGTGGTAAAACTAAAAGGTAAAGAACTGACAAAGTTTTCTTAACTTTTAGTTTTATTCCAGCAAGTATGTTTTGCTCACAATAACCACAGGCAACAAAATGCCTAAACAAACAAACAAACAACAAATAACTCTATATTTCCTGCTGTGCTCACTATCAACACTTATGCCTGGAGAACAGAGGAATGCCTGTGCTGCTGGTCCTGTTTTACGTTATTTGATGCTAAACGGTTGTTCCAGATCACAATATTTTAAGCCATTATCGGCCAATTGTGATCAGTGGCCGATCGAATGGAGCACCCCTGGTTTGAATCCATTTAAAACTAAGTTATGTTAGTTTTTTTCTGGAATAAAGTAGCCAATATCTGTCTGAACCTGGATGTAAACCAAATTTAAAACCAAATAAAGTCAGTAAAAACACTCAAAATAAGTCCAGTTATATGTAAATAGTATGCATAAACAATCTCCCTTCGACCCCACACACACGCACACGCACGCACACACGCACACACACACACGCACGCACACACGCACGCACACACACACACACACACGCACACACACACACACGCACGCACACACACACACACACGCACACACACGCACACACACGCACACAAACACACACACGCACACACACGCAGAGAGAGTAATTACACAGCAACAGCCCCACAAGACAATCATGTAGGACATAGTCTCCCCCTGAATTACAAGACAAACATGTAGGACATAGTCTCCCCCTGAATTAGTTGAAGGAAGTCTTCTTCATGACCGGGAGGCAGCCTGTGTGCCCGCTGAGCTCTATGGATACTTAGCTATGCTGCCCAGCGCCCTGCTTTACACATTAAGGGTGATGAAGTCTAAGCACCATTGATCGGAGAGCAGAATTGATAAGGCCAGAGGGAGCCCTAGTCACACTCGGATCTGGCCTGTGGGAGGGCCTGTCACACGGCCTGACAGTCTCGTATATATTGCGAGGTTGTTTGCCGCTCCAGCTATAGATTTCTGGTGGAGCCCCAGATATGTGTCCACATGGCTCGATAGGCCAGAGTCAAATAGCCCATAGCATGGAGAAGTGTAAAGATTAATTTATTACCTAAGGGGTTACTTACCACACTGGGCTCATGGGATTGTGCACTGAAATGAGTAACCACTGAAATTCTGCTGTTTTTTTTGTTTTTTTTATTGTGAGGTGTGTTTCTACTGAGTAATTATCTGGATAAAAAGAACCTCAGTACAGTAAGGCTCTGCAGTGGTTTAATCTGCTCAAAAAATAACCAATAGCGGCTGATGCAAACGTCTTTTCCTGAAGGATATTTACATCTGTCTCATCCAGTACTTAACCTGTTCACACCCAAAACCTGTGCTGGCATCCCTCCACTTAATCCAAGTTCTTTTGTTTTTAAATCTTTGCACGGATTGGTTCCTCCGTGCTTGTCAGATTTATTGTGCCGTCATGTCCCAGTCAGAACAATGTAGTCAACAAATCTCCTCAAATCTCCCAGATCGAGGCTAAAAACCAAAAGGCACAGAGTCTTTACTGCAGCGGCCCCTAAACTGCAATTGTCTTCCTCTTCGTATGAACTTTTTTTATCTCACCGCTGTAGCTTTTAACATGAGTTGAGCGTGTCAGTTCTTTTTAATTTATTTACTTTTATGTGTTTATTATAATACTGTGCTCTTATTGATGTATTAATAGCCTTGTATTGTATATTTACAGTCTTATTAGTTGTTTTTTTACTTGAAACTTGTACAGCACTTTGGACAGAATTGATTGTTTTAAATGTGCTATAGAAATAAACGTTGAACTTTTGACCTTCACAAACTGTTCACACTCCTCCCATCAGACAGAAGTCTACAGCCTCAAAGCCAGAACAATGAAGCTAAACTGTGATATTTAATTTTCAAGACACTCCAGGGCCCTAACAGTGTAGAACAAATGCATACAGAAAATTACCAGTCCTTGTTTTAATGGTAAAATATTGAGTTAGTAGCTTACCATAGTTTAAGAAATTACTGCGGTCCACTAGATTATCTTTTATCAGGCATGTCTTGTGTGGGTGATGTTACGTTGCTAACAGATTGAAAATACTTTCTAATACTGCATGATGGTGGGGAGTGTTGTATGGCACTTTCCATCTTCAGTGTGGCCTTTCTCTCTGTCTCTGTGCTGCATGCGGCGTGGATCCACTGACAATACTCAGCCGCCATACTCGTGACTCAACTCACAACCCCCTACATCCGCATCGCCCCAGCGGCAGGCGACAGCCAACTAACAGGTCAGACACTTCTGCATATTTACTTTCTCAATTATTCTTTCTCAACTTGGTTTTACCTAGCTTTTTAATTTGGCAGCCATACTGACGATTCCCTCTGCAGGAAAAACAAACAAGTGGAATATTGCACGTGCGATTGTGTGTATTGTCTTGTTTTGTGCATTGAAACGATGTGATTAAATCAAAGACTCAGGCTTTGTCTACTGCCTTCATCTTTTCATTATTACTGGACTTGAAAGACTTGTTTGAGGTGTGACTGCTATTTGAAGTGTCAGTGTTGAAGATTCTTTACAGGAGTTAATCCTCTTTTATGAATATTTCTCATTATTTTGAGGAGATTAAGTGCAAGTTGGAGTTAGACGTGACAACTGTAAACATAGAAAAATTATGCATACTGTGCAGAAATAGGGAATGATCAAGAATATAATTTTTCTATTCTCAGGTGCGTTTTCACTGACTCTCACTTCTCAATAAGAAATAGAAATAATGTAATTTCCTTAAGAGGAAAGGTTAAAGCAAAGGCCTCTGGACTTAGTTTACAAGGTGAAGAAGTTTTTTATTCCAAGAGACTTTTTCAATTCTGAGTTTAACTAGTCAGAGAGCTGGGCGTTATCTCTAAAAGTAAGGAGTTTGACGTGAAACTAAACCTGATGGTACCAGGCTGTTCTGGTCTCATCGTCTTTAGCTATAAAAGGGATAGTGTGACTGCTGATGTGAGAGTTGTTAAGGCTCAGGTGAGTTGTTAGTGTCAATGTTCCATTCAGGTCTTGTTGTTGTTCTAGAGCAGCGGTCCCCAACCTTTTATGCGTCACGGACCGGTTCAATGTCAGACAATATTTTCACGGACCGGTCTTTAAGGTGTGCGGATAAATTCACAAAATAAAATGATACAAGCAGCATAAAACTGTAATATTTTCTAAATATATTAATAAACGTGTTTTATTTTTTTAATGCAGGATGCTTGGTCTCCAAGTGGCGAAGCAGTTTTGAAGGCTTCATTGCCGCATTAAAGAGGCGCCGCCGCATATTATGCAGAGCGGGCTTGGTGCGCAGGAATCACCTGTCGCTATAAATCCATATTTTAAATAGGACTCTTGGTGTTGTCTGTAAAATGCAGCTTACTTTGTCTTGGAAGTCTTATGGTCTTCTTCTGTCTCCTCACTTAGTCTTTTCCACTTTGCGAAGAAACTTTCCAAAGACGTTTGTTTTTACTCTTTTTGCTAGCTTGGAGGTTTAATTTTAGCGGCAACGTATTACGTGACCGGGACAAGCGTCAAGAGTGACGGATGTAATAGAGGGAATCTGGTCATTTTTCTAAATAAAACATTGTTCAGACTCAGATAATAAATAAAAGAGAAATAATGTAAGTTATTTATTCTTTCTCTGCGGCCCGGTACCAAATGACCCACGGACCAGTACCGGTCCGGGGCCCAGGGGTTGGGGACCCCTAGGGTGTACCACAGGGATAGGCTCCAGCCCCCCCACGACCACAATAGGATAAGTGGTAGAAGTGTCCCACTGTGGCCACTTCTATTGTTAGAAACTCAGACAGCAATTGAGCCGACTTGTCACTGATGGCATTCCTGTTACATTAGTCTGTAGCAGTATATTGAGACAAAATCCACTCCATCACTTCAACAGTGATTGTTATGTCACCGGTCCTGAAATCTGCTGCTCTGCTTTAAAAACCTCTTTAAATAAAAGCCCTGCTTGTTGATAACTGAACACCGGAGCCGGAACAATATGTCACCACTGGCCCGGGATGGATATTTCCTTTTTTGATAGGAGAAAATGGCAGCACTGAAAAGCGAAGGAAGCCCGGCGTAACAGATTTGTCTGACATAACAATTTATCATTCTAAATTTACCCCTGGTGACAAGGAGTAATGGTGTTGTTCAGGTGGACAGTTGTGATTCCAGCAGAGTGCCTCTTATCACTTCCATGGAGCAGATACTGTTAAAACAAGCCACTTTTCCACCCAGTCTTCCTCTTTTTTTGAGTCTCTCGTTGTCTGTTATCTCTAAAGCTGATATTTAATGTTTTGGTTATTTCAGGCTTTTTTATCTGTTCTATGGTATTATCTCTCGGTTCTGCATCCTACATTTTTATACGGCCTAGCAACCATTTGCCCCAAACATGATTAACCAAGGGTAAAGATGGCGTGTACTTATCTCTTCTCGTACAGACTGATCCATGGAGTGCCCATGTCCACTAAGGACGCACCTTAAGGTGGAGACAGAAGAGAGCCTCTTACTGTAGAAAACATTAGTCTAAGACAATATAGTGTATGCATTCAAATGGAGTAAACAAACTGTCAAGAATATCACTAAATAAATACAATACAATAGTCGAGAGTCAGTGTCAAGGCTGATAAAAGAAAACTGCAAATTAGGTGCGTTCTCATGAACTATTGAGAAGCTAATAAACTTTGTGGCTTGAGGAGTTTTGTTTGTGTAATTTGTGGCATACAAAACTTGTATTTTTTTTTGTTTTTGTGTGTCTTATGCCTTAGTTTTTTAAGGGGACCCAGAATTGTAGAAATACAGCTGCATATAACAGCTGTTTTCTACCAAATATTGGCACTGTACCAACGTCTCATATGTGACAGCGGAATAGTTTTGTCATCTTTTCACCCTTTACAAATGTGTTGCCAGGTATCAGACTCTGAAACTTGAAACTGATGACAGCACACGTTTATTTGTTATAACTGTTTCCATCCCTTTTTCAATTTCCATAATGTCTATTCTAGTTTGAAAATATATATATATTTTTAGTGATCCCAATTAACAGGAAAGGGTTAAGTCTACATGTTTTATTTGAACCATTCGGACCAAAAGACCTTTTAATGAAGGTAAATCTGCTCGTACCTTTTGCCAAAAATCATATAAATGTGTTGGGTACTTTCTTGGATATCATATCAACAATGAATAATTATAGTACAATTGTTGAGAGAGCTAGATTATCATTTATAATTATATCAACTGAAGGCTACAACAAAGAGATGATTATCTTTTTAGCTCATGCTATTTTTTGCACACAATGTAAAATGTTCACCTTTTTCCAAACAGGCATTAATGGTAAATTTCCATGGATAATTTCTAATGCAATACCTACACAACATACCACAATACACAATTATTGAAAGAAAAAATTTAAAGAATTGTTGTGTAATAATAAAGGGTTGGAGGGTATCTCATTAAAGATTTGGGTTGTTTGACTTTTTGTGTTTACTTTCCAGGAGCGGCCACTCACAAACCTGACGCTGTGGAGCCGGAGAAACAGACGGACCACACGGTGAAGATCGCTGGGGTCATCGCTGGCATCCTCCTCTTTGTCATCATCTTCTTAGGAGTCGTACTGCTCATGAAGAAAAGGTTAGCATTCATATTATTTGTTCAACTCCTGTTTTAATATTTTGTATATTTCTCCCTCAAACGGTAGTATTGTCAGTGCCGTTGTAAATAATTAATTTGATTGTGTTGATACGCCCCATTAAGGCTGTTTACAACCATGAGATACTGTGTGCCATGAAAAATTAATCCGTTTCCACGGCCTCCTCAAACAAATGTGCTGCGCTTCAATGCCATTGGAATGGGAATACTAAAAATGTTTTTGAGGCCTGTGGTTTAGAGAGAGGCGGGAAGCAGATAAGAAAGAAAACATGATGAAAGGCTAAGAAGGAAAAAGCTTGGCCGTATATCGCTGAAGGCTAAGTTTACATTAGCCTGAGACCTCATACTGGTGAGAGTACATATCAAAGCAATCATGAAAGCTCAGCAAATACCAGCGCCCTTTTGTCCACAGCAAGCCATGAAATATTACAATGTCATTCTCAACTTTACTCAAGATGTCTTCGGTGGACTTTTTCACCTCGTCTCAATTATAAAGGTGGATATATATTAGCTCTTTGTCTTGAATTAATACATGTCTGTAATTTAGATGAAGATGGAAGTAGTTATATACTAATATAATCACTCTTCTCCGTGTTTTCTTTCTGACAGCAATATCTGATTCTTGATTTTCTGCAGCAGGTCCTGACTGCGTAGCTCAGATCAGTGGGTGGGTGTGAAAATCAGCCGAGTAATGGAATTGTTTTCAATTAGCCCTAATCAAACCAGAGATGGAGACGACTTCATTGCTTGTATTCTGTGTAATTTACTGTTACCAGCAGGGAATGGTAGTTGTGTTTAGACATTCAAACCGCTCATTAAGTTTCAACCTCAGAGGTCAGATATGGTCATTTTTATTGGTGTATAAAATGATGTGTTCATGAAAAGCAGGAGAAAGGTTAGTGTGAGCGCAGTTGCTTCTGAGTTGCCTACACATGCTTCAGTCGGTCTGATTAGAGAGTTATTTGTACACTGTCTACTCAGGCCTGACATGACTCCAAGCGATCACCTTTGCCCTCACAATCACTAGTTTACCTCCACGTATACCACCATATCTGATTTTGTTCATTTCTACTCTTTTTTTTTTCAGACATTAATATATTTTTACTTTTTCTTTCCTTTTCATTCCATCCCCTCCCCTCCTCCACTGCTTATATCCTCCACCACCCCACTCGGCAGAAGAACCTATCACTCCTACACTTACTACCTGTAAGTAACCACTTTGTGTAATGTTAGTGCCATGCTTTTCACCCACGCTGTTTCCCATGCATGCCTGCCATGTCATCCTCGTCCTGCCCAGAGCTTTTACAGAGGCCCCTGTAATCTCTGCTGGGAGAGCGGAGGACGCCACTCCACGGCATCTCCACGCAACAAGCACATCATCGCTCTGTATGTCACATTGGCACGGCTTCTGACAGGCAGGCAGACACAGCTACACCCCCGCAATGTAAACCCCGCTGCTGCAATGTTATTGCACTTGTGATTTCATGTAGCCTTTAAGGAGTTTGTTTATCAAATGATGAACTAAACTGCCTTAATGAAAGTACGGCTGCCAAACTCATCTTTTGAATGAAAATATCAATGCAGCAACTACTGCATTTTTACTGAGTGTGAATTTTTCATTTGCCTCCAATGATTTCATCTCTGTTGACTTAGATACTTTTTTTGATGTGCCTATCACGGTGCATCTGGGCATAAGTTGTGCCCAGAACCTCAATGAGCTAGTCCAAACATTCAATTTTTTGTACACATGGAAGGTATGTACGCCCAACACCAAACTATAACAAACTTTATTTCTTTAAAACACTGAAGATTCACACCAAAGCTAGAATGTAGCGCCAGATTAACCCCAAATGCATGTGATGATCTCAGGCTTGATTTTAAACTCTGTCTCCTATTCACTCATGCGCTTACCTCCCTTTTTCAAGCATGTTTTTATTTATTGCATGTCCATCCAATGGATTTAATGGTGATGGTGGAGTTGTGTCTTAGGCTTAAAACTCCAGAAAGGCTGATGTGAATAACCTCTGTTCTATTTAGATCTCTCAAGCATAAAACTATAGCTGCTTTATTTACTGACTACATAAATACTTTTCGAATGACAGCTCTAAATACAGAAAGCAGCTTATTCTGCATCTTCGCGGCTGTAGCTCTGTACACTCTCTTTGTGATGGATGCCGGCTAATCTGTCTTGAGATGACTGTGATCAGGGGATGGAAAGGAGGCTGCTGCACATCAAAGAACATCTTAGAATACACCTGCTGCAGATAATACTACTCTGAATACACAGGGTGTCACTCATATTAGATCACAGCTGTCATCAATGGAAGGCACCGGTGACCTCAAAAATGATGCCATCAAACCTGTGAACGCAGACGGACAAGAACAAGGCTTTCAGTGAAACGAATAGAAATGTTGATAATATTGTTCAAGTGTTGTAACCTGCATGTGCTTATGGCTTTGTTTACACTAATGCTTCTTCATCTCACCGATACAATTTCTTACATATACCTGAAAATGCAATTTGTGGCTTTAGAGTAAAAATAAAAAAAACATTAGGGGAACACCCTAAACAGGTTGCCCAATATTAGTTGGAGCAGTTAAATTTGTGAAATCAGAATCACCTACTGACATTGGTCTTAAAATTAATAATGATTACAAAGAATAAGTAACCTAAAATGAAATGGCTCAAATCCACATTATATTGCTGAAATGCTTGGTAGTCACAGTGAGTGTTGCTCTGCATTTCTCCACATTGTAAATGCTTACACAGACAATGCGCCAGTGTGTCAAGTATTTAGTATACACACAGTATTACATTGTCAAATTAATTACAAACTGCACTCTCAGGATGTTTTTTACTCCGGCATTACTCAAGTTACTCAAGTGTCATCTGCACTCGTGAGCCATGAGACTGCAGCACCTCTATGATTGATGAAGCCCATTAATCCTCTTATGCATTCATCAAAGTCTTTAAAGGCATCAGAACATCCTGCTTTTCGCCAATATATGCACTTTAGGTATATTGCCAAGATTGGCCGCAGGAGCTGGCACGCAGCACAGCATCAGACAGCACGCTCATTTGGCATGCACTTACATGTGTGATCAAATATATGCACGTTCTTTAATCAGGTGGCATTACCGGCCAACGTGCTGCTGGGGATGAGGCACAGATCAATTGGCAAAAGGGGCAAAGGTTGCAATTGGCTCTTTATCCTCTGGAGGCTTATATCCATCTATCTAGGGAGGAGCAGCCATATTGAAATGAAACACATTTACTCCATCACCCTCTGAGTGACAGAAGTGCACCATAGACCTTAAGTATGTCTTCTCTGATTCTGTGGAAGTCTTCTATATTATTAACAAGTGTACTTCTCTTGGAGGACACGTTTAATCACCCTCTTAATACAAAAACCTATAAACACAAGCAACCAATAATGTCAAGTTTACAAGAAGACATTAACCACAGGATGAAGATTATATCTGTTTAACTGCAGGTTGGAAAACACTCATTTAATATTATAGGTTTGATTGAAGCAGGGTTCTCGCTGGCATTTTGTACAGAACATATAATCCACTTTTTATAGTGACATTTGACTATCAGCTATTGGGTAGACGTGTACCTAACTTTGATTTGAGAACTACAGTATCTTAATTCCAAAGGCTTCATTACCTGTCTGTAGACATGTATTGCTTAAGGAAACATTATTTTTGAGTTCTAATGGTAAAGTATGATGCATACAGTAACGGTGTGAACTCAACACAGTTTCTCATTATTATATCTAATTAAATATAAATGTTATTTTAAGCATATAAAATGTAATGCAGGGGTCATAGAGTTTTCTTGTCATTATGCATCATATTGTAGGATATTATTTTATTTACTGTTCAGAGGAGATACAGTTTAGAAAGAGGCTGTAATGATACACAAACTGTCCACATACAGTTTATAAAGATAAGAACATGGCTAAATAAAACTATAATATTAAGCTCACCTTACCTTTTCCTTACACATAATCAGCAGCACACCTGCACTCAGACGGCCTACTAAACACACCATGTATAACACAATGCGCTCAGGGCAAAGAGCCTTCATTAAACCGTACAAGTCGAACATGCATTAAGAATCCCGTTAATTGCTACAAGTCCTGCAGATTTCTGTAACCTACACGCTCTGCATTCTGATGAGCGCGGGTGAGAGGAGAGTGTATCGAGCGCGGCAAAGCCATGTCAGCCGTGAGATGTTGAAGTTTAAATGAGTGCGGTTCATTTGCATTTCAGTGCAAAATCAACTGCAGTTACAGATATTCAACATTGTGCTTCTGTTTTTCAAGTAAAGGCTCAAATAAAAGAGTTGCTGCCCTGTAACTCTTCACTTATTTATTCTTGGTTATAAAACCTGGAAAGCTGTATTGATTTCATAGCTCTGCATACTTTTTTTTGCATTCATAACCTGAAAAATGAAAATTGTTTCAAAGGAGAAGAGACTTTTTAGTTCTTCAAAATTTGCAGCTCTACTAAATTGATTAGGCAATCATCTTAGCAGATAGAAAGTACTTTAGTTGACTGAAAGGAGTGTGCATTTAAAAGTGATCAATTCTTTTATCAGTGCTGTTCATACGCTAGTGTAAAATAAATGGAGAGACAAAGAATAAACAGAAAGCTGATGGATGGATGGACAGGCTGGAGAATATGTCGGAGACAGAGGAAAGTTAAAAATGGGAGATTAGACTAAACGACTAGTGAACCGCCCCCGCTGGGTTAATCAAAGAGGCTTGTGTTGCTCCTCCCAGCTGGGTGTCAGTCATCGAACACAGACGCACACACATACCCCTGAACGCTGGATGTGTGTGCCGTGTTTAATGAAGCCTTATTGGTCCCAGTGTCACGAGGTTTGGGCTTGCTCCCGTGCTGAAATGAGGCTTGCCATGCTGCGATGGAAGTTTTGAAGCTCGTGTTTTAGAAGTTGCAGCAGCATCACCTCCCACTGAACAGACATTCTGGCAAAAGGCACACAGACACACAAGCATACAATCCGTGCAGCTTTCTTTTTGTTGTAGCATGAAGTTAGGAGCTCTATACTTGCTTAGATCTAAGATATGCCAAGTCTGTCTTGTCAGTCTTTCTAATGAGACTTGCCCCAATATAGTTACCTGGAGTGTTTGCACAGTCTTTACTTGTACAAAAACCTCTGCCAGAAGTCTTATCACTGTCAAATGTTCATAAAAATGTCAGATTTTATGGTTGGGCATGCCTGCAAGCAAGTCGTCTTACACATTTCCTGATGGGATCTTTCCGTGTGTGTTATATTACGCTAACTCCCAGGGCAAATGATAAATGGTCACATTCATCAGCGCTCACAAACACTCCTCTGTAAACTTCCTTGTACTATCTTTCTCAGCACATCAGACCCTATAATATAGTCATCTATCATTACGTTTTCCCTTCTTACAAATGAGCGAAGAATAGCATGCCAATTAATCTTAATCTAACACCCACAGTGCCTAGCAAACATCCCAGTATTGCTGGTGCTTTCCTCATTTTGGCATCGGTGTCGGTGCCTCGTTTATCTCCAATGCTCCGGTTTCTCTGCCCAGGAAAGCGGAAATCAAAGTTCCTAGCAGACATAAAAAATAAAAATAAGAACAGTGATAGAGTAGGAAAAACGTGACTTAAGTAGGCTTCTCCATGAGTGAACACAGTGCTGCTGATTCAGTCTTAACATCGCCCGAGGTACACGCAGCTTTCTTTCTCCCTCTATTGGTTTCAATTACAATGTGAAGCTGTAGCGGAAAATATGAGACAAGCTTGCCATTTTGTTCCAGGCTCTAATTGCAGATTAAAGACAGAAAGTGCGTCCGGCAGATGAGAATGTCATTACTTTGTCACTCGGCTTTCTGAAGAACAGATCCACTATTAGCCTCACGTCGCGGCCTTCAGAGCAAATGACTGTTTGAAGGCAGCGGGGGCCTGTTGCCATATGGCACAAGACAGCGGCAAAATTGAATAAACAGAAGAGAGTTGCGAAAACAAAGCAGCAGGAGTGCATCATTAGACAGCAGTTGTCCATGAGAGAGAGTGCGATTCAGATGAGGGCTGAGGGGTCACACAGAGACTAACAAAAGTGTGGGGATCAGTGTGAGGACTGCCGTAGTTAATTTTTACACCGCTCGCTCCCCTCCAGCTGCAGAGCAGTAGCAGGCATTAGACAGGGATATAACTACAGTATGTTCACTCTCAAGCTGTTTGCCATCGCTCCCTAATGCACTGTTCAGAGCGATAATGTTGTTCTTTATTTATCCCTGCAGGGAATTCCTCTCTGCTACTGATTTCCATCTTTTGAGAGGTCAGAGGTCAGGTACACCTCACTGGCACTGCACAGTGTTGCTCACTGCGCCTCAGAGGTTAACTATTGTGCAGAGGTGTGCAGTGAACAATGGGCAGACTCTGAAAGGGTGCTGTGGGAAAAGAGGTTCACCAAGGCCAGCTCTCTACTGTTTCTTTTTCAACAAACAAATTATGACCATTCACTTTTCTTTGTCACTAATAACTGTTCTCTGTTAACCAAAAGGTTACTTGTAGAGCTGTGTTTAGCAAAAGAAAAGTGGTAGGAAATAATTGATTGCCTCTTGCCACTTTAAATTCATACCTTTTGTATCTTTTAATTATAAAGAGCCAGTTTGAATGCAGTTTCTAACTTAACCATTAGAAGCCAATAAATCCCAGAAATTTACTTAAAATGATGATTTTGTCAAAGCTGCTGCTGTTAAATCAAACACTATTAAGGAAGAAAGTTCATATTTACCTTAGCCTTCATTACTGTTCCACCATGTTTTGTAAAAATTAGTAGCAGTAGTTTCTGTGTAATCCCACCGACAGACCGGTACTTAGCTAAAAAGAGCTGCATAAGAACATGACAAAGAAGCTTTGCAAATTAAAAGAAGACAATTGTGTGGATAAATCCTTCAATGTTTAATCCACACGTAAGCTTTAATGTTGTTTGATCAAGAACAGATTGCTTGTAGGCTCTAGCACATCAGCTCCAAGTAGGTCAATAAAAGCAGGTTGACTGTTTCAGTTCACTGTTCACAAGTCTAATTCTTGTGCCTCCAAATCCTATAGCTAATTTTAAATCATCAGGCCGGCTGATGTATTTGGGTTAGGGTGTCACACCTTTCCCTTATTCTCATAGATTTATATTTCACCGCCTGAAAAAGCATCTGGAGCCTAATAAAAACCTAATGTGACCACAGCCCGGGGCACATTAGCACTGCCATCTCATTACATCTATGACTCATGCAACCAGCGTCCTGTCAGATCGGATTCACACACATTTGCTGTAGTTTTTTTTTATGTGAATGATGGCTTTTGTTTTGTTTTCTATGAAGGAAATTGGCCAAGAAGCGTAAAGAGACGCTGAACAGCACCCGGCAGGAGATGACAGTGATGGTCAACTCCATGGACAAGAGCTACACAGAGCAGGGCACCAACTGTGACGAGGCGCTGTCCTTCATGGACACCCACAACCACACGCTGAACACCCGCAGCGAGTGTGCGCTCACGCTCAACACCCGCAGCGAGTGTGCGCTCACTCTCAACGGCAGAGGTAAGGAGGCCCTGCGTCACTGTACCTGCCTTTTCACAGTCGCACACCGAGCATGAAGGAAGCAGTGTGTTAGAGTGGGCTGCACAGGAAGTAGTCACACTGGGAAACAGGCTTATTGCTCAAGCTGGATTTTTAAATTTAGACAGCTTCCTCAAAAAAGAAAAAGTCTGAAGGTTAGTTTGAAAGTAATCAAGTGCTCATTAAATCTTGGGACAACATGATATGAAGAGTTTTTCATCATTTAGCATAGCTGTGTAAATAGTGAAGATTTTTAATGAAAAATAACCTTAAAACTGTCACAATAATCTTCTTTCGGCTTTCTTCTGAAAAAACACCGTTTAACAGCGTTCATATAATCGTTGTCTCTTGCTTTCAAAACAGCCTGCTATTTTGATTAAAGTGTCCTCTATACATGATTTATGAAAAGATTGAGCTTCAAAGGACAGATCTTCAAAAGGCTCATACTTTTCTTTATACTACATAATATTTTATATCAGTTTTTATGACCTTACATTACTTTATATGACCTGAATGTAAACGCAGACTGTTCTGTACAAAAAGGATTCCACCACTTATACAAGAACTATGATTCTTCTTTTTAGATCAATAAACAAGGCTTTTTATAATCCCACACCTGACCTCAAAGCTGATCAGTAAACATGAGTTCCCAGAGGAGTACATTATGACTCCTATACATTTCTCATTGGATACACAATATAAGATGCCATTGTTGTGATAACCCATTCATTTTCTCTATTCCAGGTTAAACCTAATACTTTTTGATAGACAGCTCTGCTCTGTCTGCACTCTGGCTTGACCTGGTATAATCCCAGTCAAAACCAACAGATTAAAACGACACAGCAGCCTCCGTGTCCACACTCTGCAGGGGATGAGCCCCAAAGATGCTCTGACCTTGATTAACTGTCTGTTAGTGTGGATGCTCAAATCTGCCAGTGTCTGTCAGCACAAATGATTTAAATGAATTACTTCTTATTAAAGTACAGACTTCAGTTGTGCAGCTAAGCGCTCTCACAGTCTTTGTGGCCTTATATGGCTGCCAATAGTCACTGTGGCTTAAAACATCACGCCAGGGATTAGACCTAAACATGCCACACTTTGAGCTCAAACAGCAGGACAACCCTGATTGTGTTAAAATACCAGGTGACCCCCATATGTTAATTGGACAATTGCATATGACTGACGATAAATCAAGGAGGCTCAGTCAATAATGGGGCATGCTGTGGGTAATGATTGTGTGCCACCCATCTCCAGCGCACCTGTCGATTGTTCAGGTAGAGAGTCAAACTCCAAGTACTGAGGCTAATACATTTAGACCGCAATACTGTTCTGCAATAAAAACCTATTCAATTAACCCTTGTGTTTTTATGTTTAGTATGCATTATAGCATATATGATAGTTTAACCTCTCGTGCCACTAAAGAAGACTGTCACGTGTTCTTATGGAGCAGAAAGCAAAATGTCTTAAAGTGGTAGAGTGATAGAAGGCTCTTACTGAAGAAAATGAGTTTATAAATTCCACAATAGTGAACTATGAACTCTTTTTCTTATTTTTTTTATTTTATTTTTTTTACTAAAGCCATTAATGTACTTTTCAGATACTGCAGTTAGTTTTGTGCAATGTTGGACTTAATAGTCAAAATGTAATTGGTTTTCAGAACACTGATTCCAGCCAATATAATAAAGGCTCCCTTTTCACATGTATTTGATATGTATTTGATATATGATGTAGAAATGATAGCAGCAAAATGATACACAGTATAATGTTATATGAATTAGATCGGCATGTTTCAGTCTTGCTCCTTTTACCTCAATGAACGCAGCAGAGCCAACAGGATTACTGATCCCATGTATTGATTTTTTTTTACCCATCTGTAGCCGGATCGTCACCCTCTTCCTTCACACTGCCTAAAGCCAACACGCTCAGTTCGTCAATGCCCACCAACTCCTACTACCCAGGTAAACACCCGCGCGTTACATCACTCTAAGCCTTGTTGTAAAGGTCTTCATCAAAACTGACAATTTACTCGGCAATAAATCAAAACCCCACTGTTATATTGTTACATAAATGACTTGCATTTACTGTATATCCTATAACATTAATGATGTGGTGTGAATGTAAAATTAGTTGTACTTTAACAGTTGGACAGAAATGAGAAGTTGGATTAATTTTAAATGGATTTTACACACTGCTACACTGCTACATTTATTTTGATTTCATTTTTCTAATGATGGAATTTAACTGTTTGGATATGACTACTGTTTTCCAAATTATCTCCGTAATTGTATGTCTTATGTAATCGGATCACAGCTCATTGATTAGATGGGGAAAGGGCATCTCGATTCCTAATCATCTAGACTTACTGTATAATGAGGGTTTTCCAGGAAAGTCTGTTATCCCAAAAGCATTGAGGAAATATTATCCATTTTATTCTACTTTGTTGGACTAATTCTTTCCTTCATCTTGACTTTTTATGCTGGTTTGAGCAGATCCCTTTGTGCCAACTGCTATCTTAGGTGAGACTCATTTCCTTCCTCCCTTGCTGTTGATTTCTTTAAAAACGCTGATAGTAAATGCCAATGATAAGACAGCTGTCTAAGGACATATTTGTGAGGAATAAAGTAAGAGTTTCTGTTCCCATCTTTTTGGTTTTGTTGGCTCTTTTTACTAAAGATGGCTTCCTCACCTTCATACCTGCCTGCTGCTTCTTTCCCCCTCCCTCTTCCTTCTTCTAACCCCTGCCCCATCCCGTCCTATCCCCCTTCCTGTCCAATGAGGGGGCTCTCCTGGGCTGACGCTGGCTTCACTCCATCCCATCCGCATTGCGTGTCGTGCGTGTGATGTCACATATGTGTTTGACCTCTCATATGCATGGACAGACATGTGGACTGGATGTGGAGGAGTGTCCGGGGGGAGGAGGCACTGAGGGGGGGCAGTAGGGGCAGTCGACCCCAAGCGCAGAGGCTACAGAAGCCACAGAAACACCAACCTGAGCCAAAGAGCAGCGAAGAACATTGGTGGGAGAACGATAAATGCTTCTTGTTTAGCCCCCCCCAAAATCTCAAAGGGCGCTCAATGTGCCGATCCAAAGTTTAGTGTGCTGCCCTCCCGTTCCTCCTCTCTCATCACGATACGCATTCATCCCCCTCCCTCCCCCCTTCCAAAACAACAACAACCTTTTCTATTATTCTTTTTAATGTGGCTCCCCATGCCTTTGGCTAACTGCTAGTGACCTACTTATTTTTGTTTTGGTATCATCAGTGTGTATTCATCCTGTTGAGTGATAAAATAGAATAATAAAAAAAGCATTTTGTTCTCCTTTTAATTATTAGTGGCCCTGTGTTAAGAATGCACAGCAGCTTGAAAGTGCAGCGCCTTTTTCTAGCGGCGCTGCACATAATGCAGTAAGTACTAAGTGGGGCACTAGGATTCTGACGAGTGAATATTTAAAGCTAAGTAATGTAATGAGCGACTTTCTTGCGCCAAACTTGAATATCTAAGCTCTGAAGTAAGAGTCTAAGCTTGTTTTTTCACATTAGTGCAACTCAAAACAGCTTCTTTCATCATGGCTGTTGTTGCAGCTTCTTCTAGTAGTACCACATTTAATGAAGCGTAAAACAATTAACATGAAATTACAGACGGTTACGCGCTTTCAGTGACACGTTCCGTCACAGCGTTGTCTCATCAGCGGAGGTTAATGATTAAAACTGATTGGATCACGCGAGAATAGGGAGATTTTTGATTTTGTTTTATATTTCCAAGAAACAGTAGTACAAATGCAAGTGTCACTATGAGCAAATAACAATCATCCAAACGTAGAAAATCTGAAAATATCAGTGAACAATTAAAATACAAAATTAGCCAAATTTGCTGCAAACTATAAACAGCCCAATCCAGAGATACTTAGAATTTCATCATTATTTTTCTCCCTGAAATCCATGACCTTCTTGTTTTGTTAATCCTTTTTTTTTTATTTATTTTTTTACTTTTGTCTTGCACTGTTGAAATTCCCCCCTCCATCCACTCAACATTCCTTTCTTTAACTACTACTTAAAGGCAGTTTGGACTGAGGAGGCATGTGATCTTGCCCTGTAGCATAGCTCTAAAAACACTACTGTGACAGGTTCTCATGCTGTATTGTTGCTTATCCCCTTTCTCCTCTTTTCTCCTCTCTTTCTCTTTAAATACATAACCTCTAATGTATCTGCTATCTAAAAAGTGCCCATTAATGGTAAGTTTTCCCAACTGGGCCCTGGGTTGGGGGAAGGAGGTGGTGTTTTAGTCAGAATGCAAGCCGACAGTGCGAGGCTGCGTCTGACATTACAACATTTATTTGCATGACCAGTGGACATGTTAGCATCTCACCACCCTCCGTATCGTGCCACCATTAGCCTAGCATGGTCAAAGTACGTACGGTGCCCCATGGCAGCATCACCCCATGCATTCTCCCCCCATCTCTGCTTCCCTCCTGGGTTGTTGTTTTTGTTTTTAAGGGCTTTTTTCTTCTTCGTCACTTGTTGCGGGGGTTGAATCCACGCTGTGTTTTTTGTGATGTTTCTGACGGTGCCTGCTGCAACATGCTCACTGTGGCCCACCGCACCCCCCTCACATCCTCCATGTTTCTGGGCACCCTCCATCGTCCGCTGGCTCCCCACAAGCATCTGTGCCTCATGTCTGCCACTGACTGGATTACAGTATGAAAAGGCTGGAGTGGACTCTGTCTTTCAGAATAAATACACAGCCCAGATGACAATGTGTTGCCAGTTTAAAAAAAAAAAAGGGGTTGTTTTACAGCATCTTTTAACGTCAATTTGTATAATGACAGTGTGCTGATTCTCCCAGTGTTGGGCCATTCACACACTTTGAAAATGGTTTTAAGGTAATCTGAGCTACACTTTTTAAAAATAGTTTAACGTTGCTTTTAAAGTAACTCTATGAAACATTTAACCAGATGATACCTGTAAAACATTAAATTATGACGCTTCATTGATTGCTTCAATAGAGTGTTTAGGAGTTACATTGCCATCTCAAGGAACTCTTCACACATGTATACATAAGAAACATATTGAGTCATAATGGTACCATTTCAGTTTGTTGCAGATTCAAACAAAGTCCTTCACTTGGGGGCCAGTGGTGCTGACTGGGTGGGCAACCAGTACAGTTGTCCAGAGGGCCTCAGAGTCTGGGGGCCCGAAACTAAGTTCTTTTAATATGGACAAAAATAATATAGGGGGCCTCTTGCCGTAGGGTTTTTTTTTAATTTGCAAGCAACTACTTTTTTGTGTTTTTTATTTCTCATAGCAGCCTATTCATTAGCATAACTCATTTTTCATAGTAAATACCAAAACAAAATAACTAGATGTTCCACTTAGTCGCCTTTTTCAGACTATAGTGCAATCAACACTACGTTTGTGTTATTGAATGTTTTCCAGCCACACACTGAGACAGATGGAGGTGAACCTTCCCACCACATGATTCATCCTATTACTCAATGATGTTGTGTTGTTGTGACCATCCATAACAAACAGATTACCAGTTGAGTTGTTTGTCAATCTGGAGTGGTGATATAATGCTTAACAGTAAATGAGCTAATGTGCCATCTGTTACTATATGAACAGAAGTGAGTTAAAACTGGACAAGCCTTTGCCACATTTAAAAATGTAAATGTCATATGTTATGAGCATTATGTCACCACTGTCCATTTTGTATTTGAACAATGACCAACTTTTCTGCTATCCATCCTGACCTGGTTTTATGTCTTCTCGTCTCCATGTCCCCCAGATGAGAGCCAGAACATGGGCAGTGACACGAGCAGCCTGGTCCAGTCGCACACGCACTCCTTGAGGAAGAGGGACCAGGCCGACGTCCCGTACCAGACCGGACAGCTGCACCCGGCCATCCGTGTTGCAGACCTCCTCCAGCACATCACCCAGATGAAGTGCTCTGAGGGCTACGGCTTTAAGGAGGAATACGAGGTAGGACGGGCCAGGCTGTCCTCCCACTCTGTAAAGGTTTGCGGAGACACATAAAAGTCTGGTAATAGACTCGTAACAACTCCACTGAGATTAAAAAGTGGGGAAGTGTCTGGTCTATACAAGGCTTCATTTGTGTCATAATGTAAAGCTCCTCTCCTCCTCTCAGTATGTCTCCCTCACTCTGTTTTGCACCATGCAGCAGAACTGTTATGTTTCTCCCCAGATGCACTTTTATGATAAATTGTTTATGTGCTCCGTCTTTGTCTGTTTACGGTGTGATACGTTTTGTTGTTCATCTGTTCCTTGTTGTTTGCATCGATTGTGCACTTTTTGTTGTTGCTGTTGCTGCGGAGTCTCAGCTGTAAAGCACCCCTGAAAAGCAACCCTTCAGATAAGTGTGGTGTACAGCTACAGTAACTCTGCATTAGCACTGCCCCTACTTTATCTGAATCCACTCTGATTAGGCTCCTGCCATGACAACCCACTGCTCTCTGAAGACTCTTGTCATACCATAGTATCTAACACCATGCCTCTATGCCTCTCACTGACACCAAAACAAAAGATTTTGCCCCAGAAGAGCATCTCTCTCATTTCCTCTCATTAGTGCGGGAGGCTGGCAGGGCTTGGCGGCACTCCAGCCTCCTCCCTGTCCCTCAGCCCCAAACCCAGACGCCTTATCCCAGTCTGGTGTTAGAACAGAGTGGCTTCAGGATAGACTCTAATAATGCCTGTTGTTAAATAGTTTAATGAAACTCTGTCCAAAACCGGTCCCTATAATCTTAGTACATCAGTGGACACCGCTCAAAGTGGATTTCTGAAGTGATAAATACAAATTAATACACAAACAATAAGAATACATGTTATATTCAAAAGGTCTTCTCACATTCATGAATACAACCTCAAGTAGGAAGCCATTATATGTTTGGTTATGTTCAAACTTTCATTCAAACGTTTAAGAGACATCTGGCACTGTTTTTTCCAACATATATTTCATTTTTTAAAGCAATCTTTTTATGATGAGATACATTGGCTGCACTACATTTGAGTCCATTAGATATTTGGACACCACAACAAAATGGCATCATCATTATATAGTGCTGTTTTTATAGTGACTAGGGAGTGGTTTCAGACACAGTCTTTGTTGCACTTGAAATAATACTACTGTAATTTATTTACAAATACAGTACATTTGTATGTTATACCAGTTATCAGATCAAGTCAACTCTCCACACACATTATATATACAAGACACTTAATGATGTTTAACACTAGTGCCATATGAGTTATTACCAGGTGCAAACCATGAAACTGTTGCATTTAATGTGTGTCTGTTTAAAGCAAAGGTTCAAACTATTGTTATGATGATAATACTGACACGTTGTACAAGAAACATCAGCGATATAGTGAGGGGATGACATAAAGCAACCTGCCCCGGGACAGGAATCCAACCTGGTTTAACTGTGCCTATTTGGTTTGTGAACTCCCAGGTGAGTCACTGAGTTATTTGTCTCCCAAATTCTCTGTTTTAATACATTTTTTGACATTTATACCCTCACCATCAATTGTCAGTCAAAATGTGTGAGGCATCACTAATAAATGAACGGCAGGATTAAATAATGCAGCTGCTCACTGCAACCTGCAGCGTTTGATCACTGAAGGGCAATAGTCCCACCAACTGCCCTCTGGGCCTAGTCCATTATGAATCAATGTTCTCTCGGGCCCATATTGCTTGGATATTATCAGTCAATCAAAAGTAAACAGGGCACAATGAACGACAACTGCCCCCTGCCCCTTCACCGAGCTGTCCACTGCCTGTCTGTAAAACAAAAAATTAAAATAAAAAAGGCCTCAGGGATGCTTCAAGCTCATTCAAAGCCATTCTTTGTATGTTGTGTTTGGCTGCTGTCTGTTTGATTTCAATCTGTTTTAAGGTTAATGCCCTTTTTAACACTCTTGTTTATTTATTTATGCTGATGGAGCCAAGTGCACCTCTAATCTAAACCTGTTGACTTACTTTGTACTGTATCTCTCTCCGACACATGCTTCTTTTAATTCCTTACGTTAACATTGGATCAGATAAATGAGGTAAGGCAATACTTTTGGTTACTTGTGACTTTTGCAGAATTGTAAATGACACAGTATGTGATAGTATGGCTATTTTTTAAGACCCTTCTCATCCAATAAGTGAGTCGGTCTGAAAAGGGCATTTACCAATAGCAGTGATGCACATCTGCTGTCACTGTGAGATGTTAAACCTATTGACAAACACATTTATTTTATTGCTTTGTTTTTTTAAGTGTATTTTATTCTGAAAAGCTGCATAAAGCCCCATTTATGAAATGTACTGTAGCGATGGATGTCTGAAGTGTGAGTGTTGTCATTGTGCTTCACTTATTTATTTATTTTTCTGTAACGTCTTACACGTAGCCCGCTGTGAGAGTCTCCTAAATGAGCAATCCTATAAGCATCGAGCACAAATGAACACGAGTCATTTGGAATGAGCCTCCCGCTCTCCCAGAGAATACTTCATTCATCGAGAAGCCACTCAGTAAACAGTGTCTTTGTGCTACCATCCATTTCTTCTTTTTGCTCATCTTTTCTTTTTGTTGTTGTTTTTTTGCTTTTGCCGTGGTCTGTAAGTCAAGTGCAGTGCTGTTGCAGGTTTTCTCATTGTGATCGTACAGTGTGCACAAAATAGGTTCTGTAGTTTTCTCTTCTGTAGATGTGCACTACAGAGAAGTGTGCTGGAAGTGGAGTACAGTAGGTAGTCTGTGATTAAAAACTTCCTAAACTGGATCTGTGCCAGGGTTAGTCATTTGTGGATAGAAGCAGTTGGACTAAAGCAAACTAAAACAATGTTTCCTACAGTTATTACACATGAAGCCATTCATTTTTATTGCTTGGGTACCTGTTTATAATTTCACTTGGGACACTATCTTAATTTGTCATTCCTGAGTTAAACATGTTAAAGAATAGACAACAGGAACTGCGACAGATGGGATCAGTATGGTTAAACACTGTTCTGACGATGCTTTGTCTTGAAACGCCTGATATTAGACCGGTATCCTTCAGAGTGACAGCAAGAGCAGCATTGGGCCCATCAGAGGAGAGGCCTGTTTAATCCATCTCAGACATGCTTCCATCTACACCAAGCGGAAGGGACATATTTTTAGCATATTAAAGCTGTTCCTCAGTGGAATCACCAATCTCACGGATGTAATACAGGCATGTGTCCTTGTGTGGTGTCGGAAAGGCCTTTATTTCATAGACAAATGCCCTGCTGGCTGCCATAGTGCTGAGACGAATGAAACCATCTCGACTCAGAATGATTGAAGATGGTGCATTCTCCACTCGCTCAGACTGACTAACCACACGGCAAACAATCAGTTTCACCTCCAATAAGTTCTTTTTGGTCTTTTTCTGTATGGGTTGAATTCTAATGGGTTCAGTGACTTTTCAAACATGCATTACCCGTTGCTCTTTTTGCCCAGGCTAGTCTGCTCGGAGCCAGCCCCACCCATCCGCGCTTAAACAGAGGGGGGTTGGCAGTGGAGATGTATTTTCATAATTTGGCTTAATTGTGCCTGGTGTGCCATCAGAATGGAAATCTCCCCAGTGAGAGACGATAAATATTTCATGAGGGTAATCTGAGCGGAGCAGTTTTGATCTGTAGACGATGAGCTGGCTTTATTTTTCCCCGCCACGAGCTGATTGAGTCCATGTGATGAGGCAGACAGACAGCCTCTGTGGTGGCTCCGCCCGGCGAACTGTCACACTGGGAGAGGTTTGAGCGCGACACCCGCCTCTACCCTAATGGCACTCGCTGTTTGACACAGCTCCCCAGGATCCTCCATCCTCCTTGTGCTTCATGTCTAATAATGATGTGAATATGTCTCTCTCTGGGCCCTTTTTTTTTATTGCCAATGTTCCTTTTCCGTTTCTGGTAGAGTTGAAAGAGGGAGTCAGTTTTCTTTAGCCTGGTTATCATTTAGAGTGCTCACACACACGACACCATATTTTATCTCCTCCCTTTCTCTCTTCTGTTTTCTTTCTTTACAGAGCTTTTTTGAAGGACAGTCTGCGCCATGGGACTCTGCCAAGAAGGATGAAAACCGCATGAAGAACCGATATGGGAATATTATTGCATGTGTGTACAAAGCACCTCCTCAGCGCTCATGAATTTTTGTGTGCCGTTCCCATTCTTGTGCCTGATTTATTGGCTGGGCTTGTGACTCTGGATAACTATAAGCTGCTCAAACAGACTTTTATTATCAGCCAACGAGAGCAGCTTTGACCTTTCCAATCTACTTTTATATTCATCTTCTTGCAGTGTCTTTGCTTGTGAGGAAAAAGCTGTGCGGCATATGCCACATAACATGTAGCTTTGACCTGGCACTGTTTAGGAAGTGTCCAATTTGCTTTTAATTAGTTTAGATTACCTTTCGAAACAGAAGCTCATATATAATAACTTTGATGTTTGATAGTTCACAACAATTTTTAACCCTTTTAAAACTGAAATGATGAATAGAAATACAGTCTTAATAAAGCCGACTTTATACAGCAATGCAAGCTCAGCAAAGTGCAGTTTATTTCTTGTTTGCTAATATACGGTGGCCCTGAAGGGCATGTCCCAAAAACAAATCAGAAAAACAGAGAATATTGAAATCGAGGGATCTTAGTGGTTATTTGTGATTAGACAGAACAGAGCCACAGTTTTCTGTTAACAAAGAGCTCCAGTTCTATCATTGCAGTTTGTATTTTACAGACTAACTTTATCTGAGTGGGGAGATTGAGCTCATATCTTATGTAGAGTGCACAATTACATAATTACAAAGCTTGAGTTCTCTGCTTGAGATTAAACTATGAATCAGATTTAGGTTTTGTATTTTACATGTTTGTAGATTTGTCTTTGTTTTTGCTTTTTACTATTTGAGTTTATGCTTTGGGATCTGCTATTGTGAGCCACCGTACCAATGCTTGTGTACTCTATTGCAAATAGAACTTTTTCCCTCAGAGGGTTAAAGCAGAAATCTATTATTGGGCCATGGGCCAAACACCAAAATCTTTTGCATGTGTATTAAAGAAATACTTAATTTTGTTCTGACGAGGTAGCGGCTAATTGGACCCTGCAAACCTAACCTGTTTGACCCTTTAAAAATAAATGAGACTAGTTGTGGACTTAAAAAGTGTGGAAATGTGCACACAAGCATAAACCTACCTAAATTTTCTTATATTTTAAGACGCTTTAATCGTAAAGGTTAATGTGAGCACCAAGAGTGAGGGCACCAGGATGTTTCTGGGAAATATAAACCCAATGGCTCCTCTTTAATGCAACAGGCCATTATCAATGGTTAAGTGTGCTTGACCATTATTGCAGTTTATTGCAGTCAGGAAATTTCAGTTGAAAAACAGGACAACCACTGGCGGGCCAAATCAAACCCCATGGCGGGCCAATTTTGTCCCCCGGGCGCCACTTTGGGCACCCCTGCTCTATGGGCTAGTTTTGAAACTAGAAAAGAGTTAACATTTAGTAATAAATAGTTGCCTATGTTTTTGATGACATACAGTATGTCATAGTCTACCACAAACATGTTTACAGAGTCTTGAGGATGTACAGTACATTACCCTTGTTGCCACCCCACGTTACTGTACCACATGCCAAAGTCTGTCTGGTCACGCAGTGTCCCTTTACCCCTTTCCTTTCTGCTATCATTCCTCTCTACGTTCATCTGTTTCACTATCTGTCCCCAGACCTCTCTTGATGCTCTCGTTAATATGATTAATTCAATGCTGGTTTCTTGCTTTCTGCCTCTCTTCCAGATGATCACTCCCGTGTCAGGCTGCAGGCCCTGGAGGGGGAACAGAGCTCCGATTACATTAATGCAAATTACGTTGATGTAAGTACACACACCAGCCAGCGCCACCAACAAAAAGGTCACTGCGCTTCCTCTTGGGGAGCGAGAGGGCGCTGGTGCCGCCGTCACAGGGGGCCCGGGGACAAAAGGACCCCCGCCGCCTGCCAATCACACACACACAAACACACACAGGGCCTTTCTCTTCTGCTTTATTAAGAGGAATAAAGATCAGAGGCTGACAGCGCTGGGAGAGGGGAAAGGCAAACCCACACACAGGGGAGGGTTATAGTTTTGGACTTTTCTTTGAACAGCAGCACCATCACGTCCAAGAGCCTGAAATGAGAAAAGAAAGCAGAATAGTGACATGGATTATTAATTAGCATGAATAAAACTAAAAAAGCAAAGTGATACAGATAGTGAGTAATGTTGCTTTTACTTTGATGGATACAGGCACCACAGATCCATGCACATGTTGCCCAATATTATTAATGAATAAAATGTCATGTATAGTTTTAAACTCTTGCCTAATGAACAAGTCAAATATTTTGTTCTGGTAAAGTCTGGAATTGAACTTTTTGCTGACGATTACTAATCTTTGTGTTCAAATCAAAAAGAAACAAGCAAACAGCCGACCTAAGCAAAGTGACAATGAAATTAGTTTCACTTCTTTGAGTGATCGCATAAAGCCCGCCCTGTTTTAGATAAACGATTTTAGCCTTGACTTTGATAAGAAAGTGAAAGTTGGAGGGTCTGGCTGGTCAGGCTATTTATCTCAGATGGCTAATAAAAAAAATCATGTTCATCTAAAGCTTTTCCTGGGGCACAACTCTCTATATAGTATATTGGGTCAATAGTTTTTATACTTCTAAACATAAATTTTGTTAACTTCAGTGGTGAATTTACTGATTAAAGTTATTTCTGACATCACAAAGATTATAAGTTTGATATAATGACGAAATGTTCCAGTCAATGCCACACCTGGAGCCGCCTAGTCTTGTACTGTTAGACAATCCTTGTGGCCTGATCTGTGGTTCCAAGCAGAAACATTATCTGTCTAAGAGGTTTACTTCTACTTCCTTCTACACGAAAGCACAAGCAGCACGGCACTAACATGCACTTAAGTGACGTAGACCACCTTTAGTGTGAGGAAAAGTTATTAAAAGTGCCTTAAGGAATTCCTTCTTGTTGAAACCAGAGACAAATGATTCTCCTCACACAATATTAAACTTGCTGCTCTGATTTGCTGTTAATAGCTGTGTTACCAGCAGGTCGTGACCAATGGCAGCAGCTCTTGATGCATCCGCTTCACGTGTAATGGTCTGTTCATGTTCCTCACTCCCTAAGTGTTTTTTTTTTTTTCTCTGAAGTAAAGTCTCGCCTTCTGCCGTCTTCTCCTCCTCTGCCCCTCTAATGTGGTAATTTGTAATCTCTTGTTACGCCCTCGAACATAAATTTGTAATGCAAGGTGTGCTACGGCAAATGCAGAGGGCTTAAATTATTTACTTTTCTCACTATTCACTTTATGGTCCATTATGCCACGAAGAGGGGCACTGCACAAAGCAGACTCTTACAATGGGGAGAACCATTATAAGATAAGATAAGATAAGAATATATGCATATTAAAAAGAGGCCTGATTGAAAAGGATTGGCACTGCTCTGCTTGCTTCATTGGAAAAGTGCTTAGTTGAAATACAGGCAGATGGGTAATGATGTTGTTGCTCTTCAGAAAGCTTTTTAACCCATCTAAAAGCTTGTCTTACCCAATAAACTCTTATTTGTAGAGCATTTCCCACAGAGTTTGTTATTGTACTCTATTATGCCGCCAATTATTTGGAGCCGTGTACATGCAAGTAGCACCAGCCGTGTTTCTTTTCCTCACAGCTGATTGACTTTTTTCATAAACATTTAGGAGGCAAGAAACAACATAATGGCCTGTTGTCTGCAGGATTGGAGAACGCGGGGGACAAAGGGTTTTTCTGCTGAGCTACGACAATATCGATTACAATAATGATTACTCAAGCCAAAGTATATTTATTTTCAGTTCTTGCAGATGAAAGTATTGTTCAGAGTATTTGTAAAACATTTAAAGGTGGTATTAGGCAGATGCACAAGAGCTGTTTTAGATAATACTAATGTTAAGTATATTCGAGACCACTTTTAAACATCCTGTACTCTGTCTTTGTCATGGACATGATTAAAGACCAGCCAGTGCCACACTATAGGCATTACTGTTATTGAAACTTTGCCTTATTGTTAAGTGAGTGTAACGTCTACGTCCTGTGCCACCCATTCAAAGTCTGAACATGCCTACATTCAGTAGAACACCAAGTAGAATTCAACTGTCACTTAAGTTCTTATATTACTGTATGCACCAAAGTAAAACACAAACGTTCTGGCTCGACCAAAGTAGAGTAAACTTGAAAAACAGAATCTGCCCAGCGCAAACAACACTTAACATAGGACATAACATAACTAATGTTGTCAGTTCATGTTGCTCATTCTGAAGGATGCAATTACTAACACAATGCTAATTTTGCTCAAGTGTTTTAATGAATATATAAAATAGGATATTTTCCCCAGTGTGATCAAAATCTGAAGAAAATAAACAGCAGAGAAAATCCAGATAAGTATATTATGCTATCTGATTTATCAAGACTGCAGGAGCTAGCATTTTGTGCAACTTTAGCACATTAGGCTTTATGCTACATAATACATTTTTAAATTGCAAATCCCTGAATCACAATATCAGTAAAGAAGTCATTGTCTAGAGCACATAAAATTAACTAATACTAAACCAACCAACACACAAATGTGTTTCAAGTCAAGGGCCTCTCAGGGTTTGGGGCCCAGGACATTCTGTTGCATGTGCCACTTATTCCTGCCTTTGTGTCAAATACACTTTACTGAGAACTCCTAAAAAGTATTGAAATAAGTAAATTAGCACTTTCTAAATATATTTTATAAGTAATAGGGTTCATACACAGGAATTGCAAGTGGCTTGTTAATGATATTCAAGCTGAAAATACAAATTGATGCCCCCCGGCCAAGACTTAATGCTGCATATATTAGACATTATACAGCATGGGGCTGAAAAAAATGAATGGGAATAATCACAGTAATGAGCACTGCAGCAAAAACAAAGGGCATAGTATATATTTAATTCCTTTTTTAGTCATTTACACATCTTTGGTAAAGACAGTTCAATTAATAATTCCAACATTGACAATGGCGTATGTATGTGTTTAGCATTAAGACACTCACAGGTAAATAACATTCATTTATACTAAGTGCCACTCACCTGACAGACAGTGAGGGCCCTCTTTTCTTCCCGTCTGTGCCTCACTAATCCGACGCCGCACCGCTCTTCCACTTTACTTGACAGCGCATACATGAAAGCACAAACAAATCTCCTCAGTCCAGAGATAAAGAAGTCATTAAAAATGGAGGACAGTTGAATAGCTGAAGGAGCCTTAGTGGATGAGCGAGAGACTGTAGCAGAATATCCTTTGTGTCTTCTTGCCTTCATTGGAGGGAGCGTTAATCACAGTCCGAGTTTAATTGAATGTGAGTGAGATAAGCAAACGGGGGACGTGCGAGGAAGAGGCAAGGCCCAGGAAAGAGCCTTTAAGTCTTAATGTTTTTTTGTTTCCCCTTCGTCATATCTTCGGAGACATGACAAGGAATTGGACAAATAAAACTTGAAGGGATTAGCGTAATCCGTGAGACTATAGGGAACTATTGTGAAGATCAGTGCTGTTCAGTTGTATCTTGGGGATTATCAGCACTTTGGCGGCTTTACTCCAGAGGTGCGCTGCATATAGAGTGCGTGATGGAGAGTCTTTATGTAGCTTGTTTTGTAGCAGCATCAATAACAAACAACACATTTACACAAACTGAATACGAGTATAAACATCTGGCAGCGTGACATCGCTGGAAAAACAGACGCGTATCTAAATCTGTAACTCTCGGATTGGAGCAGTCACTTTTTCTGATAAACATGGGGGGCTCTTTTGAAATGACATCTGTCTTCTGACTGGCTGTACAGTAAAATCTGTCGAGCTCAGTGTTGTTTGTAAAGCATGAATGTGTGAAGTAAAAATAACCATGCAGAGGTCAAGCTGCATTGTCTGGATATCAAACAATATTCTGAGAGATATGGCCTCCCAGCAGCTGGTGTTTTATGAGTAGGAGTGAAGCAAAGTGACTCCAATCTCCCTCTTTTCTTTTTTTTTCCAGGGATACCACAGGCCGAATCACTACATCGCCACTCAAGGTAAGAATAAACTTTGAAAAAAAAAATGCCAGTCACTGTGAGTTGGAATATGTGGGCGGTGAGAATTTAAGGAGTGTTTATTTGTTGAGGGGTTGGATGATATCTTAGCAAACATCCACCATCGTTGTTTACATTTCACTCTTGCAAACTACTCTTTGATGCAAAGTCAAGCGTGCGTTCGGGGAATCTGGTATCGCTCGGTGCACACTTGCTCAAACACGCAGCAAGCACGCCCGCCCCATCCTGCTGCCTCTTCCCTCTTCAGCTTCCATCGGTGCTGTGGGAGCGATTAATCAGGCAGTCTGGGACAGAGCGCTGAATAAATAAATGGATTAGCTGACATGTACAGACACATTTTGTCACTGTGTTAATCTGGACTGCAGCTTCACAGGGCAAAGAGCGTCTCGCCGTGACCCCAGAGGTTAAGTCTGATTGATGGTTAATTGTTATGAATTTTGCATCGGGACCATTCTCTGCCAACACAACAGGATCAGGATTTTACTCACTGCTTTTGGAAAAAATAAATAAATAAAGAGCCCTTAATGGATACACAATCTGCTTTAGTGGAACTGGGAATTGCATAATTTACCTGTTTATTAGTGCGTTGCTTCTCTTCCTCAGTGTGTCAATAAAAAATAAAAAAAAGCCTCTGTTTTTGCGCTTACTTAAAAACAGAGAAGGCATAACCAGCAAGCACTGACCGCTCACGTTGTCTGTCTTACCTGTGCACGCAACACCTGTTATGTTCTGCTTTGCGCTGACCCACAAGTCAAACACAAAACTTAGCCATCTGTCAAGAGCAGCACGTCTCCTGTGGGGCTTCCCTTCATCAAAACCACCATAAATTAGCACCTCTGCAAAGATTTCAACTGAATTATTATGATTACTATAATTCTCCTAGAGTCATTAACAGAATTGCACATTTTTTTAAACAGAAAATATGCATATGTAGATTAGCTGTCGATGAAATATTGCAAACAAACGCCCTCACTAAGATGAAAAAGCTTGAGAAGCCAAACGTGCTTCCATTCAAGATAATTAGCCCCTGTTTGTTTCTCATCGGGCTTGCATAAGAAGTCCTCATTTCTCACTGACTGTATCGCAGGCATGATAAGACTTTTGACAATGTAAACACCGTGCCATAGGAGCCTGTGTGCATGTGTGTTCGTGTGAAAACATCTGTATTCTCCGGCAGAGCAGGCGCTTTTATAATTCATCATCAGCGCCGGCAGACTGACAGGAAGGAAGGCTCACTCTGCTGACACCGAGGTACAGAGCAGCCCGAGATGATAGCGGAGCCAGACACCAACCTGTCTTTGGGAGTCAGACAAACTGCATACCGGAGCACCTGAAAAGAGCACCTGGGCATTGGCACAGTTGCAGAGAAAATGAGGAAGTAGTCTTCTTCTTTCCTCCGAGTTACGTTTTTCAGTGAGTGACACTTTCACTAAAGCCCACTGGGATCGGCACAACCTCTGAAAATGATGAGCCCTGCGATAGTGCTGGATAAGCTAAAAAAATCTTTGTCATAATTGGTGGCGGGGGCGGTAGAGGGTGTGCTTAATATGGCAGGCGTGTGGGGTAACATTGTCCCCGTTCGCTCACGCTATAAACTACAACGACACTCATTAGTTCAGGGTTTATTGACGAGTGCCTTTGCTCTGTCAAGGTGACAGGTAGAACAGCTGTCACTCCATAAAAGCCTCATCATCCAGGTTCGGCTCATTATATAGGTCACTCTTTTTCCACAGCATCAGCGACAGACTCTCAGTGATTCTCAAACCGCAGCTCTCCTACCTGTGCTGCCAATGGTCCTACTTCTCGAGTTAAGAAGTCATTTTTATTTTTTTCCCCCCGACTTCCCTGTTGTATTTGTGCTTTCAACACGGGAAGTCATAACATTATCCTTTCTGTACATAGACTCAATTATTAGTTACATAATAATACACTATAGGATAAAGAGTCAAAGTGTAACACACAAATGAATTTACTTTGCTGCCACTGATGATGATGCCTATGACGTCAGGCACCAATATTAACCCAGGTTTAAAGTAGCACTGCATAACTTTTAGTCCAAAAATATAAATTCTCAAAATTATTTTTGATAATTCTTAGTCATGAGATCAGTAGAAGCATGTCTATCTCACTGACACAGACCCCTCAGCTGCACAGAAACCCCCTGTAACTTTCCTGTCCCGGGACGAGGGCACATGGCGAGAGATTAGTGAGTGAGGCTCTACCACACAACACATCTACTAAAGAAATTACACCTAAACACTGGACCCTACAGATTTGCATTTGTACAAAATGCACTAAAATGACCTCCTATTTCTTCCAAACTTCTGTCTTAAAAGTTTCTACTTGTAAATAAAGATTGTGCTGGTGCAGTTGCACAGAGAGGGATTTGCGCCCTCTGCTGGCTACAAGTTACGCAGGACGGCTTTAAGTTTACTAGCCAACTTCATCTGCCCAACTGAGTTAAATCAATAGTCATCAAGACCAAGTCACACTTAAGTAGGCGACAACTAATAATCACTAGTAATCACAAACCAATAAGCTATATTTAGATACAAGTTAAAGTTTAATACACAAATGAATTTACTTTGCTGATGATGCATATGACAAGTGTGAAAGTCGGGCACCAGCATTAACCCAGTTTTAAGGTTTCTGGTATTGAATAACTGTATTGAGTCATAGATTCAAAGTGCAATACACGCATGAATAAAACATTTATTTATTGACTTTTGTGATTAATGCTTATGTACATCAAGTTTGAAAGTTAAGCATTGATTTTTTTTCAACAGTACTAATGAGACTGATTTAACACAATCTTAAAAGCTGAATACTAATAATTAACTTTAAGCAAAAATACGTGACTCAATTGACTCTGTTGCTGGCAACAAAATATGTGATTGAAAGTGAAACATGCAAATTAATAAAATGTCTGCTTTGCTGTATTCTGATGATGTCATATGCATCACTTTTTAACCTTTAAACCACATGAATGCAGCATTTGTCTGAGCGTAGACGTCTAAACCACCGACCGGTTTGCCTCGGTACATTCTTCTTTCCCTGTTTAAATAATGATCAGAGATGAGCCTCTTCCTGCTGTGAATTACATAGAAATGGGACAACGAACGGCTCTGATAACTCCCAGCATCCTCCTGGTGAGGTGGAAAATATTCATGACGCAGGAAAGGCTTCAATTTCATCAAGTTTTTCCCCCTCTGGCCTTCTCCACTCCCTCCCCTCCCTCACAAGCGCCAAATGTCACTAGCAGTGCAAAAGTTTTATTATTTACAGGTTAACATCTCAACACCCAGCGGGGGCTGCAAGGGTGGAGATGGGAAGAGAGGGAGAGTAAATCAATGATAAGTGAGTGTACATTATGCCAAAGTCTGCTGCATGTAATATTAATGGGCTAAAGGGGAACGCTGCTTGAATGTTTGCCTGTGTTTGTCGCTCCGAGTGTGTTCGTGCACACATTGATCGGGAGTTTTGTGGCGTACCTGGCTGTGGGATTTCTACAGCTGTCACATTTCCTGCTTCTGAGGTGGAACAGGCCTAGTCCCAAAACACAACGTCGGCTGCAGCAGCATTAGGTCTGTGACAGCTGGAAGTCAAGCTCCTACCGGCGTTCTTCGTCTATGAAGTGCCTCCTCAAAACAACTTCTCCAACTAGGCTGCACACATGCCACTGCTGAAGCGCTCACACCTCTCTCCCTCCAGTTACCTGCGGCTAAAGCTTTAAAAGGACTGACAGCCGTCCCACAGCGGCAGCAGAGATTCAACTTGTTTGTCCAAAATTAAACAGACTTGATTCCCTTGAACCATTGAAAACCTGGGAAATAGTTTTTCAGTCATGAAAGTAAAATGTTCCTGATTTATTTTTCAGCACTTTTTTTAACTTATAATTTCTGAAGTTATGTTTGCATGTTTTAATGGCCGGATGATAATAATGTTCAAGGTGTGGGTGAAATCTGAATATACATCAAATCAAATGAAAACTCTTAATGTGTTTTTTATAAAAGCAGTATAATATTATCTTTGAAAAGCTCTGAACATAGGATCCAGTCAATGCTAAAGCCTGCACATAATTTTATATAAACACATACACTTGCTGTTCATATTGAAAATGACCTGCCGTTGGAGCCCAGTAGGTTTGAGTGACTTTTTCCAAATTGCAAATGTTGCAAATGTAGCACTACAATCTTTATACAAAGGTGGTTTGAATTTTTAAAGGTTCAGTTTTTAGATCGTTGTGGAGGAACATTACCATTTCTTTGCACATAAAGTGTGAGGGTTTAGGGCGTCGTATTAATCTGGACTTTGTCTGCTGATTAACAATTAATCAAGGCCTGGTGATTAGCAACTTGCATCCCATAAATCTTGGAAGGAATTTTTTATTTATTTTTCTCCTTTGGCAAAGGAGGAGAGCTGAATTATTTTGTCTGACCTTTGACTGGGCTGCTCTGGCTGTGGCTTAAGTGGCCAACATTGACATGGTTGGTCACATTATTTACAGATTGCTGTGGAAAATGTATAAACAGCAGGAATTACTACTGTGTACAGTTATCCCTAACGAGTGGGCTGAATACTGGCTACTTCTCCAATGCTGGACTTAACAAGTGACAGTCATGCAAACACATAACCTTATATTATGAAGTAGTCTACTATGTGATAAATTGTTAATCTAACTTTGCATAATAATCTTTCAATTTAAAATCAATTCGATTTCATGTTATACATTCAATTGGAATACCTTTTAATCACATAGCCTCTAGCAACTATTATGTCTGTCATAATGTCTACAAACCAAGATATTGTCACAAAGTGGGGTCCCAGATTAATTAAATGTTTCTATAAATTTCAGCTAAAGCTTAATTTTCTGTTGGTTTGTTTAACTTGTGGCAAAAGTTACACACACATTGTATTTTTAGTTTTAGGTACACCTAATCACAGGCGGCCATATTGCCTCCCTTTTGACTTTCATCAAGTTCACTGCAGCCCAGAGTTTTCTCCTCACCTATTCTCCGGCGCACTGTGCATGTGGAAATGAAACTTGGCTGCGTGACGCTCGACGGTACTCTCCCATCGGACAACTTACCATATAATGCCAAGTGTTATTGTGTTACTAAAGTCCTACTCACCAGCTGTCCCGCTTCTCAGTCTCCCTCTGCCGAACTTCTCAGCAGTGTCTATCCTCCCTCGGAGACGAGTGTGGGAGGCAGAAGAGTGGGCGGCTCGATCAGGTTGGGTAGTTATTGGAAAGGCTAGAAATGCCTGGAATTGCAGACTGGGGTACTACATTTAAAATCAAGATGTACCGCCACATGGAAAGCAGACAAAAATGTAAGAATATAAACGGATGAGATTGGAAAGCTTTGTTACAAATCTGTTGACATCCAAGGAAGTTTATTTATTTTAAAATGTTTGCCACAATGTCATTAATTGTTCTTAGATTTTGAAAATAGAGAAAAGTACAATTTAGCATAGTATTTCAAAACAAACAGCATTCAGTGGTAAAAAAATGAGTTATTTAGTTCAGTTATTGTGTTTTCAGTTCTGTTAGTGTGACATGATCACTGAATGTCTGTAATGAATCCTAATAAATATGCTCTAGCTCACATTGTTGAGAGGGGCTCAGTGGCTGTGGTCCTATAACCGGAAGGTTGGCGGTTCGATTCCCACTCTCCCCACAGGTCATACTGTTGTTGTGTCCTTGGGCAAGACACTTAACCCACTTTGCCTTCAGTGACGTATGAAGTGTGAGTGGTGTATGAATGTGTGTGAATGTTGGGACAACGGATGGAAATGCCCAAGGCTACAATCCGTCATGTTTACATTCATGTGGTTGTGTCTCATGTATGTTCATTAACATGCACTGTCCCAATCAAATAAATGATTAATAATAATAAAACTACTTAATAATTCCCATTACTTATTGATTAGCATTATCTTTAAAGTCGCTTTTATTCATTTTGGCAAGATATTTTTGATTTTTTTCTTGCCTCATCCTGAAAGGTGCAGGGCTTACAGAGGTTTGTGAAGTGGTCCCATCTTTATTCTGCAACAGGAAGTAGTACCAGAGGCGAGAGGCAATTGTTCAGGTCCGCAACCTAAAAGGGACACATCAGTTTTTAGAATATTTGAATTCAAATGGCCACAGATGTAGTTTACTTTCTATAGAAAGCTTAAACAAAAGTATCTCAGAGATGAGACAGGTTGTGGTGGCCTGAGCGTAAGTGGGACATCTGAGCCTTACAGAAAATCAATGTGAATTAGTTTAGTCATTGAAATCAGCATTTTGTTTTTTTATTTTCAAATGGTCTGCATTTTAGGGAATGCCAGTACGGAGCATAAAAGTTGACAGTGGCTCAATATTTGCAGTGTCACACATTAAACATAACACAAGGCTGCAAGACAGGATGTTGATGGGAGAAATTTCCACCAATATTTATATTTATTCATTTAGCAGACGCTTTTATCCAAAGCGACTTACATTGTTCTGTAATGTAATTACCAGTGTTAAAGTCACTGGACAGTGGCTCATTATTTGCAGTGTCACACATTAAACATAACACAAGGCTGCAAGACAGGATGTTGATGGGAGAAATTTCCACCAATATCCCAGAAAGAAGTTTAAAAGGAACATAAGATATGGTCAAATGTGCTTAGTAATCAACACACTAAATACAATTGTCACACTATAGAAACAATTTGACCTAAAGGTAGTTATAAACTTTTAACATTTATTTAACATGAATGAACATAATGAAGTAAATTCAGTTTTTTGTGCTTGTTGTGTGTTAGACCGTGCCTTGCTGTGTGTCCTTGTGTTCTGTCATGTCTCCAGGTGATTTAGGCAAACGCAGGAGAAAACACAACTGCCAAGATTTGCATTCACTAATTAAATTGTCAGAACCAATCTTTTTTTTTTTCACTTGGTGCTTGATTAAAACTAATATTAATAATTTTAATTAAGCTGAATAATAATTAAATTCCTATCAATCTGCAAGTATTGCTCAGTGAAGTTTTAAATATTGCAGACTGGCTCTGTGCTCATTTATTTTGATGTGCGGCCGACGTGTTTGTGTCAGAGCTTGGTGTTAAACAGTTTTGAGAAGTTGAGGTGATTACATTGTGAAGCACAAGCACAGATTTCACTCTTGTCTAAACAGAACAGTACAATTGATATTCATTTGTGTTGTTTTCATTTCTATTTAAGCTTTCTGCTGTTGAGTAAGCACTCCGTAGAAAGCACTATAAATAAAATGGTACATATTTCACTGCTGAATCTGTAAAAATGGAAAGGAAAGGTTCTATTAAAACGTATTGTAACTGGAAGACTTCCCTTGTGTCCCTTGTGTTTTATAATGTGGAATCTGATCTGTCTGTTTCGGAGAATGAGAGGATTACTGCTGATATTTTCATCAAAAGTGAAAATATGCTGCAGAAATCATATGGACAAAGAGCAATAATTCATTTAATACTGTGTATCAATGGTTCTTAAACTGTGGGACAGGAAACACTATGTTAGTGAGGGATTTTGGTAATAAGTTTATCAGGTGGGTAATTACGTCATTGGTTACAGATGAAATAACTAAGTGTATATTAACAAAATTTAGGGCTCATAAGTTTTACCTGTTTGCTAAATTATAATAATGTTGCTCTCAAAGTGTGGTACAAGAAGACTTAGAGTCTAAGAAAGGTAGTTTGTGTGGACAGGTCAGGTATTACATGGTCTGTTATGTATTCTTGGACCATTATCTTAAACATTGATAAAGTTTAGCTGTAGTAACTGTATGTAGACTACCATTCATACATCTATGTATTTCCTTAGATGTACTGGGTGGTGCTTGAACTGGGAAATATTTTCTGGGGTGGTATGGGAAAGGTTTGAAAACTTCTGTACGCCAATCAAAGATGCCAAAGTAAAAACAAAACAATATCAACATCTAACACAAATAAACAGTGGCACTTATGTTCATCTTGTTTATATATATAAATATATCTCTGTTTTTAAAGGCCCAATGCAGGAGACAGTTTTCGACTTCTGGAGGATGGTCTGGCAGGAAAACACAGCGGCTATCGTCATGGTGACCAACCTGGTGGAAGTTGGCAGGGTAGGTATTAATTGCACGTTACCTGTCATCACAGATCCCATATGCACTGGCTTAGACACTTGCCAACATATAAGAACAGAAACTAATAGAAAAAAATAAAGCCAAATAGTGTAATTACAATAAGCAGCCTTTCTGTCCTCCCCATGGGTTCTCTCCAGCTTCCTACTACCGTCCAAAGACACGCATGTTCAGGTGGATAGCTAAATCAAAATCAGCTGAGAGTTAATGAATGTGAAAATGAATGGTTGTCTGTCAGTGTCTGTCTCCTAAGTGTTAGCCCTGCGACTAACTGGCCATTGTCCAAGAAAGAACTAGAATCATGTTAACTCATGTTATATCAAAGCATTATTTAGGTCTGGTTTTAGTTGAACTAGTTCTAAACATTTTATATAATATTATAAAAAATGTGTACTGCCATGACTACAGAAGAACCAGGTGTCAATGAGAACACCAAAGCCCAGATGTTTCTTGTGCTTACTTGGTGAAGTCTTGTGCGCCGCCAGCTTTCTTTCCGTCTATCTGATCAGAGAGAAGTGAGGAGAGACTGATTGATGGCCTTCATTAACAGAGAGGCATTGAGGCGACTGACTACTGTTTCATCTGAGTGGCTCTATAACAGGAGATTATACACAGCCGTAGACAGCCGCTCCTGGCAGGCCCCTCGGAGCAGAAACACTTCTAATGTTTTCCTCATTGGACACAAAAAAGAACTGCTAAGGAGATTGTTTAAACTAATGGTAGAGCACAGACCTTTTTTTTGTTCACAGCACGTGGCTTAACTTACTCAAAAACCTCGAGCCCTACTTCAGTTCTAATTTGTTCCACTTAGAACACACTGTAATTCCTCCTGGTTAGGTTATAATCAAGAGAAAATGAAGGTCTTAACATACAGTGTGATGCTTCACTGCCGGGGGATTTTCTTACTAAGAATTTTAACATATTCTCTCTAAAACCTGGGCACACCTTGATTTCGCTGATGTGCATTTTTGGTGGAGCTTAAATGTAGCAGAGCTGATAATGATTCATGGGCTCATCTCTAGGTACCTCATTAGGCCGTTCCTCTACAGTAGCTGAGCCGCGGCCGGCCCGCCCCACACCTTCTCCACACCTGCTTAGCTGCGGTGGCATCCTCGGCGGGCCCGGACCCCCAAACCGTCTGTTATATGATCCTTGTCCAATGGCGGGCGGTAGGCACAGTTGGTCACAGTGACGCTGGCTCCACAGAGGGGCCCGTAAAATCACTCCACCATATCGCAGCGGGCCATCTGCTCAGCACAGTTGCTGATGAACTCTGGGAAATCCTGGCACACTCACAGACGTGCACACACAGCCCACTGTCCCGCTGGTTCGGGGCACAGAGGGGGGCAGTTCTTTGATGTATGAGAGATTTGGTTTGGAAATTGTGCTGATGTGTACGATGAGCTGCTGTTATTTGTTTTTTTGTCTCTTATAGACTTTCTGTATGAATGAATAAATGTTGTTTATGCACAGTGTAGTCACACATGTGGCCATGCAAAAGAACATCTGTGTGTACACTGACATAATTTAGCCCAAAGGCTAATTCGCCCAAAACTAAGCGCCTGATTCACAGTGATCTAATAAGGTAATGGCTTTTGCCTAACTCAATCTGGCTGGAAGGGGACTGTAGATTTGTGATTGTCATCTGGGATTAGTCATCGGGGGTGTCAGAGAGGGACCTGAAAGTCCCCCACTGTCTGTGTCACTCCAAAACCCAAATCTCATTTCATTCCTAATCAGCGCATGGACTGCAGAAATGAAAATTGAATCTAGTTGTAGCTGATGTCGCACTCATCAAAAATTATCATTCTGTGATATACCTCCATGATCTCAATCTCTATTACCAGCCTCACTCCCTCAGTATTAACAGTTTAATTGAACAGAGGGAGGAGGAGCAGGTAATTTTGCACTCTTATGATACCTAATACAAGTAATATTTCCAGTGGGGTCTTTTAGATTTCCTTTGGGAAATCTATTTTAAACAGCTACGGTTTATTATTTCATATTATCATTGGATTGTCATATCAGCCAGTTGCACTGCACTGTTTTTATAACATCTTGTCTTATTTCAAAGCACTGCCAGTGAGATTTTTAAGGTGGAGAAATCTTACACCCCACAGTGCATATTCTCAGCTCCAGTATTCTGCACTCTCTACCTTTAGACTAATTTTCACATTATCGATGTGCGAATGAAAAAGCAATAATGTGAGAATGAGCTCTCCATCGATACATAAGATTCCCATTTACAGCAGGTCCTTGACCGGGGGCCAAAACTAATATGAAGCAAATCTCATTTTGACTTGAAGAAATGTTCCAGAATGTGAAATATCAGGTGGCAAATGGGAGATAAAGTTATATGACAATTATCTTTATTGGAAAAAATTATAAGCTAGCAGTGAAATGACGCATTAAATGTATTGCTGTGCTGTGCAGTATGCATGTGCATGCGTTTTTAAAAAAGTGTTCTGTTGCTTTCAGGTGAAATGCTGTAAGTACTGGCCTGACGACACTGAGATCTACAGAGATGTCAAGGTTACACTCATAGAGACTGAGCTGCTGTCGGAGTATGTCATCCGGACTTTTGCTGTAGAAAAGGTATTAACTTTGGCCAATATCACATTCAAAACATGCACATGTTTTTATGAGACCTAAAGTGTCCTTGGTTAACCAGACATGTCTGAGAGCAGAGAGGCAAAGGCCACAGCAGCCTTAAACATCCAGTTAGCAGTTAGATAATAATAAACTTTCTTTCTCTTTTACTAGTTTTGTCTCTGTTTTCTATTCAATCCAACTCTGTATGGTATGTACATTCTTTGTGTAATATCACATTCAAACATGCAAATGTTTTTATGATGACCACAGCGAGTGAGATCCTTGGTTAACCAGACATGTCTGACGCTACAGAGAGGCAAAGGCCACAGCAGCCTTAAACGCTGGGCCCATGGTGGTCCACTGCAGGTGTGTGGCAACTTTCCATCTTTTCACTAGTTTACCTCTGTTGACTCTGGACTATATTTTATACTATGGCTTCTATAAATGTAAATACTGGTATCTTTATCTCTATTTATCACATAGGTCTACCTTCTGCTCATTATGGAGATCTGATTGCTGATGTTTTGTTTTTTTTGGCAGCGCTGGTGCTGGTCGAACGGGCTGCTTTATTGTCATTGACATTATGTTGGACATGGCTGAGAGAGAAGGCGTTGTGGACATTTACAACTGTGTCAGAGAGTTACGCTCCAGACGGGTCAACATGGTCCAGACTGAGGTACTGTGAATCAGGACTCTGATCTGGGTTTTTCCTCAGAGACTCCTCAGCAGAATGTGGAAGACTGCGCACACAGCTCGACAGGCTGTTGTTATCAAGTGGATTAAGTAAAATCTGCAAGTAATTCTGAGCATAAGCCACACTTAAGTTGTCTTCCAAAACAAACGCTACAAGAAATTAGAGAAAAAAGTATTCTGAAGAATTTAAACAATCAAGCAGCATTTTTTTATATAAACATAATTTATAAATGCAGCTAAATTAGTTAATGGATTTTAGTGTTTCAAATGAAAAATATCGTATTGTAGTGTTGACCATTTGGCTTCTATCTTTTACACAATATTATCAAATACAGACAGATTTTTATGCATGTTCAGACATACTGTATTACAGTGTACATGTTAAACTATAAACTGACCAATCGGTTGAAACATCATTTCTCATTATAATATACTACTTTTTGCTATTCCTCAGTAGGCAGGTGGTTTGGGTTAAAAACTAAATCCAGCTCATTATTATAACATGACTTAACATGGTTTAATTATTGTGTTTAAATATATTTTAATCATCGTCTAGTGGTAAGAGTGTCATTTTAGATTTTCATTGCTCATTTGTGTCTGAAACACAATAGTGATCATATTTACAATAGACATATTTATGGATACAGAGACTGTGGTTTTATTGGACATGATTGAGTGTGCCTATTCATCCCACCTTTTACATTTTTAATGATCATTTCTCACAAAAAGCATTTACTGATGCATACACCCTGTCTATTTCCCAGGATACTGAGCATAAGTGCTCGGCAATACATGCTGTCATAAAAGGGTTTAGAGGCTTGTAACCGCGAGCGTTTAGCTCTTATTGATGACTGAAACCATCCCAGGCTCATCCTCCAGCTTTATGCCAGTCTGAGCTAGCAAAGGACTTTTGTGCTTTCCTGAACACTGACCATCTGGAGGTGTCCATAGTCTCGTTGAATGCGTCATTTCACCGTAATTCCTTTTAAATCACAAGCGTCATTGGACTTAATGGGCAAATGCTTCATCGTTGACGTTCAAATTGGGATTTCCGTAACCAGAGACCAAATGTTGTTCACCCTGAGTCCTTCTCCTCAAGTTCAGTGACCTTCAGAGCGCGTGTATATGTGTTTACCCTTGCAGGTGTTCAGGCTCATTGGCACAGCTCCTCAGCCCACAGCCAAATACTAACCGCTAACACGCTTTAATCTGTCTGTGGAAATGAAATGCTTTGTTGCTGTTTATATAGGAGCACTGATAAGAGCTGTCAATTAGCAAATGCTAGGTTGCGCATCTCTCCGTCGCTGCCCCCCTGCCCCAGCCCGCACCAGGCCAACTCTGGGGTCAGCAGTTCACATTGTGCAGCAGATTTAACAAATGGCAGCACATGTTTCCCAGTGAATCTGTGAATCACTGACCTCTGTGCATGTGTGCGGATTTTGGTCCAAAGTGACAAGGGAGTGTCAGATGAAAATGTCACTTCAGAATCGATTTACATCAAGCCTCAAGCTGTGTCACCACGTCGACTGGTTGAGTGACTGATGCGAGCAGGGCTGCGACTTCCTGTTTCACTCAGCACGAGGTTAAGCACAGCAGGGGTTGTTTTTGCTGTTAAGTCATCAGTCATCTTTATACCTTAATGATGACAATGTTAATGTAGATAAGGTTATTAGAGCCAGAGCAGTCGAGTTGCTGCTATTGTGTGGTATAACAAGGTTTACAATCTTATGGGTTCATTCAATGTTTTATTCAAAACAGAATAAAGCAGAAAAAATGCAAAAATATGTAATGTGACCTTTGAACAAAGACAATGACAAATATTAGTCACAGAAACAACCAGAGGGGAAAGAATAATCATGTTAAGGTCATGGAAAGGTCACTGACATCCTTTAGCAGAAACAAGGGTTTGTGCATATGTGCTGCTGTTAACAACACACACACACATGCATAGTCATAGGTTTTAGAAATCTGACAGATTCGCAATGAGGATGCTGTTTTTGCAGGAGCAGTATGTCTTCATCCACGATGCCATACTTGAAGCATGTCTGTGTGGTGATACCACAATCCCCGCCAGTCAGCTTCGCTCCGTCTACTACGACATGAACCGCCTGGACCCACAGACCAACTCCAGCCCCATCAAGGAGGAGTTTAGGGTAAGTCTTCAAACACAGTCTCATTAAAGGTGGGGTATGTAGTTTCACATGGCCTTTTTGGCAACATTGGGAACTTTTTAGAACATATGACCACTCATGGAAGCCCTGCAGGGACATGATGTTTAAACAGACACAGTGCTGAATTTGTCCTCTCTGGGCATTTGTAGGAACAGGAAGTAATAAAACAGGTCCTCCAAAAGCACACAAATGGAATACTTTAGACAAAACAGTACACAGATTGTTTAGTTTTCTGATGAATGTTTGAGTCCCCTTCAGAGCAGTCAAAAACAAATCTATCCCCTTACATTAATCTGCAATGAGATCACTTTCAACCTATCAGCGTTATTTGAGATGCATCACCCCCCTGACGTTCCATCACAGTCGCACCAGGGGACAGAGCTAGAGCTAATATAGATGATTAAAAAACCACATTGTTAATTACCATATTGGGAGATAATTAGCCCACTCAAGACCCACATGCCTACCTTCCTATGTCGTCATGAAAGCATGTAATTCTGCTTGAACCCGTCAGACACTGAATATGGTGACTCCCACACTGAGGGTGGAGGACTGCAGCATTGCCCTGCTGCCCAGGAACCACGAGAAGAACCGCTGCATGGATGTCCTGCCCCCAGACCGCTGCTTGCCCTTTCTCATCACCATCGACGGAGAGAGTTCCAACTACATCAACGCAGCGCTCATGGATGTAAGAGTCTCCCACACGCAGCACAAAGCTTCAAACGTGTTCTCTGGCATCCCTCTTTAAAGTGACAACATTCCTCGTAATCAGATGACTTACATCTAAAGTGCATAGCTGACACCAAGTCACAAGATGGAAAAGTGCAGCTGCTGTTTTCCTCCAACGTTCCCACATGTTGCTTCTCTTGTCACTTGCTAATCAACGTTTCAAAGCACATTTCACAAACCCTTATGACCCAACAAGCTACTGTGAAGATAGTATTGGGTTAGCCCCTTGGTTAGACTGAGACAGAAATACTGGACAGAATTAAATTTAGTCTCTGTGGATCAACATATCAGTATATCTGCAACAGATCTAATATATCTTAGTAGTTAAGTAGTGATTAGACACAATCACGGTTGTATTTTCCAGTTTACAGCATAGAGTGTAATGTTAATATGATGAGTGTAAAGTGTACCACTGACTAATAATAAATAATGACTTTTGTATTTAATGATTGCGCACGTGGAGTCAATAAATAATGAATGGCTGAAGTAAATGCACATAACTGGGTTAGTGTTAGCCTTGAATGACCCCGAAGGTTTTGGAAGAAAATCCAAATATCTAAGACAAACTCCTCAGATATGTGTATTTTGTATGATGATAAATACTTTGTGGGGGTTCATTTACATTGTGCAGGTGACTTCATAGTGGACAGTATCCACAATTCAACCCAAATATGACCCAGATCGCCACTGAATGTGTCATCAGATTTCACAGGACACAGTTGGCCTATTTACACCCTGCATTACGGCTGGCCACAGCAGAGCCGATCACTCAGAATATGGATGTTTCCAGGTCTGAAGAGGTCCACTGTCAGTAAATTTACCAATTCATGAAATCTCCAATAGCAAAGGCATTCAGTCAGAGAGAGAATAAAGGATATAGGGCAGTTTCTAAATTCTATCTAATTGGAATGAAATACTTAAAGTGCCATGTTTCTGTTTCTTTTAGAGTTACAAACAGCCGTCTGCGTTCATAGTGACCCAACACCCGCTGCCCAACACAGTCAAGGACTTCTGGAGATTGGTGCTGGACTACCACTGCACGTCCATTGTAATGCTCAATGATGTGGACCCGGCCCAGGTAAACCCGATCTAATTTAGTTCACAACACAAACAATACACAAAACTATCCTGCTCAGAAAGAGAAGACATGCCACAGAGGATGGCTATACTTGAAATAAAACTATGGAACATTTTTAGGATTTAGACCCTTTCAGACTGCACTGCTGCAAACTCATGAGACGGTTATGACTCAATGTGTCTTATATACAGTATGTATCAAGATGTGCGTTGATCTGGTAAGACATGAGATAATCTGCCCTATCACTCTTACACTGTAGAGTATCTGGTGTTGCAATGTATCTATTCTATTTTAATGATTCTTTTGAATTCTCTGGTAAATAAGTTGCATGATGTAGCTTATGGTTTGGAGAAGAGCTTAAAAGATCAAACCTGTCCAAACCCAGGCACAACAATAAATCTTTGCAACGCATACCTAGGTATATACAAAATGCAATATGCTTGAAATGAGGTAGATTGTGCAGAGTGAAAAGGGACTTTCCATGAAAGCATGGTTTGGTGCAGAGACAGGCCGGTGGAAGAGACTCTCCAGATTTCTCAGCCTGAGGCTCTGTCATAACACCCGGCGATCAAAGCCTGAAGCCAGGCTGCTCTCCCCATCCAAATCCCCTTTCCCTAGGTGACTGACTGACTGTCTGGCTGGATAGAAAAGGCCTTTCATTCATTATTCTCACTGTAGCCAGCCTCTGAGCCAGCCATGGAAACAGCACAGGTGCGAAGGGAGAAAAAGGATGAGGAGATTTACTATCTTCACCAACGGCATCTTTGTTTTTGCATCTGTAGTATTTGTCAGGTGTTGACACTTATGAAGATGCTACACAGTGGTTCATTTTTTCTTTTTTGTTTGCTGTTTTTTAGTTTGTGTGTCTGAGCAGTCTAGAGAACATGTATTTACATATGCATTTCCATTCCACTCAGGTAGATGTTCTCTGTGTGACTCTGCGTGTAGTCATGTGTTTGCAAGCACAGAATCTGTCCCTCTGTCTGCGCTCGCTCTCTGCTGTGATGCAGCGCTGTGAGGCCACTGCTGGGCTCCACAGGTGCATCATCTCAACTCGGCTTTCTCTCCTGAGGAGCGGAAATAGGGGAGATTTTCAGGTTCTTATGAGATCCTCCCAGGGGCTCCTCTCTCTGTATGAACTATATGAACTCAGTAACACTGTTAACACAGCTGTCCATAACAAACCTCTATCTTAAAAAGGTCTGTCTTTTCATTCATCAGCATTTCTACTTGTATTCCTGTGGTCAAATAACATTACAAATACAATAGTATATTATATATTTATAACAATCTGATGGAGACATATACCATTATCTTTTCAATACATTACAATTAAAACTCACATATTCTCTTTCAACATGCATAGTATGAGTTTTAAATGAAAAGTTGAATGCAGCAACAATTGATTTTGAAAGGGCTGAGAGCACATCTGTGTTTAGTGTCTGGTCAATCAGAAACTTAGCTCAGCTTTTGTTGAACTGATCTTTTATAAAGAAGTAATTTATCAGGTAATAAAAGAAAGTATTTGCTTTGAATTAGATTTTGTTCTACCTTTTTGCCTTATGGGTCACATTATTTATAATCTCATCCATGAAATGCAATGTAACCATTTCTGGAACGCAGCTTTGAAATCTGTGTCACTGTCCTCTGAGAGTGCTCTTTATTCCAAACTAATGAATCATCCCTTGTTTCTTTGTCGTCTTTCTGTTTGTGTGCTCACGTCCTGTGTGTGTGGATGTGTGTCGGTGTGCATTTGTTTCAGTTGTGCCCACAGTACTGGCCCGAAAATGGGGTGCACCGTCACGGACCTATCCAGGTGGAGTTTGTCTCCGCCGACTTGGAGGAGGACATCATCAGCAGAATATTTCGGATCTACAATGCGGCTCGGGTACGGTGACACAAGAGGGTCAGAACTCAAGCACACATTCATTTGTCTCGAGAATAACAAGAATCGCTTGGCATGTCACTTCTCTGCTGGTTTTTGAAACGTGTGTGCCTTGTTTGCGATCCCTGCTGTGAACCCAACAGCCAGTTTATTCAGTGACTGCACACTTGACACGTTCCACTCAGAGCCGGCCTGTCCGTTCAAGCTGTGCACAGGCCCAGTCACTCTGTTCTTAACCATGCCACTGCACCTCTGATCAAAGGTGTTACTGAACGAGTCACATGGCTCTTACACAGCGAGGGACAAGTTCACACTTTGTTACAAAGACTTTTCTTCCAATCAACACCTTTTAGATGTATAAATGGGAATAGTTGACCCGAAGACAGAAAAATAAAACAAACTGAACAACTCTGTACTATGCAGGTGCCATAGTTTTTTGTATAAAAAGTTATGCTGTCAGAAAAATAAATTCTGTATAGTCTTGAAAGGTTAAAGGACATTATTTCAAACAACAAACATGTTCAGATGACTTTGACTGACTAGAACTGTCACTAACCCGTTTGATTCATGTTCAGTTTGGTGTGAAAATCTTTTATTAGGACAACTGCTTAATAAAAAACGATAAAACTGGCGACAGCTGTGGATTAGGTCTTGTAACAGGGACAATTATTCAGCCGACAGATGTTGCTGTTAATTATTAAAAATTCCTTTTAGATTGAGTTCATCCAAATTTTGAGGAAGACTCGAGCAGGCAAAAGCAACCACAGCAATCAGCCGTTATCAGTCCTAAAAGAAAGTGCTTGAGCTTGGACTTTATGACACCACTGAGTTCAAAGTGTCCTGAATCTCCAGCATCACCTGAGTCTCGTGTGTAATCTCCTTAACAACAATCTGTCAATAATCAGAGCGAGTGACCGGCAGAGGCGCCAGCACAAACTAATCCCCTACAATCTCAGACTGTGATCGATCACTCCGTCTCTGTGTTTGATTGCTTAACTATGTGTCTGCAGCCGTAACTGTGCTCATCTATCAAAGCGTCTATCAGTGCACTCGTCACTCACGCCTGTATCTATCACCTCAACCCATTTCGAGGCTCAGCTCAACCACATCCCAACAGATCAGATTGTGTGTGTGTGTGTGTTAACCCGGGATAACCAGTGCGCTCTGCCCTCTCAGCCTCAGGATGGGTATCGAATGGTGCAGCAGTTCCAGTTCCTGGGCTGGCCCATGTACAGAGACACGCCCATGTCCAAGCGCTCCTTCCTCAAACTCATCCGACAGGTGGACAAGTGGCAGGAGGAGTACGACGGAGGAGAGGGACGCACTGTGGTCCACTGCCTGTAAGTTAACCACACTCACAGAGGCTTATTAAAGATTAAACATCTCCACCTACTGGCTTTTAAGTGTCACTGCAGCCATGAGTTTTCTTGTCAAACCAACCTGTCTGCATCAGTGGTGTATTAGAACTCATGAGGACTGCATATGCCTCTTCTTTTCAGGAATGGAGGCGGACGCAGCGGGACGTTCTGTGCCATTAGTATTGTGTGTGAAATGCTTCAACACCAGCGCTCTGTGGATGTGTTCCACGCTGTCAAAACACTGAGAAACAATAAACCCAACATGGTGGATCTCTTGGTAAGTAAACTTCATGTCAGACTTTAGTTTTAGCCTCTGACATTAGACCATTAATATTCTCTGTATTAAACCGAATAAGATGATTTGTGCAAGGTGTTTGATTCTCAAAGGTTTGTAAGACGTCAAAGATGAAGTTGTGGAATTCAAAACTGTTTATTACTTTTATCACAAAATCAATGACTTTTTTTGGGGCTCTGTGCCAGAATAAATATTGTTGGCACAAGTCTCACAGCAAGAATGTCCTGGGTTCGATTCCCATCTAGGGCGGGGCCTTTCTGTTCTCCCTTTGTCTGCGTAGGTTTCCTCCGGGTACTCTGGTTTCCTCTACCACCAAAAAAACATGTACAAGTCCCCCCCAAACACACACATGGGGCCAGGACTCCCTGCAGAAGAGATTTGTAATCTCAGTGGGACTATCCTGGTTAAATAAAGGTTAAATAAAATAAAATAAATAAATGAAGGACATTTTAATACAGAGCACGTCTCTTGTCCTTGAAGAGGATACAACAAACAAATCTTACTGTACCTCAGCGTCACTCACCTCCCCCAATTAAGTCTTTTATTTTTTCTTGTAACGCTGACTCTACATGTTAAAATTGTTCCTCATATAGACTACAGCACTGCCATTGCTAACAAAATATTGAACTAAATCTCATTAGATCTGTTTTTGCTCATTTATTTTGGGGAAATGAAGCATTTTATTGAAGCTCTGTGTGTTGCCAGAAGGTTTGAGGCAATATCCTCTCTCTAGAAACAAAATAGAAGGATGGATTTAGATGATTTTATCTTTTTTTCTTTTACATAAACTTTTTCTCACATGACAATCCGGAGTAGGAGACAGATTAACCTGTGCATCAACAGATTCAACTCTACTTACTCTACTCTAACTGTATTTAGTAAATCATGTTTTAAACTAAATGTCATTTTAATGTGTTTATAAGTTTATTATAAGTTGTAAATCTTACACTTTTGTTGAATAACCAAATGATAACTCATTCAATTACCCCATTAAATTATCTTTAAGATATCTTAAATCTTGTTTAAACCTAACTTATGTGCAAAGAGCTTATGTTGTCGATCGAGGAATGAGAAGCAAAAGGGTATAAGTGCCATTTTGTCTGAATATATATTAAATGAAAGCTCTTTAAACTTTATTTACTGCTCCCATTATTCTCAGTCTCTCTACAGTTAATGATCAAAAAACAAAACCCATTCTCATGACATAGGTTTCAGTCAGTGCTAAAAGGTCGTAAGTGCATAAGCAGTAGTTGCTTTACTGTTTATACTGGAAATGACCTTAAATTTTAAAAAGACGTGTTTATTTTTTTGTTTTTTTTTAATGCGTATGTGTGTGTGTGTCTCCTCTCGTCTCTCAGGACCAGTACAAGTTCTGCTATGAAGTGGCTTTGGAGTACTTGAACTCTGGATAACTTTTGTGCACCCTCCAGAGACTTCACTAAAGACTGTGGCTTAAATGTGCATTGTGCTAAGTAAAGTGTGTGTGTGTGTGTTCACAACTCGACACACTTACACACACACACACAAACACGACACACAGCGAGCGCCTACAACCTGCTCTCTGCTTACTCCTCCTCGGGACATCCTCGGTCTGGACGGGATGGGAGGCAGAGTTGTACAGTGTTAAATACAGAACCCAGTTTCTTTGGACAGCGGCAAAGAAGGCCAACAGGAGCACAAAGAGGGTTTTCTTTTTTCACTGCAGCGAGTCGCCTCTTCTCTGGATCCCTTGCTTTTGAGTCCCGTGGTTGTTGCCTTGATCTCCACTGGACGATAAGCATTCAAGCTTTTTTTTCTATGGATTGCGACCTGCTGTATAAAATTTATAATGTTCATTTTGCGCTCTCATTCACGTTTTCTGCTCGGCTAATTATTAAAAGTCATTATATGCAGGAGCTCCGAGCCTAAGTGTTACTAAATGTTGCGTAGTTTTATGGCTTCTAAATTATTCCCTCAGCTTCTCTTCATGAGTTTGGGACGGTCGGCACAGTCTACATTTGCTTTCTTCTTTCATCAACAGGGATCCAAAGCTTTATTTGCACTTCCATTAAATCCTTGCTGTGCATATTGTACATAGTTATGTCGATTATTTATTCATGGTATGTTTTCTTTTGTGATTTCCAGTAAGTGACAATCATATGTTGATAAGTTTGATTAATTGACGTATTGTGTGTGCTTTAGGGCATCTTGTATGACAGGTTATTCCATTGTAAAGAAAAATATATTATATAAATGTTCTAAAATATAAACATTGGGGTCAAGTGTCTGTGCCTCTTTAAGTTGGAGAAAGTGGGGTTAGAGGGACACCTACTGGACATATAAAGAGTAACACACAACAATAGTGTCATATACAGTAATTGAGTATTTTATAAAAGGCTTTCCATGAGCTACTAAGTCATAGGTTCCTACAGTATGGAGAAGCAGACAGGAGAATAACACAGGCTTTGTGTCACGTGGTTGCTGAGTCAGTGAAAACACACTCGGATATCAAGTTCTACGATTTCAAATCACGTTTATTTTTTACATAAGTACATAGAAGGTATGTACATGCATTTTATCCATCCATACTGTAACTGTTTTTAATTCTGTTCCTCGTTTTCACAGCCTACCTTTTAGAACCAGTTTGAAAACAAAAATCTGAAAGAAAAGGGAATGAATAAGAACCTTCTTCTGGACAGAAGCTTTATTAGTAATGCTTTTGCTGGCAAGTGTAAACAGGGGATGCTTGAAATAATATAGGACAGCTCTATTTGTATCTACTTCAACAGCCTAGCATAATGCACTGAAGTTAATTTTGCAGCTTTGTGCTTGTTTTCAGGACTGGTCATGCACATCCAGTCTTATTAAGAATGAGTTCAATATGACCTGACAATTTAAAACTATCATTATCTTTGTAAAATAATGGTGCCAAATTTTAAAATGAGAGTGCATTGCAAGCTTATATTTTGCTACTGTTCTTTTGTACAAGGACTTAGACCACTCGTATAAATGGACATTAAGTAGTTTATTGTTTTTAAATGTCATGTCATTTAAATCAAAGTTTTACTGGACCCATTCATAGAACAGGGTTTAGTCTTTGTGCTGTTGCTCCTGTCTGCTTCTCTTAACTGGGAGTGTGCTTTTTATTATAGGAAATAACTTATATCTTCTCAAAAGCTTCTCATATTTAGCATTTAGCAAGCAGCAGGTAAATAGAGCTTTCTTCACTTAATATGATTTAAGGGGTCCTTGAGGTAGAACAGATTGACCAATGTAATTGTAATAATACATTTACTCAACAGCACTATCAAGGCATCACAGGGTTAAAGCTATTCTCTCACATGAACTGATGAAATAAAGTGTGATTTTATTGGGATATCACCTGAATTAAATAAAGATGGACACAATAGAATCTCTCAATTTAATACAGCAGTACAATCTATATTCTGTATGTACAGTATTGTTCAAAATAATAGCAGTACAATGTGGTCAAAAATGGGTCGTTTAAGACATTGTTCAGAAGAACAGCGTACTTTGATTAAAAAGTTGATTGGAGTAGGGGAAAACCTATAAAGAGTTGCAAAAAATGATAGGCTGTTCAGCTAAAATGATCTCTAATACCTTAAAATGGAGAGCAAAACCAGAGAGACGTTGAAGAAAACAGAAGACAGCCATCAAAATGGATCGAAGAATAACCAGAATGGCAAAGGCTCAGCCACTGATCAGCTCCAGGATGATCAAAGACAGTCTGCAGTTATCTGTAAGTACTGTGACAGTTAGAAGATGTCTGTGTGAAGCTAATCTATTTTCAAGAATCCCCCGCAAAGTCACTGTTTAAAAAAAAAAAAAAGTTACAATTTGCCAAAGAACACATCAACTGTCCTAAAGAGAAATGGAGGAACATTTTGTGACTGATGAGAGTAAAATTGTTCTTTTAAGGGTCCAAGGGCCACAGACAGTTTGTGAGACCTTGGTCACAAGTCTTGGTTCCAAACCAACAAAATGAATGTTATGAAGTGGCCAGCCCAATCCCCGGACCTTAATCTAATCGAGAAGCTGTTTCTGAAGCAAAACCAAGAAATGTAAATGAATTGTGGAATGTTGTTAAAGAATCATGGAGTGGAATAACAGCTGAGAGGTGCCACAAGTTGGTGCCACACAGATGTGAAGCAGTTTTAAAAAAACTGTGGTCATACAACTAAATATTAGTTTAGTGATTCACAGAATTGCTAAATCCTAGAAACAAACATTTGTACAAAATAGTTTTGAGTTTGTACAGTCAACGGCAGACACTGCTATTTTTTTTTAACACATCCCTTCAAACTAATTGCCCAAGTGCACAGTTTTAAGAGCGTGCATCATGAATGCTGGGTCTTGTTTGTTTTCTCATCTGTCCATAGGACATTCTCCCAGAAGCTTTGTGGCTTGTCAACATGTAGTTTGGCATATTCCAGTCTAGCTTTTTATGATTTGTTTTCAACAATGGTGTCGTCCTTGGTCGTCTCCCATGTAGTCCACTTTGGCTCAAACAACGACGGATGGTGCGATCTGACACTGATGTTCCTTGAGCATGGAGTTCACCTTGGATCTCTTTAGAAGTCTTTCTGGGCTCTTTTGTTACCATTCAGATTATCCATCTCTTTGATTTGTCATCAATTTTCCTCCTGCGACACGTCCAGGGAGGTTGGCTACAGTCCCATGGATCTTAAATTTCTGAATAATATGTCACAGGAACATCTAGCTGCTTGGAGATGGTCTTATAGCCTTTACCTTTATCATGCTTGTCTATAATTTTCTCTTTCCTTCGCTTCCTCTGGTCCATGTTGAGTGTGGTACACACCATGTCACCAGACAACACAGTGACTACCTGAAGCCCTATAAATAGGCCCACTGACTGATTACAAGATTGTACACACCTGTGATGCTAATTAGTGCACACACCTTGAATTAACATGTCCATTTGGTCACATTATTTACAGTCTTTTCTAGGGGTACCATCAATTTTGTCCAGGCCTGTTCCATGAGTTTATTTTTTTAAATAATTCCGTTGAAGCATGGTTGAAAAGCAATGTCTGACTTTCCTTGGTTAACATTTATAGAATTTTTATTTATTATTACTTTTGTCAGAATAAAGTATTTTCTGTGACCATTGTGAGTTTTTCTTTCATTGACCGAAGGGTACCAACATTTTTGTCCATGTGTGTATATCATTGGATATACTGAATCAATAGATTTGGAAAGCTCAGTATGTACAGAAAATAAGAATAAAACTGTGAGGACAATACTCTAAGTGTTTTTTTTTTTATAATAACTGTGTTTCCAGGAATAAAGTCCATTTCATCCCGGCTCTTCAGAGGTAATGCATAATAACACCGCTTATACCCAAACACTCATTCCTCCATTCAGTCACTGCAGATTAAAAAATAAAGTGCTTTTACAATATTATACAAATTTTATAATTAATTTACTGGAGTTTACATACATGGGAATTGGTTGTTTATTGATTAGCTGGCCAGCTGTTTCCCTCCAGGAGTCCTGCCTCTGCTGGCTCAGATGATTGAGAACGGGACAGTCCAGGAATCCAAACCAGAGACAACCTTATTTTGCCCTGAGGAAGTCTCTGAGTTTCCCACAGACCTCAGTGTTCTTTGAACCTGAGCCCACCACAACAGAACACACTCCTAATAAACCAGAAACCTTGGTCAGTCCAGCTTAGATCCAGACTGAACCAGAAACCAGCACTGGGTCAGACTGTCAGTGACTACCTGAGACCCAATGTCAGGGGACTTTCTCTGAACCAGAGACCCTCTGTGAACCTGAACGTGAGACCAACAAGTAAAAGTCCTGACATGGCATTTTTTTTTTTTTATGTTTTAGTGTCTTTCAAGTCTTTCATGTGTCAATTTACCATAAATGTCCCAAATAGTCATCTTTATTTGTTATGCACTTCTGCTTTTGTTGACTTTAGGCCCTGTCAATGACACACAAGTAACTGCTGCAGCTGCCACACACCGACTGCCCTGCCTCTGTGAGCGTGATGCGGCCAGCCACTGAGGACAGCAGGGCTTCGGTGTTCCCCGCTCTGTGCGCGCCCGAAGCCGAGATTTATTTTAATATACTTATCAGTTCGCATCACTGTACTTTGTTTAATGTTTCTATATTCCTATGTTTCTATTTTTTAAAATAAGCATCTCTGTGTTAAGTGGTTTCGTCTCTCCGCAGATCAAGCAGTTGCTACTGAAATAAGTAAGCGGAAGAGTCACCTTTTTCAGCCCATCTGAGTTTGCAGGTATGCGCTGAGGACAGATTTGGACAATGTTCCAGATCTTTTTGGCGTGGTTCAGACCTGCTTTGTTGTTGGAGCTGCCCTCACGTCGTCCACCATTACACCATGGTAACCAGGGCTGTGTCCGAATCAACACATTAATCACTATACACTGCAGTATATAGTGATTACGCTAATTTGTAGTAGTGTCCGAATGTCTAGGGACTGAAATGTAGTGCTCTCAAAGTTTCCTACAATGCATTAGTAAAAGTAGTGAGCCACAGTGGTCACTAGACAGTCAAATAGACCATAATGCTTTGCAAATTGTTGGAGGAGAGCCGCACAACCAGTCCACCTCTGGTCATCGATGGACCCCCAGTGGCCTGCTTCCTCGTCCGGGCTCTGGTTCAGAAACTCTTTCAAAAGAAGTCCTTCTGTAACCGTGACGACCAGATGGCTGTGGTTACGCTGCTGGAGGAGAAGGCCAAAGACTGCGTCAATATCAGCAAGAATACAGTCATTAACATCAGTCATTAACAACATAAGGAGAGTGGCCAAAGCAGCGGTGAAAACCCTTCTCCAGGACTTCAGCAGCAGCTTCAAACTCCAGGGGGCAGCGCTGAGTCCAGAGGATGTGGGTTTCCAGGATGCGGTCATCAAACACCTGAGCATCAATCTGAACGCCTTTATAAATCGGCCAGAGAAGAAGAAGGGACTGTCCCAAGTCTTTTCAGCTGTGGCTCGGGTCTTCAGCTGCTCATCAGCCTAAACTTATGAACATTTCACTTGTTTTCTTCAAACAATAAAACATTTCAGCAATTAAATGTGTTGATTGTGTTGCGACCATTATTAATAATTTGTTAAGCTGTATATTTAAATTGAGGTACAAAGTAATATCAAGATAATGTAATTTTTATTCCACAATCTAAAAAGACTTGAGTAAGTGAGGGGCACTTTCAAAAAACTACACAAAGCCCTTTTAAGTTAAGCTAATATAATTCTTTCCATCTTTCAAATAGTATCTTATTTACAGAAAAGGAAAGAGAAGGAAGCTCTGATGGATCAGTCTTTAAGCAGCCACACAAAATTAAAAGTATTAGTGGATACCTTTTTAACATGGTTTATTTGTCTATAACTGAATTTGCCCTGGGATTTTGAATAAAAAATACTTGGACATGACCATAGCATATGAGACATGGTCAGGTAAAGAATTAATACATCTTTTATTAACAACATTTACAATTATAGAGTTTATAAATGCTAAAATATAGACTTTTACGTGGACGTATAATTACAAACTAAACATAAAGAGGTATGTTTTAAAATTAAAAATGTAATAGTTAGGCTTTGTCAATAAGTTAAGTAGTTACTAATAATAAACTAATGCTTATTAGTGAGTTAATAAAGGTTTATTATGGGATCTTTGATAATGTTATTGTGTTATATTTGTTTCTTCACCACATGAAGTTAATACCTGATGATACCTGCTGTTGTCACGGAAACACAGTTTAAGCCTAAACTGCTTTTGTAAAAATGGCCTTTGTTTGCATGTTTTTGTTTGATTTTCCTGAAGCCACCTGAATGAATCCATCAGCTACTCATTCAACAGAGCTACATCTCGTGGACTGAAGTCTCTGGACATGATTCTCGTCGCTTGGTTGGGTGGCTATGAGCTGACCAGACTGATACGTGTCCTGGTGGAGTTTGTTTTGTCTGACAAAGGTGAGCAGATGAGATGTATCATAGTCCCACTTTGGGGGAGCAGACAGGAGCAATGACACAGAGACTAAAACATACTAGGTACATTTGATTATCATTTTCAACAATGAACAACTTTAATACTGGGTTAGTTTTGGGGTTGTATTAATGAGGATGAGCTTCAATATAATACAATTTTGCGATAGCTATTAGTGTATTGTAGTTGGAGTGTGTTTTATGTACTAAATTTATTTTCAAATAAAACATTAGGGGAACTGTATATTTTAAAAATGTGGTAGAGGTTATGTCTAGAAATAAAGCAGATAATGGCTGTTTTCTATTGGTCATTGATTTAAGATTATTAGTATAGATTAAACAAAGTGTAAAAAAAAATCAAATTTCAAAATTGAATACAATAAAAACATGTAGGTAAGTAAATACTAACCCAAAGGTAAGTAAAACAATCAAACTGTTGTACTCGCTGAGTTCTTTACCATTTTAGGTGTCTATTGTGTTGAAATTATTTATTTATTTATTGGTAAATTGTTTGCCTGTTTTGTCTGGGTTCTGGGAAACGTCTTCTTCTTTTTTATGTTGCATAGACATGACAACAAACTGAATCTGAACTTATCTATAAAAGATGTGGTATATGACATAATAATTTCTTACATAAAATGACAGAGGAAAAGATTTATGAGGCTCAGTAAGACGTCCTAGTTTTACACATTCACATCAACGATCACATCGATCACATTGAAATGTGGAGAAGAAAAAGTTCTCTTCGCAGCCACAAGAGGTCAGCAAAAGGCTGTTCAATACCTTCCAAAATGACCATTGGTTAAAGTGCATGGATCTGTCTGCACCTATGTGTCTGAATCCAAAAGTCAAGGGCATGTTAGTTACACCTTTAATATGGAGCGTATTTAAAAAGAAAGCACACGTTATTGTACAGAGAGAGTTTGTCTCTGGTGGAAAGATGTCTATTCTTCCTCTTGATGTTTTCCATGTTTGTGGCTTGTTCCAGGTGGTCCTTTACCCAGACCCCGTAGAGACATGGAGGATGATGACTTGTTCTGGCGTTTACACATGGAGGACTCAGACAATGAGACTGAGGGTCTGTGATGAATGAGACCAGAGTTTACACCAAATCCTTCAAGTGTTGCGATTCACAGACGTTATGCAACACACCCCAACCATATGGCCTTTAGCTATTAAAATATTTTTTTTATCAGAGAATTAATGGAACAGAAAAGCATTCATTGGGTTAACCATATCACAACCTTTACATGTAATATATTAAAATAAGTAATATTTTATCAGTTATTGACCAGTACTGTACATTAACACAGACATCAATCTAGGTTAAATTTTGAAACTTGTAATTTATCAGGTAAAGTATATATATATATATATATATATAAAATCGTGGTGGTGGTCGAACAGCAGAGGAAAGCCGTTGTGGTTGGAAAAAGGAACATGAGAAACTAGAGAAATACCATGGGCTCAGAGAAGAGTTAGAAAAGGCTTGGAAGGTGAAGGCGACAGTGGTGCCTGTGGTCATCGGAGCACTCGGGGCAGTGACCCCCAAACTGGAAGAGTGGCTACAGCAGATCCCTGGAAGAACACCAGACATCTGGGTCCAGAAAAGTGCAGTACTAGGAACAGCAAAGATACTGCGCAGAACCCTCAAGCTCCCAGGCCTCTGGTAGAGGACCCGAGCTCGAAGGCGGAGGGTGAAGGACAAAGTGTTTTTTTATTTTGTTTTTTTTATACACTGGACATATCAGTGATGATTGTCCAGTGTGAATCCACATTAAACTCTACCATACCAATACTTATAAAAAAATCATGCAAGCTCATTTAAAAGGCTAAAGCATATTGTAGCAAGTTTTAGGACATAGGGTGCTACCTAATTTATAAAGTTTAAATACTGAAATATAATCTGAACTTCCCAGATAGACCCTTTTAGTTCCTGTAAACTTGACAGTTGTGAAATGGTCCCCAAAAATCACAAATTAAACTTAAACCAAATGCTTTTGGCAGTTGACTACATTGTTAGATATCAGTGAGTTGGTAATGCAGTATAGAGCTTGAGTTTATGCTAGTCAGTGGCTCGATATAAAATAGCATTTAGGCTACACCAGCTAAAGGCCGGAAGCTACAAGCCACTGGAAGCCTTTAACTATGTACAGTAACTTGAAAGAATAACATAGATACAGGTAAAATAGCGCACAGATACTGTATGCTCAAGAGCAGAAATGTGTGAAGGCTATAGCACTCAGCATTTATGCTCCATCTGCTTTTGGCAATAGCTTTGGCAATTTTACCAGAGAGACATCCTATATTGTTTTGGCCTAAGATTATGGCAATACAGCATCTTAATATTTTAGCCAACTGTATATGCAATACAGTATATGTATATGCAATATCAGTTGAATGTTTTGAACACACACATAAAGAATTACTTGGTGTGGATCAAAAAATGAGACAAAGACAGCAGGTAAAATAAAAAAATAAAAGGTCTATAAAGTGTAAAGCACCACATAGCAGCTCCATATAATGGCTTTATGTAACATTATTTACTTGAACTATTTTGAAATATGTTATCAGTATTTAGACTCTGACAGCACGATTAATGTGAGATTATGAACACAGTACTCATTGTCCTAGGCAGCATGTTATATAATGTTGCACCACTAGATGGAGTTGTGAGCAAATTGAGCAGCATTTAAAACTATTCAATAATATATAATAATTTTTTTAATTGTGGTAATTAAAAGTGTTAACCTTACCATTAGTCTGACACTTACATTCACCAATGGTCACTTAATTTGTATGTTAGAGCATTTTTTATTACATATTATAGACTATAACTTATGATAGATACTGCTGTTTTAAATGAGCAAAATATTTTCACACACTATCTGCCAGATGACTCAACGCAATAAATAAAGCGCTGAATAATTAATAAACCTGTGAGCGGAGCTGAGCGAGTAACCACTGTAATTTCTCATCATAAAGATGCAGTTAAACAAGGACGCAGCAGTGAGGTCTCTCTCTCTGTAACAGTACAAACCCCGACACACTGCAGTGTATAGACCAGAGATCCACACTCAGGTCAGAGGCTAGCTGAATCAACTGGAGCATTACAGATTGTTTCTGTCTCCTGGGACGGTCTCTTTGTCTTTTTACTCCCACTCTGCTTTTTAATTAAATACAATTGTGCAAATGATCTTCTCTTGGTCTTGTGTGGCTTTAAACGCTGCATATTGTCTCCTAGTACGCGTCGGATTGGCCTTCATTTGGCATACTACTTTGCTAAATTGCAGCTACCGTGATGAGAATTTGGCCTCTGCCTGTGTAAATTTCAAACTGAATGCTTACTGTTTTTTTCTTTTACATCTGTAAGCTTCTTTTGGAAGGTGATGCAGCAGCTGTTTTGAGCAGACATCCAATAATTCAGCATATTTGCTTTCTTCCCTGCCATCGAGCGTTTGCCAAGGGAGACCAGGCGATCAATCGATGGACCAGCTCAAGATAAAAAAAAAAAGTGTCCCTGTCGAGCACTTGCATCTGAAGAAAATCCATATCTCATGTTTCACACTGGTTTCATGCAGATGGGGGTACGGAGGGGAGTGAGAGGTCTCTGCCTGACAGTCTGATGTGACTGCATTGTCAGACTGGGACTTGGGCTGGTGCTTGAGGTCTGAGGCTGGCTTTGAGGCCGCTGGAGGAGAACTGTTCCTAGGCACAGATGTGGCATACATTTTTTAGCACTTGGGGACTACATATTTTACAAGTTGCAAGTCTAATGTCAACCCACAAGTGGATAGCCTAGTTTGGAGTGTGGCTATTTTATTGCATCACTTCCTTCTTGATTTTTGTTGGTTAAAACAACACGTCAATTGTTTTGTTCCTTTAAAATGGCAAAAATTAAAATGTTCTTTAATAGATATGTAGCGCTCAACTTACTGCACTATATAACATTGATTTGTCAGCCCAGCACAGCAAAACTCAGCTCTAACAAATTATAAATGCAGGCTTATAAAGTGATTACGAATCTCTTTACTCCTGTCGCACTGTGTGATTTAATGCCATCTTACAAGATTATTACACCATCGTCACCTCAGCTACAATCAGCACACTGATGTATAGTGATTAGAGATATTAAGTGTGTCTATGATTCATCCAACCGTGGTCACACAGGCAGAGTCGGTGTGTAAAAAAGAGTTTATTTACAACATGCTAAATTCAGCTAACTGCAAGATTCCTCATAAATGTAATACATTTCTGAAAAGTTTTTACTGGCCTCCATTTTTTGGTTGCATGACTCTAAGATGAGGGTTGTCTTTGATTCTGTGTCACATACAACCATTAATCTAAAGTGATTTCATGAGAACAACCAACTAACTGCTGGTAAACAATGACTAAAATCAGCATAATGGGAAAAAAAGTATTTGATGGGTGAATGTATATTGATTTTGGTCATGCATATATTCAGTAATGGTCTCTACATATACGGGTTGTTATCTTATGTTGGGCAGCTTTACATGAACTGAAAGTTATATTAAGAAAATGTATTATGTCCTAGGTTTACTTAAAACTAAATCCAATCAAACTACACACAAAAATAGCAAGCTCAAATGCTAGAGGTGAGCAGGATCATATTTGGACAAAAGTGTGTAATATTACCATGCCATACTTCTGTCTGTCAACATGGCTTGGGTTCTGTCTTCTATCTGGCATCTCAACCATTGCTTCATCAAAAATATGCGCTTTAGATATTTGGCACTGGGAAAAATGCCATACATTTATTTTTGCTGTGGTACTGTGTGTCTATTAATCTCATAAATCCTACAAATAATACACTGGAAATGTGCCTGAGGTCAAATGCTCATCAAAGTAAGCCTATTTCCCACAACTGGGGACACTCGACGTCTAGGCCGTCTCTGCATAGGATCAGTCTGTTGTCATAGCAGCCCTATGGAGCTTTTCTGCCAGTCAGTCTAGAAGAGATGAGTGAACCAGCGGTGCCCCCATCCAGAGACGCCTGCGTGTCTTCATCTGTTGCCATGGCAGCGTAATAGCGTTGTGGATGGATTTGGCGTGGCAGGGAGTCAGTTCCTTTATCTTCCGCTGCGTCGTATTGAACTGAGCTGGCCTGTGTTCAGCGCTCGCAACATGGTAAGCGGACAAAAGGGACTGAAGGGGGAGAGGGGACGTGTCAGGAGAGCATTTCTGTGCTGAGATGTGGAGCTGCACGGTTTTTACATGCACACCATGTTCACTGGCTGCTAATGAGACAGTGCTGCGAGTGGATGTTTGCTTTGAGAGATAGGCTTGACAGGAATGACCAGGAGTGGACTCTTAAGCTGACTCATAGTGTGCAGATGTGAGCGCTTCTTGAGAGCATGTGCTGACCCAGAGCAACTGTGAATAAACAAGACACTTTGACAGCAACACTGTTTGATTGTGTCCTAAAGATGGATTGAATTTTCACACATCACTCCCGTCTTTTGTACATCCTGTGAGCACCTATGGAAGCCCTGCAGGGACACGCTGTTGTCCATGAATAAACCCACTGGATTCACTACTTCATAAAGAATCTGTGTTTTTGTTGGATGTTTAAAAGCAGTCTTTTTGAGTCTCAGCTCAATTAAATTGAGTGTGAGGTCATTCAACTTAAGCACAAAGATAGTTGCTCTGTTTAGTTCACAGAATGGCAAATATACAGAAATCAATGAACATGGAGCTAACAAAGTTTATTTTGCTCAAGTCTAATGGCGTTAGTCATTTCTGAACCCTGTTTTGAGCTCTGTCAGGAGCACATAAAGATAGCATGACCATAAGCCTCAATTTACCTGGGATAGTCCTGATGTCAAGCCCCTTGTCCCGTGTTCTGGCAGATATCTACAAAAACCTAAGCAGCGCACGTTGACAGTCACAAAGTTACCAATATGAAAAATATCAACAGTGATATAGCATGTCTCCAGGAGGGCACTTTCTGAGTTTATAGTAACACTTTAGAATAGCTCACACAATAAAACAGCATAAGCATTAATAGATGTGTAGTTAACAATTAATAAATTAATAAACTATTACTATTCATTCATTCATTTATTTTCTACCGCTTTGTCCCGTTAGGGGTCACAGGTGACTGGAGCCTATCCCAGCAGCTTTGGGCCTGAGACAGTGGCCAGTTAGTCGCAGGGCTGACATTTAGACATAGACAGTGACAGACAACCATTCACTCTCACATTCATTCACTAGGGACACTTTAGATTTGCCAATTAACCTGTACATGCACGTCTTTGAACGGTGGGAGGAAGCCAGAGTACCCGGAGAGAACCCACAGTAACACGTGGAGGACTATTACTAGACACTGAAAATCAATATGTGTAATTTTACATGAGTTTATGGTTAAGACTACTATTTATAACAATAGCTACAGTGTAATACTGATTACTAATGTTGGATTAATGCTTTGTAAATGATCAAAGATGGATTAATTAAGTTGTTATAAATACTAACCTAATAGTGTGAGTTATTGTAGTGTTATTCAAGTGTTACCTCTGCATTTAGAGCCAAGATAAGTTTAATCTTTAGTCTGTGTAGATTCTCATTCCAGGCCCCTTAAAAGTCCAAACTGTCCACATACCTTCTTCCTCACCTCAGTATAGGCTTCATTAGTTAATATTACCATTCTTTTAAATTTAACCAAAATTATTTGTAACTTAAAAGGAATGTTAAAACACAGTGGCTGTCCTTCCCCACAGCTTTAATAACACCAACTTCAAAGAGTTATAATTAGTGACAGAATAATTCAAGGTGCTTTTTTTAAAAACTGACTCATTAACCGTGAATAGATGTTGTTTGATGTTTCGTTCTGCCTTTTTTTTCTCAACCCCGCGCGGCCTTGTGAAGCTGTCACATGTTCGACAAGACGACCCAGAGAGAGCTGCGGCCTGTCTCTGCCGTGTTCTCTCCGAGCAGCAGACTGTGAGCGCTCAGCCTGCAGCGAGGTGAAGGCAGAGCTGGGATTACACTGCTCCTGCCATTTGGTCACCTCACTGTGAGGACAGAGTGTCACAGTATGACTGGCTCCACAGATCCTCTCACACTAAATCCTCTTCCACATGGATTTGTGTTTGACTGATTTGCTTATTGGGGAAATATTAATGCTATTTTTTTTTTTAACGAGCAGCAGCATTTACAGTCAACTGTTTTTATTATGTCACGTGCCACACAGCTTGTGGTAATGGTAAGAATTGTTAATAGTGTAAAGGCAACATGGGATTTTTTTTTCTACAAAGCCTGTGGGCGTTAAAGCTGGAGCAGGCAGCATCTCAATGTTAACAGTACAGTAGTTTTCCCACAGGGAAGTCATTGAAACATCTTGACTTGAGCTCACTGGGTGTTTGAATAGTTACTGTTAAACTGTGATATAATTAAAGGTTATCATACTGTCACAATTTCACGCCGTCCCATGCTTATTGCCGATACTTAGACCTACCTAGCAGAGAGCCTGGTACTTTTCATATAATATCAAATGTTGAACCCTGGCAGTTCTTTTTGGAGGCCGTCTGTCTTTCCACAGTCGGGTTAAGGGGTAACATCTGGTGCAACATTTCCTACAGAATGTCCTCCCAATTGAAAAAGATGTTTGAAGGCACTCAGCCAAACGTCTCTCCACACAGCACTCTCTTTTTCAAGTGAATGACATTGATGTTTTCTGCAAGTCTTAAATTAATATTTCTTGTGAAGTTTTTTGTTCAGGTTAACCTTGTATGTCTCTGTGGTGGTGCCTCCAACACACAAAGTAGCATAAGGCCTGAAGAAATATGCATGTTTTCACAAATTAGCGGCAGAAGTTGCTAAACTGTGCGTGACATGTTTGCCTCTTCATTAATAAACCACAAACATGACACTGACTTCATTTCACAGTTCACTTCCTTAAATCAGGCGTGACATTAGCCATCACCGAGAACTCACTTCATTCATTTACTGCTGATATTTACAAGAACGCCATGAGGATATCAAGTCCTGCAGGAGGAACATGGTGAAACTGAAGTCACTGTAACAAATGTGTCATTCACACTTCCTCTGCTTTTAGTTTTCTAAAATTCCCAGTGTTGTTAAGAGTTAGGGATGTGTGACCAAGTATGGACATTTGTTTTAGAAAACCCTTTAGGAAGTATTAGCTGTATATAAAGGGTTAATAAAATATCCCAAATGTTCACATTAGGTAAATCAGTTTGAGGAAGTTATATCAAACTATATCAAAGTCTGGAACCAAATACAACCTGCATGAAATAAAGCTACTTTTGTCCAGGGCTTGATTTGTGAGGGAAGAAAATCAGGACCAAGACCTCTTTAACAGACTCTGGCACCTCCTGTGGTGCATTTTTTAGTTGTTGATGTTGATGTGGCCTAAAATTCTCCTGTGATTATTTTGTTTTTGAACAAATCTGATTTATAATTTAGGCTGTAAAATTGATCTGTCTGTTAAAAGGACACTTTCTAGTTAGCCAAACCTGCCAGACCCACCGACTTTCACTTTCTTAGCCTGTCTTCCACCCGAGCCCAACAGCACCCAAAACATCAACCATTTATAATTGTTTATCTAAAACGGGGCAGGCTTTATGCGATGACTTAAAAGAAATTAAACTAGTCTTGTTTTTGCATAGCTTATGTCAAGTTGGTTGTTCTCTCTGATCTGCATTCTTTTGTCCCGCCTCCTGGAAACCAGGACCAGACTAATTATTTGTGCGAGTAAAAAAAGAATTAGGCTGGCAGCAGGCTACCTTCTATTACAAAATATAGTTATTATGCAGCCTTCATATCAATAAACAATCTGTGACCTTTTTTTCCTGCTCAGTTGTGCGCAAACACACCCAAAATACCATTTCTGTGTTGTCCCACCTCCAGCTTTACAGATTAAACAGTGTTTGTGTTTTTTATTGCTACTATAAGAAACATTTTATTTTATCAAGTGCCAGCTTTAAATACCTACTGTTGATTTATTGAAGGCCTTTTGTGGAGCAAATGTTAGGAGGTAAGGCTCTACACAACTACTTTATTCTAGGATTAAGCTGGTTATTTGCAACATCTTCGAACCTTCAGTATGGCCCAGGGTGAATGTCAGTTTGATATTTGATCACTAAATGTAGTTCTAGAGTTGACAGTTGTGTCTGGCAGCTACTCATGAGTCTATCCTGATGCCATCAAAGCCATAAAAAAACCATACAGTAAAAAAAAAAAAAAGAATCCAGTCCAACACATAGGAACAAAGGAGCCGATGAGTAGCTCTCTGCGCTTCACTGCTCACAGAAAGAGAAAATGATGAGTAGACATTCTCACTGGACCGCTTGGGCTCAGGCCAATGTGCACCGCTCTTTGTTGTTGCGCTTCTCCCCCTACTCCATTTTCTATTTCCCACTTCCACTCTCCCACAGCAGTGCACCATAAAAACGGCTTAGTGTACACTATGGCTCAATGTGTTTCACTGACTGCATTTTTAATACTTTAAAGCCTCTTTCCTGCATTGCAGTGTAGTGTTGTCACGATACTGGAATTTCTAACTTCGATACAATACCTTCAAAAATATCGATATTCGATACCATTTTCGATACCGAAGGGAAAACAACTCTTTTTTGTATTTTTTTTTATTTAAAGATAAATATAATATGTCTAGATAGAACATGACAATGAGGTATATTTTACATTAACAAAAATGTCTTGAGTTTGTGCACTTCAGATTGTCATACATTCAGAAACCAATAGTGCAAGTAAAAAAAAAAACGTTTTGACAACAGTGAACAACCGTGAACATGTCTGTGACCAATGGCATTTTAAACAGCTACATATCACTTAGCTTTCTATGGATAGTTTACCTTTTCTCCAACGTATAGTTACAGTATAAATAATGCAGTAGTGTGTTTAGTTTTGCACACAGTAACTGTTTTTTGCATTCATGTGATGTGACCAGTGGAGCGTGCCTTCTGGGGCTTTTGTGCTTGTTTACTCACACTATTTTTAAGAAACTTGTACGAGAGGTGAATTTTTAGGTCCTACTAAGAAGCAAAGTTGTGCATGTGGTGACTTTGATTGACAGGCGTCTGTGCACATCTATCTTCATCTCTCAGTCTGCTTGCCTTCTATATTGATCCGCACATTAATTAGATCTGTCTTAGTCACATAATTGTCTGCCCTTTTGGGGAATATATTGGGTAGAAGGACCCAGATGGAGACACAGCTTCTGGAAGTATGTCTAAATAAATATGTATAGTGGAAGTAGACATTGCCTCTACCTGGACGTGTTTATTGTCACCTGGACATGTCTTGGTGTCACTTTTAGCAAGAGCTATTGTAAAAAACAGTGACACGATTCCCAGGAAAACACAAAGATGAGGTGCACAGTTGTTGCAGATTTGTTGGCACGCCTACCTCACGGAAAGAAGGTTGTGGCTCACATGTCCTCTCCATGTTATATGGGTTAAGTGTTTGAGTGTTGGTCATGCAATTGATTGTTCAGCAAATAATAACAGTAGAAAGTGAGAGAGTGAATAAATGATATGTTGGCTTTTATTAATACAAGGTTGCAGGTCACTTTTTTACTTTACTTTTTGATGTTGAGGTTAGTTAACATGTGTGTTTTAATTAAATTGTTTTATCTTTATTATACTTACACTGTGAATTAATGAGACATTGGTAAACACATAAAAGGCTAAGGTTTCAAGGCTGAATTGAGATTTAAAATACATTTTCTAATGTGCAGTTTCTATCCACCCTTTCTAATAGTTTCCTTTGCACTTTCCTTTCATTATACTCTTGTTCAAATGGTAACTAAAGACAGGTGCATGCAGAGTGGCAGTTACCCTGACAACACAAGGTCATAGGATCGATCTGTTTTTCTGTGTGGAGTCTGCATGTCCTCCTCGTGACTCCTCTTTGGACACTCTGACTTCCTCTCATCGTCCAAAGACATTTAGATATAACTCTTATATACTGGGACTAAATATGAGTCTGTCACTAAGTGTTAGCCCTGCGATGAACTATACCCCATCTCACAACCAACGCAGCCGGGATAGTCACTCTCAAGTCGCCCTCGACCCAGAAACACTAAGCGGCAGAAAATGAATTAACTAGATACAGTTCTTCATTAAACAGCTGTGTAACAATACTTTTTAGCACAAACTAAAAATTGCAGAGGCTTTTTAATGGTCCCACTTGTTTGAAAAATTTGCTTCGGAAAACAGAAACACATTTAAAAATAGGCCAAAGATTTAATAAGGTGTATACAAGTTAATTAGTACTGTAGTAACATGTCCCATATAAGTTTTGTTGCTCTAAAATTAACTTGTTATTCTAACTCTTGACTTAAAACACACAATAAGCAGCTCAGTTAATCATTGGTTCTGTGGTTGAGTGCACAGAAATAAGTTGTGCCTTAATGCTCTGGGAGTTGGGTGTTCAGGTGCCCTTCCAGTAGTAGTAGAGGTTAATTTGGCCGATAGCACAAATGAGGCCTGCACTGGCTTAATTCATTGGGAAATGTTGATTAAAACATTAGCATATGAAAAGATGAATGACCCGAAAGATGGTCCAGATAAAAGCAGTCACAAGGGATCGTGTCAGGTCAACCTCTGCTGCAAAATCCCACATGATTCAAACCCCTTTAGACAGTTCCTAATCCAAATGTAGGCAGGGAAGCCAATGATTAAGTTAAAAAAAAAGCTATAGTGTTACATCAACCAGTTTTGGGGGTAACCTTGCTGTCAATTAACTTAAATAAACACTTAAATCTATTTATCATGGTGTCAATAACTCACAGCAGCCTTTTAGTGGAATTGGAAAGAAATGGTCCAAAAGAAGAAGACTTTGGGGAGTTGGCTTGTCTGCCATCACACCGACTAGTTTCCTAAATCAGCTGAAACACAGTGTGACCTGACAAAAATGACAATGGAGCTGTGAAGACAAACGGGCCACACTAGCCCAACCCACTTACAGAAGTTAGCTCCACATTGTTTTAAAGGATAGTGTATAACAATATACAGTATTTACCCTATTACTTGAACTTGTTCTCTGTTCATAGATGTCACTAGAGGTTTTTAAATGTTTCTGACAATTGCACATACATAAAACATAGTCATTAAGTGCAGTTACTTGTACTAATATTTTATTTAGTAAATGTTTCGTATGTTTGGTTTACAATTAAATAAAAGCCGTCTCCAAGAAAGCTAACAGTTAGTTTTAGATGTTTTGCAGAAAGTTGAGAAAAGCAGCATATGTTTTATGTTGTGTTATATCTAGTGTATTACTATATTATGTTGAGATTTTATTTAATAAATATAATAATATGTATATCCCTAAGATGCCAAGTGAATGTGTTATTTACAGTTCATTAGGTAAAACTTTCACACCAATGTCACTTTGTTCTAATTGCTTCTGTGTCAAAGACAAACCTGGTTCTACAAGGAGGTGGTGCACCTCTTATTTCAAACCCCCAGTTCACTAGACATACAGTTCAAATAAAAAAAAAAAGTAAGACTTGCTTTAAATCTAATAAGAATGCAACCCCTCGCTGGCGTGCATTAGTTGTCTTGTGTGTTGAGCCAGTTCAAGAGCAGAATCTGTCTATGATCAGTTCTCCTAAATTCAGACCCCAGGACATTTCAACCTAACCTAAGAAATGCTGTTATTCAAAATGAAATAGGTTAAAATTATTTTAGTCTAAGAGCGACTATACACAGTTACTGCAGTAATGGCTCATGATTATGTAACATATAAAGCCCATTAACATACAACATTAACATATAAAGCACATCAAGACTGTAGGTTTAAACAGTCCGGCTATATCTCAGCATATACTACACATTATCTAGTACTAGTATAGTGTACACACTGTAACCTTTACCAGAAAAGATATTGCCTTGTAAATATTTGTAGCCTTGAGATTTTTTTTTAAATAAATAAAATTTAAAAAAGAGTGGGGGGCAGGGCATCTTTCACAGACAGCTGAGCAGACACTCTGAGATTGAACTATGAGTGACAGGGCACATTACCAGCACATTGCTTTACAAACACAATTTTCCTCACATTTGATATTTTCTAAATACATGAGACACCTGTGAGTTTGCTGCAGTGCAGTTGTAAACAAAGTCTCTTGGGTGCAAAGAATGAAAGGTTTACTAGTGCTGCTTGTGTTATTTAGTGCATATAATTGCTGTTTTGACCCAGGCTAAAAAAGACATTGCATTTTAATGGGCGTTTGCTAAATAATAGATAAACCCTTTTCATTTACTGTGCTATAAACACATGACTGTAGCAGAACAACACTTATGTGATTGTGCTTCCTCACTGCAGCCTTTGACTCATGTGAAAAGCTGAATGTCATACTGCCTTGTGCAGTTAATGCATTAATTCCACTTAGTTTACCTGCTCAGGTGGGTTAGACTGCGTGACTGACTGCTGCTGTCTCCATGGCAATAAACCCCTGCAGATGCCCTCGACCCGGCCTTCTTTGACAGACTGATTAGCGTATAGGGATGAGGCCTGCGCTCGTCTCTGATTGGTCCTGTCAGCTCCTGGCATGGGCTCCTCTGCACAAGACCCAGCTGGGTACCCGCCTCTCAGTCGGCTTCCAGCCTTTCACATGACTTGACTCGTCCTCAGACAAGCGCCTAGCTCCTCTTCACTCTGTAACTCACGCAGCGATGTCTTTCTATGAGTAAGAAATACGCAATTGCTGCAAAGGACAGACCCTTTTGTGACTGCTTTGATGAACACACCCAGATCTTATGTCATCACATTTCCTCCCAGACCGAGCTCTTTCTGTTGCATCTGCAAGTCTCACAGTCTGAACTAGCGTCTCACAAAGCAGCATAATAAAAGACAACCCTCAGAGTCGTCGTTCTCCGTCACTCCTGCCCTCTCATTTGATTTGCCTCTATCCCAGCCCTCGAGCCCGGATAAAAAGGAGTCTCTTCTAAGGTGTTTCGTGAGGCATTATGAAACGGTTGCCATGGATACCCAGTCTGAACAGGGCTCTCCACATTCAGGCGGCAGAATAGGAAATGACAGATGAAATATTTTTCAGATTTTTTTTTTCCCTTTCGTCAGCACAATCTGATGGAGAAATGTCAGAGATCAAGACCCTAAAAATAGGTGCGTAGGGTTGTTCGATGCTGACAGTAAAACAGCGTGTGAGAATGAGGAGGAGGAGGGGGTAGGTATTTACTTCTTGGGCTTGAATGATATTTTCCACCTCATTTGGTCTTGGTTGTTTTTTTTTCCCTGAAGAGATGACCCATATTATCTAGGATGGGAGATCAAAGACGGCTTTTTCACTCTGATCCCATGAAGCTTGCATCTTACAAGCCCCGGGAATTATCAGTGATTACGCAACAGTCTTGCTGTGTGGCAAAAAAGTGAAACAGTTTTTAAAAACAGCTTCTTTTGTTGCTGCCCACAGAACTCCTGATTGTGCATTTTACCCCACTTTGGAGCGCTGTCGTTTCTTAAGAAGATGCACACTCGGCTTTATGCTTTTTTTTTTTTTAGAGCATGCTGAGAAATTAGTTGATTGGATGAACTAGTTTTAATTTTCTCCAGTAAACTTTAGACATAAAAGTTGTGTTAAGTATATCTGGGGCTATGTTCTACTAGCATCACATATAAGCTCTGTATTTTAGTCATGTATTCCCATTAGTGTGATGATGCATTATGTGAGCCGATGCTAACCTCTAAGCGGGCCTATTCATCAGGCTTCTGCACCCAAACGAAACAAGGTCACCTGTGGGAAGTGGCTACCTGCCAGGAACAAGTGCTCACCTGCTGCTCTCCAGTCCCATTTGTGCACACTCTAACCCTGTGCCTCCTACTGGTCCCTGTTTTGACAAAACCAGGCCCGGCGTTCCATTTCCAGCGCTCCAATTGATGGCAGATTGATTGGCTGCCGAACATAGCGACAGACAAACCGCCAATGTCCATATTTCTCCGTGACCTGTATCAGTCGCTGCGCTGTCATGCATCTCATTAGCCACGAGTGCATGCTGTGGTTTGGCCCTAATGGTCATTCATCACCACACAGTCTGTCCCTGTTGTATACCTGGAGCAGACAATGGTGCACATGATGGCTGCTGTGGGAAAGTTGGCTGTGATTAATGGAGTGGTCCTCTGTTTGGTGGTTAGCGTTGCCATCGTGTGAGATAATAAGTATTCTAAAGACAGTCAATAGATCGATGTGTTTCACTTTAATTCAGTGTTTGGAGAACAAGATTTCAAATAATTCTTCTTGACCCTGTTTTTGTACAATAAGTTCATCCTGTTTATGGATTATACTTGTGGATGTCTGGTCTGGTGTGCACAAATAATCCTAGAGTGTTTCCAAGTCCAAAACTATGCCAGGTGTGAGGAATGGATTTTATTTTTAAACATAGAAATGTGGCAATGTTCTATTTTACGCGACACAAAATAAGGATAAGTGGGGAAGTGATACTTCCAAGCATATTGTGTTTGCTTTCTACCCTGCTAATATTGAGTTAATTGATAGAAAGCGTGTCTATAATAAACTGGGGATGTTGAATGATAAATGATGTTTATGTGAATAAGCAACTTGTTACTTGAAACTATGTGTTAAAATTCCGGGACAGTGTCAGTAATGTCATTCATCTCCATTCAGCATATTCCCGTTAGGGGTCACAGCAACTTTGGGCCAGTTGGTCGCAGGGCTGACGGTCTATATCTTAATGAAATAGCATCAGAGCCTCATCATCCATAAGGAAAAAGGAAAAAGAAGTGCAAGAAAACAATAATAGTAATAATAGTACAGTTCTAAGTGCAACAACTGTAATTATTTGGCACAACATCCTGTCAACATGAATATAGATATTGAACAGCACACGCCTCTAATTTGCATCACAAATTACGCTAATTAATTCCTAACTTCTTAACACACCTCCCAAAAATGTATTGCGTTTTTGAGGGTACCGATTGTGTCTTGTTTCTTTATTTTAAATGAAATAGGTAAATGGTGGCTGTATCAACAAAGAATCTGATTACCTGTATATATAGACCCACTCACTCTGCTCCAAATAGAATCCCATCAATATAGAAGATCCTGTAACAGCTTACTTTGATCTGAAACTATTCGGAAACCAGCTGATTGTGTGCCATATCAGATTTAATTAGCCATTAAATAAAATCAATTTGGATTTGGTGACTAAGAGTAACACACAGTTTAAAAAGGTCCTTAGTGCTATTGTTGGATGGTAAGATTTTGGGATTGTTATATAAAAGGAATAGTCCCAGTTGGTTTCTGTAGGAGGAACACTTCAGTCCTCCTGAGGCTAGTTTGAGTGTCACTGAAGACCTCCTAATGTCCTTTTCTAAACAATCTCAACTCCTCTGTTTTTATATCCAGCAATCATACTGGAGCAGTTCTTTTATGTCTCCATCTGCACAGTGACACTACTTCTGCAGCAACTAAAGGCAGTAATGATGACATCGCCTGCTCGAGGGAGTCCATCTCTAACTGAGCCTGTTTCCACATCCACCAATTAGCCAGTAGAGACTGGGTTTGGGAGATGTAATGAAGCCCTACAGCTTGTGATGCTGCTTCAGATCTACCTCATAATGACTACAGCAGGATGTTACTGACAGAGAGATTAGATTAGATTAGATTCAACTTTATTGTCATTACACAAGTACAGGTACAAGGCAACGAAATGCAGTACTGGAGAGACGCTGAGCCTCGCGATGTGTACGCGCCGCCATCTTGGTCATCAATCTCAGATGATTGGACAAGTAATAAGAGCTAAAGGCCATAATCTGAAGCTCGAGACACAAAAAGACAGTAATAGTGTCTCAAATGCAAACTTCCATTGGTAAACCTTGCTGCAGTAGAACATACACACTATAAAAAGCCACAGAAGTATATCTACATTGATCAGTCCTCCTGTGGACTATCAGGAAACAATTTTCACAACATTCATCGATGACTACCCGATGAGAAGACCACAGTATGCCAGGTTGGGAAAGACCTATACAACTAATTGGCCTTATGGGAGTTCCACAAGGAACCATTCTTGCTCCACTCATGTTTAGTTTCAACACTAGAAATCTTAAAGTTGAGGTGGGGTGTGTACCTATTGGGCTTTTGGTGGAATCTAGTAACAAAAGTGGAGATTACAATTCTACACCTCACACTCCTCCCCCTTCACTTCAACAAATACACAAAATACTTAACCTTTCCAACAGAACTCAGTTTGTCCGCTCTTGGCAGCCGTAGGAACAGGAACAAAAGTAATTAAACTTCTGCTGATTTTATGTTTAGTGTATTACATTTGCCAATAGTTGCTCCATTAAAAACTATATGTGTAAGTACAGAGTCTTGAGGGTAGACCAGCGAGAAGTGCTCGTGGATTATTTTAGCTTGTGCAGTATACGTATGTGAACCCGGCTGTAGTGCACAGCCTCACGGGACGCTGACTGTGTGAGGGATGATCTATTTTCGATAAACACCACAGAATGGTATACCGGCAGATCGGATACGCAGGAGCCACATCATTCACATTGGACGGCAGAGAGGTTTTTTCTTTTTTTATTAACTATGACAGAAATGATATGGTCACTGGAGAATAAATTGAATTACTGCAGCAGTGGAGATGGGAATGCACCTCCCAAAGATGAAACCCTCAGCAGACTCTAACATGATGAAAGCAGACACTCTCTACGCTTCTTCCTTTTCTTCTTTCTCTGTGTAAATGACCGCCCCATTCATCACACTCTAGGTGGTTATAATTACCTGGGGATATCTTGATAATACATGATTAACAATGTGAAAGTAAAGTAATTTGAGAATGCCCAAGAGTCCGTAGAAGTCATTTAAACACTTTCACAGATTCGACCTCAGTCTGTGCTTCTCTTTTAATCTTAGATCCTACAAGTAACAACGAATTAGCAATAACCTGATTATTTCTCAAAAGCCCTACATAGCGTTAAGACAAATGATTTTTAAATGTCTCATAATGCACTGAATCCATTAAGCGGAACAGGTGCTGGCAAATCGCAGCCACATTAGCCACTGTCAACAGAAATCAATGTGAAGGAGCACACGCTGTAGTCCTGACCTCATTTTTAAACCTGAAAAGAGAAAGTTTTGGTAAGTACTAAGGAGAGGCTGAGGCTGATTAAAATCAAGAATTGCTGTCAGATTACAAGCACGGGTGAGAGAGAAGCGCTGTTTTGGGATTATTTCAACATTTTTGTATCTATATTATATATATATACTATTAGTAATTTTAAGCATACTTTCTTTGCTCTGGACATTTGGTATTTTTAAACCAAGAGTTGGACTTTGGGCCAATAAAAAAGGATCTAAACTGTCTTTGTTCTCCTTTCACAGAGAGATTGTAAATGACAGTACAACAGCTGCTGTCTCCCCTCTGACGCCAAGGTCGTAGTATGGAGTGCCACTGCCAAAACTAAAGCATCTTTTAGCTCTATTCAGACATAATACAGATGCAAAAGTATTTAGGCGGCCAATACTGTCAGATTGTGTTGAGTGTTCTTTTATCTCCATTTCAGATCCAGAACGTCTCCAAACTATTTTGTGGTAGGATTTATAAACGATTACAGGAAGTCTCAGACAATGAAGCAAATACTGTAAACCACAGTAAAGGAGGAATAAAAGTAAGACTTGTTCTGGTTTAAAAAGAGTCTTCACTGACACCATTTCTTAATTATTATTTTTTTATTATTTTTATTTTTTTTTTTTAAAAGCGTCATTTAGCTGACGCTTTTATCCAAAGCGACTTACATTAAGGTTCCATTCACCAGTGTTACAGCTGGAACACCACTGTAGGCAAGGTGGGTTAAGTGTCTTGCCCAAGGACACAACAACAGTATGAACTGTGGGGAGAGTGGAATCGAACCGCCTACCTTACCAGTTGAAGGACAACCGCTCTACCACTGAGCCCCTGCCGCCCCCAATTATGTTACTGTAAGTGTTAAACAGTGAATAATTCTGGGCTTAAGTGCTACTAGTAATGAGAGGAACAGCATTTTGATAAAGACTTTTGATAAAGACTAAACTTAAGTTGGAGCACCCAATAGTTCCTGAGATTATGAAAATAAACCTTGTGTACCTTTAGTGGTGCAAAGCTGGTGCAAAAGTACATAGTTCTCATCATTTGCTGCAACCCAGGTGAATGTAATCTTTAGTAGCAGTTTATGCAGTGGGTAATGTAATGGTTATTAGCACAAAAAGTAAATGGTAGCTAATTCCAGCATGTGTTTTATTTAGCTACTGATTACCATAGTCCATATGTGAATAGATAACAATCAGCAGGCTCGAAGCATGTATTTGCTGAGAATAAGTTTTTGATCTACACTTCCCATAATGCTTTCAACAAGTTCTACTTTTGTGGACAAAATATCTCATAAAACATCAATGAATGAATAATATGAACAGTAAAATAAGAGCTTTTACTGCTGCTAAATCTAGATGCAGGTATTTGTCAGGTGACTGTTATGAACCACTGGCCATTGTCATAACTCACACTGTATGACTTTGTATTTTAACTGTTCTTTAAAACCAAGGGCGCTGAAAGTCCAGAGCAAGGCCAATATTTTGTGGACTATTGGCCTTGCTCTGGACTTCCAGCGCCCTTGGTTTTAGTCCACAATAACCTCATGTTTTTTTTCTGTCTGTCTTTTATTTAAAATAATCTTATCTATGATATTTCTTGATGTTTTGTGTTATAGGCAGTGGCTCAATGGTAAAGCGGTCGTTCTATAACATAAAGGTTGATTGCTCGATTCCCACTCTCCCCAGTTCATACTGTTGTTGTGTCCTTGGGCAAGACACTTAATCCATCTTGCCTCCAGTTTCAATGGCACTGTGTATGAATGTGTGCGGAAAGTCTGTAGGTGCAAAATGGCTGCCATTAGTTGATCATCAATTACCACTCCCAGATTTCTGTCAGTAATGGTTGATGGGCCTAGTTAAATGGAGAGGTTGTGGCAGATCCCTGGGTTGGCCAGAATCACGAGCAGTTCTGTTTTTGCAAGGTTCAGCTGCAGGTGATGGTCCTTCATCCAAAGTGAGATGTCACTCAGACATGCCGAGGTGCGAGAAGACACCGTCAGATCGTCAGGTTGAAATGACAAGTGGAGTTGAGTTTCATCTGCATAGCAATGATAGGAAAAGCCATGCTGCTAAGGGATGTCATGTATATGGAAAAGAGTAGCGGTACAAGCACTGAGCCCTGTGGCACCCCTGTATTGAGATGTTGGGACAGAGACCTCGTTTCTCCAGGATACTCTGAATGACCTATCCAATGCTCGCGTGAACATCGGATAACCAGGGGGCAGACGAGGATGTACGAGCTGGTCTAGTACAAGTTATGGCATTATTATTTATTTTACATCATGCTCTGCTATACTACCATGGCCCACATGGTGCAGTTGTGTAGGTACTATACTCCATGCATATACATTTTATAGAGCTCATAAATGAGTACAGCCCAGGTGCCTTGGCTGTTCACATTTATACATACACTTTACAATATGTTGCGTACCATATTTAAATGAGTCTAAACATGATTAAACATAGCTGTTATGTTATGGGATTTTAATTGCACAGTATTGGTGAGATATAAATACTGCCCATTTAACATGTTGTACAAATCAAATGCTTCTTCTACCTGAGCCTTGGGTAACTTGGTGCGTCTGCGTGTAGAGCACAACAGCATATGACAGAGTCCGGATGTGTGTCACTGATGTGAGACTGAGACACAGGGCAGGAGGGGCATTAAATAACAAAGTCCCTCGCTGATGCTCCAGAGAGTTGACTGCAAATTTTATGACCCTGAAATGTGTTTAGTTTGTGGCATAAATTAGTGCAAGGAGCAAGAGACAACTCCAGCCTGCCGTCAGAGCACATGGACAGAGGTTAAAATAATCCCTGCTGTCTTTAATCCCTCCTGGTCTGGAGCAGCTTGTGCAACACAGAAGAAGATATAGTGATACACAACAGGCTTACCGTGTCTTTAATAGGAATTCAGTGAACAAATGTCCCAAAGTATGCTGTTTCCATGATGATTACATAACAATTTCACTGAAGCTAGTTAGTTTAGATCTGGGGTTGGCGATTATTTTTCCTCAAGGGCCACATTAGAACATGGGACACATAATGAACTCACTTATGCTCAATAAAAACACGTTTTTGCCAATAGTTTAAAGTTTAAAAAACACTGTATATTCAACACAACAGTCAGAGCTGCACCTCCTCAGTTTTAGATCCACTCTTTACAGTTTGTTCTAAAACCAGTGAAAACTACCTCTCACTGTGAGAAGGGATGCTAGCGTTAGGAAAGGTTGTTACTATTTGGAGCATGTTGTTTAGTAGAATCAACTGATCACTGCAGAATATTGAAGGAAAAGGGATTAATATATGCAGTGTATAATGATCATTAAAAAATTGGTCAACACTTGGCAGGCCAGATTAAACAACCCAACAGGCTGAATGTGGCCCCACAGGCCTTAGTTTGCCCACCCCTGGTTTAGAATCTTAATCTGTGTAAATGATGGCAAAGTGAAACTTGTCTGCATGTATTTTTTTACTTCAAGGACTACACAGCGTTAGCACCGAGATTAGTCACAATATAATAATAGAAGGAGCTGTTGAAAGGACAAAACTAAAGCATTGTTTTTCTTCTTCTTTTGTGTTCAGTAAAGCACTTGATTAAGTCACTCAGAATGTCAGACATTATGCTGATGCAAGCCAAAGCAGGACATACTTCTTTATAAAACCATCTGAAGTCGTGCCAAAGTGCATTAAAGACCATGCAGGTTTGCATTTTATAGTAACATCAGCAGAAACACAATTGAATAAGATGGGACAATTTTAAAGGATAAAACATGATAATGCAGGAATTAAAATCAGGCAAAAAGATGAGTTGATGATTAATGTGGTTGAGGGGCAGCAACCAAGAAAACACAATCTCCCTTGAGACTGGTGTAGGTGCTGAGAGGAAGACCTAAAAACCTGGAGGTGTGGAGTTAACAGATCTGTGATGGATTGTGAAGCTGAGGCTTTAAAACAAACTTAAATCTTTATCAATGACTGGGAGCTAGTGAAGTTCAAGCTAAAAACGAGTGTGCTTATTCTTTTTGTACCTGTTATAAATCTAGCTGCAACTATATTAGACTATTCTAGGAATTCTATCTCTTGTTATTGATTTATACAATGACAAAAACGCCTACCGTAGCTTTAAAATATGTGTATGCACAACAGCATGTAAAGACAGTGCATTTGTCATCGCTGCCTCTAATTCCCAGACCACTGTTTATGACACAAACTGCTTGTGTGTGTTGTATCTTTATTGTCCACTCTGGGTAGGTCCAGCAGGTGTCTGTTCCTGTGGCCATACGGCAGATCAGACCTGGACCACAGCTCAAAGCTTCCTAACACACGGCGTGGTGATAAATGTCTCGAGCCATCCTCGTTTTTCACGTTGCCCAATTACCAGCAGCACCAATGGTACAGCAGTTGGCCCGCCCCTGCCGCTCTATTGTGGATCCGCGTCCAACTGAAGAGCACTCTTCCAGCTTTGGCACCAAGTGGCGCACCTCGACTCGACATGCACATGCACAGCTAAAGGAGGAGAGCGCCTTTGAACATGCTTCACTGTCGAGCCGCAATTTCTGGTAAGATACGCCTTTTAATGATTGCACTTTCATTATTTTTTTATCAGTGCCGGCTTATTCCCCGCCGCTAGAGCACATATGGAAACGAACAGCGATGCTATGAGATTCCAGATGGTCGCCAGCATAGAATAGCTGTATGTGATATGTGTCACAGGTAGATATTAGATTTTTCTGTCTTAGACAAATCGACGCACAGTTTCGATTTTCGGAAGGCGTTAGGCTCGAGCAGTGCGCACAGCCTTCAGCCTCCAATTCTATTTCGTAAGAATTACAGTGTAATTCTGCAACAGCGATGGAATATGGATTCATTTGAAATGGCTGATTTGGTGCCTCGTATCTCAAATAGATGAAGAATCGTGTCTCTGTGGATTCAATGAAACAAACTGTTCAACTTTTTATGGCTCTATTCTCTCTGTGAAATAGAAATCTCTCGTGAGTTGCAAAGATAAAGCGCCTTTGCTTCGTGGAGGCTGATTATCCACAGATGTGTGCCTTGTGCCGTTAGTTATGTAGGCATGGGCTTCGTCAGACATTCGTATATTTGTCACGTATCTGCTCCGTGTGAGCCAAAATGTAATCGTGTTTGTCTTTGTGTTGGAGCGGCATATGCGTCTCCGTGCATCTGGACATTTTCAGGGCACTTTCAGCTCCGCGCACACACTCACACTGGCGCGCGCTTCACGGCCTTTTAAGCCAACAGAAGGGAAACAGATGCGCGGTAATGTCAACAGTCGATTACTCACGCAACATTGCGCGAAAAAACACGCGCCCCCGCACCTCGGACAGGCTCTCTCCATCTGAATCCATCTAAATTCATCTGAACTGGAGCTTCCGTTCAGCTCCGCAGACAGACACGCTCTCCTGCCCACACCCACCTCAGGTCCACGCTGGTCCGCCCACACTTTGTCAGCTCAGAGCAGCTTCTCTTGCTCCCACGTTGGAGACTTCTAGGTTAAAATAGACGCTCTTAACCACTACAAACAGCTGCTCCATGTGTTGTGTAATCCTATTTCATCATAAAGTGCTTTGGTTATTGCCAGTTGCCATTTGCACTTTGAGGTCAGTAGCAATTGGAGCTATTTGCACCGAAGTAGAAACACCTTTGCGGCTAATATCACTCGGTCATGAGCGTTATTGAGGTTAAGTAGGCTATTTTACACACGCGTTTTATGGATATGAAAAAAAACGTGTCTATTATACAGTATGACACTTTTTTCTTTATGGCAGAACAATAACGTACAGACTACTGTATGAACTGAGTTGACAAAATATGATAAATAACTAGTATAGGCTACAAAGCATACAATATTTTCCCAAACCTATAATGACACAGTTATTCTGAACAGATTGCTTTAATTTCTTCTTTTCAAAGACTTTTAAGGTCTGAAATATTATTAGAATAAGAGTCATAAGCTACTGAGGATTTTAGGTGCAAAACTATGTCGTGTATTGGGAAGGTCCTGGAAAGATCCAACACAATTCATTTCTGCTTAAACCTAGTTAGACTGTGTACATCCTTTCAGCACATACAGCTAATGAACTCTCTTTTTCTATATTTGAACCTGTTAAAATTGCTGCTCTTAAAGGGATTTATTATAAAAGGAAGGTATTGATGAATCTGAGCCCTGAGTGATACATGATGAGTGTGGCTAAAAGCACAATCAAGACTTTAAGGCTGGTGTGTGTGATTAATCAGCACATCCTTGTCTTATTCTTAAGCCCATGGGGTGATCAGTGCACGTGTTTAATCACAGTTGCTTGGTGGTATCAGTATCATTTGGACCATAGTGTATCTGCTGCTTTAAGTAGTAAAAAGTACAGTTTAGAAAAATGGGATAGTTTCATTTACCCTATTTTCCATCAAGAAGGTTGAGGCGTGAAAGATGCAAGACAATGCCTGTGGGCTTTGTGGAAAAGTCACAACCTGTTCTCTTCTCCCTGTGCCAGTGCATTTGATAACAGGCTATATTGGGTCACATTTATGCTTTTGTCCTGATAAAAACAGTTTACTGGTGGGTCAGATCAGTGCATTAAGCCAAAATCCCTGGGTGAAGGTGTTGAAAATGTGTTTCATCCTCAGCGGTCTCCTCTCTACAACACTAAACAGATGCTACTGCAGTGCTCACTCTGCCTCAGACCCCAAAAATGTATTCTGACTAGATCACTGTTGTGAGTTCACTCAAGTGGTTTTCTGCTTTAAACTAAGTCAGTTCTTCTCAAACCTTTCAACACCCACATATTTGAGTAGCATGTCATATTTTAAGAGGTTAGTAATAGCTGTAGTAGAGCACAGCTTGTTATTTGTTATGCTCAGTGGTAGAGCGGTTGTCCCTCAACTGGAAGGTTGGTGGTTCAATTACCGCTCTCCTCACAGTTCATACTGTTGTGTCCTTAGGCAAGACACTTAACCCATCTCTCTTCCAGTGGTGTTCCAGCTGTAGCACTGGTAAACTGAAGCTTAATGTAAGTAGCTTTGGATAAAAGTGTCAGGTAAATGTGAAATGAATAAATGTAATTGTCACTTTGACTATTTCTTTTCCCGAAACTGCCAGGTTTAAGCCCCTTATCTGACTGAGGAATCATAGAAGGATAAGAAACCCTTGGTGTATAGTCAATTGTAGGGAGGTTTTAAGCGTGGATGGCCATTTTGTTCATTTGTGCCACATTCCCTGACCTGCTGGCATTTGACTTTGTTTATTTGCAGACAACCCCTCTGTTTTACTCACCTAGGGTCACCTCTGTATTCACCGTTCCAGCAGTGGGGCTATTAGCACCGACACATCGATTAAAAACTGGTGTTGATTCTAAATGACATCTCAACAGGGTTAGGGTTCTCTTGTTGTTTGCACCTTATTGTCGCTTGTCAAATTTTATTATGTTTATATTGTGTATATTTTTATGTGTATACATTTGTGTTTATTCTTATTTTATTTCCTTTTCCTAGCTTTACTTAAAAGTGTTCTGTGTGTATCTGAGCAACTGTACCAAAGTAATTTCCCTTGTGGACTAATTAAGTTTATCTTGTTATCTCATCTTTAATACCTAAATTGCTTAAGAAAGTTCTTAAGAAAGAAAGAAAGACTTGACTTAGACTTAACAGTTGGTTTATTAAGGATACAATATGCTTCTTAGTTCATATGTTGTAGTTTTTCTTACGTAAACAGCAGTGCGTCAACATATTTTTCCTGCAGCTTCTGCCTTCCAGTGTGTTTAGTGTGGTCAGATTCTGTAAACAGTACTGATTATACTTTCTTCTTAAGGAACCTCCCATCTCTTCTGTTATGAGCTTGTGAAGGTCTCTGAGTGCTATACAATACTATACTGCTGTTATATCTGATAAGACACATAGAGAGTTGTGTGTAAGGTTCTGGTGAAATACATGATGTAACTCAGATTTAAACAGTGGAGAATCTGGTGATTGGTTTGCACTGTGCAAAGAGGGGTTATTCTTGCTGTTTTAATGTCAGAAGTAATGAGAAAATGAGAAGATATTATATCATAAAATGTTACATAGAGTCACTTTAAGGAATAATGTTTTGGAAATGAATGAGGAGCTAATAACGTTAAGTATTCTGGTTGAGCATGAGGGTGACTGAAACACTTGCTTAAATTAAAAACCATCTGTTTTACGCATTTAGTAATGAGCCTTTCTTCATCTCCTATTGTTTCCGGAGTTCTGTCTGTTCTCCTCCCCCTGCCATTAACTGATTGGAGTTCATTTTTGAATGTAACAGTGACACAATGCACCTTTAATAGGACGCACTAAAACTCACCTTTTCCTTTTGTGGAAGTATGTGAACTTGAATTACCTTTTGGAGATGTATTTCACTCTGAGGGAGGAAGAGCAGAAATAGGAAGAGAAGCAGGAGTGAGGTGGAGTGAACATGCCTGCTGGCCTCCTGTCTGGACACATTACGTTTTCTTAGGCTGATATTGCACCGGCTCAGCTGAACGTAGATAAATAGCACTGCTTGTTCTCTGCTGTCAACCTGTGTGTCTTTGTCTTTGCTTGTGTCTTTGTATTTAACGATCAAGCTGCGGCAGATGGATGTTTTTCTATACTCTTTAGTAGCAAATATTCCTGCATTATGCATAGAAACAGAGCAATACTACCCACTACCTGCTGAAATGAGCTCACACTGAGAGGATCTTGGGAGAAAAATTAGCTTCTACGTTCCCATTTTCCCTCAGCCATTGTTCCCTAGAAACAGAATACAGTATCACTCGGATGCATTAAAAATGGATATTTATGGCTTTATGAAGGTCCCAACAGATCTTTATATAGAGGTATAATGGTGCACATCAGGAGATTTTATATATATATATATATATATATGAGGCAAAAGGTTTGTCCAAATCCAGGATTACCTTCTTACGATAGAACTGCTTTAGCATGTAATAGGTTTGTTCACACAGGTATTATCATAATCCTTCCAAAAAAAGGAAAAAATAGACAGAATCCCATTTTACACACTATAAAAAAGATATTAAAATGGATTCATTGTTATATTCTACAACTTCACAGAAATTCAGAAATTGTACTACAAGGGAGAAGGATTTTAATTCTAAGGAGTACTATTTAATCAGAAAACTCAAATGTAAATCTGCTGTTAAACTGAAGTAGTCCTACAGTTCTGGTACAAAAGGTTATTAATGTGTCAGAATAGATTGCACTGTGGTTGGATGGTTGTGTGTGAGTCTACTGTAAATGCCCTTGTATGTACCGTTAATCTGGATTAAGTGTAATCGTCCACTGAAATCAGCATTTGTGACAGCTTTTTTCCTAAATTCTAGAGTCTCATGTTTTCTCTTATGTGTTACAGATTGAGTGACAAGCCTGCCTTCCAACCGCCACCATGATAGCCACAGGTGGCCTGCTGCGCATGAACAGGCGCCAGGATTCACTGCGCGCTAAAAACCGGGCAGAAAACAAGCGCAAACGGAAAGCAAAGAAAAAGAAAAAGAATGACGTGGTGATTGTGAAGGGAAAGCTCAACCTGTGCTCCCCGGCCGGTTTGGTGGCTGCTGTGGGGCTTTTCGTCCTGATGGTGGGTGTCTCTATGGCTGTTCTGGGCTACTGGCCAAGCAAGAGCCAACACGGGTACCAGGAGCGGCGCCGGACTGGAGTGTACCACCCCAATAGGGGCTACTCAAAGAGTCCACCTGTGTTATCCAATCTAACTAGTGAAAAGCCCAAACTCGACCACATGTTAAACCAGAGCCATGCTAACAACAGCGCCCCTGAGCCCGCCCCTCACTGTGGATTCCTCTGTGACTTCCTGGATAATTACCTGTACTCTGACAATCTGAAAGTTTTTGGACCGCTGGTGATGGGGATCGGCATTTTCCTTTTCATCTGTGCAAATGCTGTCCTCCATGAAAACCGAGACAAGAAAACCAAAATCATCAACCTGAGGGACATCTACTCCACAGTTATTGACCTGCACAGTATCCGCTCAAAGGAGTACTCACCACTGAATGGCATGGTGAACTACACTCAGTCGAGGAGCGCAGAGGGGCCGTCCAGTTCACACCCCACAAGTGGGAAGCCCACCCGGAGCTCATGGCCCTCCACTGGACTCGGCTTTCAGGGAGAGCTGGGTAGCGATGACGTATTTCGGCGTCCGTCCCTTGCTGGTATTCCTCGCAGCTGGTCCAGAGATGTCCAGACTTTTACAGACACTGTATACAGCATCTACAAAGACTACAGCAATAGCTCTGACCAGACTCCACAGCCTAAACCATGGGAGACCACCTCCATCGTCACCTCCTCTGTGAACGCCTTCACCCTTCCTGTAATTAAACTCAACAACTGTGAGGTGGACGGGTCTCAGCGGGCAGAGGAGCGCTCAGAGGAAGTGGTCATAGAAACTGCTATTGAATCTCAAAGTGACGAAGAGCACATTGACATGAGCCAGACCGAAGAGACACAGGCCACAGAACTGGACACCACAACGTCGGACCCCCCGGAGCCTCACCAGAGCTGCGAGGAGGATGTACCCACAGGCACATTAGACCAACAGGAAGTGCAGGAGCAGCCCCATTGGACCCAGCTGTTTCCTCCTTCCCCCGTTGCCAGGGCGATGGGATCACAGCTGTCTCTCAACTCCATGACAGATCAGCCGAGGCTGGTGCGCCGCTGCAGCCTGTCGGTGACTGTGTGCCGTCAAGGCGACAGAGCCAGGCGCTTCAGCTACCCTCGTCTGGAGCGCTCCAACAGTAAGGGCTACATTAAACTGACTGACCTCGGGGGCGAGTCTTTTGAAGCCCCCGACACAGAGACCTCTTTGGTGAGCACTGGACTGGAAGTAGCAGTGGACTTAGAGGTGGGAAAAGAAGCTCAGGGAGAAGAGGACCAGGTGACAGCCAGGACCTCTGCAGAATCCTAGACTTGGTTTTGGCCATGAGCCTCTCTTAGAAACTTCATGATGTCTTGTTTTTGCATCGTACTTTCTTCTCTGCTTGTGCATGTGAGGCTGGCTACTTCTGAAAAAAGGATAAAGGGGACAAGAGGAAGCACATAAGGACTATTGAAACATAGCCATGAACACACAAGAGCAAGACTCTATAAATACCACACCCACTGCTCAATATTCAGAAGTGACTTTTCTATTTTTACAATGTAGCAAGAGCAATACTAAAGACTTATAAGAAGATTTAGTTAAGATTTCTAAATAAATTATAATAAAAGAAACCCCTAGGTCACTGTTCCTAGGAAAAGATTCAAAAGATTTGACTTCTCTTTTGTATCTAGTAAGAGTAGGGCAACAGTTGTAGCTTGTAGAGTCGCCCAAAACTGTCACCATGTTGTACTGTAGCATTAATATATGCCACAGAAAACAGAAATAGACTAGAGTTGTTTGTCTGCATTGTTATGTGAATACCATGTGGATAAGGGAACTGAACTGAATCTCAGGTAGACGTTTGGATTAGGACTGGGCGGTCTTTCTTATGTGCACACAACCTGTTTGTATCAAAATCCATGACTGAATAAATCTAACTGTAACACTTGGGTTGGGTCTATTAGGTGTCCTTGTGAAAAACTAGACCTGGTTTGTGAAGAAGTTGGGTAATTTAAAGCAGATGCTGTATTTTAAGGTTGATTTAAGGTTTGTGCAATATCACCACATTTCACATTGAAAAGGTATTGATGATATTTTGTCTGTGTTGAAACAATGAGCTATTGGCTTTGTTTACATTATATTTGTTAAGCTTTGCATCGCATTAAAGATGCATCATGTAAAACAGTCCAACAAAAGTCAATCAAAATTATGTTTTTGATCAAGACAAACACCAAACAGAAAATGTCTTTGCATTTGTCTATCTTGGATAAATAGTTTATGAGCAAAAATATATATTTTTTTTCAATGTGAAATTACCATGAGACATATTTCGACTGGGGTTGTTCATGAACAAGTGGTGCCCCTGGAGAACCAGAAGTGACCTACACACACCACATTTAAATAACTGAAAATGAGGCAATTCAATACTAAAGTTTGTGCTGGCCTTGTCTAACATGTTTTTGTTATACTGTCCCTTGTTTTTTTTTTATAATAAGAGACCAGACAATTCCTTTGTTTATATCTGAATAAGTGGTCATTTGCAAAAAGAGATCCCAACATTAAAAATGCTATGTTACATATTCCTAGAAGAAAATCACATTTCAACACAGTTTTCTTAATATTATTTACATAGGACAATGTTTGTTTTGAATCATTAACTGTTTTTGTATAATGATCAGTGTGCATATGATTTGACATATATACCAAATGTTTAACCTTTATATCGGCTTGTGTACCATGGGGAAGCCTCAGTATTTACTCTGAGCAAATCTAAGCTAACAATAACCTTATTTTTTTTAGTCTATTGCTTACATACCGGAATGACAGGCCTTGTGAGAAGCACAAGGAGTCCTGTAGCTGAAAAGATAGAAGACCTTGTGGAATGCAGTCCTGCAGTTGTGACCCATTTTGAAGTCCTGTCAAAAAAGCATAACAATAAAAGACGTGTAGGACATGAAGGGGTTACTCAATCATGTTTTGTGTTTTAGATACCTACAGAATGGTTGCATAGGCATGATTTTTAAATATAGGGTGAATATATATATATATGTTGTAGATCATAAGAAAGTGGCTGACGCAGAGCGGGTTTACACCTCCATCTAGTGGTCATGTGACACAGTGTCATCAGACCCTCATCTCCACGGTAACCACCACCAGGAGGCACTAGGATAGCGCCCCACGATAAACAGCCACGCGAGCTGCCAAAGTGGGCGTGCCTGTTTAAGGACAGGAGGGGCGGGGACAGCTCGTCCGTCCCTGGGGAGGTTTGCTAACGCTCAAGTCCACAGGTGTCTGGTCCTTTCAGCTGGGACGTGCCGCACGTAAGGTCCCTTTCTCTCACATATCGGCCACAAAGCGAGCCCAGGAGTGCGCCTCTGTCAGGTAAAAGTGCGCCGCGGGGTCAGTTTGGTTTTAGAAGATTAGATTGAGGATAGACAGACTTCATATCAGTTGGTGTTCAATAAAAAAAATATTTTCTTTACCTTCTTTGGAAGATGTGTCTACTTAGAGTAACTTTTTGTTTTATTTCCACGTGTCTCTTCTGCCATAAATCCCTGGACATTGCCCACACTTCTTTTTGACCTGGCGCTGTGCTGCTCACTGGGAAACCTGAACGGTGAGTACCATGATTTCATTCACAAAAGTATGACACCAAAATATAGGCAGTTAACACACAGCATTTGTCTAGTAAACAAGCGGTTACTTCATTTCTAATTAGTGCTGTAGCTATGGTCAGTGTATTATTTTAAGAGATTAGAGCCCATGGCAGAAACTGTAGTAGGCTTCTCTAGATTTTTCTGTAGCAAATACGTTAAGACAAACTTTCTTGGATTCTGCCGTGTCAGAGAATGTAAAACCCTTTGACAATCTCAACAGTGACACTGGCTCGGGGCATTTAAATATCACCAGTGTTCTGTCAAAGTGGCACTTGTGACACATCTATATCAGCGTTTGATTTTTTTCCTTTTTTCTTAAACAGTCTCTTAACATTAGGCTTCACTGTTCTCCAAACCACAGAGCAGGCAGAACTTGTTTTCTTAACACTTAAACTCACTACACACACACACACACACACACACACACACACACACACACACACACACACACACACACACACACCTGATAAAAAGTCCCCTGTCCACACTGGCAGTCACATGAGAATAGGAAGTCCTCCCAGTGTGTGCTTCCTCTTCTGTCTTTTCCCAAAATAGAAGTAAAAAGAGAGTAGCCTAATATTTATGAGATTTTGTTTATTCATTAACGTTTCTACTGCTTATTCTGTTACGGGCTGTTGGCGGCTGTGGTCAGTCCCAGCTGCTTTGGGCTTAAGGCTATTGCAACAACAATTCACTCTCACATTCATTCCCTTTTGGCCATTTAGATGCATGTGTTATTTGTAAGATAACTTTTCTGCACTAAAATGCGTATGGGGTGACTTTTTATTGTTTTTATTGTTGGATTTTACAGCTCTGTAGTTTGACCGACTTTATGAGGCTAATGATGAAGGTGAGAGTACAGGACTGGGGAGATAAGGCTGGGCAAAGTCTGTGAGACTTGTTGTAGATGTTGGCTGCTGGTTGCCAGTACAGTCAGGCACATTTTCTCTGCAGTGCTGATTACAAACGTAGAAAGAATCACTGACTGATTTATGTGCATCTCATGACTACCAATGTACAATAACGTCTCAGTAGAAAGTCTGTTATTGTTGCATAGAAAATATTAGTTACTTGCAAATAAGTGATGGCTGACCACTTTTCCTGACTGTTTTTGCCAAGGCCACAGGAAGGTTGTAATTATGGGCGAGCAGCGGGGAATTCCCAAATTCTCTATTCGACTTAAGTGGTATAATGTTTGAAAATGTATTTTTATATCAAACATAACACATGTAGAACTAGTTATTTAGAGCTAATTGCATTGTTATTCCTCTGCATATGTTGATTCTTCCATGAGTTTTGATATGGGAGAATAGCCTAGAAGATTACATGACAGGATTAAAGGTGGCTTTGAAGAGTGTTGTTCACGCTGAGGCCTCTAAGAGCTCTACATGACAGAATTCCTGCTGCTGTTTTGATGTAAGGCTGCTGCTGATAAAACACTATCACTGGCTGTTTATCTGCAGATGTCTAATCAATACGTCTGACAGTTTCGGTGCATGATCAATAGTGCTTCAGAGGAGAGGACATAATTTTACCTGGGACGCTGTGCTTCATTGGGACGTGGACATGTGTGTGTGTGTGTGTGTGTGTGTGTAGCTACAATGAGAGATATAGAATAGGTATATTACTCTGAAAAGGATCCCTATAGTATTTGAGTCAGTTATAGTATTTCTCAAACCAGAACACTTCACTGTTGTGATTTGGTATCACAATTAATTTCTTTTGTTCATTGTTTCTCTTGCTTCTTTAGTTCTTTTAGTTCTTAAAGAACTCCCATATGGGTTGCTTCTACTGGCATGAGGTGGCATTGTGGGGTATACCCTGGACAATTGCAGGGCTAACAATGGCACACACTGTTTATTTCATGCTAAATGGCTGGATTGTGTTTCTTCCACAGAGTACTGTTTACTATGAGACCAAAGTGAAGGACTACAACAGTTCTAAACCAGGACTTAACAGGTCTAAACTACAACTAAATGTAGGAATAAACCAGAACTTTCTTTGGTTTCACCACAGTTTGATTTTAGGCTCTGTTTAGACACTTATTCTTTCAACCAAAGAGTAAATGTCACTATACACACTATAAGTTTTCTGCGATATTGCAATAGGTGATATTGGAATAATAATACAAATGCGATGTCTTGTACTACTTTGTGGCAACCTCTCTTTTCAGATGACCTGAGACTGACTGGGGCTGAGTGCTAAAGCAGCACTGGTACATAAGTCTCTTATTCTTCAGAGGTCCTAAGCAATGCTATTATTTTGATAGTTATCCTTTTCTTTTATGTTTTTTTAATGACACAAAAAGTATTTTATTTGAATTTCAGACAATTCGAAGTTGTGAGTCCAAAATTAAGCTTTGTGACCTTGACCAAATGCTCTTGAGGAACATTTCTATCTCTACTTAAAATCTACATAATTGCTTCCGCCTGTAGAGTGTGTAAAATGCAAATGAGACCGTGAGCTCTTCTTTAGGAGTGGCTTCAGCTGAAAAGAGCTAAACCAGACACGTGAGCTCATTGTTGCTGCTCACACGGTCACCAGGGCGTCAGGGGCAGCAGCAGATAACACAGCCCGTCTGTCAATCTTGTTGAGTGTACAGATAAGTCGGTTGGACGTCTCTTATCTTATAGTGCTGCTGATCACTCGTGAGTGCTGTGGAGCTGTCTTTGCCTTATAAAGCTGTAGCTGTGAGCGCGGCACTCTGTATTTATAGTGGACGAGTCCAACAGGGCTCACTTTGAAGTCCTTCTGAAATATGCTGCTGTACTATTGTTTCCTGGAAATATAGGATAGCAATGAATGAAGGAATGAATAGGCACAGGTTTGAAATCAATGGAACTTATTTTATGTATTGCAAGGACTTTCACTTGAATTCCTTGGGCACACTGTTAGATATGTCTATTTATATTGGATAAACTATCAAATAGGAAGGAGTAATTACCTGTTAATTCCAAAATAATCGCCATGGTGAATACAATAAATGACAAAAACACATCAATTATGTAGATACTATATAATCTTACTGTCTAAAATGCAACATTTTAGTAGAAATAATGGGAAATTACCATAATTTACATTAATTGCCATTAACTGCCAATAAATTTACCAATGGTTTACCATGTTTTTTTTTTCATTTGCATTCTGTAAGTATGCACGCACCATCAAGGTTGTCTAAAGTATATTAAACAAACAAATTGAAGTCAAGTTGTTGTCAAAATTAAGGCAGAACAGACACGTTTAACATAGTGTCTGTAAACAATACATTAGATGCATTTAAATGGATCCTAATAGAAGTTTAATGTTTTTGTGGTTCTGGCATTTTCATACGTCAGACACATATTTAGATTAGAAAAGAGGTCACACCAACAAAATGCTGTCTTCCTCGTTACTGGACCACAATAGCTTGAAAAGATTGCATATGGCCTTGTGTGTAAGTTATTTTTATAGAATTTATGGCTGCTATGTGAATTTATTGTATTCACTTTTATAATGTCCCTGCGGGGTTTTTTTTGGTAAAATATGACATTTGTTAAAGTGTTGGTAACATTGATACTTTCAGTTCATTCATTCAACATTTGTTTTTTGCTTATCTACGCCATTATCTAAACCAAATATTCTCTTATCACATTAACTGTGAAGATATTATATCTGACCTCACTTTGCAGTTTTATATTACAGGCCGAATGCAGACAGATTGTCTTATCAACACCTTGCTATTCCGTATTTACATTTACATTTACAATTACATTTATAAGATCAGTTCCTAAAGTTTGTTTGATGAGTCGATAAAAGTCTTACACTAAGTGCTTTTGGATTTTCTTTGTGACTGTGGGAATAACACTGGTAATTAATGTTCTTTGTTATTTGCGTCACTGCTGCTTTGTAGCTTGCTGTTTGAATAATTAAGCTCTGTAGGGAGTGGTTTCAAATCATTTTCACGTTCTGCCCTCTCTCTTGATCCTGAACAATCATCACTACTGCTTTCCAAAGGTTAGCATTACACATTTATGAGTGCCTCAGATAAGATTTGCTTCTTACATGTAAAAAAAAAAACTAGTAGAAGTAGTAGTGTCTTATGACAATGGATTTCTACACGTGTATAAGAGCCAAAAGGGTACATCAAGTGTATAATCCTTACATCAGTTTGTAATCATGCATACGTATGCATACATAAAAGTCAGAAAAATGTACTGAGAATTATTTTAAAATGGCAAAAGTAAAACCCAAAATGACTGAAGTAAATACTCTGAAAAACGTTTTTAAACAATAAAACAGCTTAGAAAATACATAATATAACCTTTGAAATGATCATTATTTAGGTTACAGGAAATTACCCTAATATCAAATAATAGTAATTACTGTCAGTGTTGGCTGGTGGTGATGTTGGGTGGCTGGGATAATAAAGGCATATTGCTCACTTGTTCAGACTACAATAACATCACATTTGGGACAAAAAGTTATGACAAAAAGACTTTCATAAACTTTACTGGATACTGCTGCATCGGTTTTATACAAACTAAAGTGAGCTCTTATCGATGACCTTTCTGATGCTATCATGCTAATGCTAAATGCAACAAATAATGCTAATGCTTATTGAATTATATGGTAATTTTTATGATCACATGACCCTCCACACTCTCAAAAGTATAGTGAAGCCCATTGTTTCTCTGTATCTGTGGGTTTTGCCCAAAATCAACTCACTGGGCTAAATAAATGAAGCCCTAATAGTCGGTAATACAAGGGGGCGGGCCTTCACACCTGTCAATCAACAAATTAGGAATATGTTTCCTTGTTCGTTATGTATTTGAAATATCAGTGCCATCAAAACTGTCATAATAATTTAGTTTTAACCAATACATTATTACAGAGGTGTACACTACACCCCCATCCTAAAACATGGCAAAGCAGCACATCAAACGGATCAGCTGAGACTCAGCTAGAAGCACATCTAAGCCATTTACATTTACTCCAAACACAGACCAAACAGCAAGCAAAAAACAGGTGGTGCCAAACTGTGCCAAACTCTGTCATATTGTGCCAAATGGAGTCTCTGCCTGACCATTCCATAATAAAATCTTAATAGTTTTGGTTTGTTTCACATTAGAAGAATTATATTTGACATGTGTGGCTGTGATTTGAAATAGTGTTTGAGTTACACCTGCCTTCATCTAAAGGGGATATTAATTCACATATTGTTTTTTTTAGGCGGAAATGTTTTTGGGGTTATTTTGCTGTTTTCTATCTTGATTTATTCTGAACCTGTAACATGCACATTCAAAATTTCACTTCTGGGAAATCTCACAAGTGCTCCCTTCATTTTGACTCTAGAATTATTGAAATACACCTTGTAGTTACAGTTCTGTGTACTGTGGACATGTCATTTTCGAGCAGACACACACAAACAGGGTCGTTTTTTAAAGGGTTAATAAAGTCACTCGGTGCCTTTATGTGACCTCACCAAAACACAAAAAGGAAATGCTGAATCCTTCTTAACAACTATTTTCCACCAGACCCCAAGGATGGCTGTGAATGCTGGCCTCGACTGTTTTTTTTAAATGCTCCGTACTGTAAGAGACATGCTTCAATATAATTCTGCAATGATGAAGTGCCGTCCTGTCCAACCACTGAAAATTGGATTGGGGTAATGAGGTACGCAAGGTTACTTATTTTAGTAACTATGCACATTCTAATACACACTGTAATGCCAAATTAAAATCTGGGCATTTTTTTGTTCAGGAAGGTCTTAAAAAAGTGATTGATTTTTCTCTTTTTTTAATATGTTTTCAACTAAAGCTACAGGCTGTTGAGATGTTAGAAGAAGACTGGGTTCAAGGTTACCCGAGTTCAAGGTTTAGCAATTACAAAAGAATATAACCGAGCAGATGAGCCTCACAGGAACTAAGCATGTGAACAACACAGCAGAAAAAAGTGAAGAGTTAAGCAGCCACAAGCCAAGCACAGTCCAGAGATCACGTGTTGTAAGTCTGCTATTAATCATTGTGCTGATGAGGCTGATCTTCTGGAGAACTGCGCTTATCTGCAATTTATATCATTATTTAACATACTTATACAAAGAGTCGAGCACACTGGACGTTTCTAACAAATTATTGTTAATGGTGTTGACTGTGTAGAGTTTGATAATTTCATTCATTCATTTATTGAGCCATTTTCTACTGATTGTCTTTTACAGGTTGCTTTGGGCATGACTGAGGTACATATTAGATAATAAAATACAGACTAATACTTTAAGACGTAGTTGTTAACTATGAAAACAGTTATTTTCACAGCTTTTTTGCATTAAGATTTTTAAGGATGGGGTTTTTAAAAGTTGAGTGAAAAATTACAGTTTTGAAGTGAAACCAGAAAAAGAAGATAAAACAGCCAAGAACTGTCTTCAAAGTTCTTCAGATACAGGATGACTCAAATGTAACCTTGAAACCCAAATGAATGGACAGAAATATGAAGTATAAGTGGCATAAAGAAAATATTAATTCTATCATAAATGTACATTGTGTAAAAACTTGGTGAATGTCAAATGGCACAACAGAAGATATAAAAATCACACAGACAGTGGATCTATAAACTTCAATATACAGTTGTACAGTCTAGTTTTTATTTTTGTACACTATATCTAATAGAGGTCATAGACTATCTTTGAACAAGTAACAAACATTTTATCAGAGTATGCCTCCTGGAGGCCTAAAAAAACAATGGCACTACAACAAGTTACTGATAGTTCTCCGTCTATAAATCTTATTACATGTGATTTAGCATCTTCTTAATGTTTGTCTGATCAGCTACATTTAGACAAACATTATTATACAAATATTGAAATTAAAGTATTTAGTACATTACAGACCATATCACCAAAAAGAGAAAGGACAGACGAACAATCAGTGCAACTTCCCACTGCAGGTAGAATAGAGTACATAAGGTATAGACATGGTTTCCATTTTCAGCCTTCTTCACAGATACAGGCCAGACCAGCATCCTGAGCAACGTCTGAGACCATCACAATGCACGACCCGATTCCACCTGCTCCAAATGCACATAGCTATTATTTGTCTTGACAAAATATGCTATAACTGTTATTTGTTCTTGTGGCATCCATGTTAATTTGTTGTAGTCTCATTTAGGTTACAGTGACTCCCATTTTAGCAGCAAGACACAAAGAGGAAGTGAAACAATGTTGGTTTAAAGGAATGAGTGATTTTATGAGCTGTCTGGTTTTCACTGTGCGTTATGTCATTAGTAGTCTCACTTTATTCTTGTAGTGATACTGCAAAAAGCAGTTGTGGTGGTGAGATCATTCCTTCGCAGCTATTATATCTCCTCACCAGCAGCGAGTGCTACAGGAATATTTTATTACGTCTATTGTGTATCCTCTGCTGAATCACGCCCTGTGTCCTACTGAGTGCCTGTGAAGATGGTTTAAAGTCACACTTGTAATGGCCATAACCATAGCCAGCAACGTATAATATACTTAAGTCAGCCGTCATTGTTGTTGTGATTCGGGTGTATCCCAGCTTTTATGAGCCCAGATACAATTAGCTAGAGGCTAAATAAGGAGCCAGCTGTGTGTCTGTTGTGTATAATGGGATCACTGTGTGTGTCTCATTACTATCAGTAAAGTATGTCTGCTATGTCTCTGTAAAGCAAGAAATGAAGCTCTAAAACAGTAGGTCTAGGTGTGTTATTGTAGGAAACTGAATGTGTTGGCCTGCTGCATACACTTGTGCATGAAAGCAATTAGATGAAATAAAAGTCAAATGGTGACCGAGTTGGGTCAAGTTCCCTCTGGGAGGCGGGCCACAAATCCCCAATGGGAACCAGCACACACTAATTAAAAACGGGCTTTTATGTCTGTATTTGTGCACCAGTGACCACATGTGTGCATATGTGTGTCATACAGCCTGTGTGTACAGTTATGCACAAGCTTTTATTATTGGCTTATGCTACTATGACTTGGGTTTTGTTTTTTGCTCTGGACAGGAAGCCTTTGGATAAATCTGTTTGAAATTTAGTAAACCTTTGCCTTTTGCAACCATAGTTAGTTCAGTCTCAGTGTTTTGTCACATTGGTATATAAAAATACTTAAAAGGTATGTTAAATGTTAATGTTTCTGTGCCAGAAATTCTATGGCAACCCATTTTCTTTAGTGTTTTGTTATTTGTATCATTAGTATTTCCTCGTCTTGTTTTGTTCCTCATTACTGGTTTGTTGCTTTGGACCTTTTCAACCCATTTCTTAGGCAACACTTTTCAATATTTCAGAAACCTTATTCTGATTTTAAGAGATCCCAATGAAAATCTTCCGACCTACTGTTTGGGAAACACCGATGTTAATTGTTTAATATAGCATTCAGCATTCAGCAGCTACATTTCCATCTCATCTATATTCTAACACTTTCTTTTTTTTTCTCATTTCTTTACAATGAATCTGCCATCTCTTTTTTTTAAGAATAAGCCTTAAGCCACTCATATATTAAATTTTGTGTTACAAATAACAGCATAATTAAAATGTGCACACTTTCCAACATAGGCTACATGGGAGTTGTTTGAATTTTGCGTCCTCAACACTTGATACTCAAACCCACAAAAATCCCTGTTACCATCACAATAATGTACTTATGTAGGTAAAATTTTAAAAGCTTCATTGAGGAAGAAATCCCCCAAAAAAGTAAAACACTACATCAAGGTAAAACAGTTCACCGTCTTCAGTCTATACACTCTTAAACTCCACTTTTACACTTTACTGAATACAGCAGAAGAGTGTTATAGTGTGTGTTATAATTTGTATATTCAACATTTTCTTTATATCAAAAGCACTGACTGCAAACATTTCAACTGTGCCTAAATATGAGGCCTGAAAAACAGCAGCAAATTAATCAATGCCATTAACAACCATTCACAACTCAGATTAGCATACATCATAATCAATCAGAGTGAGAAATTGAAAGCTATAAAGCTTGCAGTTGAAAGGGAATAGTGCCTTTTATGAGTTTAAGAGAGCTATGGAGTGGTTAGTTACACCGTTGTAATGATTTGTTTTTTTGCATGTAGCAGTGAAAACATTTGATTTACTCCAACAACAAACAAAGTGTGTGTGTGTGATGGGAGTCGCCTGCTGCTGCTGTGGCTAAAATAATAGGCCGGCTGTGCAGATATCCCACAATTCTTCTCTCGGCTGCACAGAGGAGTGTGATAGGCTGGCGGAAGGAGAGGGGAACTGCAGCAGAGGAGCACCGCTGTCAGGAAACACAAGCCCACTACGAATGCAGCTCTCGTAGATAGCCGCCACCAACACCACAGCGAGAAAGGACGGTTCACCGGGTAATACACACTTTCCTGCATTTCTCTACCACTTTCGCTTCTAAATTCGTTTCCCGTTTTGTGTCTCTGTTGCCTAATGCGTGCGTGCATGCCTCATTCACCTCGTTTTTACCTCATCGCCAGCGGCCAATGACTGATAACTAACATTAAAATCCACTTCTGCTGTTTTCAGTCAGGCGGAAAAGTCGAGTGGTAGAGGCTAACCGTGAAGGAAACACGAGGTTGTTTTATCATGGTGTGGTATTGCATAGTAGCTTTACATTTGTACCATTGTGTTGCCTTCTTTTCGCTGAATGGGCTGCCAGTTGCGGTTGTTGTTTTCCAGCAAAGTCAAAGCTGTTTCCAAGAACCGGTTTAGGTTATGTAGGCTAACTAACTGGCTCCTTCACCGTCCGGGGATGGAAAAGGAATAAAGCCAACTCGCTAACGATGCTTTGTGAGATTAAACCCACTGTATTGTGCGGCGGCGGAAGGACAAGCTGAGTCATTGACACACATTGTTGCATTTTTGTTTAGTGGATGAAAGTGTCTCGAGTGTGGGACGACATTCTCGGGTGTTTTTGATCTGCAGTGCGGTAGGCGTGGTTTGGGCCGGGATGACACGCACTGGATCCCCTTGTAGCATCCTCACATCCTTGTCCCGGGAATGAGATGGCTAAGGTCTGACCTGACATTTCATTAAAATGCACAGTAAGCGGTTGTTGCAGCACAATGTGGCCTTGCTGGAGGTTTTACTGTACATTTACTACATTTGAATGGCCGATAGGAGCCTATTCAACATCGCAGTACTGCCTCAGAGTCTTTAACCTGGTTAATGCAGGGCAGGGTCTATTTTTAGATGCGTAATTGAATGAACAAGGCAATTTATAAGTACATCCAAATTATAAAAGGGTCATGACATTATTAGCAATACATTTGTCCCATTTTGTGTGAACACTTGGATTTGGTGAAATATTTTCTTTACTAATAATAAAAAGGTAAAGAAAGTTGTGTTTTTTAGCCATGTAGCTAAATGATGTGTGCATGTCTTCAAAATCAAAATAGAAATTTCTACTTCAATCTAATTTGACATTTTTTACATGTTTGCATATCTTTAAAGGCACATTATGCAGGATTTCCAGGTGTATTCTATTGTCTCATTTGAGGCTCAGGATTGGTCAGGTTGTGCGCTGGCTTTCAATGAACTGTAGCCACCTGTCATTGTTTTGTTGTAGTTTCCTTTTTGACTACCCGTCTCCTAACTTGAGCTACCAATGAAAAACATTTGTATTGTTAATGTAGTGTATGGGTCACCTGTACATTTTTTCAAATCTGTCCATGCAGCAGTTCTCTTAGGCTTTTGAAGACATGACCTAATATGTATAATTTGTGGCTTGTGCTCAGATGGTTGCTGTAATTGTTGATTGAAAATGGACAATTATTAATGAAGGGGCAGAGGAAGTATAAATCTCATATTCAAAATTTCATATTCTTTTGAACAGACAGAAGAAAAACATTTTATTTTACTGCTTAGGTCATGTTAGCTTACAAATGGTATCAAGCCCAAAGATGACAGTGTGCTTTTATGAATCAAAGGGACATTATTTGGATGAGGTCAGTTACGTTTGCCAGCAGTAATTAGAGCTAATGTACTGTCATCTGATTTCCCGACTGCCTATAGCTAAGCTCATAAATGCACATTGGTCTTTCCCAGAAGCTCCTATTCTTACAAGACATTTATATTTAGTTTCAAAACTCCTGCAAGAAATGATGCTTAGCCTAAACATGTCTCCAGCTTTTAACTATTCATGTTTGTGCAACGCTTTCATGGAAACAAGTCTGATCCGAGGGCCATCCAACAAAGTCCTGGTGTCACATAATGAAGTGTCATGTTATGACAACGCAGTGTTGCACGGTCTGTTTTTCTGTTGTAACCCTTAATGTCTCTCCGCTAGAGACAGTCATGCTAAGAATGTAAACTCGGCACAGTGACAGGATTTATGGTCTCCTCAGCAAAAGAAAAAAAAATGCTCCCAGTTTAAATTCACCTTTGTGTGACCAGTCTGACTTCTGTAAATTCTGCTGCTGAAATGTGGAGAGCTGTATCGATATGGTAAAACTTGAGATGAAAGACCTTTTTTGTACTTTTGTTGAATAAGAAAAAATATCTTTTGTATTGTTAGAGGAAGCCTGAGGGCAATATCTGCAGAAAATGTAGTCATGTGAAGTATTTTTACCATTACATCTGCAAAGAATAATTTAAGTTTTTATATTTCCAATGTCTCCCTCCGTATGTAGACCTCAGACATCCTCACTGTGTCTGCTCTGTCTCTGTTTGTGGCTGTGTAGCACTCAAGCAGAGGAATGTTCTAACTAAACCTTTGTACATCTTTGGTACAAAACAGATCTGGTTTGTTGAAATGCAGCAGCACTGGGAAATGCTATGGGTTGATGGATTCACATGCCACATATGTCATTTGGAAATTTCTTAAAGGAATTGTTCTACCTGTTCTAGGGGTTTTTGGCAAGATTTAGTTTATTACATTCATCAGGTTAACTAATGCAGGGGCTTTGTAAAAGTCCTACCATAACAAAATATACTCTGTTCAATTGTCTATTACATTTCATACGTTACATGGTATCTTTAGCCTTTTTGGAAATACACTATATTGCCAAAAATATTAGCTTGTCTACCTTCTCACATAATAACGTGAGTGACATCCCATTCCTAAACCATAGGATAATATGTTGTCCCACCTTTTTGCATCTATACAAATTCAACTCTTCTAGGACAGCTTTCCACAAAGTTTAGGAGTGTCCAACACCAAACTCGCTCATCCATATCTTAGTGGCCCTTGCTTTGTGCACTGGTGCACAGTCATGTTGGAACATAAACAAACTGTTCCTACAAAGTGCAGCATGAAATGTCCAAAATGTCCTGGTTTGCTTCATAGGAGCTAAGGCTAAGGCGCCGAGCCCAACTCCCAAAGACCACTCCCTTCACACCACCCTAACCCTAACCTCCACCAAACGTTTCACTTGGCACATTGCATTCAGACAAGGATCGTTCTCCTGGTAACTGCCAAACACAGACTCATCCATCAGATTGTCGGACGGAGAAGCGTGATTGGTCACTCCAGAGAACACATCTGACTCTGCAGAAAATTGGTAAAATTTCACGACTTGACTTTTTGCACAGGTGGCACTGGAATTCACTGAGCTCCTGAGAGCAGTGTTAATTTTGACAAGAAATTTTAAATTAGTCTTAGTCTTTTAACTAAAATTATTTTTAGTTGTAGTCTCATTTTAGTCATCTTATTTGTTTTAGTTTTAGTCGACTAAAATAGATTTAGTCAACTAAAATCCCCCAAAAATTCATGAGGTAATAATTTTGATCTTCTGTAACAGACATAAAACTATACTTTCCTAGAATTAAGATTTAAATGTGCAAACATATTTCACACTGTTTATTTTATCACAACTGCCTTCATTTAACAACATGATGCTCTCTGATTGGCTGACTAATAGTGATTCATCTTGCTATCTATTTTAATATCTCCTGACTGGTTTTCATCACAAGTTGCTTATTTTTGGACAAAATGTCTATTTAGTTATTGTTTTAGTCATTATGAAGTCTTTTTTATTTAGTTTTTGTTATGTTTTTGTCTGCAAAAAACCTTTTGACGAAATATTGTTGTCATAGTTTTCGTCAACAAAATTAACACTGCCTAAGAGCTAGCTATTTTTTTTAAATTGTTTGTAGAGGTCTGCGTGCCTAGGTGCTTGATTTTATGCACCTGTGGCTATGGAAGTGATTAGAACACCTGAATTCAATGATTTGGATAGCTGAGTGAATACTTTTGGCAATAATGTTCAAAGCACTGCTCTTCTGATTTTCTGACTTTGGGATGCCCTGTAGAAATATGGATAATTTACTGAATACTATATACTAATTTCCTGCTGTAGCCTTAGAGCTGTAGCTGTTTAGCCTTAAAATTGACATTATTTTTGGTGGGACCATACTACCTTCGGAGCACGCCGACTCCTTCCACTGTTTAGCTTTGAAGACAGTTCAACTGTAAAGCTATAGTTCCCAAAATAACCACTGTGTTAAGATAATCTACTGAATACATACTATTTTAACATTTCTTGTCTTGATACAGCTGGGTTTTTATTAAATTTTTAAATTCTTTTTACTACTATATAAAAATAGTACTCTGTGATACATTTAGAGCACTGACTGTATCCCTCTGCAGATTTGGTATACGCTGTAAAATCTAGTTCCAATCACAACAGGACTTTTAAGATAATGTACTAAATGCCTACTAATAGTTTGCCATTTTTATCCCTAAAGCTGTCATACCCTTTTAAATATAACAAATGTAAATATAAACCATTGCATCTTTCTGCTGGTCAGCCGTGAAGCTTGTGTTGGGACACAGTGTAAAAATATAGTTCCTTATTTCACCCAAGATATATTACTCAGTGCCTTCTTCTCCAGTTTGGGCCTAAAAATACTCCCATTATATTTCTACTTTTAGAGCACTGTATCAGTCTGCCGTTCCACTTTGTAGACAGTTTTGGGGTACACTGTAAACATTTGTTTCTATTGTGTTAAGGTTTAATGAATTTGTAGATTTGATGAGATGGCATGTCTAGCTCAAAAGGCCTCACTAATCTTTCCCGTAAAGTTCACAGACTTAGAAAATCAATGCAACGCAAGAACGTTCTTACTTAAGCCAAACACAAGTAATGTTGTTTGTCAGGACAGTTAACTGCTTCGGAGACCTGTCATACCCCAGAGGTGTCTCCAGTCTCCACTGAGTGTCCCAAAGCAGCCGTGTCCAGTTACAGTTCGTCTGTGTGACAGCTGTTAGCCTTGCAGTCGTGAAGAGGGGGTGCGTTTATATGTGATCATCCTGAACGGGATGGGTCTGACTTGTTAAAAAAACGCCAGCCATCTCCTGAGTGAACCTGCCTACGCCCCCAGGAGTTATTTGTGTGGGGGGTAGGGGCGCCCAGCTGTGGAGCTCTCCAGCTAATGGCACTCAGCACAGATGGTAGCTGCTCATCCTCCTTCTCATCCTCATGTTTGTTCATGTGCACAGGCCACTCAGCAGCAGTGTGCAATACAATCACAACTGAACCTTTTTTAAAATGGAGGCTGTACGCAGGAGGCAGCACCCGAGCATTTACTGTCAGCGACCTATTGCGTAATGTAGCTACAAATTGATAAGGCTCTGCTCATTTAGCACAGACACTGATCTGCTGCAGTGTGGTGTCAGGTTTAGGAAGGACTAGGCCAGAACCGCTTGTCCCGACATATTGGTTACAGGTAATTACTGTAGTGTCAGGTTTGAAAAACAAATAAGCAGTTAAACAAAAACACTCTTGTGGTAGGATATAAAAATAAAAGCCTCAATTAGCATGAATTAAAATGTCCACAATGCTTCAAAAAAATGCGATGCTGTGTTTAAATGTACATTTTTCCTACTTCGGAAAACCAGGGCATTTCAGAGGTAAATGACCACCTTTCTCTGATCATTATCACCCCTCTGCGTAGGTTTTGTCCGGGTACTCCGGTTTCCCCTACCTCTAAAGACGTGTACCATATGCTTACCAATGGGGCCAGAACTCCCCTGCAAAAGAAATTTGTAATTTCAGTGGGACTTTTCTGGATAAATAAAGGTTAAAATTATTAGTTGTTAGCATCTGCAGAGTCATAATGGCTGTTACTTAAGCTACTCTGGACAATGGCATCAGCATTTGCTTTTACATAGAAACAACGGTGAGGTTAGAGGAAACTATTTTTGTTAAATTTGATTTCACAATATGGCTATTTTTGACATGTTTAATATCAAAAACTTGAATTCAATTCAATTTCGGCTTTTTAGACTTTGTATTGGTTTATATCAGTTAGCTGCAGCATATACATTATGTGTCTTGGACTATTTGAGTTTGTGCTACTTCATGGTAGTTGTTTTGTTGCATTAGAGGGACTGCTTCTTTGTTATAGCATATATTCATCTGAAATAGAGCAGTAGACCACTGTTTTTGCCACAATGTCCCAAATGTTCAGAGTAAATTGACCTTTCTTCTTGACTCTTATACATCATGTTATTATGTCTCTGAGTGTCACAGTGGCAGTGGGTCCTAAAAGAGTTGTGAGTCCAGTTTTCTGAATGCATAATGTATGTTGCAGTGCGTGGTCCGGGCCTCACACAAGGCCACTGTGTGGGCTGATGTGAGCGCTGTGAAGCGCGCCTGTCACCAGTGACTGAACGTATTCTTCGTACATTTCTATGGTGCTAAGATGTCCCTTTCCTCCTCTCTGACCAGAGTTCCTCTTTCTCGCCGCGGGTTAACAGAAGCAAAGGTTAGCCATGCAGCTATAGTTTGTCAGCTGATCACTGAGCTGTTCCTCAACTCTTCCACACGTAACACAACGAGCAGCAATAGACAAAATTTAGTTGAAGTTCCTTTTCAGTAGTAGACCTGATTATCTTGAAAAACATTTATAAATACAGCTTTGGAATTTGATCTTGTGACTTTGTCGCTTTGATGATTTTAGGCCCTCCCTGCTGTAATCTCGATTGGTAATCTATACAACCCCTTTTACAGATGCTAAAGTTATAAAGCCTATTCAAAAGAGTCAGATCAGCATATACAGTGACCCTTGATGTGTCACATGTGCAGTCATGACCTTTTTTTTGCCAACAAAGCTATTAAAGAAGTTTATTAATTAATGATATTCAAATCTAGATTTTCTTCTGCTTTAGATCAGTATGATTGTGATTTAAATACTCACAAATCTCTATTTTGCTGTGGCTTTGGTTACTTTATAAAGCTTTTGTCGCATTATATTGTAATCCTGTATTTACATAGGAGTTCAAAGCCATTTTTATTTTGTTAAATTGTGGCTACTTGAAAAAAATTTATATAATTAGCTTTAAATTAAATATTAAATATGAAACAGTTTTAGTTTAAAATCTAAGCAAATTTAACTTAATTGCTCTTCATAAGCTACACATGATTGCTTTTGCATGTCATTTGTAAAAAAAAATAAAGGTGGAAACGGTTTTTGTTTTGTCATGTAAAATTAAGAAGGTAATAGTCCTAAAGAAAAACTAGTGCAGCATTAAGTTCATTATCATAATTCTTTCTACTAAACCTTTAAATGCATCTTGATCATTTGTCCTCGAACCAGAAAACATACTAGTGGCATTTGTGTGTTATGGTCTTAGTTATTTTAAGTTGTCTGTTTTGTGGTCCCACTTCATCATGTGAGAGGTTCTGGGGATCACTGCGGACCACGGTGTTGTCATTTTTAGATCCAGAGGCTGCTGTCCCGGTCAGCGTGCGGCTGGAATCGGAGATCCTCCCCTCAGCGTTCTTCACTCGGGAGTAAACACTGCCTATAAATAGACCTGGGGAGCTGGAGGCCTGCATTAGAATGACAGGCATGCGTACTACAAACCCCCCGCCCTTGTGTCCCGCACACATGCCCTTTAACAGACCATGTCCCAATGTCACAGCCCAGGAGCACCCAACATAATCTGTCCCGTCTGTCTGTGTTGTTTGGCAGAGCAGTCTATTAGATGTTTCCTCTTTTTCAATCGGCTCTAGGTCTTTTGGGATCCCATCTCTGAAGAGGGGGCTCACTCTAGGAGACATTTTTACTAACAGTGCTCTTCAGATACTTGGGATTGCTGTGTGTAAATATGCCGCAGGGCTTTGAAAGAATTTAAACGCAGCACGGGGAAATGCGACTGTAGCAAGCAGTAGGGAGTCTAATATTCTTAATGTTTGCTTACATTCAGGTTTCACACATGTCCTGGAAAATCTGGAAATTCTACCAGTTTTCTAGTAATGCAGTAGGACCGGGGCAATTACTGGTTTCAAGCTAAACGTTTGTTTTACAATTCAATCGCAATATTATAACCAGTGGGATCAAATATTGTATCATTATTGGTTGCTTTCCTAACATTATCATGACTGAGATACTAGGGCTTCACAATATATTGCAAATTTGTTGTTATAAATATTATTATAATTATATAATCAATTGCAATATTTATAGCTCAAAGAATGAGTTGTATCACAATAACTCTTTACTACTATATTTTGTTTTATTTTAAAATCATCCAAAATTATTTAAACAAAGCTCTGAATAAAACTGTGGTGGGACCCAATGAAAAAGTCCTGGTTTAGGCCTGGTTTATTCCTACATTTAGTCCCAGTTTAAAACCTGTTTTTAGAACTAGTGTGTCCGCTGTGATCCATTTGGATTGATGCCCATATTTCAGTTAAAAAAGGTAAAGTTGTATAATATTAATGTTGCAGACTTCCTTCCTTCGAGCCATCATAACAAATATATATAAGTCCTGGGATAGATTAAAAAAATAAAATAAAAAAGAAATTTACAGTGCAATTAATGTCTGTGAAAATTAAATGGCTACTTATAAGAGCTTCATCAAAAAATAACAGACAGAAATAACCATACCATAGTACATTCATCTTTTAAAGTAGGCCAGTTAAAGTGAGCCTTTTTGAAGAAGTGTATGAATAAAGAGTAATATTTTAGTCCCGTTTGTGTCTATTACATGACGTAATTTGTTATACAGCAGCAAAATGCTGTCCAAAGCACTTTCTGTCATCACACTCACTTGCTGACATTTACAGATTACCGAGAACAAGACTTGAATACACCTAAGCCTCTTGCATTAATTTCAGTTCTATTTCGCTGTCACACAGTATCCTCATCTCAAAGTGGGGTTTATCATCACCACCAGCATAAACGGTGAGAGTAGATCAATTCAATAACCTGTCAGCTGACTCATCCAGCTCGTATTTTTCCTCTGTTGCAGCGTGATTGACCATGACAACCGAAACAGGCCCAGACTCGGAGGCCAAGCAGCCGCAGCAGCAGGAGAACAAGGAGACGGAGAAGGACAACGCCAAAGCAGCGTCTCAAAGCGGCTCACCTCAGAATCAACCCGAGCAGCTCCCCGCCGCTGTTGGACATAGCACCCCAGCCCGGAAACAACAGGTCAGTCTCTCAAACACCACTGTCTGCCTAATTATGTTAACCCCACAAATGTTGTAATAGTCACTTTTCAAATCAGAAAATGACTTGAGAAAAGGTGCATATACAATAAAAAAAGAAAAGCCATGTTATTTTTTATTTTATTTGACCTACAGTATATTCATTTGTGTGTAGAAACTTGTTGTTTTAATACAAAGCCAGGAAAAGCAGAGGTACTGTAGCTCCATTCAAACACTAAGTGGCTGTCTGTAGATTTTAGCCCAAACCCTCTGGGCTCTCTGTCTAATCGATGTGGAGATTAGATTTCTAGCCAAAATGGAGGAACAAAAAAGCAGACTCCTGCCTCCTTAGTCATTAGCAGAAAAAAAAAATAGTAAGACTGAAAGATGGGTTTGCTGATCGATTACTCAAGCTTCTTTCGGCTATTGTTGTTTGGTTACTGTTATTTGTTTCTTATGTTGTTGTGGGATCAGATACAAAATCCCCAGTATTAAAGGCTTTAGCTCCACATACCAGTGCAGTCCGCCTGGTTATTTAACAAGCTCAAATTGAGTTTAAGTCACAAGAACGAGACAGAAATAGGACATGTTTACTCATCAAGAAACACAAGTTTTCTTTTTTTTCTACCAGATTAAAGGTGTGTAGTGTCAAAACTGATCTCTCAGTCTTTGGCACTATTGTATTGAATAAGTTATGAACCCAACACCAGATCCAATGCCATAGAGTCTTTATTGTTCACAACCAACACAATAAACGACCCGAGTAGGCTCCCCAGCACTACTGATGATTGAACAGTAGACATAAGCTTTTATACAGTTTTGATATGGCAGTATAGTAATAACTCTTCCTGTAAAGCTTTGAAGTTCATTATTAACTTTCTGATATTATCCTGTGAGCCCTTGAGGACTCTGCCTCCGGCTTTCCCTCCCTGTGTGTACTTCGATAACAGACATCTGTGTCTTTATCTAGAGCTTCCCTGTGTGTGTGTGTGTGTGTGTGTGTGTGTGTGTGTGTGTGTGTGTGTGTGTGTGTGTGTGTGTGTGTGTGTGTTAAACTTACACTCTGATATTAGGTTTTGTCTTTTATATTAATATGTTTAAATGAATGAATACCTTTGTATACATAATTAAAACACATAACATATAAAATATTATACCACAGGTGTAAAAAGAAACTCCTCCACAAACAGAAATAAAAGTAGGATTTTCTGTTTATAAAGTGTCTATGGATGTAAGTGTGGACTGTAGTGCCCTCCAATGTCATATTTAACCAGTCAGTATTTGTTTTGCAATAACTTAATACATCTAGCTCTACAGATTTAATGTTCAAACCAGTCTCGTGACTAGAAAATACATCATCACATTTCTACTTGAATCCGCTTAAAATAAGTCAAAAGTCACTTTTGTCATTGTGACATCAGATGCTTAAGTACAGAAAACAGTAACACGTACATTTCAGCTCTTTTGCCCTTTTGTTAATGTCATGTGATCACGCATATAAATGCTGTTTAAGCACGCTCTGACTCACAACCCAGCTGACCCCACACTGTGGCTTCTATCACAATGTGGTAAAATGAAGTATGGAAATTTGGTGAAAAATGAAGAGGAGAAATAGAGCATGAGTTTGTACATGAGTCATTATGGGCTGTAATGAGAGAAGAGCAGAAACAAGGCCAGGTGATTGATGCAGCTGTTAATGCCACAAGGCTGAGAGCGATGCAGAAAATCTTAACATCTCTTTAACATTATTTCACTACAGTTTGTTCAATAAGATGGTAAAAAAGGTGAAGACTGATTTTCATTTTGTTTAGTCATTACAAAAACATCTAAAACTCCTGCACACTGTCCAAACTTGAAAAAGTGAGATTTATTCAGACTCAGACAAACAAGGTTTTGGCTCTAGACTTTAATCAGGCAAATGGTTACAGAGTTCAAAGAAGCCATCTTACAAAGGGAGTGGCCAGTACCCATGGTAGTGAGGTCATTCATTGGAAGAAACATAGTGAACAACATAGTGAATATATTTCTATCCATGTTCATTATTAGAATACTGCACATAGCCTGTGTATTTGTATATTATTGTTCACTATGTTGATACTTTCTCTCAATGATTTTCTCATTGAATGACCTCACTACCATGGTTACTGGCCACTCCCTTTTTGTAAGATGGCTTCTTTGAACTATGTAACCATTTGCCTGATGAATACCTGTTAGGCTGCCCCTTCCTCTCCTACGCACGCGCCCCAGAAAATACTGTAGGTTTTTTCCTTTTATTCATTACAAAATTTTCCTCCAGTGTTTAGCTCCCTTTTGATAAGTAATATTTAAAAACCTGCTTCTAGCTTGAATTTACATTCTGCATAGGAATCCATTAATTCCCCATTAGGTGCATCCATAATAGTGCCCTTTAATTACAGTGATTTATGCAGGTCTTGTTTGTGTCATGAGGATGATGATGGATGTACAGGGCTGTTTTCAGAGCCGTGTGAATTGTCCGAAACATGGCTGAGAAAAAATGCAGTGTGAGTTTCCCATTAGTGACATATGGGCACACATACAGTCAGATCCATAAATATTAGGACATCGTGACAATTCTTATCTTTTTGGCTCTATACACCACCACAATGGATGTTAAATGAAACGAACAAGATGTGCTTTAACTGCAGACTTTTAGCTTTAATTTGAGGGTATTTACATCTAAATCAGGTGAACGGTGTAGGAATTACAACAGTTTGTATATGTGCCTCCCACTTTTTAAGGGACCAAAAGTAATGGGACAATTGGCTGCTCAGCTGTTCCATGACCAGGTATCAATATCCCATTTACAAGGAGCAGATAAAAGGTTCAGAGTTTATTTCAAGTGTGCTATTTGTATTTGGAAACTGTTGCTGTCAACTCTCAATATGAAATCCAAAGAGCTGCAAGCAAGCCATCATTAGGCTGAAAAAACAAAACAAACATTAAAAAGAAATGATAAACCTTTTGAAGTAGCCCTATACAAAACCTCAAGTATCAGTTACACCTTTTATATCTATTACATTTGATAGGGTTAAAAAAAGAAAAGGTTAAATGGGTTCAGTACAGTATTTGGTAAATTAACAGTGACATGCAGAGAGCCAGAAGATAAAATAGACAAATAGAAAAGGCTATTACCTTCACTCTGACTAAGAGAGAAAATGTCTCAGAGCCTAGTCTTTATTTTCAACATAAAGTCACTGGGTAAGAGCTTTGTTTTTAGTGGATTTTCTCTTTTTAAGACAAAATGACTGGACACCACTAGCTTCTCTCAGTGGGCCATTCACTCAGGTTCCTCGTCTCTATTCTTAGGTTTTGGACGTGTGACAAAATTGCCCACATGGTTTGTTAACTGACATTTGAGGTAGTCTGAGGTATTTAGGCGAATGGTCACTCATTGTGGTCCTGAAAGTGCAGCGGTGTCCTCTAACTCCCGTGCTGTTGATGTATCTTTCAGGAGGAGCAGGAAGACCAGGTGTCCCATCAGTCGTCCACCAGTCGTCTGTCCCGCTCTCCTCTCAGAGCAGTGAAGAGGGTGAAAATCATGCAGTGTAAGGTCACTCTGCCTGATGGCGCCGACTACACAGTCAACGTGGAGGTGAGGTCTTAAGTTTTATTTTATTTAAAATAGGACAGTGAACATTAGGTTTTTCTGAATGGTACCCATTACCGGACTCTGTCAGCAACTGCCCTGCTACAAGGTGTGTGGAAAAGTGTGTTGATTTGACAAGATAAGAGTAAGATTCCAAGATGGTTATGTGCTCTGTAGTGGGGTATCTATAGTGGTCATTGTACACTATAGTGGTCTCTTCATTTTTGTCTTTTTTGATCTGTACATAATTTCCAAAGTTGTTGCTGGACCTACAGTTGTTCAGAAAAGACACATTATTGATAACACCAGGACACAGTTTATGGAGGCTGTCAGGTTTAAAAATGCCTCATCATGTCAAGTTGATGATTTGTTAAATTCTTCTAGTTTTATAAATGTTATGGACGCCATTGCTCTGGTTAAGGTTAAAGTGATCAGCAATGCTCATTCTGTCATGGCAAAGAAAATGGAATGCCAAAAAGCTGAAAGAAAATGGTGTAAATTGGAACTCTTAATTTATTATGAGTTATACATAGAGAATTTGCAGTAACAACTCGCGTGTCTTGTTTGCTACAGTGAACAAATTAACAAACCATCCAGCTCCATTTCCTCCAGAATTTGTTTCCACTAAATGCAATGTTTACATTGTTTTTCAACGACATGGTTCAAGGCATTAAACCTGCTACAGTCCACAGGGTATAAAACACATTTTAAACCATAATGACAGAAACACTGAAAAAAAACCTCCAGTCTGAGTTCATTCACCTGCTGCCTCGATGTTTTACCCACTAGATTTCTAAAATCGGTACTAAGCAGTTTGTTACCACAGCTCACTGATATAGTCATCAAGCCTCTCCTAAAGAAGAGCAGTGTTGTTGCTACAGTGCTCAACAACTATCTCTGAGAACATCTGGGACAGGCCTTCTACTCGTGCCCAGAGTAAGAACTAAACATGGAGAAGCAATGTTTAAGTTTCATGCGGCAGAAATCTGGAACAGATATTCAAAATCTTGTTTGTGTGATTTAAATTTGTCTTTTATTCCTGTAACGCACTTTGGGTTACCCAGTTTATGAATTTTGCTATAGAAAGAAAATTGGTCAGCAGGGCATAGTGTATTTTTGAAAAAGGGGTTATTCTTAATTTTTTTTTTTTGGGGATTTATCAAATTTCTTACACTTACTCCAAATTCTGCATTTTTATTGACAACATTTTTGATTTATTAGTACTCATGCTGATCCAGGATGTGACCCCTGGGCCGGACAGGGTCTTTCTGTGTGGAGCTTACATTCTCCCTGTGCTCGGGTGGGTTTCCTCTGGGTAATCCGAATAATATGGTTGGGGATCTAGTTTTGTTACTGTGTTTAAAGAGTAGATACAATTTATTAATTTTAATGTTATTAAACTGTGTTAAAGCTCCGGAGTGTTAACCCAGTTCTTATGGTAATTGCATAAACAGCCAATAATTAGAATGAATACAAATATAAGCTAAATTAGTTTTAAATCAATGTTTGCCCTTCCTTTGAAACTGAAATCAGTTGGGATAGCTTCAGTTTTTCATTACGTAATACACTGTATTTTCCTTTTTTATGTTGAAATTGTGATTTGTTTTCCCACAAAGCCTCCTTTTAAAAGCCATATTTTGGTTCTTAAATATTAGGTCTGCACTTTAAAGCTCAGTTGGTTTCCAGAAATACATTTTGTAAAAGAATGCAAGCGAGCATTCAGTCAAGAGCTTTTTCTTTGTTTTTTGTAAATGAAGCCCACTAACCCAGCACTGTGCTTTCAGGAAAACGTGGAGATTTAGTTGAGAACCAAAGGGTTGATTAGTTTCAAGAATGGATAATTGTATTAATTGTTGTACATTTTACAAGATTATACAACAATTTAAATGTTATGACCTACGTTCACTTTTGATTCAGACATAAAATAAACTGTTTATATTATTTTATTAATAATAAAGCAAGTAGAGAGTGATTACGAGCAATATTGTATTTCATTTTTTATATATTTTCCAGCAAAAAAATTAGTTTTTATTTTAATTAGTGTTACAGTTAATTCTATTAGTGTATTAGTATTAGTGCATATTAGTGTAGTGACAAAAATATGTACTGCACATTTAGTGACCTTTATCTTGTAGCAGCATCACCTTGGAACCCTGGACTAAATTAACATTTTTCATCCAAAACTAACTTCTGAGACTGAGGTTTACAAGTCTCTTAATGGTTTAGCACCAGAATATATTTCTGACATGTTAGTTCCTTATGAACCTCCTCAGACTCTGAGAAGATCTGGGACAGGCCTTCTGCTCGAGCCCAGAGTTAGAACTAAACCTGTTTAAGTTTCGTCTCCCAGAGGAAGTGAAACAAGCCTCAACTTTAACAATGTTCAAGAGGAAGTTAAAAACCTTCCTCTTTAGCTCCGCCTACATTTGGTAAAGATAACTGAAAGTGTTTTATCTGCTTTTGTCGTCTTTTTTTTCTGTATTTTAATCAATGTTTCTTATTCTAAATCTTGTCTGTGTACTTTAAATTTGTCTTTTATTTCTGTAAAGCCCTTTGAAATACCCAGTGTATGAATTGTGCTATAGAAAGAAAATTGCCAGAAGTAACAGAACGTCCTGCCCAGAGCTCCCCCTGAGCAGATTCCTCCTCTGTGGGGGTCTGGATCATGGATTAGAGGAGTGTTTTGGGAGCTTGGACCTTTTTAAAACAAAGGCCACAAATGTTTAGTGGAATAACTAAGTGTCATTGACTCGTGTGTGTCGGTACAATTATTAGACGTCCCACTGTGGCACTTGAGGAGCTTTGAAGGACAGCTCCAGAAAATGAGGGTCAGTCTGGACTACATGCCCTTGAGACAGGTTCAAGTGGCTCATCTGAATGTTTAATGGCAGTTTATGTAGAAACAGAGGCACAGAGGTGAAAGCAGCAGCTATAGGACACTGGTTACTGGTTAACGGCACAAAAAATGTAAATGTTAACTCACATTGTATAGTAAATGAAACTTTTATGAAATGTATAAAACCTTATTTAGCAGTTACTTGGCTCTGTAGGGAGGCTAACACAACTGGTGCTATGTTAACACAAGCTAATGTAAAACAGGCTTTGTTTGCAGACAAAAGCAAGCCGCCCACCGTTCACATCCTAATTTTATTATTACTTAAGACGGTTTACAAATAGTGATGCCAAATATCATCAGTCTGAAGTTTCGTAACACTAGAAACATAAGGCCTGCTAAAATGTTTCACACAGTGGTACAAATCAGGTCAAGTTTTTCTCCGCCAATCCTGTTTGAAAACTGTCCAAAATGTCAGTGTATAACTTTTTATCCCTCTGACAGCTCAGCTCTACGTCTGTGTGACAACAGTTTCACTAATCGTCATATCTTTGAGTCTGAGCTGATGCCCTTTACTTTAAGACTGTTGTGTAACAGATAAGGACCCCTCATTTACAAAATCCCTTAGTTCAGATGCAAATGTATTCATGCTCCTAATCTACAACTGTTACAAAGCTTGCATCATTTTGAAACGCATATCCTTGAGATAATCAGTTTCCAAGCATACAGCCACATTTTGTTAGTTTGCAAGACATTTAATTTCAAGAAATGGCAACACGTATGTTCAATGACCGTGTCCAAAACCATTCCCTGTCACTCATTATATAGGGCTGTACTGTGCAGTGGAGATATATGGCTCAATAGTAGCTATACAGTTGTTGTTGTTTTTCCGCTGGACTATAGGTAAACAAACTTGTTGACTAGACTTGGCTTTGAGTTAATGTCTGTAATAAACTCTGTCTACTATGTCTGGTCATGGCTGAATTATTGCCATTGTCTCTTTAAGAAAGGTATTGCATAACAGTACAACTCAAGGTAAGATAATATACATTTAAAAGGTAATGACCAAATTAGAGAACCATCAAATTGAAAAGAGTTAAAAACTGCTAATTTTTCATTGTGACTGCCCGAGACCCTAAGATTAAATTATTTAATTTTGAAAAGATAATGTATCAGATTAAGACTGGATCAAATTTCCTGTCAATTTCCTGTTCTGTGACCCAACACACGAACCGGTCACAAAAGCCTTGTTCTAGTGAACCTGACACTAGTCACTGGTTTATCCTTTCATCTGCTACTGTCTGGTCCTGCTCTGGCCACGGGGCATAACCTGTGCAGCTTAAGTGCACAGAGGCTCTGACAGAAAAGTCATGATTAAATATCGAGCAACACAGTGGCCGTCTGACATGACTCTGCTAATTCCTCCTGAGATGCTCTGCTCGGATTAACTGTGACTTCAGCCGCTTAATAGCTTTGTAGAAAACCACACATGAGACGCACTTAGTTTTCAACCGGATGAACTGCTTCTTTTAGATGTTGTTGATGTATCAGTGCAAATTATTATTTATTCAAAGCTGCACAAAAACGTAATGTGTACCTTTTTTATTTATTTATTTATTTTATTTATTATTTTTTTTTTTCAGAAACGAGCCAAGGGCCACGTCCTCTTTGACAAAGTTTGTGAACACCTCAACCTCCTGGAGAAGGACTATTTCGGCATCACACACAGAGACATAGATAATCAGAAGGTAAACAAAGCTGGTAATACACTGGCCGTATTAAACAAAAAGCCCATTAATGGCAAAACAACAGCTAACCTCAAATATAAGCTCTAAAGACTTTAAAATATGGATATATGTGTATTTAATCACACACTATTGTATTGCCTGTATTTCATAATTTGACCACTTTCTGTACATGGGAGGTACATTTTTAAAGTAACTCTTTGCCAATAACAGCTCCCAAATAAAACTAAAATATAGCAAAACTATACAACACGTTGTTGAAGTTTATTTAAAAGCTAGAAAAAAACCTGTATTTGACTTTTACCCAATAAAAAGATGGGTTACGGGACAAGGTTTTATTACAAATATTAACCTGGAAACCTGTATTATGTCTTTTTAACTTTAACCTGTGTTTGCAGAATTGGCTGGACCCTACCAAAGAGCTGAAGAAGCAAATCAGGAGTGGGTATTAAATCATTTCAAATATTCTATTTGTATTTATATTATAAAAAAACAGTTAAGCATTTTAATGTTAATTTTGCAGCCGGCCCCTGGAACTTTGCTTTCAATGTGAAGTTTTACCCTCCAGATCCCTCCCAGCTCACTGAAGACATCACAAGGTAAGGAACTAAGATTTATATTCCCCCCACAGAAACTTAGAATGTCAAAAATGTAACTAGGACATACTACAAAGTGAATCTGTCTACTGTCCTGTTTCTTTCCGTAGGTACTACCTGTGCCTGCAGCTCAGAGACGATGTGGTTTCGGGACGCCTGCCCTGCTCCTTTGCCACTCACACGGTGCTGGGCTCCTACACGGTGCAGTCTGAACTAGGAGACTATGACCCCGAGGAACTGGGCACCGACTACATCAGTGAACTGCGCTTTGCACCGAATCAAACCAAAGAGTTGGAGGAGAAGGTCATGGAGCTCCACAAGACCTACAAGTGAGTCCTGCCATCGTTTAAGGCTTTGGTAAAATGCAGTGATTTAATAATTGTCTAGATATAAGCTGTTTAGTCCTGGTTTAGACTTGATTAGTACTGGTTTAGACCTGATTAGTCCTGGTTTAGACTTGATTAGTCCTGGTTTAGACCTGATTAGTCCTGGTTTAGACTTGATTAGTCCTGGTTTAGACTTGATTAGTCCTGGTTTAGACCTGATTAGTCCTGGTTTAGACCTGATTAGTCCTGGTTTAGACTTGATTAGTCCTGGGTTAGACTTGATTAGTCCTGGTTTAGACCTGATTAGTCCTGGTTTAGACCTGTCTAGTCCTGGGTTAGACCTGAGAAGTCCTGGTTTAGACCGTTTAGTTCATCTTAAGACTTGTTTAGACCTGTCTAGTCCTGGTTTAGACCTGTCTAGTCCTGGTTTAGACTTGATTAGTCCTGGTTTAGACCTGATTAGTCCTGGCTTAGACTTGATTAGTCCTGGCTTAGACCCATTTAGTCCTGTTTTAGACAGGTTTAGTCCAACTTAAGACTTGTTTAGACCTGTCTAGTCCTGGGTTAGACCTGAGAAGTCCTGGTTTAGACCGTTTAGTTCATCTTAAGACTTGTTTAGACCTGTCTAGTCCTGGTTTAGACCTGATTAGTCCTGGTTTAGACCCAATTAGTCCTGGTTTAGACCGGTTTAGTCCAACTTAAGACTTGTTTAGACCTGTCTAGTCCTGGTTTAGACTTGATTAGTCCTGGTTTAGACCACTTTGGTTCAGGTAATATTCTGAATGGCATTATGTCTGCAGAGATTGATCTGAGCCGTCCCTCCCTCCGTGTATTACAATGATTTGTGTGTAATTTGATGCGGTCCTGTCTAGCTCACTGGGTGGAGCACGGCAATAACAGCCCAAGCCAGGATTAGAGCCTCTTTAAAGGGAGTCCATGCTAAAAATGAATGCACTCACTGGAGTTAAAAGCACCCATAAAAAACAAACTATTAAAAGAAAAAAGGGGAATTTTGCAGAAGCTTTTATCCATGAATTGTTAAATCAAATTTCTCTTAATTTTATTCAAACAGTATCAGCATCCAATAAAATACAAAATAAGAGTTTTTATAAATTGTTTGTTTTGTATTTTAGGGGAATGACACCTGCCGAAGCAGAGCTGCACTTCCTGGAAAATGCAAAGAAGCTGTCTATGTACGGTGTGGACCTCCATCACGCCAGGGTAACGAGTCATTAACCTTTACTGTTGGTTATGTCCATAACTGTGACTTGTGTGCACATACTCCACTCATGTTCACTATGAACGCTTGCCACCACAACACTGCTGCTTTACAAACATCACGGCTGCCACCGTTAATGCCTCCGATTAAACACCACTGCTGCACTGCTGATTTACTGACATCACCTCAAAGCTGTAGCTCTGTGGATTTAAGGTGTAGGGCTGCATGTAGAGGTAGGTGGACCAGATCTGGAGCCAAGACTGACATTTTTGGTGCTGTTTCTAATGCTCGGGCCAGATGGGATCATTAGAGCACAGGAAAGACTTTTGTCGTCGTAAAGAAAAACTACAGCCGGGTGGTTATTAAAGGGGTATGTAAGTAAAATAAGGGCCTGGCATGTAAGTGAGTTCTTTAACAGATCTAAAGCAAAAGAGGAAGTGATATGGAATTACTTTTATCAGACTAACTCAATGTTTGATATGAAATCCATTTAAGGAGATAAAATACAGTCAGACAATTAGAGAATATTCACACTTTATCAATTACAAATGTTTTTTCATAGGCTTTCTACACGTCCAGTCACTAGTAACAACAATAATATCTCCCAAAACAACTATGTGTTTAACAAATGCTTCTGGACAACCTTGAAACCTTCATTTGAATATGTCCCGGATGACTGAGAACCTCCACAGACTTCATTCTTTGACAACAGTGAGGATTAACTCATTAAACTAATAAAGTTTCTAGAGATGTCCTCAAACTTTTACATTATCTCATTATGACATTGGCAATAAATGTCAATGCAGAAGCTTAAGAGAACTAAAAATTAGCTGGGAAAGGTCGTCATCTTTTTTGTTATGGTTTAGTTTTGCAAAGAGTTAAAACAGTTAAAGCCTACTTGTCGATTTATGCAACGTAGACGTGTGCTCTGATGAAGCAAAGAGCTTTTTGGACTTGTGTGACGGCTCTTGTGCCCCCAGCTGAGTCACCTGCAGACTGAGAGGGGCCAAATGACTGTAATTATCCCTGGAAAAAGGCTTGCATGAGTGGACTGGTAGTACGAGCTCCACACTCCCAACCCCAAAGCTAAAAGGCTGCCACTTAAAACTCCAAAAAGGGACGATGCACAATGACATGCTACAAGTTCTGCTGCTGCTTATGACTGCTAACATTTTGAATTGTCTTTTATTTTGACATAATAGAGCAAGAAAAAAAAATATTGTAATCATCTAAAAACTGAAACTAGAAACAAAGAATTTATGATTTAACTACTGTATGTTGCCCAGTCCTGTCGCTCATGGACCTACACCTGAGACACGACCTGACCTCTGACCCTTAGACGATACAAGGCATTGACTTATGTTGGTATTTTAACGTCAGCACTTTCTCTTGAGTTTATTAAGCTGTCCTGTGGATGACCTTTTTGTAAACCTAAAGACCAGACAAAAACACATTTTCACTTTTGTTTTGTGCAACCGCCATTGGGTTTGTACAGCGCACGTTTTGGACTCTTCTTGTGTGTCTAACAACACTAATAATAATAATAATAATAATATTTTTTACAACAAAGACGGAGAAGGCAGGAACACACATAATATACAGCACTAAGAAACAATAAGAAGTTAAAAAAAAAAAAAAAACTAGCACAATATGGCTGGAAGTCAGCAAACATTCAACATGAGCTCTATTTGATGATACATTGTTTAAGGATGCAGCTGCTGTTTCCCTTTGACTTGAGTATTGTTGTGCAGGGGACTGCCTGTTTTGTATTGTGAACACTGTTATAGGCCAATATCTCAGAAGTGAGTGTGTTTTTAAATAAAAAAAAAATCATGTCCATATCAGACCAGCATCCCTCTCTTTGTCTTCTCTTCTCTCTCTTAAATGCAAGTTGGTAGGGCGTCTCTTTGAAACTCCATCTGAGGGCGAGGTAAGAGGCTGCTGCGTTCATGTGCTCACCTGAATCTGCATGGTTCTTAGTCACTTGCTGTTCCCGCTTTGGATCAGCACTGTTTTTTTTAGCCATAGCGATTGGTTTCACCTGCTCATTTCACATTTTCTCCAGTGAAGGGCATTGTTTTGTGCTTCATCTGCCATTTCCCAAGACTTCACTGTTGCTTATGCCACTCAGCGCCTCTAGAGCCATGAATCCACGTCACTGCAAGCTGCATACAGAAGATAAGAATGTCATTATGCCTGACTTTCCACCTGCCTGCCTTTTGCTCTGTTATTATCAACCATGTGGCTCAGTGCAGCCCCTCTTTATCCTGCTGTGCACTGGCTCCTATGTGTCCCGTAGAGATTATGTCACAGGAGTTTGTCAGAAAGGGAAAATATAACTGTGATGGATCCCTGGGTCAGAGGTGACAATTACAGGTAAAAATGTCTTCTCTTATTTGTTGTTTTTTGTGGGTTTTTTGCCACAGGACTCCGAGGGCGTGGAGATAATGTTGGGAGTTTGTGCCAGTGGCCTTCTCATCTACAGAGATCGGTTGCGGATCAACAGGTTTGCATGGCCCAAAATCCTCAAGATCTCCTACAAGAGGAACAACTTCTACATCAAAATCCGTCCAGGAGAGGTACAGTCTGCCTTAACTATGTTTTTAACTCATCCAGGAAAATGTTATTAAACAAAGCCATGTTCTGTCTTTTAGTGAAATCCAGGTTTACTCTGACGCTTGAATGAACTTACGCGGTGTTCTGTGAGCTGTCATTTTCTGAGCGCTACACATTTAAAATATCCCTACAAAAGAGTAAAATGGTGAAATACAGACAGTCTTTACAGATAGATTCAAGATTTTTTTTATTCGTCACATACAAAATTATATACAGCATATAAAACCAGCAGTGATTCACCTTTACAGTGGATGTCAATTTCCACTGTGTAAGAAAAAACAAAATAAGTCATTAAAAAAATGTATTATAGCTTTACAAATACATTTTTCTGTATCACAGAAGCAGTAGCGAAGCATTGATTAGCATGTTATTGACACTACGTTACTTGTTTATACAGAATTTTCTGATCATGAGCTGGTTCTTTAAGACTAAAACATGAACTACTCTGTTTATAGCTTAATGTTGATGGTTAATGTAGAACTAATGTAAGTAATAAATTAAGTAAATACCTAACTACTACTTAACAGTATGTAGTTCTTAAAGTGTTACCGGATTTATTAAAAGAACATTCTGCTCATTTACACATATAGTCTTTAAGTAATCTTCAATGTTCTTCATGTACTTCTCTTGTGATATTTCAAAAAACATATTTACTCAGAGATGTTTTTGTCCTGTCAATAAATGTGGAGCAACTTGGGTGAAACTTATGCAATGCTCTATTTTTATCACCTATTTTTGTCACTGCTTGAAATGCTTGGTATGCAACTGAAGCTCACTGAAGGACATGGAGTAGAATGACCTTTTAAAGCCATGTGATTTTTAACGAATGGACAGATTGGCATATGTACATAAATCAGCATAAGAACCCTTATGTTTACATTGTCAAATAAGGCGGGCATATCAACACTTGCATTTGTAATGTTAGGAGCCATACATAGATGCATGATGAAAAATGGGACAATTGCACAGAAATCCTGTCTAAGCATTTTATTTATTGTGGCTATATGTTTAACCTTTCTCTTTCAGTTTGAGCAATTCGAAAGCACCATCGGGTTTAAGCTCCCAAATCATCGCTGCTAAAAGGCTGTGGAAAGTGTGCGTCGAACACCACACTTTCTTCAGGTAAGGTTTTCTTGTTTTCTCTTTGTTTTTGCACCGATGGGAAGCACTTTAATCCGGCTCTGGCTGTTGTGAGGTGCTATATACAGTAAATACATTTTTGATTTGATTAAAGAAATGACATTATAACTTAGAAAACTGAATTTTAAATAGGCCATAGTGCTTACAGTTTTAACTCTGAATTGTTTCTTTGCTTCTTGTGTATTTACTTCGCATATGCTGTTGTTGTAAGCTTCAACTTTAGGACAAGAAAGTAGAAAAGTGTTGGCGGCTGTTGCCACGCGGAGTTCATGTAAAGATGCTTGTACAGCTTTGAGCATTAACAGGTCTCTCGGGTATGTGAGCCAAGTGAGCGCTCTCTCTGGAGACTCTCCAAATGAGCCAGACTTCTAACGTTTCACAGTTTGTCGCTAAAATCTGTGCTTTACTTGTGCTGTGTGATTAATGAGTTTTTTTTAACCGTGGTAGACTGGTTTCCCCCGAGGCGCCGCCAAAGAAGTTTCTCACCATGGGCTCCAAGTTTCGCTACAGCGGCAGAACGCAGGCTCAAACCCGCCGAGCCAGCTCTCAGATTATCAGGCCCGCGCCGCTCTTTGAACGCTCCACGAGCAAACGCTACACCATGTCCCGCAGCTTAGACGGAGGTGAGCACATGAACAAGGTTATACAAACAGTGACTACTCCTAATTAGCACACGCTAGACTTTTCTGCAACTTTACCTCTGAGTGTGCTTCTTGTGTCAATGTGTGGAAAGTTGTTTATTTAGTAATATATGTTTACTTTATGGTAGCCTGCCCTATCACTGAGAATAACATATTGAAGTATCCCATCAGACTTGCTTTGTGCTGTACATCGATTAAAGAGGGGTTATTCTTCCAGTTTTTTGTCATGAGACCATTAAAATTACTTTGAGGGTTAATATTCTGATATGATATTTTGAATTCATGTGTTCACTTCAAACTGTTTATTCACGTATCTTAAAAGTAATTTTTTATTAATTATCCACATACACAAAAAGGAACGAACAAACAAACAAAACACAACAGACACAAATGTATCAGATAAGAGGCACTTTCTTATAAAAAAAAAAGGTTTGGCCTATAACTACTCAATTTTTTTTTCTTTCAAGCTCCCATTACTGAGAACCACGAGACTTTGATGAAGGACAGCGGCGCAGACGGAGCGGCCAAAGTCATCGCCAAAGCAGACATCATCACCACGGTAACGACGGAGAAGAGGGCGGAGGAGGAGAAGGCGGAGCAGGAGGACGCCCAGACGGAAGCTCCAGACACAACAGAGGGGGGCGCCACAACGCCGCTCAGACCAGATGCAAAGGTAAACTATGGTCCAACAGCCGGGTCGAGATGGTCTCAGCTGGTCTTATGAGGCTTCAATAGTTTTAGTGTTAGCACTAGTTTTGTCTCCATAAAAAGAACTTGGTAGAAATATATAGATCATAGTAATGACAATAGGAAACATAAACAACTGTCTACACACAAGATGTTATTGTTGTCTTATACCTCCAGGGCTTAAAGCCAGTGAAATTTATTTTATGTTTTTATTTTTTTTTGATGGGGCTGTATTAAATGCATCCAACCCTAATCACAAAAGATGTAAAAACATCATTTTTTTTTTTATTATTGTCTTTGAAAAACATTAGAAAGTAGCTTCTACTGCTCTTCAATCCAAGAGTACAGTTAGAGATGTAATTGGCTTCTCAGTTGCACCTAAATAGCATTTAATTTAAAAGATTTGCCTCATGTAAGGCTTTTGTTATTTTTATTTTTTTACTTTTTTACAATGAGGATCCATAATTGTGTACTCACAGATGCTAAGTACAAATACCATTAAACATAGACATAGACTATTTTTTATATGTTTTATCAAGTCACTGATGCCCCTTGACATATTAGCTCTGCTTTTAACATCTTTATTTGTACTAAATGATCTCCTGAGAGTGCTGTATAAGACATAACTGCCACTTAAATCAAAAGTAGTTGTAGAAGAGGTAAAATAGGTACAAGAGGCTCAGATATTTACTGGAATTGGTAGTAGAATGAAAGTAAACCTAGCAAGCTGTGCCCAAGGAAAAGCAATTGTTTACCGTTACCACTTTGTTTTCTTGTTAGGTGTTGGTAGCAACATGTCTGTGCTGTCTTCTTAGGTTTTGCTTTTATTTTCTAAGTGTAATTTCTGATTTAAAACAATAAAAGCCTCCCAGTTGCTTTGAGCTTATCCCACTGCAGTAGAATAGAGCTTTTCACTTTATGTGCGCTTTACTAATTCGCTTTTCTGTTCTTGTCCTTCCTTTGACCCCACACACAATACACTCATGTTTGTGCTCATGCGTGTTTCACTCCCTCTTCTTCATCGGCCTCCATCCTTTTGTTGACATTTCCTTCCCATCAGTGTTCCTCTCTTTACAACGAGCTCTCACTCCCCTCATCCCCCGTCACGTCCACTAAAGTCCGGCGGCGGCGCAGGGAGAACGCACGTAAACGGGCTTCGTCGGTCAGTCCCGCTAAAAATGGCGACGGGTGCCGGCGTAGGCAGGCCCGCGCTGACCGCAAAGCTGCCCTTTTGGAAGAACAGGCCCTCTTGCTCACAGCTCGGAAACAGCGTCTGGAGCAGGGAAAGACTCGAGGCGGGACGCTCTTCTCCTTCTCCCTGCACCTGCCAGACTTGTCCTCCATCTTGGACGAGGACGGTTACCTCAGCTTCCCCGATCTGACCGAGATGCGCTTCCTCCCGGAGTGCGCGCAACACCTCCTGCCCATTAAATCCCCATCGCTCATCCCGTGCTTCCTGTTCATCTTCTTCTTCCTGCTTACCACGTCTTTCTCCGTCCCTTACGCCCTCACGCTGTCCTTCCCTCTGGCCCTGTGCCTCTGCTACCTGGAGCCCAAGGCTGCCTCCCTGACCGCCTCCATAGCGCAGCAGGGCTACATTGACAATGACAGTTCAGAGGAAGAGGAGGTGTGTGTCTGTACGTCTCTGTGTCTGCCACCCACTGGCATCGATTTATTAACCCCTGACCTGAGTGTCCTGATGTATGTGTATATCCAGAGCCGACCTGGAGACGCTGTCTGTCCCAGTGTCTTGTCAGTTCACCTACTTTCAGAACCTCATCTCTGCCGCTCACAACATCAGCTTTAGAAAGAACATCTTCACCCTCATCAGAGCACAGAGATGAACCTGCAAGTCTCACATTTCCATGTTCGATTGGATTAACTTGTGTTGAGAGGGTTAGACACAAACGCAGCACAAATTAAATCCTATTCACACTAATAAATAAAATAATCACTTAGGATATTTAAATAGTGTGATTAAAAAGTCATTAGAGCTGAGCAATCCCTTGAAATATATTCATTTTAAATGTATTTCTTTTCAACAATACTCACAATCTTAACCATTATCTAATTAGGACATTTTTTCTTTCAGTTGTTGGTGTTAATTCAGTTTGTGTTTAATTTTTACCTGTTTGCAGTGCTTTTATTGCTTTTATTAATGTGTTTTATTATGCATATGAATGCTAAAAAGTAGAAGCACTGTTAATATAGGCTCAATCTGAAAATAAATTCAAAAAGTTAATACTGGTAAATTAAGATCAAACTAGTCAAAAGGAATAAAGAAAAAATATTTAAATGTTATTAGTAGCAGACTTCATGCTTTAAGGCCACAAGTCGGATTAACCATCATTTACATGTCTATTTAGAGAAGTAGGTTGGATTAAACTGAATTTTGTGAACACTCGTGACACAAAAATCTATAACAGTCTGGAGGTCATTAATATAAGATTGTGAGATTGCCTAGCTCTTAATGTCACATTCACAACTGTAATCAATTAATAAAATCCACATTTGGAGACAAAGCTTTGTGCCTAACCCATCTCGGTGTCATCATCTACATCCATAACTTTATATAATTAATGTCTCCCCTTCACCAGTCGCATGAAACATGTCCTTGTTTATTATCAAGTCTCCCTGCGTTACCTCCCAAAGGCCCTGCAAATAAATCATTTAAATTGAACCAGCTGAAAGTTGCTCTCAGCATTTCAGCAAAGTAGCTCACAGCCGAACGCCAAGATGTGATTTGTTGTTCAAAAACAACAATCGTTGTAATCACAAATACGGTGTGTAATGCAGAGAGACGGCGGGAGTTAAACGCATCAGATCATCACATGCATGAAGAGTCCGGGGAAGGGGCTGAAAGTCAGGTTACTGTTTGTCCAAGTGCTCCTAAATATGATCCCATATGTGCGTTTATATGTCCACTCCATCCTGGGCTCCGATTCAGATTTATCCCTTCTATTCCAGCTCTAATCCAATAACTGCACTGAAATTCTGAAAGTGACTGACCAAAGGTTTCAACTTCCTCTGAGTCTGTTTTGCTTGCGTTTCATTTGCCTTTTCTTCATTTGTCTTCTGCTGATGTGTAGTGTGTCTGTAGCAGTCTAATACTTAGATTAATGATGTATGCATTTCCATTTGTTCCATTTGTGGTAAATGACGACTGTTTTCTCTGGTGAGTAATGGATTAAAAGTTGGGTTTTCTTGTTTCCTTGCGTGCTTCTCGGAACGTTTTTTTGGTCTGTTTGACAAAAACAGACCGACAGTGAGCAGACAGACTTTGCCTATGATGGAGAGATGACAGCCACAGAGGTTTGTACATCACAGAGGAATCACCTTTTTAAGAAGCATGAACCCATGAAATGTAATGATTATAGAAGCATTCACTTAAAGCCCCAGCACTGCATTTTGCTGACTCATTTTCTATTTCCAGTGTCACCACAGACGGTAGAAGAATAATAGACCATGTGATCAGATGCTGACTATGTAGTTTGTGCTGAAGAGAGTCTAGAATGAACCTGACGTTTTTTTAATTTGATCAAAGTCACCATAGGCATTATTTTAAATATACAGTATTTTTTCTGTAGGTTTAGTAGGAAGGTGTTTAATAAACTTGTTTGACCATTTATTGGTATGCACTGTGTATTAAGCAAAGGTGTGTTGGGTTGACAGAATCTGTACTCAAAAGTGGTATCACTAAAAAATAAGTCAAAAGTTGTCTAAAGGCTACTGTTTCTTATGAGAGCATTTATGTACATTTATGAACACGTTAATATTCTGTAGTAAAGAGGCCATTGGCATTTTCTTTTTACCTGCACTGGCTTACCTTTTAAGCAAAAGCTCTATCTTGACTAAAGCCTACCAAAAACTACAGAGGATCTTTTATTGTTAAGGGAGTCAGACTATTCTCATCAGACAACTCTATGGTTGTTAGAAACCCTCTATAACATGTTTTGCTAATGCCTTATCAATTTCACAGTCAGTATTGGCTTTTTATTTGCTAGCAGCAAACTTTGAGCCTAATATGTTTCCCAAAGTTGTTGTCAAATATTGGATTAAGAGCCCAGTGGGGAACTGAAAATACTACTGTTTCTAGTGCATTTTTGTACCAGGTAATTTATTTAGCAAAAGCCCCTATCTTAAAGTACTAAAAGTCCAAAACTACAATGGTTGCTGTTTGACTGACTTCTACTCAAAAGTCTTCATAGCTTTAAGAGAGTTGGTACATTCAAGGCTCACGTTTTTTTGTTTTTGTCATCCATCTACAGTATGTTCTGCTAATACGGTTTGAAGTTCATTCTCCTGTAACCCTTCACTAAGTAGCAACAGCTAATTTTTCAAACTTGTTTTCAAAAATGGAAATATTGCTTCAAACTTGTATATATTTTAATAGCCTTTTGTGAATTTAAATAGAAGATATTACAGTTTATTGGTCAATTATTCTTCTGCTGTTTTAAGTGACATTTCCTTATTTTAACCCTGTTTTTCTATTCCCCTTCTTATAACAGTTTGTTATTTTCTCCCTTGACTTGACTCTACCTCCTGCCCTATTAATTTACTCTTTTTTTTTTCTTCATCCATCCATCCTTCTCTACCTTGGTATTATTCTTATCTGACTCTATCTCTCCTCTTTACTGCTGTCAGTCGGACGCGGATGAGGACTCTGAGATGCGGACTCAGGTACACTTTCGGTTCATCAGCAGCTGCGGCAGATGCACTGAGCCGCTCAGACATCAGTCACTTTGTACCCCACACACACACACACACACACACACACACACACACACACACACACACACACACACACCTTGGCTTTTGCTTTTTCTTGCTGTTGACACTCAACACAAACCAGACCATTCATTCATTTGCCTGAATCCATTTTACAGACTGCTGCTGCAAAGATTGTGCCTAAACATGCTTTTTTGTTTTTCGTATACAAGGGAGGTATTCTGATTTCTGTTCTCGCTGCTGCACAAGAGTCAGATTTCAGTTTTATATTAACATTAATATTAAAACAAAGCTTCCAATTTCTCATTGACTTTAAAATGCTTTTTCTTTTATTCTCTCTACAGTATAGTTTCATAAGACGTGTAAAAGGGGAAAACGTTTTTATCAGACATAGTAATCTCATGCTAGAGGTTAGTAAGAAAAACAGCGCATGACTGAAAAATGCATGCAGGTGTTTGGTCTGAAGTAACCTAAGAGGGCTTATGTAACCAGCCTAACCCTCCAGATGCCCTGCCAGGATTAAATACTGCTAACAGGTTTTGCAGTGATCTTTCTTATTTTTGTGGAACTAAAGCAAAAGAAATTAACTGAACTAAGCCAGTTTTCAACTTTAACAAGGTTTGGGAGTGTTGCACTTTAACTAAAACTAGAAATCTGCGCATGATTAAATGAAGTTGTTCCTTCATTTAAGAACAAGCTTTATTAAAGTTATTAATGTTTGTTTTGCTTGGGTTTTTTTGTTTAGTTTTTTGCTGCTTCAAGAAAAGGTTTGTGAATCTTAGTGAGCGGAACAGTAAAGCTTTGCTCTATAGTTTGCAGACCTTTTCAGAAGAGATTTTGTTGCTACTCGATTCTTGTGCGTGACTTATTGGACATGCGAGCTACAGTTGCGAACAAAAGCATGGCCGTCGTCCCCCTCCCCCTTGCGCTGCTCTTGGCCTCATCTCTTCCTATCATCATGGTCCACTGGCCACTTTAGGAAACCGAGCCCCCGGAGGACGTGGTCAAACACCAGACCAACATCAGCGAACTGAAGCGCTCCTTCCTGGAGACGGGGGCCACTTCGACGGGCCTCTCAGAGTGGGAGAAGAGACTGTCTTCGTCGCCCACGCGCTCCCCCAAAACGGATGACGCGCCTATGATCGTGCCTCTGGATCTGCAGGATGTAAGCTGCTGCTGCTGCTGAGTGTGAAGCATGACATCACTCAGGAGACCTGTGTTGACTCCAATAACAGAAGTGTTTGTATTCAGAAATATAACATGTTTAATGGAGAAACTACATTATGCAAGTGTGATGCAGTGTATTATAGTGTGAAGGAACGGCATGTTAGCAGCTGATTGTGGAAAACTTGTGTAGGTAGTGGATGATGCAGTGGTTGTATTGTGTTGTGTAGGAACATGCTCGAGTTCAAATACATCTATGAGATTTTCCTATTGTCTGTCAAAGATAACCTGCAGGATAAAAGAGTGGTGATAAATAACTCTCCTCAAAAATGCCCAACACGTTACTCCTAGTGTCTCATTCATTCATTCTGTGTGACCTGTTGTTTGTTTCTTGTGCAGACTAAAGATGAACACCCAGCAGGAGAAGAGGCAAAGGATTTGGCAGAACCCAAAGCCGCTGAGGTAAAGAAAAGCACATTTTGTTTTATTCTTAGTGTTGGGTTAGGGTATCTGGAAAAATGGTCTTGTAGGTTTTATTAAGATGTATAGATTTTTTTCTGGAAACCTTAAAGCAAGATCTGGCGGTCATTATTGCTGTTCTTGCTCACGTACGGCCCTTTGAAAAGAATTTTAATTGAGCACTATAACAGAAACCTGAAGTAACAGGAACAAAAATCCTAAAATCCCTTCTGTGTGTTACTATAGTGTAGTAGAAAACTTTGTACCTGTGTATTAGCCAACCCCTTCAACAGAGGATTATGAACTTTATGGTATTTGTAGTTCCCAGTATATCTGTTATCAGGTTACAGTCCTAGGAACTTGGAATCATGCAACAGATTTTTTTGTGTGCGTTTGGTTTTTAAATATTTTTTTAAAGGTCCCGTGACAGCATAAGAGTTACCTTTTATTCTCTGATGTTTCTTCCTTCCAGTCCCTTGTTTAGCAGCCATGTTGTCTTTCTTTTATTGGCTTTGGTTTATCCACAAGCGCCCTGTTACAGACAACTGAGCTAACACTTTAAAAAGCCTGAGTTCTGTCAAAGTCTTGTCTCTTTGTCTCTGTGTGTTTGTTGTGTCTTTGCTCTCTTATCTTTCTGCTGTGCTGGCTTTGTGAGTCCTAACAGTAGTTTTCAATAAGCCTAGTGTCTTTCTAGACGACAGAATATCTGGTGAAATATGTGGTGGACAGTTTGGTAACAGACGGGCCCACTTCCTCGGGGCCTCACGGCATCAGTTTGTCAACTACGATGGACGATGATGTCTTCATGGATGGGACCATCAGGGAGGTGGAGGAAAAGACCCCCGACTCTCAGGACGAGGTGTCGGAGAGATCTTTATTGAAAGTCAGTCCTGGGGCCGTCCGACAGGAAGTGTCCCAGGCCATCATTGACAAGAGAGGGACACTCATTATCCTCAAGGAAGCAGACGACGGAGCGGACGCTGAAGGCAAGGAGGCCAGCGAGGGGCCTGCAGTTTCTGGAGAGGGTTCCCCTGAGGAAAAGGAGGAGAAAGACAAAACTATAAAGAGCAAGACACCAAGTCCCAAGTTAGAGCTAGAAACTAATGTAATGAATGACCTGACTCACATTCGAGGCATTGACTCTCCAAAGAAAGCCATGGCCTTGTGGATAACTGAGGAGGTGAAGACAGAGCCGGGGTTGGATGTTGTTTGTGTGACGACAAAAGACTTGAACGAAGAAAGAACCACTGAAGAGACGCAGCATAAATCCAACATCGTCACTTTTGCAGTCCAGGAGACGGAGACGGATGTGTCCAAGTCCAGCGTGACTCTTATCACAGTCTCTGAATCCTCGACAGCGACTTTAGCTGTGGTACTGTATGAAAAGCACAAGCCCCAACCACATCTCCACTGCCTTCCATTGCCTTCCCTGCAGCAGAGCCAGTCTAACAGCAGTAATGAGTACCGTGCATGGCTAACACACCAGGGTTTACTCTGACTCTTGTGTTGCAATCAACCTCAGCGCTTCTTTTTTACAAAACAAATCTAAAACAGCTTGCCTTCCCTTAGCAGCTGGCTCCTGTGGCTGATAAGGAAAGAAATGTTGTTTGTTTGTTTTTTTTACGGTTCTGCTTAGCTTCACCATTTTTTTTCTTTTAGTGCTTTTTATCGGGTCCCAGAAAATGGTGACTTCATAGTAGCTCTCTGGCTCCGAGCCACCGCTACAGCTTTTCCCTCCTCATCCCCCAAAATCCCCTCTGCCTTCTTACAAGTCAGGGAATATTGTATGGCTCTACCGGATAAAGAGATTTGTTTAGAAGGAGCAAAACTAAAATACTGTAATGTTAGCATGAATTTGTTTAAGTGTCACTAAAGTATATAAACAACAAAATGGTACACCATACAATTTATACAGTGTTTTAAAGGAGAAGTACGTGAGTCTGTTTTTGCAGCAAATTGCATTTTATTGTTAATCAAAGTCGTAACAGTGGACTATTGCACACAATACAATCTTACTATGGACAATAACTCTAACCTACTGAGTAACAATCATACAGCTCTGTTCAAAAGGCACAAAATTTGGTTTCAGATTTAAAGAAATATGTTAAAAAATACTACACACTTTTTTAAACAAGCAACAGACAATATCACCAACAATACAACTGACAGAGATGGAGCCCCGAACCTGACACGGTTCACTTTCAGACAGTGGTTTTGGCATCAACCTCTCCTGATTATTCATATGTCTTAATTGGGTAAAAAAAAAAAGAAGGGATACAAGAAATGTTTTGTTGCAAGTCAAGAACTAGGACACGAATGTTAATGATTGAAACTCTATAACAATGATATAGACCCATTTAACCCTTGTTTTATCAGATATATCACTTAATTCTCCTTTAATTTTCCTTGCCTGAATACTCTTTGTCTGTGTTTTAAAATGTTTGTTCTAATTGTGCTCTTTGAATTTCCTTTTTTCCTCCTCTGTCGAACCAGTCCACACTGGGATGGGTTTCTTCCTCTCAAAAGGTGACTTCCATCCTTGTCTATGTCTGTCTTTGTTGTGTCAGTGATAATACACACAATGTTTTTTTTCACTGTAAAGGTTATGTAGACATTTTGTAGACTAATCATTTGGGTTAAAAGCCGTGTAAATGAATGTTTTATCATTCACAGACCTCACCTGACTCGGTGAAGAAGACTGTGGTTGAGACAAAAGCTGCTCCAGTCGAGTCCACGAGCCCAACGGTGAATATCCAGACTTCAGAGGCTTCAAATGTAGACCCTGTGCACATTGAAGTAAAAGAGATAGAGCTCACAGTCAAAGCTGAAGCTTCAGAGGAGCTGTTTGCTCAGTGTGCAACAGTGTTGACAGAAGATTTTAGTAACAGCAGTTTGCAGGCTTACTGTGATTTTCCAGACACTGTACCATCTGTAAAGCAAATTGAACAGTGTGATGCAGAAACACAGCCAGTAACAAGCTTGAGGTTAGGTGATAATGTGGCTGAGTGTTTGCCAGAATCTTCAGCTCTGACCACAACAGATGAAAAGGGAAATTTCAGTGCAGAAGATTCAGAGGAAGAGGAGGTTTTAACAAATGAAAATGATGGTTTTAGATTCACGATTACACCTGCTTTTATCAGAGACTGTAACAAACTGCCTTTAAATGAGCACAAAGGCAATAAAGACGAGGAGAGTTGTCTGTTTGGAGGGACGACAAATAACGAGGCATCTGAAAAGAGAGTCCAGTTTTCTGATGTAGTGCAGTACTTTAACGCAGAGGCAGGCTGTCACGAGGAAACGGAGGAGGACACTGAGAGCAACGACCTTAACAGAGGCCTAGATGTGTCAGCGTTTTCAGCCTCTGGAAAGGAGAAATACCACCGAGTGCAAATGGACCACTTGGAGGAAGAGATAGAGAAGCAAGAGAGTGAAGCTGATTCAAGAGTGGAAAGACAAGATTGTGATAAAGAAATCCATTTGGAAATCACTGATGTGAGGGAAGACGTTATAGCGGATGCTGAAGTCTTGAAAAAGGACAAACCTGATGAGGAGAGCACCTCAGAAATGCCACTGACCCATTCCCTGCAAGCCCCCTGTGAGGTAACCTGCATCAGTTCAGTGTCCGCCCTGTAACCTCACATCCACTTTCCGTCCTGACGACACAATCTGGCACTAATCAAAGGGAAACTCCGGCCATGAGACGTGCCTCCACCTGCTAACTTCACAGTTTGTGGGCGAGCACATCAGGGGACCGATGACGTGGTGCACACTTGATCAAAACCTTGTGATTTGTATTCTTATGCGTTTTCTCCTTCACTGGAAAAGGACTCACTCTAATGCATGACTGCATGAGAGATTTAAACCCCCTCAATGACCCTCTTCGGCCAGGTTTATTAGCATGTGGTGTTTATGCGTCTCTTTAATTAACTGTTCAATGGTGCAGGGCTGTATTAAGGACAAAAGTGTTTTTAGTCGACAGTGAACACCTTCAGTCTATGTTTAAAGGTGTGTTGTGTTTTCTAGATAATAGTGGAACACATCAGTGAAAACTATGTTTAAATTAGTGTATAATTGCTTTGCAAACATTAAAACTCCATAGAGCAGAGTGCTATTCTTCCATTACGTTATTATTTTCAGATCCGGCCCAGAGAGGACAAACTGAGCACTGCCGAAAAAGAGCATTTATGTTATTTGAACACACAAAAGGATTTTTTTATATTAATATGGAGGCTTAGAGCAATAATAAAATTACAAACTAGTATGAACTCATCATTAATCACAAGCTTGAAGTTTGAAATTGCAAATTGTAATGTTGCCACTAGATGCAGCCAAAAACTTAGCACTGCACCTTTTTAAAATGACAAAATGCATGAAATAATTTCTATGTTTCTTCTTTTTTCCAGCAGGCTGTTGAAAATGAGGTGTGCACCAAAGATATCCCTCCTGTGGTCCACACAGAGACAAAAACTATCACCTATGAAGCTGCAGAGGTATGACAGTATAGCATATACAGTATTCAAAATAATAGCAGTACAATGTGACTAACCAGAATAAACCAGGTTTTCAGTATATTTTTTTATTGCTAAATGGTTTGTGTAAAATAGGTTTGAGTTTGTACAGTCAACGGCAGACACTGCTAATTTTTGAACACACCCCTTTCAACCAATTGCACAGCCTTAAGAGCGTGCAGATCATGAATGCTGGGTCTTGTTTGTTTTCTGAGAATCTACTGCACCTAGCTGGTAACTTGTTTGCCATTTAACAATAAAAAATATACTAAAAACCTGGATTATTCTGGTTAGTCACATTGTACTGCTTTCATTTTGAAAAATACTGCATCTGCTTTACCAGTGCTTTACGATGCTCCAGTAAATATGCTGGTTAAATCTAAATGTCAGTTTAAGATGACGTGTTGTGCTCTTTACCAGGTCGACTCTAACGGTGATGCAGACCCTGGGGTGTTGCTGAGTGCTCAGACCATCACCTCAGAAACCACCAGCACCACCACCACCACACACATCACAAAGGTCAGAGTTTATCTGCGCTCCCTTCGGCCTAATAACACTTCGCTGCACTGTGTCAACAACATCGGAGCAATAAAAATATTAGCAGCACCAAGCATCTAAGCCTCTCTCATTAAGACAGAATATGAATTTGTATTTGCTAAATTCTTAAAGAAAATTTAAGTTTTGCCAAAATATTGTTGGTGTTTTGTTATAGTTTGCTTATTTGCATTGATATAAATGTGTTCTCTGTCACAGATGGTGAAAGGTGGAGTATCAGAGACAAGAATCGAGAAAAGGATTGTGATTTCTGGAGATGCAGACATTGACCATGATGAGGTGCTTTAACATTCATTTAATTCAGCTTTTAATCAGATTTGAATTCACATTTGCCCTAAAAAACTGTGATTTTATTTAAGAAAATTGTGTAAAAAAAAAGGAAAACAGCTAAAAGTACTGGGCCCTGAGTCTAAAAGGACTGGGCCCTGATTTAAAGTGCATTGAGGCAAACGTGATTAAACACTAACATTCATCCGTAATATTAATAATAGCATGACACAGCTGTAACACTATTACTGTATAACTTAGCTTCCCTGTTTCCATATTGACTCTGAATCCAACATGCCCTTCCCCATTCTCTGTCTCCCCCTGCTGGTCCTCGCTGGCATCGCACCCACATGTAGGCTCTGGCTCAAGCCATAAAGGAGGCTAAAGAACAACACCCTGACATGTCAGTGACCAAAGTAGTGGTACATAAAGAGACAGAGATCACACCAGACGAGGGGGAGGACTGACGCAGGTAAGTCAGAGGTCCCAGTCCTGCTCCTGGTTCTGTCACTCTAGTCTCATATGCTCTAGTTCAAACTCCACCTGGACTGGGCTCTTAAGCTGCTCTACATTCTTGGGCATGCTGCTTTCCCATCAGCACTTGTTCTCAGCAGTGCAGACAGCCCTGCTTCTGCTGCGCTGACTACTAACACATCACGCTGTTGTCATTTAGCACCACTCCCTGCAGAGAAAAGGTCGCCGAGAGCGTAGCAACACAGACCGGATATTATAGTCTCAGCTTGTAATGACGAGGCTTAAAACCTTTGCAGTAATGCTTCGGGCAGTCTCGTGCAATCTCCTCATTCGGCTCTACCACTCCCCCTGCTGGATAGAAACAATCCTCTTTTCTTTTTCATGACTGTTAAACTCAAACTTGACTTATTTTGACAAATGTAAAAAAATACTCAAAGTTTAAAGTGAAATCGGACATAGTTTTCTTCTGTCTTCAGGACCATTTAAATGGAAAGATTTTTGCCATAACGAAGTGCAATAGTCTTAAAAAACACATTGTTTTGACTACATTGTGTAGCTTCACAAAAGGCACCAGCAGTGTCGAGTGATATAAGACCGGCTGTACCAGCTCTGCACCATGTGTGGCTAAATTACCCGTAGTGTATGAAATCTGATAGTGTGCACACAAACATTCTTCAGTCTATTTTCAACTCAACCTTTGGACTGTAAACCATACACCTATAAGTTCACAGTGTCCCATCACACGCCGGGTTACGCAGAATATTAATGGAACTTTGAAATGGCACACTTTGCACTACATACTGCCTACAGGTTATCCAGGTTAAACAACAGTGTTATTACTACACATCTGGAACACTACAGTATTCTTCAGTCAACTGCAGGGTTTCTGTTTTGTCTCATATGGCAGACTATACTTATTTATTAATCACAAGCTCATCAAACATCAACAACAAAATGTGTTGATGCTAGACCTCAAAACAAATTTAACAATAAAAACTTTATGTTTATGTATTTTTTTTTTTTTTTTTTTGACAGACAGTAGATTGACAGGAAACAGGGTGAGAGAGAGGGGAGTGACTTTGGGCAAATGACATGAGTGAGATTTGAACTTGGGTCCCCTGCGTATTTGGCATGCGCTGTTTCGACTGAGTTGGCGCCCCCAAGGTTAATGTTTTTTAAAGTGGTAAGGTACTTTCGTTCCCCACAGAGTGCAAACTTAAATTATAGTCAAAAACAGTTTTCAGCTTCTTTGCTGTGAGAAAGTATGAAATATATTTGCGTAACGTTATAAAGCTTTCACATTAATGTCAGCAAATAATACAATTTACCATTTATTTGTTTGCTTTACAGCTGCAATTATCAGTTAACACGTGCCTCAGTGGAGTTTCCTACACGCATATATACATGTATTACTAGCTTTGCATCTGAATACACTCTAAACTATATACACAAATCTTATACATATACATATAAAGTTATGTTTATATAAATTAACATTCAAACAGTTTATGCAAAAGTGTGCCTTCCAGATGACATTGTAGAAAACATTGAAAAAGTGCTGCTGCATCTTCATGTTTGTAGGAAAGGCTTCTTAGTTTTCCTTGAGGGAGTGTTTTTCTCCTTCACAAAAGCAGCCATTTATTTTTTTGTTTGAACTTGTTTGCTGTCAGCTTTGTGTCTCAGGTGTAGAGCTTTCATTCCATCGTAACAGAGCATGTCCTTACCTTTCTGTCGTAGCCCCGTCTCTGGAAACTACCCCATCGTGCACTGTTTTATGAAGCTAATTAGACAATTAGCTTTTTTGACTGAAACGATCCCAAGGCGCAGGGTTTTGGGATAAAGCGTGTGCATGTTTGTACGTGTGTGACTCACCACATGGGAATGCTTGGCTTTGTCTCTGCAGCCTTGCCCTCTGTCCTGTGCGTTTGTGAGTGGCTCAGACATAAATTAGACTAATGCTTTCCTTCAACTTTTGCAGATGTTCACTTTCTTCCACTGTAGATGCACATAGAATGGTTTTATGTGTGATTTATTTCTAGGACATTCTACATTATTTATTATTACTATACAGTCTATAGATTAATTTTTTTATAAACATTGATCTTAAGTTCCTGATCATCCTGTTTGCATCTACATTTTAAGTGTGAATAAATAACATTGGAGCATTTGTGACATATTTTCAGACTCAGGCTTCAGTGTCCTTCTTCAGACCTGGCTCTAAATGAACTTAATGAAAGGTGTTAATGTTTTAAAAGTCACAGTAAATGTGTAATAGTGATGTATGTCGAGCTCTGTGGAGGTCCTAACTCACACTGAAAGACCTCTTACATCTGTATACTACGTTTACATGCACAACTTAGTCAGATTACGCTCACAGCTCGATTTAACCGTCAAACTGGACTTCAGCCTTTGTCCGTGTTTACATGGCCAAAAGAGAATTGAATGTTTGAGTCCACAGCTCACTGCCCAGACCCTTTCATGTGGATCTGACAGAAGCTAACTTAAACCTGACTACTTTGAAGAGTTAAATGCTAATTGAAGGCTAACTAAGCTAGTTTACAATTCATTGATTTATTCATGAATAGCAAATTAACACTTTCTGAACAATACAACAAAGATATTGGCTGCTTTAGGAGAAAGTGTGAATATATGTGCAGACAGAAAAGGTCTCCAAAGCAATTTTTAATTATGGCTATGTAGACTGATATTCTTTAACACGTTCTGAGTTGATGGTTGGTTATTAAACACATCAAATTTTTTTTGATAAAAAAAAAATAGTTTAGCCAGCAGCAAAGTGAGATTTAAAGAGACCTAACAGCGGAATTTCCCCTTAGAAAATAATAAAAATGATTTTGAATTTGCAAGATATGCTCTAAACACTGAGCTTCTTTTCTTATTTAGGTTTGGCTCTGGAGCATGCTCACAGCGCTTTGTCATACAACAATAGTTACTGACAACGAATCACATTATCCAGGTGTTGGTCCAACTTCAAAAAAATAATTATTGCCATTTAAGTCAGAGTTGCTGACATGCATTTTTTTAAACTCTGATTATAGTCAGTATGAGGCTATTACTCACATTTATCTGCATGTAACCTCTAAACTGCTAAAGTAGTTGCACTAACAGCCAGAAATGCATTGTTGTTTTGTAGATGAAGAAGCCTAATGATGACTCAAATACCAGATGTGAATACAATGAGTTCAGTTGTGTTATTTAGAGAAAACAGATTGAAAAGCAAGGTCTGAAGGGGGCCAGTGTTCGCCTGCTGTGTCTATCTGTAAGACACCGCTTATTGTGGCCTTTCAAAACAGATAAGTTTGCCTCGATGCTAACTCTCACTGCCTCTGCTCTTTCCAGGAATAAAAACCGAGGGTTGTTTCCAGTTTCCACCTCCCACAGTCTAACAATCCCAGAAATCTGTATCTGAAGCCGGGGGGGACTCTTTTAAGAAGAAGACTAGAACGGCCTCCTACTCGAAAACAGCTGCAGCTCGCCGCTAGTTGCAACTATCACCTGCAAAATAAACAAGCAGTTTGCATGAGAAGGACAAAAACGCTGCATTATTAAATAACGGCTGAGATTATACTGAAAAACTGTACGATTTTAAAAAGTGGCTCCCGATCCATCTGCGCCGCTCAAAAAATCCCTGTGTGCGGCAAACAAACCCTTTTCTGCTTTCACTGCCTTATGACGTTGATGCATTTTTATGATTACCGTGAATAATAATAATTGTAGCAGCATTTTATTTATGAATAAAGCCATCACTCCAGACTCCTAAAAGTTGCTGTAGGTTGTATGTATATGTTAGAGCTGACTCTATTTAACCTTGCTGTAGAAGTGCCAACCTTAATTTGCCAGCAAGCATTGCCTCCTTTTACTTTTCACCAGGTTTGCCACTACAAACGTCACTATGGTCCTGCAATGTACATATCAGAGCTCACATAGCACTCTTAACTCTTGATTTACCATATCTTACTTGAAAATCATTTTACTTTTTATGATCACGTCAGTGTTTTTAACGTTTCTTTGTTGAGTCCTTTGATTAAAATGTTCTTTTGCAAAGGAATCAAGGTAGATTTTAATGTGCCTGTGCAGGTCTTGAATGTGTTTCCAGGGTTTGTCGATCAGCAGCAGCACAAGCCCAAGGTCTGTGACTGTGAAGCAAAGGTGTTTGTGCTTTTCCCGAACAAAACTGTCTACTCCGGCATCTTTATCTGTTCACCAAATAACCATGTCTTGTTCATTTACCGCCATGTTTCTCACTCACAAAGGCAATGCATTTGTTTTAATTTGCTGTTCTTCTCAAATAAAACTACAATACTAAAACTAACTTGTCTCTTGGTCATTTATTATAATAGTATAAGGCACACATATAAACCTCAAGATCCAGGGGCCACATTTTTTTTAAGTTAAGCCAATTTTTTCTACAAAGATATTAAACCTGTTCAAAACCATCTAAAAGCCTGTTCTAATCCAACTAAAACCTATTTAAATCCAACTAAAACCTATTTAAATCCAACTAAAACCTGTTTAAATCCAACTAAAACCTATTTAAATCCAACTAAAACCTATTTAAATCCATCTAAAACCTGTTTCTATAAAAGGAGAAATTTTATGTTAAATAACTTTTGTAAGGCTCAATTGAAGATGAAACCTCACATTCAAAATTAAATAAAGGCTTCTGAATGTCACAATCTTCAGCCCCTGAAAGGATTCTTATTTACTATAAGTTTTTAACCATAAGTTTGACACCACTGGTATAAGGCAAAGGTGATTACTGACTCCATAACAGAATAAAAGTTGTCCCATGGAAATCTAATTAAAATAGCCAACATGGGTTGTATTGTCCTGAGGCACAAATGGAGCAGAATAAATGGACCATAAACGGTGCTAAATAATTCAAAGTGTAAACTAGGTGTTTACAGCTGTGTCCTGCGGCGACTTTTTTTTTTTTTATGGCTTTCGGTAATTATTGTTCCCTGCAGAAAACTGGAGCCCTTTGAGACCCCGCCCCGTGATCCTTACCATCTGGAGCAAAGAGAGAAGCAGAGGAAGAGGTCTTACTCTACTTTGTGTTTTGTGGCTGATCTTTGCAAACGTGACCAGTGAAAACACAGGTAACACTGCAAAGACTATTAGTGCAAGTGTGTGTTGCATTGAAGCTAATTAGATAATGTTTTAGCATATTACTTTATTGTCTTTTATTCTTCATTCATACAACCCCAGGGCCATCTTCACCAAAATTGCAAATAGATTCTACATGGATCACTCACGTAAAGTGTCATATAACACAACTGTACGAGAGGCGTCCCGATGATTGCTCCTACAAACCCTTTATACTGTAGCTGTTTTTGAGATGGTGCTTCCTTCATATATTTCATTCTTGTGCAGTGGATTGCTACTTGAAATGTCTATACAGTAATATCTATACAGTTATTATTGTCTATTGTCTTTTATTTATATAGCACCTTTTCAAAACAAGGTTTACAAAGTGAACATTGAAACGAACCGAACACCAAAATTTAAATCATGGAGGCAGACAGATGGATGTAGAGGTGCTCACATAAGTGCTGAGGCTGTAGGAGACACCATCTAAAAACTATAAGTAAATAAACATATAAAACCATAATAATAAATCAGATTATAAAAAGGGCAGTCTGTAAAAGTAAGTTTTAAGATTCTGCCAGCCTTATCTCCTCCGGCAGGCCGTTCCAAAGTCAAGGGGCTCTGACTGAAAAAGCCCCGTTGCCTGGTCTTCAGCCTGGATCTTGGAACAGCCAACAAGGATCTAAGGCTGCATGGAGGCTTGTAAGATGTTAAAAATACAGTTAAATAGCATTGCAAAAGGCCTAAACAAGCTTTAACAATGAACAGAAAAACCTTAAAATCAATTCTTAAACGCTGTCTAGACCAGAGAGAAGGGAGTTACAATAATTGAGGAGGGAGAAAATGAGGGGATTGACAAGTTTAGCTTTTTGTTATTTTTTATTATGTATTATTGTTGAAAGTTGAGGTCAGAGTCAAAAATAACACCTACACCTTGGGGTTATGTTAACAGAGAGTGGACCAAGGCTGTTCTTGATGTGGGTAATAGACTGAGGAGGGTTTATCAAAAGTATTTCAGATTTTGAATTGTTCAATTGTAGAAACTTCTGTGCCAGGTCTCAGCAGGACGTATCTGTGTGTCTTCAGCATAGCAATGGAAGGACATGTTATCGGCCCTAAAATAGAACCCTGCAGTACACCACAGGTAATAGGGGCTGAGGAGGAGGTGTAATTATCTATGGTGACCACAAATAATAAGAATAAAACCAAGTGCATTGTCTTTGCCTACCCAGGTTTTAAGACACGGTCAATTAAAATTATATGACCAACTGTGTCAAAAGCATCACTCAAGCAGCATTGTCCTCTTTTTTACAGCTCATCAATGAGTAAAAGTCAAATTATTGCATTTTGAAAGGAACTTAATATAGTTTGATGTATTTTATTTTCATCGATGAGTTTGGATTAACTGAGAGTCCCACATTTATCACAGGATAGTGCGGGAGTGCGCCTCTTCCCTCCCAGAGTAGATCTCCGTCAGTACCTGCTCCGGTGCAGTAGGTGGCAGCACAACAATGGCGCGTTTCCTGTGAAGCCTGTTAGTAACAACAAGAGGAGGAAGAGGAAAAACGACAGCCTTGGATCGTCGTCGACTGCCTTGCGTGACAACACAAGGATAGCGCTCAGGCTTCGGGTATTAACCTTTTAATTATCTGTTTGTCTTCGAAGGGCAAAGGCGGGGGGACACACGGCGGGTGTTTTTCTTTGTTGTGTTTTTCCATCGCTGTGTTTTTCCGCTGTTTGCAGAGCGCTTTAAAGACACGAAACATGCCAATGGAGGCTGCCGAGCAAAATGGCTGGGCGCAGTCAAATGTAAAAGATTCTTTCTAAGGTTAATCTTTATCCACAAAGCGCAGCTGTTACACGATTACAGCTTTTAAAATGCACGTGTTAAGTTGTAAAAAAAAAGTGCATGTATTAAAGTGTGGCACTTTTGTAATTAGTGTTTCTGACTTTTAGCGCCGTAGGGCCTAGTGTGTATTTCCGAGGGATTTGTTTGATTAGTCCGCTGCTTCGGTCTGCTCTCGAGTTTGACACTGACAGTTTTAATAGTGTCAAAGTTTACAGCTGAGTGTTTGATAATGAGTCAGTGGACTGCACTCTCTGAAAGTATGAGTCTGCTTCTGATTTAACATCGGCTCTTTTACCTCCGCAGGTTGCTCCCATTTGAATCGGCACCATGTCCGACTTACTGAGATATATCGACTACGACCACAAAGCCACCTTCCTGAAGATGCTGAACCAGCAGAGGATGGAGGGTGAGCACTGTGATGTGGTGGTTGTGGTGGAAAACATTGAGTTTAGAGCTCACCGCTGTGTTTTGGCCGCATGCAGCAACTACTTTAAAAAGCTCTTTAAGAAACAAAGTGACGAGGACAACTCCATTGTGGAGCTGGACTTCATCCGCTCGGATATATTTGAGGAGGTGCTCAATTACATGTACACAGCCCGGCTGGCTGTGCGGAAGAAGGACATCAACATGATGATGTCCTCAGGCCAGATCCTGGGCATTAACTTCCTGGATAACCTGTGCACTCAGAAGCGTGAGCTGACCAACATGAAGACAAGAGAGAACCAGGCGCCGGGCGACCACGGCTTGAGAGCACAGGACGCCATCCTCAAAGAGCTGGCCATGGAGGAGGTGAGGAAAAACAGCTTCTACGACCAGGGCATGGACAGCATGGGCCCCACCGGTTCCCACGTCACACAGCCGCACAGCTACAACCCCAGCATGACCAAGGACCCCCACACGCACGGCTGGGGCGCCGCCTCCACCACCGACATGAAGCTGGAGTACTTACTGTACGGCCACCGCGACCACAGCGCCCTCCAGACCACCGGCTCCAAGCCCATGGACCATAACGCCAAAAAGGAGCGACTGCTCACCGCCAACCGACCCTACGGCTGTGAGCACTGCCCCAAAGCCTTCACTACAGCCGCCCATCTCAAAGAGCATCTCAAGATCCACTCGGGCTTCAAGCCACATCGCTGTGTGGTGTGTGGAAAAGCCTTCATCAGAGGCCCTGACCTGAAGAGGCACGAGCGCGTCCACAGTAATGAGCGGCCCTTCGCCTGTCAGCTGTGTGAAAAGGCCTTCAAGCACAAGTCCCACCTGAAAGACCACGAGCGGCAGCATCGAGGTGAGCGGCCGTTCAACTGCGGCTCCTGCGACAAAGCCTTCATCAAAGCGTCAGACCTAAAGCGTCACTGGAACACCATGCACAGTGCTAACCCACGCCGACAGATGTCACTGTCCCCAGCCGCGGCCCACGGCCAGGCCGACCCCACCGACCAGAGGGACTGGAAACTAGAGACCGGGCCCCACTCGCACAACTCTGGAGACTGCTGAGTGCACTCTTATACTGACAGAGTGGATACAGTAAGAAACATGTACAGTCTGTGACGTCCCATGGACACAGAGAAAAGGAGAGAAACAGCTTATAGCATGTTCAGAGACTGTAGGGCTGTATTATTATTATCATAAAGAGTTACGTCATCTCTCCACCTGTAAAACATGTAAACGTTTAGTTCACTCTATTATCCAGAGATTTCACAGAGCGTTGTTGCTGTCTAGACTGGGCTTCTCATGACATTATTCTTTTACTTTTATGAGATATGTAACATGTAATATGTTTGTTTAACCTTTAATGGATTTTATGGAAAAGAGTTCAGGAAGAGTTTCTGTATAACATTTGTTGCATTGAGTATAATCATGTGGATGTTTTAATGGATGTGTTTAGTTGTATTGATTGCTATTACACTGTACGACTTAATTGTCACCGTTCAGCATTGGACACAGACAAAACCAAAGTCTTGGGCCGTTTTGGATGGTCTCCGTGTGGAGGCTGTCCTGCCCAAGCACCGGCCGACTAGATTTACTGTTATACAGTAACTGTCCCTCAGCTATTAACAGGTAATGTATTATGTCTGTAAATACTGTAGCTTAGTTTGTTGCACAACTAGAGTACACACTATAAAATGATGCACATATAACATTGTCCTATTCCCACACTTTGACAATAAACACCATTTGCTGTGTTTTATTGTTTTGACAAAGCTTGGTTCTTGTTGTGCAGTTATTTGTCATTCAATGTTTTATTATAAGACAATTAATGGTATGGCTTTGGGAAGCTGCATAGCTGTATAATTAAAACCGGAACTTCAATAGGGTTGATTTAACAGATTAGGCTGTAAATGTTTGTTCTGACAGGCCGCAGATAATTGTTATTGTATTTTACTTCACCTTGCCCTTCTTAAACTTAAAAAGCTCTAGTCCTAATTTCATGTCAGATGTTAAGTTTGGGGTAGTTAGGTGTCTATATATGTGTCCGCAGTTGCATAATACCTTTTTATGTTTTCAAGTTTAATAGTATAATGAACCAATTGTGGTACTACTTTACAGTAAGGGGTCCACCATAAAAGACGTGTACTTGTTTTATTAGAGAGTATTAATGGGTTATTAATGCTCGTAAACACATCAGCCAAAGAGAAAACGCTGTTGCCAGATACTGAGCCCACAAATCTCAATGATCTTGAACAAATAAAGCTGAACAACTGAAGGTGTGAGCTCACTATTTGGGCATGTGCCAGTCACTATGTCTTTTACATGTTATAAAAGCTTAGTACTGAAATTTTCATCCCTATGATTATACCTTTCAGCATAAAACATGGGGAAAATGTCCACAAATTCAATGTCCAGATGTTTATCTGTTCAAGAATGTACAGATAAACTGACCTGAATGACCAAGCACTCATAAAACATCGCTACTCTAAATCTTTCTGGGATGACAGTGGATACATTAGAAGGGATTATTGTGAGCCATTTTAGATGTTTCCATTTTCACTTATGCAAAAGATTATCAGATATGTTATGTCTGAAAATTGTAACCAGAATTTCCATTTTAAGCAACTTCCTGTGAGTTTACATTAATCACTGCAGTAAAAAAGGACAAAAGCTGATTGATCATGTGTTTCCAATAACACTACCCTCTAGGGATGGATATGAGGAAATGTTAAATGACATCCAAGGACTGATCATTTACCCTTTTATCGAAATATTTACCTTTAGATTTTATTTTTTTAAACATGGGAATAATGTGGACAAACATTGAGCTTGTATTTTAAAGGAACCTTGCTGCACTTACCTAAAGGTCCTACTTCAAATCCTACTCTACTCCTGAGCTGCTGCAGTGTGCAAACATATCCGCCTAAAACCTGTTCCAGCTCCTGACAAATCCAACTCACCTGCCCTTTGCTTCAAAAAGGTAAAGGTACCAGACACACTCTCAACATGGCAGCCCTTGGATCAGTAAAATCTCGTCAAGATTGTCCTATACTCTACATGCAACACTAGATGGTGCCCTGTTCCTAGAAATTGACCTGTTGCTGCCCACTGGGACCTGCTCATGGGACTGTCCAGGACTGAAGACACTGGTGAGAGAAAAGAAGAAGAAGAAACAGCATGTAGGTAAAAAGAAGGTTTAGGCAATGTATGCACCTCTGTGTTTTCTATATATTTACATACAGTACTCTTGAGTCCAATTCAGACTCAGTCACACGGACACATTAACAACTTCTCTGTCCTCGACTTCTCTGCTCTGTTCTTATTACATCCATCTATCCCTGACTGACAGCAAAGAAAAACTTTGTTCGCCTCTAATTTAGGACAAAAACAGTTTTGTGGAAAGCTGACATCAGTGTCTAAAGGAAGGCAGGCTTTGCTTCACTGATGTCAGGGTCTGGTTTGTGCATTTCCTGGCTGTGTGTGTGAGAGTGTGTGTGTCAAAGTCAGCTGTATCTGTATCACATGGTTGGGAGTGGGTTTGAGCTTGAAATGCAAAGTGCCTGTTTATTGCGGGGTTAAGTTAGTGCATGTAAATAGGAACTGAGTGGATTCATGTGTGCGTGCTTACATCTGACAGCTGTACGTATCTGTGCTATATGCATCTATAATGAGCAGTGTGAGTGCACATAGTGAGTGACAGGCGGCACAGCAGGGTGCACTCATGCATATGCCATTGGAGTGTGTGTGTGTGTGTGTGTGTGTGTGTGTGTGTGTGTGTGTGTGTGTTTGTGAGAGCTGATTGTTTTTATGTAAGCCTGGGCCTGCTTGCATGTGCGTGAATGTAAATGTGCACATCATCTGTGTTTAGAGCTGACGTGTCATCAGGTTACGGTCTATGAGGCTGATAGTCACATGAATGGATTTATACACTTCTGTTTTTTGCTTGTGTTAGTGCTGGGAAATAATAAAGTGGACTGAGTACTACCAGAACTACAAAAAACATACAGTATTGTGTAAAGGTTAGTGAACTCTAGAGGAGAGAGCACAAACTGCAACTCTCATTAGTGTCGACTATAAATCCTCAAATGACTGTGACGCTGTGAAATGGGATCTACTCACTTTAACAACATAATGAGTTAATTACGGAAACAAAACTTTGATTTTTGTTTTTATTTATCAGTGAATACAAACAAACATGAAACTAAGAATATCATCCTTGTGTTTCTTACGATACACAATTACACATTAAGCCCTAGACAGAGGTATCTAATGTAACGTCATCAATGTATATATATATATATATAGCATATATATATATATATATATATATATATATATACACACTCCTCAGCCTCACTGGACAAGTCTATGCCAGCCACTGGACAGTTCAGGAGCCACTGGACAGTTCAGGAGCGTCAGGAGCCACTGGACAGTTCAGGAGCAACTGGGCAGTTCAGGAGCGTCAGGAGGGCAGTGAAGGGCCAGACTCAAGGCTCAGCTGAACAACACAGTCAGGCCTAAAGTGAGTAACACCAGCAGAGACCCTGCTTAAGACGAGTGTTGTGAAGTCTGCTCAATGGTCAAATACGGTTTTATAAGAGGATTTAACTCTAGGCTGTTGGTTCATAAGACGTCTATGATTATTCTGCAAAAAAACAATAAGAATTATGAATAAAACAGATTATTATCACCTAAAAACAAGCTTTTCATAAACTCCAACCTACTGAAATTTAGGGACTTATAAGCACATAGCCAAAATAATGTTTAAATAATAAATGAGAAACTTGTAGACAGTGTTTCATGTTCAGTAAACACAGATCAGAACCAACGAGAACAGAGTCGTCTGTTCAGGGTTGAACCAAGGAACAATCTCGAGGATGAACTGAAAACATGGAAAACCATTGCCCCTCAACAAAGTTGAATGATTTTAGGTTCTTCTTCTTCTTTTGTCATTCTTTAAGATGACAAAATCATGTGTGTCTTGCCCTGCCCAGGGATGGAACCCAGAACCTTCTTGACCTCATGGACGGAGAGGGAAAGATTATTTTATCAGAGCTCCTAAGCTCCTTGTCAAAGTTGAATAACAAAATAAATCCAGAAAAAAGAGTCTTTCTCTGCTGCTTTTTGTGTGGTTCATTGAAAATAAAGATAAACATATATTGCTTCAAGTTGAGTAGGAAAGGTGCATTGGGTTAAAATGTAGAACAAATCTGATGCTCAAAGGCCATGTTTGTGTTTAAGGCAATAGATATGAATCATAATGTAAACTATTCATGATTACTGTGCACTTCTGTTTCTTGTCCATCACATCAGCACCACATCTGAATTGTTTCATTTCTCTAATTTCAGGATAAAGACTGCTCTCATCCACACTTCGGCTGAACTCGACCCAGTCTCTGGCAATCTCCATGTATCTGAAGTTCACTGAAATACTATAAAAACAATTTAAGTTTACATACGCTGGCAGAATTAGTAATTTCTTTATTTATTTTGTTTTGAGTGGGAATGTTTTTAGAGAATATGTAGAACAAAAAAATTCACTCATAGTTAGTTGTTTGGTAAAGCCATTTATTGTCAAACAATTGTGTTTACTCTTTTTAAATCATAACGACAACAGAAACAACCCAAATGACCCTGATCAAAGGTTTACATATCTCAGTTCTTAATACTGTGTAGTGCCATCTTTAACATCAATGACAGCTTGAAATCTTTTGTGGTAGTTGTGGATGAGGCTCTTTATTTTCTCAGATGGTAAAGCTGCCCATTGTTTTTGGCAAAAAGACTCCAGTTCCTGTAAATTCTTGGGCTGTCTTGCATGAACTGCATATTTGAGATTTCCCCAGAGTGGCTCACTGTTCGTTGTATTGTAAACGGGCATTTGCGTGGTCATTTCTTGACCATGCAGCCCATTTCTCTTTAAGTGCGTCCTTATTGTCCATCTTGAAACAGCCACACCACAGAGTCCTGTACTCGAACAGGTTTTAGTTGGATTTGAACCCATTAAGTTTTAAAGTCGATTCATAATAAATGACACAACAGAATGTAAAGTGCTGGCAGACATGACCAGACTTTTGCAGATAATTTAAAGCTGGAAGGCAGATTGAAACCAGGAATAACTGAGCAGCACCAACTTTTTACTGGTTTTATAGATCACCGGTCTCATCTTGGGACCCAATTGAAAAATTTATTTTCATAATCATTTAATTGTGATTCACTATTTACAAAACCAAGCTTTTAGACTAATCTTGCGCATAAATAAATTACTTTTTAACAAGTTTAGGCTCAGTTCAGTGTCACCTTTTAATGAATTATAAAGGCCTACAAACCACTCAGTGACACACTCAGAGCCCTCACAAAGAGCACAGAACAGACTCTTCTCTATCCATCGTGACAATATTGTACAGAAAAACCCCTGAGAGCAACTGTATGGGCTTCTGAGTGTAGTTCCCTGCAGAGGATAGTTTGGGGCTGCAGAAAAAAAAGCTCCAATTTATGTAATTTCTAGCGCGACCAGGATCAGGTCTCCTGAACCTGCTGTTGCTCGTGGACAGAGGCGAGAACAGACCGTTGTCCAGAGACTCCCCGGCCGACTGCAGGTCTGATAGGGACTTGGCTCTGAGGGTCTGAGTCTGAAGTGAGAAGGACTGAGGCTCAGATGGAGGTCAGTGGGTGGATTTAAACCATGTGACAAGAAACCCTATATTTTGCCAAACACTATTTCAATTACACTATTAATTTAAACCCAGATAACTTTTCTACAATTTAGATTTTTATCATCAGAGAATCAGATGAGTAGATTACATTAAATGGACAACACATGAAGTACTTTCTTTTTTTATTGAGTTTATTGTTTATAGTTCCAGAACCCCTCGTATGTGGATCTCAGTGAAAGATCATTCATCTGTGAACTTTTGGACATAATTTTATGTCTAAAGTTGTTTTCACTCACATCCAAGAAGATCTGACTCTTTTTCAATGGAGACTGGATCCAGACGTTAATGAACAGACAAAGAAAACTTCCGGGTCTGTGATACAACATTGTTGCATCTCGGGTCTGAGATACAAAAGTGTTGCAGCTCTAACCCAACAGCTTTCTACATCTTCTCATTAACGTCAGATCTCACCTCCATCGAGTTGGAGCCAGAAAAACCTCTGGAATTAGAGCTAAAGCAAATCTTCTTACATAAAACCATGCATTTGTTGACCTCTGAATGACCTGCAGGGACTGCTGGTGGGGTCAGTCCACTCTACAGCAGGGGGCTTGGGATATGGCTGGTTACAACTGGAGGTTTCAGATGGAAAAGAATCTCAAAGACAATGAGATTTTTTTCCGGATGTGGGAGAAAAAGCAATCCACTGAAGATTTCTTCTTAATGTTGAGGTGACGTTTCAAGTACTTCAACACTGCAGCGTCAAAGTGTGTGTTCGTTGGGTCCTGGGCGGAGGCCAGGAGGTTGGCAGAGGTCCCAAACTCCTTCAGCAGGTCCTTCATGACTGGGTTGATTATTTTGCACAGATTCTCCACAGGGATGCAGGTCTCAGGGACGTCTATTTTGTCCCAGATCTTCTGGGTCACGCGCTTGACAATTGCTGTAAATTCCTCGTTCCTCGTTGGTCTTTTGTTGTATATTGTAATAAGCAGCGCCCTGATTACCCAATGAGCCCTGTCAAATCTTTCACAGTTAAACTGATCGGGTTCGGTGGGGAAAGGCTTGGTGGAAACAGGAGAGTTTGGCTGTCTCATTGGCATTTCAAAGGTGTGGGAGAAAAAGTGATCCACTGAAGATTTCTCCATAAGGTCGAGGTGACGTTTCAAGTACTTCAACACTGCAGCGTCAAAGTGTGTGTTCGTTGGGTCCTGGGCGGAGGCCAGGAGATTGGCAGAGGTCCCAAACTCCTTCAGCAGGTCCTTCATGACTGGATTGATTATTTTGCACAGATTCTCCGTGGGGATGCAGGTCTCAGGGACGTCTATTTTGTCCCAGATCTTCTGGGTCACGCGCTTGACAATTGCTGTAAATTCCTCGTTCCTCCTTGGTCTTTTGTTGTATATTGTAATAAGTACTAAAGCGAAATGAAATTGAGCGGAAGTACGTAGGAGGGCGGAGCCAGGCTAATTGAGAACTGGCTCCTACTTAGAATTGTTATAGACTTGTTATAAAAATTGAGATTCTTTTCCTTCTTTTCGGTTCTTTATTGGAATCTGATCAATGTTAATGTTTGTCATTTTGTGACTGTTTTTTTTTGTTGTTGTTAACCTTGTTAATAATACCGTATATTAATGGTAGGGGGAGGGGTGGGGGGATTGAGGCTGGGATCAGTACCTTCAAGTCGGAAAAGAGTGGCTTACCCTCTTCAGGTTGGTGGAAAACTATGAGTTATCTATAGTATCTATAGTTTACTAATTATTTTTTTATTACACAGCTATTAATGCTAAACAACATTTTTATTACGTGAGTTATTCTAATGTGTTACCAAAGAACTTTTAGAGTTCAAACTTTTAGATTGTAGCTTGTTTAAGGATACACCACAATACTGTACATTTTACTGCACTTTGTAAACATTTGCCCTGCTGCTCTGTATTTGTGACGTACATTGTATTTCAATGTCTGTGCACGTTTGTTTATAGTCTCTCTGGCTTCACACTTGTGCGTGTGTGTGTGTGTGTGTGTGTGTGTGTGTGTGTGTGTGTGTGTGTGTGTGTGTGTGTGTGTGTGTGTGGGCGCCTGTGCGTGTCTCGTGTAGTGACTTTTATATATCTGCATGTATGTGTCTGTGAGCCCAGTGCACAGCCGGTTTCCATTACCCAGGGCCCCGGCGTGGTTCCCTGAGCCAGACCACAAACCTCCTGTCTCCACTCAGGCTCCACCCAGCGCTGCCACAGGCTTCCCAGAAAAGAACAGCGTCTAATTAAAAAAAACTTTAATTACATTCATCTCATAGCACTCTCAAACACTCACATGGGGAGAATAAAACAACAGTATACAAACAATCCCATGTGATAAATGAGGGATGAAAGGCAAAGACAGCGTTTCTTTTTTTGTCCTGGCTTTTAATCATTGTGGCTGACATTCATGAGCCCGTAGTCTCCTGCGATGTCATCCTCCACTTCAACACCATCTGGATTTTCTTCTTGATTGTGTCTCTGTGTCCTCTGCTGTCTTTTTATGGGACGTTTTATGTCTTTAAAGCAGGACTGGGCCGTAATTCTTTGGCGTCACTGGTCAAAAATCCTACACTAATCTTTCAGCTTGTTGTTTAAGTGTGTGCAAAGGAAACTGTGCTTTCAAAGGGTGTTCTCTCAGGGATAAGTAAACCATGTGGTGACTTTAGCAAATCACAGGGCTTTTAAAGTGTTTGACCACTTAAAAGACAATGGCTCTAAATACTTTAATACAATAACATCCCCTTTTGTAATAAATAGGTATAGTGGGAAAGTAATTTAGTCATTTTCTAGTAATAAACTGGCAGCTTTTTTGAAATAACATATTATACTGTTACAATTGCTGTATGTCACTTTGGTTTTTATGTGTTTGGTCAGAATTATTTTGGTCATTATTTTGTTATTTAACACAACATAACGTGAAGCCAGAAAACAATGAATTTATGGAGCCAAATTGTTTGCTATATATATAAAAAAAAAGATCCATGTTAGGAATGTGCAAAGCATGATGGTTACAAAGTAGCTAGTAATGCTAATAGTTAGTAAAGTACTTGAAGGAGAATTTTATTGAGAGCCTTGCTAAAGCTCATAGACCATATCCACAGCCTGGCTTCAGCGTATTGGCACACACACGCTTTTTCTTAAAACACTACAGTAATCTTCAGGGAAAATGAGTATCCAATTAAAGACACCTTGAACAAAATGATAACTGTAAAAATGTTGACTTGTGTAAACGTTTTAGTCTTAAAGGGAACACATTGCTCCAAACTATTTTAATTGATTGTATGTGCATTGAAATTAAATCAAAGGTTTTTCCTTCTTTTTTTAAAGATTTTTTTATTTTATTTTTTATTAGAACATGGAGAGAAAACCGGATGAGATGGAAAGGACAATGAGCATAAGACCCAGGTCTCCCGAGTATATGTGGTATGTGCTCTACCAGGTGTGCCACCAAGGCGCCCCAGTTAACACAGTTTACAGAAACTCTGACATTTCTCTGTCTTAAAAATGGAATCTCCATATAACTCAATGAAAGGAGCCACAGGTCTAATACTTCCTGTACCAGAGAGGACAAACTGACCACTGCTGTAGGTGAAGCACACTCATGTTTCTGGTTGAACACACATTCTTACATGAAACCTAAAAAGAAATTAATAAACTACAAAGGTTTTGTTTCTACATGTTTAAAAGGAATTTATCATCTGATCCATTTCCACTGTTTGTTCCTAGACTATGGTATGTCCCTGTGAGGCTACTGTAGGTGCAGGTTGTAAAAAGAAATCACACTACAAACTAAAAAATACAGTATTTTAAAGGTGCACTGTGTACTTTTAATATCAGATATGTACCACTACTTTTACTGTGTCTGTTTGGATGAGGCCACAACAGTTTACCAGGGCGTCATATTTTGGCAGTTTTGAAAGTTGAAAGTCAGTTTGAAAGATGTCTCAACCGTCATCCAAAGGATTGATTAACAAATTCCCTTTCAAAACCAAATATAGATGCTTTCTTTTTAACCTTTTTATTAAATTATTCCCTGTATGATTGAGGATCAGTGTTTAAATGTTTGTTTAAATTATTACACCTGTCTTCTGCCTGTATATCTCCATTAACTGTCCAAAAACATTACATCCAGGCAGATTTGTGGTGCTGTACTTCAGTTTGACACGCATGTAAAACAATCCTGGATAAATGGCTCATCCTGGGAGTGAGTGTCACGTTAATGGAGGGAGTCTCTCTGAGGAATGCTGCTGGGGTCTTCACTCCTCACTTTAGACACAGGAGCTCTATCTGCCGGGCCCCTCCGTCCGTCGGACCACATAGGAGCAGGTTTATTAACTGTGACCTGCTGCACACAACGCCCGTCTTTGTGGATCCACATGGCCCCGACCTGCGTCAGACTGGCCTTTAGCCCGACGCACTGGGGTCATCAGGCCAATCTGCGCAGGACTCAGACTGGATCTCTGCGATCTGCTACAGGAGCCATTGTGCAGGGCCCATCCAGATGTTCCAGCTGAGAGATGAACATCACATCACTCTGTAGGGGAAGTCCAGTCCCGCTGCTGCTCTGCCACAATCGCTCCATCTTTCTCTTATCACCTTTATATCATCCCTCAGCACCTGCTCTGTTTTCTTATCACTCTTACTTTTTTTTAAATTTTACGTGACCAACTAAGAAGCTCTCATTCATGAGGTGTAATTACCTGTGTTTAGTCACTGGGCCTAGTCGTAGCTTCCTCAACCCTTTATTGTCTTATCTCCACCAGATTTCAAACATATGTGCACATTAAGCCCGCCATAGATCACCATGTTATGTGACTGAAAAAGCATCACTTTATACTTTATACTGCTTTAATCTGCAGTGACAGTCGAGCATAATTAACCATTGGTAATGACCTATTCTACTGAAGAGGAGCTGTCCTCACTCATGGGGCTTACATTAACTATGAAGACTAAAAAGTCTGAAACTGGTCAAATAGAAACCCAAGGTAAGTGTTTGGCAATTCAGGTAGGTTTGTGCACATCTGTACACTTAAGTAGTTTTATTTTGATGGATTTTTGAAAGCTCTGTGTCAAACAGATTAAGTTTGCAGGCTTCCAATTAGGCACTACCTCATCAGAACAAAATGGAGGCAGAGGCAGTGGCACCAGACAAAGGCATTTTAAACAAACAAAGTATTTTTGTTAATTATATGCAAAAGATTTTTTGGCGCTCTGAGGGAAAAGGTTTGGGCACCTCTGATCTAAACACTTCAAGAAAGCATCGTTTGCAGTTTACTCTAGAAACAGCTCCAGTAAGAGAAAAGGGGAAACTAAAACTCACATTACAGAACAGTACTTATATGGAAGAAAGGTACTGAATACCAGTGGTGGACAGTAACGAAGTAAATGTAATTCGTTACTGTACTTAAGTAGTTTTTTCCAGTATCTGTACTTTACTAAGTATTTCCATTAAGGGATACTTTTTCCTTTAACTTCACTACATTTCAACGTCAAATATCTTACTTTTTACTCAAGTACATTTTGCAAAATTAGTCGTTCCTTGTGTTTCCGTTAAATATTTTTGTAGAAGAAGACCTCAAAGACGCGTCTCAGTGGGAGTAGGACCGGCTCTATAGAAGCCTCATTCTCTACACACGAGCTGATGAACATGAAAATAACAAATAAAAAATACACCTGTGATGAAGTTTTGGTATTAGTAATGGCTGACTCTGATTCTGAGGGAGAACATCTACCTTTAGAGTCTTTTCAGCCGAGTGAAAGTGAGAATGAGCGAGAGTGAGTGCGTATGTAACTTGGACAGCGGCGCCGCTGCTCGTGCCTTTCTCAGCGTCTCTCATAAAGCACGCGCTGTTTTTCCCACATTTTACCAAACATCAGTGAAAGAAACGGGAGGAAACTAGTCGCTCTGGCCGCGGTAGTGACCAGGAGGTTGGGAAGGGAAGCCGTAAACGTGTAGCACCTGCAGCTTTACCTTTAGCACAGGTGTTAGAAGCCGGGGCGGGTGTACTGCCGTGGCCGCGGGAGTGACAGGGAGTTTGGGAATAATGCTGCTTCTATTGACAGCTGTTTGGGACAAATACGTGTTGGTCATCCTGACACTTTACCAAGTCGAGGAGGGAGAGGCAGGTGTAAACATAGTCAGCGCAAATGCGCTAATCAAAGCAGCGATCGTAATAAAAGTGATGTCTGTGTGCTGTGCTTTGAGAGGTCCCACACTCTAAAAAACTACTAACTATGCCACATGGATGGATAAGAAAAGATTAAGCAACTGCAACCACACACATACAGTACACGTGTATATTTCTCATAACTATTTGCTTATGTTTTACTAGTTATGGTATATTAGAAGTTGTAGTTATTCTTTATTTCAGAAAAAGAAAAAAAAAACTATTCTAATATGTTCATTAGTGTATGTACTGAAAAAAACATAACCGCCAATATATAATGTCATGGTATGCAAATTATATGCAAATTAGATGCTTAAAATTTATTTACTTAAATACTTTGGGTCAGGTCTGACATTTTTCTAGTTTAGAGTAGGACTCTATCTCTTATCATTTTCAAACCACAGCCTTTTGAAATTTGGATCTCAAAAAGATGTATTTTTTTAAATAATTCCTGGCACCTAAAGGGGGCAAGAGACCAGGGCTGGACTGGTAATCTGGCATACCGGGCAAATGCCCGGTGGGCCGACGCACTTGGGGGCCGGTCCATATAATATGAATTTTTTTTTTTAATTGGCCAATGACCGGCCCATAAAGCAGGGACAGCGGTTCATTTTTCATACTGACACTGGGCTGGCCCAATCATCTCTTAACAGGCTCCACCCCTCCTCCTCTGTTTCTTGTGTCAGATGCAGTTAGTGGCTCAGAGCCAGAAATATGTGGATTTAGGATGGAGAAACAAAAGTGCAAGGGGGGTGCGGAGAAGTTACGGGCCAAAAAAATAAAAATGCTAGAGGTTGATGCCTCAACATGTGCAAAAATAACAGACATGTTTAGTGCTATAGCTTCAGTATCCAAGCCTACAGTACCTGACGACATTTTGCAGAAACATGGAGAGTGTAATTGAAACGGTAAGCATGTTAGCTACATCGTTGTTGCCATTATATAGTCTGTCAGATTGTCACCCACTGCACTAGCCACTCAGTCAGCTAAAGTCAAATAACACAGCATAAGCTAGGTTAGCAGAGTTAACTTATTCAATTGCAACTTTGGCTGACTGTTCTAATGTTAACCCTTTAATACCCATAATGGCCGTACGGCCCTTCTCTAGAAAAACTTAAAAGATAAAGTTTCAAAACTGAATTGATTATTGAGTGTGTGAATAATATATATTTATGGTAAAAACTGAATATTAACTTTCAAAACAGACGCAGCTATTGAGAGTTGAAAATGTAAAAAACGAACATTCATCAGTTCGGGAGGACGTCTAGGCGCTGTTTCCTTGCATTACCGTAAAACAGCTAATGCAGGAGCACTCCGAAATAAAGACGTGGCTGGCTTGACTGGTGTTTTGCTAAACGGGATGGCTTGACCGCAGTTGCTATTTGGGGATTAAAACCCGCCTTGCATTTTGAAAGCTGTATATTTTGTTTAGCTGTATATTCAACGAAGTAGATATTTGCTCATGTTTCTAATGAATTTCCAACATCATTAATATGCAATATTTACGGTGAGTGAATAATATGAATATCATATATTTTTAGGACGTTTTGTGTGAGTAATTTGGTAGTATAGGTTGGTTTTCTTTTTTTAGGGGAGTATCTCAACAATGAGAGGAAATCTTGTTTGGTGTCATATTAAAGAGGGTTTGTGCTCTTTAAAACAAAGTAGCCTATACTTGCAATTGTAAACTAGTTTTTCTGCTGTCTGGTTCATTGAAAAAAAAAAAAAACTTTTATTTTTAGAATTAGCAGTATTCTACATCCACATTTTATTGGGTTCTAAAGGGTTAACTAGCTTTTATAACATGGAGCACTTTGTCCATCTAGAAATCCTGCTCTTCAAGAATACAGGACTATATAACCAAAATGGATCCTTACTAAGTGTACTTTTAATAACTCTTCCAAATAATTGTAATCCTCTCTCTCTCTGTCCTTATGTATAGTCAAGCCAGGTTGAGTTAGCAGTGGAGGAGAGAGACAGGGAGGAACCTTTGATCACCAGGAGTCTGTCAGGAGAGTGAGTACACTGGTCCATGGCACTTAGTTCTCAGCTTTGTAGGGGTTTTTGGAATGGAACAGTAGATATGCATATCTACAGGGACCGCAAGGATGGTGTACTAGTTGGTTGTGTCTGACCGATTGTGGTGGGCCGGTCTGAGCAAAAATGCCAGGGCCTTTTTTTTGTCCCAGTCCAGCCCTGCAAGAGACTGACAAAAAATTTAAGGGCATTATAGCCTAGTACTTGGATACTTAAGTACATTTGAAGGCAAATACTTTTGTACTTTTACTCAAGTGAAAGTTAAAAGGGAGTACTTTTACTTTTACTGAAGTAATATTTTACCTAGTGTATCTGTACTTTAACTCAAGTACTTGGTTTGTGTACTTCGTCCACCACTGCTGAATACTAGAATCTGTATCTGGACAATACTATGATATCCTGTACAAACTTCATGTACCAATATGCTGTGTTACATTAGCGTCAGCAGTGAACAAGATGGACCAGTCACTGAATATTCTTATTCTATACATATACCCTCTTCTCTGAACCAACATAGCCTCAGTACTCTCTTCTGTTCCCTCAGCAGGCAGCAGCAGCAGAGATAACAACTGAGGCCTGTCTCTGCTCAAACACAGTGCTGCTGTTCACATCCAGCTCTTTCCTGCTCCTCCGCGGTTATCAGTCTCAGCCACGGAGGTCTCCTTTAATGAAATTCCCTGCTGATCATGCTGACGGATCTAAGAGCAGACTTTGGACAGAAAACCCGGTAATGTTATCCAAGAGCAATACCTGTAATGTGTTCCAGCCTCAAATCAGTCACAGAGGGCATCAGTGATTGTTCAAAATAGCTTCTATCCTTTTAATGTGACCCGTCTTTATGTGTTTAAGGGAGTTACATAGCCCAGCAGAAGGTATTTAACATAAGACAAAACAACCCTGTACACACCAACTTGGAAAATATGAGACGATAAATATGTATGGACTAAAAGGATTGTTCATTATTTTCTTATGAGATACTAGATACTGTAGGTAACTCCCAATGTGGAGAAGCAGATAGGAGCATTGACAATGGAATTTTTAAATGATAAGTGTAAAATGTATTGCCCGTTTTGTACACTGTTTAGCTTCTATGACATTGATCCTGTCTGTTTCTCTGAATTTCCAAGTTTGTGCTGACAACTGATTGACTTTAGGCCATTTAAATTGCTATTACAAAGTAACTAACAGGATCATGATTATTAAACCTGTTCAAATCCAACTAAAACCTGTTCAAATCCAACTTAAACCTGTTCAAATCCAACTAAAACCTGTTCAAATTCAAATTAAACCCGTTCAAATCCATCTTAAACCTGTTCAAATCCAACTTAAACCTGTTCAAACCCAACTTAAACCTGTTCAAATCCAACTTAAACCTGTTCAAATCCAACTTAAACCTGTTCAAATCCAACTTAAACCTGTTCAAATTCAAATTAAACCTGTTCAAATCCAACTTAAACCTGTTCAAATTCAACTAAAACCTGTTCAAATTCAAATTAAACCTGTTCAAATTCAACTAAAACCTGTTCAAATTCAAATTAAACCTGTTCAAATCCTACTAAAACCTGTTCAAATTCAACTAAAATCTGTTCAAATTCAAATTAAACCTGTTCAAATCCTACTAAAACCTGTTCAAATCTTACTAAAACCTGTTCAAATCCAACTTAAACCTGTTCAAATCCAATTTAAACCTGTTCAAATCCAACTTAAACCTGTTCAAATTCAACTAAAACCTGTTCAAATCCAACTTAAATCTGTTTAAATCCTACTATAACTTGTTCAAATCCTACTAAAACCTGTTCAAATCCTACTATAACCTGTTCAAATCCAACTTAAATCTGTTTAAATCCTACTATAACTTGTTCAAATCCTACTAAAACCTGTTCAAATCCAACTTAAACTTGTTCAAATCCAACTAAAACTTGTTCAAATCCAACTTAAACCTGTTCAAATCCAACTTAAACCTGTTCAAATCCAACTAAAACCTGTTCAAATTCAAATTAAACCCGTTCAAATCCATCTTAAACCTGTTCAAATCCAACTAAAACCTGTTCAAATTCAAATTAAACCTGTTCAAATCCATCTTAAACCTGTTCAAATCCAACTAAAACCTGTTTAAATCCAATTTAAACCTGTTTAAATCCAACTTAAACCTGTTCAAATCCAACTAAAACCTGTTTAAATCCAATTTAAACCTGTTTAAATCCAAATTAAACCTGTTCAAATCCTACTAAACTTGTTCAAATCCAACTAAAACCTGTTCAAATTCAAATTAAACCTGTTTAAATCCTACTAAAACCTGTTCAAATCCTACTGAAACCTATTCAAATCCTACTAAAACCTGTTCAAATCCTACTAAAACCTGTTCAAATTCAAATTAAACCTGTTCAAATCCATCTTAAACCTGTTCAAATCCAACTAAAACCTGTTCAAATCCAATTTAAACCTGTTCAAATCCAACTAAAACTTGTTCGAATCCATCTTAAACCTGTTTAAATCCAACTTAAACCTGTTCAAATCCAACTAAAACCTGTTCAAATCCAATTTAAACCTGTTTAAATCCAAATTAAACCTGTTCAAATCCTACTAAAACTTGTTCAAATCCAACTAAAACTTGTTCAAATCCAACTAAAACCTGTTCAAATCCTACTAAAACCTGTTCAAATCAACTTAAACCTGTAATTGTAGAGACTGTCTTTGGAAACCTCTGTTTTGATGAATTAGACAAGTCTTTGTTTTCAATTTTTATATGGTTTTATGGGCATAAGAAACTCATGTAATCATATCAAAGCAATAGGTTTATGGTTCTGACCTCAGATGTGTCTGTTTTGAAAAGATGAGTTGATATCTTCAGGTTTAGATGCTTTACTAATCTGTTGAAAGCCTGTGTTATGTTGATTGGCCCAGGTTAAGAGCCTCAGGAGGTGCTCACATATCACAGGGAGTCCCTCTAAATATTCACTCATCACTCGAGCTGAATTCCTGTGGATTCTGTAAGATTTTAGACAGTAACATTTGGCTTGTTAATATTAAAAAATCCAAAGATGATAACACTTCTCATTACTGTCATTGGTCCACATTTATGAAAGAGACTAGTTTTCAGACCTCCTTTAAGAGACTGGGTTGCACTGTGGTTGCATCAGCGCTGGACTTATCGGCATCTGGATCCTGCTCGGAGCGCTCAGAGCTGATATATGAACACAGAGGGCCTTGTCTGACACATAACACCAGTCGTCAGTGACATAGCAACCCGAGGATTTTGAGCAACCATCTGACAACGAACCATGCGGCAGCTGATGAGGTAAATCCTATGAGCCCATGGAACAATTTAAAACAAAGTAGTGGAAAGTTAAGGCGTGGGCCGGACGGTTGGCAGTTGTTACAAACACATGCTTCGTCCAGAATCATCAAAGCACAAATCTGTCACAATTACAAGGATAAAAAGTGGACATTTCTCTGTTGTATTCCCACAATCTTAGATTACAAACCGGGGCTTAGAGATCACAGACAGCTCGGGCAAAAGCATAAATGTATTGTTTTTAAATTCAGAGTAGAATCAGCGGGGGTCGGAAAACTTCAGTGCCTCATATCCAAGCCCCTGTCATAAACACCTTGTCGGCCCTGGGTCAGTGGGCTGCTTCGAGAGCTGCTTCAAACCCCTACAGTTGTTGTTAGGCCACAAAATGGATCAAGTGTGCAGGGAACAGGTGGATGAGCCTAAACCACAGCACTCAAGAATGCTGACCCATTTATCTGCGCATCTGCACGCTAAAGCTGACAATAATGCCGCTTAAGAGCAACAGAAGAGACATTAGCTTGACTTATACAGCTACAAAACCACTAACGGCTTGTAGAGCGTTGCCTGTGAAAGTAAACAGGATACAACACTGATTCTCTACAAACACTCACTTAGCACATGCCTTTGTCTGTAATGTACACACACCTGTGACAGGTCGGCCTCCTCAGAGAGTGATGGAGCAGCTCCAGACGTGAATCATTGACCACTCTGATAAAGCAGAGTCAAAGACAAAAAGTGGATAAAGTCTGAATGTACACTTCCTGCTCAGCCGTCAGCACCACCTTTGATCCACAGACGTTAGTTAAACATGTGCAAAGGTGTTAGCCAATGGATACTCTGCCCCAGACACTTGAAAGATAAACACACTTTTCAAGAGTTTACATCCATCATGCTCTGGACGGTCCAGAGGAGGAGGGAAACCACCCATGTTTGCTCCAAAGATGAGGTCAAGGGAAAATCCAACTTTGAAATGTAGGTACGCCAAACAAATTTAGTCAATGATTTTTAATGATTTGATGTGTTATTCATGTCTTATCTGTGACCGAAACCACAAACAGAACTTTATTCAAACCTGAAGCCTAAACATTAATAAGACACAGGATTGGAATCCAGGTATTTCAGCTTTGAGAGACTTAATTATCATTTCTTTCTTCCTTTTTCTGTGCAATTGCTTTAAAGTAAAATTACCATCACTCTATTTCCACTGGGTGTGTTCCTAGTCAACTGCATGTGCCTGAAACAAGACAACAATGAGGTTCTGTTGCGTTTGGCCATTTGTCACGACGAGGACGAGACTTTTCAAAGGTCGGGCTGAGGAGGTTTTGTTTTTTTCAGGCAGCAACTGTGTTGTCGTGTAAACTGTAAAAAAAACGTGTTCTCAGTAAAACCTTATGTCATCCCAGTCGTTTTCCAGAAAGCTATTGTTTACTGGTAACACACAGCAACAACAAAACTGTGCTTTAAAACATATATTATTGGTACTATAATGTTTAAATCCATGTGTAGACTGAGGCTTTGAAGTTTATCAACACTGCTCGAAATAAGCAGGTTTATAAAGTTGTCTGTTTATGGGGAAGACCTCCAGCATGACTTTTTATTGTGTGTAATTGACTAGCATTAGGGTTGCTTCTCTGGGCTTCCCTTACGGCACAAACCTTTCCAAGTCTCATATTCATTTACACTAGTGTTCTGTAAAAAATGTTCTTGCCTCAAAGGTTAACATTCTGCTGTGCTCTCTCTCACTCTCTGCCTCCACCCCAGCTCCTGCTTGTGAATGTTTCTAATTTAATTATCGCTGTATTGCATTACATAAGGTTGGTCTTTTTGTTGCTTTCCTTCTCAGGGGGCTTGCATCGAGGATGTATCATAATCAGTAGAAGTCATGGAAAGTGTCAAACTTTTATCTGTAAATACTTTTATCATTTATCTTGTCATTGGAATTAGCAGCAGGGTTTGTCGATGTCATTAATCAGGGATCCCAGTCTTTCATGTCTATACAATAAATATATACTGTATGATTGTTAATCTTTCACAATTTCCACTTTGCTTTGCTTCTCCCACATTCTTCTTTGTCAAACGTCAGTGTTGAACAAATACATCACATTAATTGAGATGATTGATTCACTTTGTGCAACATTTGCTGTCATCCAGACCCTTCATACACATTGAACACATTAGGTTCTATTTTCTTCCCAGCGGTGAGACTGCCCCTCGTCGTGCATCTGTGGCTGAGGCAGCTGTCTAATCAGAAGCATTCCTGCTTTAAAAGAAGGAAAAGATGGCCAGCCTACCAGTCCTTTAATTTCCAACATTTGAACCTTTGATTTCGGCCTCCCCCTAATCGCTCTGCTCCAGACGGCCTCTGTGCGTGTGTGTGTGTGTGTGTGTTTGGGGGTATGAGCTTCAAGGCCGTGCCACATGTTTGTAGTGCTGCTATCTGCTCGGCAAAGGTGGAGCAGAGGGTGAAATCGGATAGGGCGAGGTTCAGTGTCCCGTGGAGAGGAATGCTGAGAGTTTGGACGGTCATCTGAGTCGAACAACTGGATTGAGGGAAGTGTAACATGGCCATGACGGATGTAAGTGACGTCTGGCTCCTGTTTGTCAGAGCGTACTTGTACAGAACAGCGGAACATCTGGTGACGCACTTGTCTTGATAATTTCACCTGAAGCAGAATAAATAGAACAGCTCTGGCAGAATGTAATGCATTTAAAATGAAAATGGATTAAAATGCTTGCAAAGTCCTGGAAAATGTAGGCCTATATTGTCCAGAAAAGTTTATTTGATTCATAATTGTCATTTATCCATAAATATAAGTGTCCATTTTAATTAAAACTCCAATTGTAAACCTGTTCTCTCTCAAAAACAGTCACATGACCCCAATCATTTGCGCATATGAAGTAAACTTGATTGGTTCAAATATTTACATAGCACTGCTACTATCCATTAACAGGTTAATTACAATTCCCATTTTGTGCCAGAATTAAGCTAACACTTTTTTTTTTACCAAGAAATAAAAGAAAAGCATTTTATAAATATGTCTGAACAATGAGACCAATTTTATTTTTGACCTAACTCGCTTCACAGTTGGTCTACGAAGATTGGGAGCCTTGGTTATTCTTTCACAATTTCCTTATGATACTCATCTTTCTTTGTTCCTTCTACAGAAAGTCTGAAATACTTGTAACAGGAGTCACTGGGAGGCAGCAAACTATTTTTCAAATCCCTTCATGTCATGTTGTCATTTTGATCTGTTCACTGTCACATTTATTTTTATTACAAAAAGGTTTGACTAATTTATCTTCTACACAAGGGTCTTGAAAATAAACCAAACTGACCTCTATTGTTCTGGTTTGTTGAAGAGCAGGAACACACTGGTTAGTTTCTATGACGGTCTGAGTCAGCCGTATCTCCATGAGCGTGTCTACTGGTGAAACTATATTATTAATTTTTAAAAAAGCATTGGAAATAATGACCAACATGATTTGATTATTTTATTATCATTCCACAATCCTACTACAGTCTATGTAATGCATAATACACTATTGATGCTAAGTGTTAACCATCCTCATTGTAATAAAGTCACAACAATATAAGTAATGTCATTTAAAATAACAAGTAGATTTCCAAAGGTAGCCATGGTTTGTATGTTTAAATAACACTTTTGTTTTTGCACATGGGACATTAACATGTTTCTCTCGAGAACATTGTGTCACAGAAACGCCTTGACGGAAAGTCCAAGAATATGAGGAAACTTAAAAGAATGACATGATCAAAATGAAAAGTCAGTGTTAATATCTGAAAAACATCTGGTGAATTGTTCTCCTCAACAACATCAGGGATTGTTCCGGGTCCCTGTGGACTCAGAGGAACCTTTTGTAAGGACCATAACAACTCATGATAACAAGGGTACACGTCAACTTTACTGTGACTCAGGGTTTATTTAAAGCAGCACCACATAACTCGTAACTCTTGTCACTCTCATGTTGTTGCTTCTTACTGACACAGTCCCCTGAGCTGTAACCTCCTCCGATGTAACTTTTTCTGTCCCGGGACAAGGATGTATTGCGAGAGATTTAGTGCCGCGCTTTACATTTCAAACAGACGGAGCAGATATAGGCCGATAAAATGGATCTTAGCAGCTCCGAGGCATGTTCTTTCTTCCAAACCTGCCGCTTGGATAGTCTCTACTTCACAAACAACTGACGCACTGAATATGGCGCCACTCAAAACAACACAGATAGTCTATAGAGGGATCTGCGCCGTTCGTCTAGAGTCTGAGGTCTGTGCCATCCTTTTTTACGGCACTCACGAAAATTCTTAATTCATATTCCAGCTTGTTGTATTATTGTTTTGCCAGTGTCTGTGGCATAAACTGAGGACTATTCATCGACACTGTGTCACGTCTGCAATATGAGACTTTTTTTTTATTGACAGACAGTGTGTTTCTGAGATCAGCTAAAGCTATAAGTGGTCAGGTGGAAGTCAGTGTTGCTCTACAATATACATTTTTGGTTTGTAATGATACTCACATTTGGAAAACTGTGGTAGGAAAGGTATTTTATTTTGACCGAAAGGCCATCTGGTCAGCAGCCAGCCATATATATATATATATATTTATTTTATTTTTTTAATGTTTTTATAGTACATTAACATATCATTGAAAATGCTGTTGCAGGAGCCTCCAAAATCTCTAAAGAACAGTGTATTTACATGTGGCTCTGTCAACAGCATCCAGCAGAGTGTCCCGGTCCAACAGTAAGCAGCAGCGGTGGTTTTAGGGCCCAGTGTAGCGTGTGTCCCGGGTCACAAGCCCCTAGTGTAGAACAGATGCACACCATTAACTCGGGCCACTCCGCATTAGTCGCCGTTTGAAGTTCAAGATCCTTTTTTTGCAACATTTTCTTTCGGAGGCCAGTCATGCTTTGTAACTTGAGACGTGGTATTCACAGGGAGGAGGTGGAGCAGGGGTCTTTTTGGGTGGTCTGCTCCAAATTGAGGAATGCTTTTCACATCAGACAGATCACAGTGGATCTGGTGTGGCCTTTAACCCCACACCCACCAGTTTTGAATGGCCTTAAGCTGCAATAACATTTATAAAAGACCCTATAATAAAAGGAACTGTACTAGGACTCCTCAAGGATCAGTGGGACACATTATAGAGTCTGTTTTAGGAAAGGCCTTCTCAAAAGTCACAGTGGAATCTGAATTTTGAGAGATGATACACTTAAAGCTAGTGCTCTTTCAGAAACTTCAAAACTCAGTCTCGTTTTGACAACAGGACAGTTGACTGGCTCCTTATTAATCTTCAAATCTTGTTCAATGCAAAAATATTTAGCCAGACATTAGGACTTGTGTTTAAATAACAAAGAGAATTCTGAACTTTTCTTGATATTCAGAGGTGAAAGTTTTTCTGTTGCCTCTGTCTGGATGCATATGTCTGGCTCAACACAAGGTATTAACTCCTGAGTCTGCATTAGGTCATTCATTCATTCATTTATTTGCTAAACTATACTTGGGTCTCATAAAACAAACATTAAAGCAGCATTTTCTTTGACTCTTTGCTCAACTTTTACTACTTTCCTGATCAAATGTGCAATAAGAATTATAAATAAAACAAATTTTTATCACCCAACAAGCTATTCATAAACTCTAAACTATTAAAATGTAATAACTTAGTAGAATTTAAAATAAGAAATAAGACATTTCCAGAAAATGTGTCCAGATGAAATCTATTCCTGATGAGCTCAGGGAAACACTCATGTTCAGAAAACCAATAAGCTTCAGCCGACACCTTCTTGGCCAAAATAAACGAAAAACTAAAGCATTGAAGAGGGTTTATTAATTATTTCACTGTGTATCAGCCCCCAGTAAGAATATGAGGTGCAAGCAAGCGTTCTGTTTTGTGATTTACTTTTTTTAACACTTTATCGCTGATGACTGACCATATACAGGTGAGAGTTGAAAATTTGAATATTGTGGAAAAGTTTATTTATTTCAGTAATCCAACTTAGACTGAGAGACCATTTAAAGGCTCAGGTGGTTTGCAGGTGTTTGCATTAATTAGCTGATTAAAGTTGGACACTTTGAGCTCACAATACTGAACCTTTTCACAATATTCAAATTTTCTAAGATTTTGAAAGTTTTGAAGCTGTAAGCCATAATCATCAAAATGATAACAAATAATAATAATAGGCTTGTAAATATCTCATTTTGCATGTAATATATTAGTTTCACCTTTTAATTTGAATTACTGAAATAAATTAACTTATGCATATTATTAAAATTTTTCGAGTTTCACTTGTATTATGTGCCAACACTGCTTCTTCACTGACTCAAGTTAAATACTGTGGGTAGTGGGTAGAGCAGTCGGTTCGATTCTCACTCTCCCCACAGTTCATACTGTCGTTTGTGTCCTTGGGCAAGACACTTAACCCACCTTGCCTCCAGTGACTGTAACACTGGTAATTATTACATTAGAACAATGTAAGTCGCTTTGGATAAATGTAAATGTACTTAAATCCCACTATGTGCTGCTTAAACTCACAGCCTCACTGATATCGAAGGTCTTTGAATTCTTGTAACTCAGGCCATTTCCAAATGTCTCAGATCCAGTCTTTCTGGACACATTCAAGATGGATTAAACACATTCACATCGTGTGTTAGGCCTGGCCACATTAGATCCAATCCCTCAGAGTCATGTCAAAAGAGGGCCTCAATAGAGAGTTATCACAACAACACTACACTCATCTTTGACTCGATAGTATAATTTATCTTTAATATTAAAATGGTTATGGGTTACAGTCTTCAATAAACACTGTGCTGCAATTATACCTTATTTTTTATTTTCTATGACCTACTTATACTGGAAGATTAATGAAACAATATCAGTATGTCTGAATTGTCTGTTGAGGAATCTGGAGTGGATTTTTAAAATATGAACCAAATGTACTTTAATGACAAACAATATGGTCTAATTTCAATGTATGTGTGTCACAGAGTGGGATAAATATGTTTTTAGTCCCTCACTGTGAAACAAGCTGCACGCAACAAACACAGGAACAGTATGAGTCGTAAACAGTCTCTGCATGAATCTGGATAAAGGCCTAATGGGAACCACATTAAACACTGGCAAACTGAGAAAAAACTCAACTGAGCAGCTCAAATTATATTTATTTTGTTGAAAAATATATCCATTCTTCTGTTATTTTAATCCAAACAGCAATAAGATAGAGTTGGTTCCGAAAAGTAATGCATTTAAAATGTTTGTGAACCTGACAGCTGCAGTCAGAGTCGTTTCGACAGATCATGAGGCAAGTGTCAAAGACCTGACATTTTTTTCCTCCTCCATCTGTTTCCAACCTGCTCCGACGACCAGACGAACTGTCCCGCCAAAACGCAGAGTCAGTGATATGTTTGAAAACCCGCCGCCTCACAACTCATCAGTAATGACGTGTTTGAAACGGTGCGGCTTGGACGGTGAAGGGAGTGAGGGCGCTTCCAACTCTCTGCACATGCCTAATGGCTCCGAGTGTCAAACAACACTCGGAAACATCCATTAATAAACATCTGACACTCTCACAGACATGAAGGGGTGTTTCAGTAGAACGTCAGCCCCATGGTCTTACAGTAATCCTTTTTTCCTTTAGACCTCAGATTATATTTGAGGCTTATAAGAAATTGTCCTATGGGGAATATCAGGAGAATCATATCTGGACTTTTTTGTTCATACATACAGCACATCTCAGAAATATGTCTACAGGACATGTAAGGTCAGGTGTAACAATCCATGCCAAAATATTTTTTATGCGTGAGAAAAAGAACAGATTTTTCCAACAGGAATCATCTGTGTAAAAAACATTGACATTATAAAGGATATTAATAAATGAGAATTTTCACACAGGAGCTTTGCGTAATCACAGATCACCTCTGGAAAAAGGAGCACTCTCATTGGTCAACACTGATGTCAATAAGGAAGTAACAGCTGCTGATAAAAGAGAAAATGTACATTCAGGGCTGGTCTTTTAACACAGCTTAGCAGCGCAAAAAGGTAAAAAATAAACAGAGAAAAGGGAAACAACAAGAATAAATGTTAGAAATTTAATCACACAATGTTTAGCTAAAGCTATACAGTAAGCTCTAAACTTACAGGAGAATGTCATTTATACATGACGCCTACCCAGAGGTTCTACAATCTCACTCTCTTCAGTCTGCTTCAGTGAAGGAAGATAATTAGACAGAAAGAACATTCTTCTCTTTCAAGTATTTGAAGTATCTGAAATTAATAATTTCTGATTCTAATAACATCCTGCAGCTTGAGCTTATTATAATAATGTCTATCATACAACTTGAAACACAGGATGTTTTCATGATGCAAAGCCTAGTGGGTCTCTGTAAAGCATTAATAAATGAGTTTGTACTAACACCTTTTATCCCCTTTACAGCCTGCCTTGGAGTGGCACTGATAAATATTTATGTACTCACAATAAAACCACAACCACATAGTGACTACAACAAGTTCAAACAAGTAAAAAGTGATTTTGTTAAAACAGTCAAACTCATGCACATATACAGTAGGTTTTTATATAAATGTGCAACACAGTGTTAACAGGGATTAACAATATGTGACCTGTAACGTAACCACACCCCATGTGTCCTAGAATAAATCAAAACAATGAGGATTGTCTTTTTGATTTGTTCCTTCTGTTGATGTTATGCAAGAAATCACAAAGAGAAGAATTGAGTTATTTCAACAGCAGGGTTTGTTTCTTGAAGCCATAAGAGCGAGATCTGTCAGGGTTTAGTCCTAATGTACTACAGCTGATCCTACCGCTTCATTCCATCTTTCAATCATAAAACTAGAACAGATTCTTAATCGGACACAGACTGTATACATTCCCCGAGTCAGAACAGGCCCGAGGCAGCCCCAGTCATATTCAAACTCTCATTGTGTGTTTCAAAAGCCTCTAAAAATTTATTTTGTCTAAAACAATCTCAACCAATTCCAGTATCTGCATTCACACCAAACACCACCTAGCTTTGACAAAATGGACGCTAAGAAAAGAGCCGGTGTTTGTACAGATCATAAACAATATGACCCGACATTTGGGTTAAAATCCATGCTTTAAAAGTATCTTTGAAATGTGATACACACTTTTGAGTCATCCTTTATGTGAGGTAATGTGAACAGTGGCTTTTTTATCTGAAAATCATGTAAAACTGGGCAAGAATCTACAATTGAGTCTTGTTAATAAGAATACTTTCAGGAGCCAAAAGATTTTATGTTCATGTACATTTACATTTAGTCATTTAGCAGACGCTTTTATCCAAAGCGACTTACAAGTGAGGAAAACAATGGAAGCAATTTTAACAACACAAGGAACAAAAAGCATGCACAAAGTGCACTAAAAACTAGTCAGTTAAAACCCAGCACAGTATACAAAGCTAAGGATAGGAGAAAATTTAAATTGTATTTTTTTTTTTTTTTTTAAGAAGAAGAGGAATCAATAGAAAGGAAGTAGAATTCATTGTCAGGTGTTGACGGAAGAGATGTGTTTTCAGGCGTTTTTTAAAGATGGCTACAGAATCTGCTGATCTTGTAGCAGCAGGTAGATCATTCCACCAATGTGGAACAGATCCAGAGAAGGTACGGTGAGAGTGACTTTTTACCTTTTTGGGACGGTACCACCAGACGTTGTTCATTTGCAGAGCGTAGGGATCTGGTAGGAACGTAGGTCTGTATAAGTGAGTGAAGATATGAGGGTGCAGAACCAGAGGTGGTCTTGTAGGCCAAGAGCATAGCTTTGAACTTGATGCGGGCATCAACCGGGAGCCAGTGTAACCTAATGAAGAGAGGAGTTACGTGCGTTCTCTTTGGTTCATTAAAGATTAGATTAGATTAGATTAGATTCAACTTTATTGTCATTACACAAGTACAGGTACAAGGCAACGAAATGCAGTTTAGGTCTAACCAGAAGTGCAATAGCAGTAAAGTGCAGGATATATACAATGGTTGCGTACGTGCAGGATATGGAGATGTACAGGATTTACAGGTAATATGTACAATGAATATAAATATACAGATGGTTATTACTATAAAAGGTGAGTGTGTGCCATAAATATAATTACAGGTGTCTCTTCTCTATAAACAGCATTTACAGGTGAATATGTACTCTAAATGTAATGTAATACACACGCGTCGCGCCGCACACACACATACACACACTCACTCACATACACACACACATACACACACAACCATACACACATACATACAGGGGAATTAAACCGGGAGAGCTATACACACACACACTCACATACACACACATACACACACACATACACGCACTCACACACAAGCACACACACACACTCACATACACACTCACATAAAGACCACTCTTGCCGCTGCATTCTGGATCAGCTGCAGAGGTTTGGTTGTGCAGGCGGGGAGTCCAGCCAGTAGAGCATTGCAGTAATCCAGTTTGGACAAGACAAGAGCCTGGACTATGATTTGCGTAGAGTGCTCTGATAGGAAAGGTCTAATTTTTCTAATGTTGTAGAGGATGAATCTACAGGACCGGGTGGTGCTGGCGACATGACTTGTGAAGTTTAGCTGATCATCAATTACCACTCCCAGATTTCTGGCAGTGCTGGACGGTGTAATGGTTGATGGGCCTAGTTGAATGGAGAGGTTGTGGTGGGTCTTTGGATTGGCCGGAATCACAAGCAGTTCTGTTTTTCCAAGGTTCAGCTGCAGGTGATGGTCCTTCATCCAAAGTGAGATGTCACTCAGACATGCCGAGACGCGAGCAGAGACCGTCGGATCGTCAGGTTGAAATGACAAGTGGAGTTGAGTGTCATCTGCAGCAGTGATAGGAAAAGCCATGCTTCTGGATGACAGAGCCAAGGGATGTCATGTATATGGAAAAGAGTTTTAAAAATATTATCTTCAACATGAATTTCCTCCTTTTATGTTTTTAGTTGGATTTAAACAAGTTTTAGTGGATTTGAGGAGGGTTTTAGTTGGGTTTAAAAAGGTTTTAGTTGGATTTCAAAAGGTTTTAGATGGATTTGACCAGGTTTTTGATGAATTTGACCAGGTTTTAGTTGGATTTGAACAGATTTTTTTTTATCCTTGTAGCAAAACTGACCTAACAAATAAAATAAATAAAATAAAAATAAACCTTGAAGAGTATTTATGGAGGTAGATATGGTCCAAAAAAGTGAGAGCTTGTAGCCTTAAATTTGAGGACTTTATCTTTAAATGCTTTGCTTTTTTTCTCCAGACCAAAGAAAACACTGGTGCTTGGCCCTGATCATATGTTGGGCTCCACAGCCCATAGCGTTAGGCCATGTTTCTGGAACTCAATGCTCTCACGCTTGTTTTAGTCACAAACTTGAGGAGATTGTGTAACTGTGACACACTCTAATGACAAAGTGCTGGCAGTGGAGTAGAGTTGCAGCCAGCAGTGTCCACAGTGACTTATGTGAGGCAGACACTGCTGAGTGCTCTCATTGTGGACGACAAGGGTCCATGAAGGAAGGACGGGCTTCCTGTCTGTGATCTTGTCATCGTAGAGACAGCGGGGCCCAGTCAAATAAATTAGCCCCAACGCTTTTATCTTTAACAAGGAAACCAGAGAGGATCCTTAAACTGGCACCGCTTTTCCACATGAAATAAACCACAGGAATAGTTTTTGAATTTTTCTGCCAGCGACATTTGTCTGACTGATGTTCTCTGGAAAAAGGCATTAAGAACCTTCAAACCAGACATTTATAGTTTGGTAAAGTGAGGATTTGTTTGAGGCAGGAACTAAGTAAATATTCACCCGAGCCAAATACCCACTCATGTTTAGACCTTTATTACATTAACTTTACATCTTCCTCAGAAAACCGCAGTCCAAACAACTCTGCTTTGTCACTTTAAACACTGTTGTTTTTGGATTTGTAACTTAATACTTATATATGTTTTTTTATTTTTAACAACAAACAAACAAACAAACAAACAGACAGCCCAGGGGAGTAAAAGAAAAATAATGAAGACCAGACTTGTCCTTTACTGCGCTCATTATATCTGCTCCAATGAAGCGGAGATCTGGGGCCCATACCACCAGGAGATGTCCCCTCCCGGAGTGCAAGGTGGAGGTCAGCTACTCCATTGGGAACCGCTCCAGGACCAGTCTGTGCCAGCTGGCTGTAGTGGGAGGTCTGTTACTGATTCAGGACAGAAAGCTGCTTCTCTGGGCAGTGTACATGAGGATACTCACTGTCCCTGTCGCCCAAAATCAGAGACACATGATTTAGATTCAGTGTTACTGGTTTGGTGCTACTGTAGTGGTATGAGGAAAAGACAAAAGGGAAGAGCTGGAGGTGGCAGAGCTGAGGTCCTCTTTGGGATCGAAGTGGATGGATAGGATCAGGAATGAGCCCTTTAGAGGGACAGCTCAGGTCAGATATTTAGGAGACTGAGAAGGTTTGGGAAGATAGAGCTGCAAGGTGGAGGCCTAAAGGAAGATCAAAAGGACAAATAAAGGTAGGTTATTAAGATGCAGGGGATAGGGACAGATGCAGGCAGATGATTTGTTGTGGCAACCCTGAAGGGATCAGATCAAGACCTTCAGACACTCGTGGAATTCTAACATGTATGTTATCGGTGTACTGGTAATGTTTTTTTTTTGATAATACAAGTGTTTATATAAAATCCTGCAAAAGTCCCCACCTCCATCTTGAATCTGACCTGTTTGTCACACTATAATGTCTCATAAACACAAGCAGCTCCTTTTTTTCTGTTTACAGTCCTCCCGGATTTGACTGACCTCCAATCAAAACAATTCACGTTCTGTTTCATTGTATTCAGCCCAACGCCTCCGTTACCCATGACCCTCTCTGTGGCCTCGCTCCGGTTTCCTGCATAAACAGTTATGTGACATGTGAGACAAACACTTCGTCATGTTCGGCCTCTGCAGGGACAGGAAAACGCTTTGGAAAGACTGACTGGGTTTGTCGTAATCCTTCCATCCTCTAATGACGACAGATTTCATTTGAAGAGGTCAGATTCATCTTGGTGTCTACTGCTTTTTTTCTTTGACTGTCCTCACTGACCTATAAAGCCAAAGGGAAATTCTTAATGCACGTTTTTATGTTTTTGTGGTTGAAGCCAATGACGGAGCTCTGCCTCCTTCCTGAAACTACAGTGTCACATGACTGTCATAAATCAAAAGTATGATGAGGTTTGTGTAATGGTACAGTGCAGCTTAATGGGGTTTTGTGATGCTGCTGTCGGTGCAGCCGGTGGCCTGTGGTCAGACAGACTTTAAATGGAGGCCCAATTGCTGTGTCAGCCATTTTATTGCCCACTGAGCTGTTGAAAAAACAAAATAATTCTCAACGTAAAGCAAACATGTAAAATGGATTTGATTAGTTCACACTGTTGGATGGAAATAGTGAAAAAAAACTAAAGATTTACAGTAGAGCAAAACAAAAAGGTTAGCCTTATTATGGCCATGTCAACTTTGATTATGTTTCTCTGATTTATGTAAGGACAGAGGTTAAGTAACTTGTTTTGTTTTTGCTGCTGTCACCTGCTCAGAAACCCACAGAGAGGAACACGTCCAGGCATGTTTTCTGGGAATCCTCAGTCATTCTGGAAAATGTAGGAAACCACTGACTGACTGAATGAATCTGATGATGCTGCTTGGGTTTACTTTATATAGAAAGGCCAATTCAGGCCCTTGTTGGCCCTTAAATCAAACATATGTTGAATGCAAGTGAAGGAGGAGCAACAAACTCCCTTTTGGCTCCTTCATGTTGAGTCAATTTGACTTTTTATTATTTTGCAAGCAGCAATTGTCCTGATTATACAAGTATTTACTACTCAGTCACTTTTTAAAGGACTGGACTGAACTTCTTTAGAAAGAGTACCACCAAAAGTCAGGTGGTAAATTTGTTCTCTAGCATTTGCTCCAGCAGAGTTGTAAATAAGAGTTGCTAAATGTGCTAACTCATAAATAATCACAAGAATCCCTTTTTAGGCATTTCTCTGTTAGTCTGTAGAAAAACAGTCTCAACTCGGGCCACAAAGCTCTACCAGGTGAGTCATCGAGATGCTCTAAAAAGGAACTCTGAAACTTATTTGAAGTAGGTTTTATCATCACTGCTTTTATAAAACGTTGGCGTGAGCTCGTGTTTCAATTTCTGGCAAATTATTGTAGCAGATCAACCCTCGGAATCCCCACGGATTAACTGTCCTGTCTTTTCTTTTATTGCCAGAGGCCTTCAGAGACAAGCCTGTATCTGGAGCCTGAAAGTTAACACTGTTTTCTTTCAGACTAAAAGGACGGCCAAAGTGTCTTTGAAAACAGACTTCTACAATGGTCAAAACACCACCCCCTGGTGGTCAAACGGACGAGTGACTACAATGAGTACAATGCATTTTCTGTGTATACTCATACAAGTACGAATGTTTTTGTGTTTTATGAAAACCAAGGAAAACAAGGTGAAACAAAAGGAATGTTTTAAAAAACTTTAGTGTTCCCAAGCGACTTCCTCTTCCGCCGGAAGAGCGCCCCCGGCTCAAAGGTGATAAAAGCTGACTGCTAGCCAAAAATTACTCTCTTCTCTTGGCTTCATCTTATTGTCGGATATCGTCTACAGACAGTCCGCTCCCTGCGGGGACCGCCCCGTCTCGGCAACCATGGCCAAAGCTTCGAGCCTCGTGTTAGCACGAGTAAACTTTCCTTTGTTCCAAAGACCGTGCCTGCTAAAGCGTCTGCTCTTCCCAAAAGAGAGCGCGCAGAAGCAAGTTTTAACCAGCAAAGCAACAGCTAAGAACTCTTTCATGGACATTGCAATAACTTACACAACTCAAACTTTTACACGGTACACGGAGGCCCAGGTGCTTTGGACAACAACCGGACGCCTCTCTATCCCCGGGCATCAAACCCTCTGGACGAGACGTGCACGCGACGGCATCTTTGGTGTGGAACGCTTCATCAGGAAGCGACGAACTTTCTGGAGAACATTCAGGACGCTCGGACCGCTGATAGCGACCCACCTAACCGAGCCTCCCCCGCTGACAACAGAGTAAGTCCTCACGTGACACAACAGCCTTGGTGTCGTTAAATGTCCTCTGCCCAAAACCACCATCTCCTTCTCCGTTAAAAGTCACTTTGTTAAATTTCATCATTAACATGTCTAAACATTCCTTTGGTTCACAAACCATCTGAAAGCAAATATTTGTCCCTGTATTTATTCCTGTGTTCATTCCTGTGTCTTGTCAATTCCTTTACCTGTTCCAATGTTATTTACCATTTACCATTACCATTAGATTTGTGTAATTTTTAATAAAATCCCATAAAAGACATTAATGTTTCTCTGTTTATATTAAGAAATGTTCGAAAGCAAGACGAATTCTCTTCCTTTTAGATTAATGAGACTAGCTTAAACAGTTTCTCTGGACCTGTTGAAAACCAGGGTGGTGCCCCTTTTAATCAGAAATTAATTTTATTCATTCATTCATTCATTTTCTACCGCTTTGTCCCGTTAGGGGTCGCGGGTGACTGGAGCCTATCCCAGCAGCTTTGGGCCTGTGTCCAGGGTACACCCTGGACAGTGGCCAGTTAGTCGCAGAAAAATTAATTATTAAAATTAAATTAATATTCTATTTGTTCATACAAACGTACCCTCGTACGCTACATTATCTAGTTTCTGCACCAGAAACTCTTTCACATATTACACGTCTACTTTACAACATTAATCATTTACAACAGATGGGCCAAAAATCTTGAGTGGAAATATTGTCTCATAAGTCCAATATGTACTAATAAACAGCACATTTACAGTACCAAGACATGCCAGTGCATCTGTTTTAGTGTATATTCTTTTACAGTAAACTCTCCTGGCTCCGAGGCTGCCCGCTTTAGCCCTGCACCCTCTTGCCTGTCTCTTTTATATATATATATAAGTCTCTGCACCACAGACCGGTCCAAAGAGCATCTGGATCCTCTTGGGCCTGCGGTCACAACGCTGAAAGACTGCCACATCAAAGCTCGCTCCAAACAGCCCACAGCAGAGAGGGGGCCGTGGAGGAGGAAGACGAAGAGAGAAAATCTGGGACAAATTCTGTTTCACACTCACCACAACTTCTTTGCTCATGGAAAGAAATTGCAGCGCTCATCAGTGGGACCCATCGCTCTCTGACTTTACTCGAACAGATTGTCTGACTGGATCCTTTTACAGCTTCAGACACTTTGGCAAGACGTTTAAAGGCTCTAAAGTTTCTTGTCATTGTCTATTGTGATCATTTTGTACATCTACAGTCAGTTTTGTTGATAAAACTCGACAACAGGTCCATCACGTAAAAGAAAAACTTGAACATTTTCTTTGAAACAAAAAAATTCTACATCCTTTGAAGACTTTTTAGTTATTGTACATATTTGTGTGCTAAGACAGGATTTGGGTCAAATACTTGGATTTCTGGACTGTCACAATCTCTTTCGGGACATCTGGTCACCCTAGTCTTGTGTTTGTGTTTGTATTACGGTAACTGTTTTGACCTCAAACTTTATTTTTCATTCAGGCAACTGTTGATTTACAAATTAAGCACTGCTTAGCCCTAAACTCTGAAGGCAGAAAAAGTGGATACCAAAAATCCACTTAAGAGTCTTTCCTGTCTTCAGGCTTGGGCAGGGACTCACACATGAAAAAAGACGGAAACGAAGAAGATCAAATGTTGAGGGAATGGTTTGAAATGTGATCCTGGAGCAATTTCCCTGTCACTTAAAAGCACCTCGTACCTGCTGCTACTTCCTGCTGCTCTTTGTGCTCAGCAGCTGACAACTCACACAGCAATTTTCACTCTGCTCCGACATGTTTTGACATTCAGTGTGAACGGCTGTGACTTAATATTGCAGTGCATTTGTGGATTTAAATTGGTAACAGATGAAAGCAGTGCATTGTGGGCTAGGTGGGTGGGACATTGATTCACAAATCCGGCCAAAGCTACAGAGGTTGTTAGTTGATGTGCAGAGGAATTTAGCCCTTCACCAAGTCTGAAAATACACAGTAAATAGTGACTGTCTGACCCGGTAGAAACGAAAGACCACTGTGTTTCTGACAACAAACTTAATCACCAAAGTCAAAAGACAAACTTGATTCACCCACGTACTTTAGTTTATAAAAAGGGTATGTTCTTGGTCTAATTCCTGAATCAAAAATCTAAGCAAACTGCAATCATATTCACATTTTAAGACGATTTAAAGGTGTGGTTTTTGCCAAATGTGCAGATTCTATACTGCACTCCGTTTTAGATCATGTGAACACTGTCCAGTTAATTGACTTTGACTTTTACCACATGCTTTTTCCTTTTTTTAATGGGATATGCATTTATATATATTTGTCACCTTAAGTCAATAACAGCTTTAAAAAAAAAGCTCCTACCTGATTTTCCTTTTCAGACTCCACTCTCGCCCAAAAGCAGCCTCTGCTTCTCTTTTATTTAAAAATTAAACTAGACCAATTGTTCCTCTACAAAATACTAATACTTTACAGTTTACACCACCTGAAGTTTAGAGTTTAGCATTAGCTTAGCTGCAACTTTGGCGTCAGAACAACATTGGCTCCATTTTCTGTTGATGTTTTTATTTATTTTTTGCTGTTTTTCTGTTAAAAGACATATTAATTGCTTAAAGTACACTTTTATTAGCAGTAATTAAACTTCCTGAAACGTCATAAGCCGGTGTCAACCAATGGGATCGTTTTTTTTACCGATTCTGCAAAAAGTTTTAAAATCCCTTATAATAAACAGTAGATGGCATCAAAAAGCTTGTTTTTTCCCAAATGATTGCTTTTACAATATAATATTTGGAGGTAGAACAACTAGAAAAAAAATCAGGTACAGTCTGTTGAACCTGTTATACACCTTGAGAGAGATCGAGGCACAGATTTGTTTACATCAATTCCCCAGAAAGTCTTATATTTAACATTGGACTGATAACCGTAGAGGTTTTTATTGCCAAAGTATGATACAGTTCATTCAGTTTACACAAAATATCACACAAAATACTCAATTAAAAAACAAAGACATTCAACAAGAAACAACTGTTCTCCAGATTTGACACAAAGTCAGATGGACATGTTTCTGTCCGAGTAGTTTCCCCCTGAGTGCGACAGCAGCTGCACTCCTCAAAGGCTCTGGCATCAACAGCTCTGCTCACAGGTGGCAGGAAATGTAGAGACACTGTACATGAAAGTGGACAGCACAAATGTGAGATCACACAGTATTGTCTTGACTGGGAGATGAAGCAAAGAAAATAAGAACGGCTAGGATTGTGGGGATTAATGAGCTAAATTTGACTTTTGCCACAGATTCTTACATGTCACACTGTAGGACATAAATCTGTTACGATCATCAAACATGACACAAAGAGAAAACAGTATAAGAACGAGGAATAGAGTGTCGATATGTTTATAGTTTGAAAGAAAAAAGGGTTAATTTTACAAACATAGCTTTAATATATAGTATTAATTTCTTTACAAAGCCATCCAGCCTCTACATTTGCCCTTCATTTCTGACACTGACATATTTTCGTCTCAGCCAGTCTTCAGTTGCATGAATTTAAATTAATTTGTCTTTTGTCTTTGTCCTGTCTCACTGTGACCTGTCCTCTGCTCTACAGCTACATTTGATTTTGCCACAAACTAGGTTGTGTTCTTTTGTGTTTGCATCACTTCCTGTTTTATTTTGACACTTCACTAACCTGTCTTGTCTTTCTAGATTAACTTCCTGCCCTTGTGTGTTTTCCCTCCAGCTTTCCAGTCTTTCTTTCCAGTGTATTTCTTGTGTATGACTACCTTTTTGCTGCTTATTTCTTTGAATTTCATTGGATTTGGACCAACCTTTTGTGTAACACTTATTTCTGTATTAAAGACCTTGCCTTTGATTTCTGTTGTGTTGTGCTTGTGACAACTGTCAAGCCTAGCAGCTACACAAGACGGTTCGACTCTACACCGAATACTGTCCCATTCTTTTCTCTGTATATGACTCAACAAAATGTATTTGCAGAAGACAGGAGAGTGCCATATAAACAGTATGGTGCAATTATTGTGACACAAGCTTTGACAATCAAAATGCAAATAACTAGTGCAACTCTAACATACAGGAGTCAAAATTACAAAAGTCATTGTTGAACCAAAGACCAGCTGCAGCTGCTCATGTTTTCCATCCAACTGGTTTTGAAGTTGGCTTTGTTCACGAATAAAAAAATTGATGCTGCATGCATACCCCTCAAGCACTGGGTAGTTGCGCCCCTGATTAAGACTGACAGATGTTAATACAGAGAGAAAGGTTAGTGCTGTTCTAACTAAACCTCAATTTGACTCAATTTATAAACAAGCAGTGCCTTAAGTGTTATTTGAGTTTTCTGCTCACTAAAAGAATCCATGCCGTGTATTTCTGGTTATGGCTTTTAGCACAAATCACCAGGAGTTTCTTCGGTCTGTCCTGTTCTAAACTAGTAGTCGAGTCAGTCTGTTTGTTTGTCGAGTGTCACTGAAGGCCAGAGCGGCTCTTCTCAGACTCTCTTCAGTCAGTTTAACGAGAAGATGTAAAACAGATTTCTCTGAACCTTTAAAGAAAAAACACTGTAAAGCTTGATCTTTATCAAAACAGACTGAGTTAAGTTAGTTACTGAAGAAGAAATTGATGGATATGAAGATCTGATATTTTGATTTTCAGCACATGGTAAAGCAGCTATAATCAGGAAACGAGCACACTCATACTGCCACAGTCTTTCATTTCATTGAAGTTAATCTCTACAGGATGTACACTCATAATAAAAAGTCATGCTTTTTTATTTCATTAATTTCTTACTTAAGCCGTGTTGTGGAAAGAGCTTGTGTGACGTGTTCATAATAATTCACACTAGAAGCCAGTCACTATTTTACAGAGGATACAGCACGAGAGGAGACAGTGGTTTGATTTTTTTGTGTCACTGGTGGAGCATAAAGGGGACACAAGGGTGACTAAAGGAAGATACTGATCATAGAGATTCCCACTATTATCAGGGGCATAAAAGGGGCTTATATTTGCAGAAGAAGGCTAGTCTCTGTTTTTCAAACTAATCAGCAAACTAATATTAAAGCTATTGATGCAAGGTTAACATAATTCGTATAACGTTTTAATGATTTTGTTTATTTTTTACAGGACACAGGATGGTGCCATTTTCTGCTTGATCAAAAACAATTTACACAGCCCTGAAAAGCACCCAAGGCGAATAATCCATCACCAAAAACATGACAGTTTCTTGGTTCTGTGAATGTTTTGGTCGTGTCATTATTTTTGGTCTCAAATGGATGCTTCACATTTCACTCTGCTCACTGTCACCTCACACCTGCACCAGCCCTGCCACACACAAAGCCTTGTTAATGTTCTCTAACATCTGGCTGCTCTTGTGAGACATGAGGCAACAACCTTGGGTCATGTAGAATATAAAAATGATTGGGAATCATAATGATCATAAACATACCACACAAGCTCCTCTCAACAGGATAAAAGTAAGAAAGAGAGCAGAGAAGGCACAAGGTGGACATTTACTGCTACATTCCACACACCTAATGTCATGACACCTGTGTTACTACCTCCCTCTGTGGGATAAAGCTTTACAACCTTCCTGTACAAAACAGATCAAAAAACATTTCCATTTCTTACGTAGATCAGAGAGCTGAATACCCAAACCATAAAGTATGTTTTGTGTTTCAAGTTTAATGAAAAAGAATTACAAATGGCCTCAGCACTGGTTTAAGGATGTTTTCAAAATCAACATATTAAAGGTGGGTTGGTAGTTTTTAAGCAGTATACAAAATCTCCTTCCTGTGTCACTAACTTTTTGTTTTTATTTAAATATCTCTATTAATTGTTCTCATTTTAACTCTACTGTGTTTCTGGGACACATTTTCCTCGACCCTGTAGGCCACATGATTTCCTGGAGACAATAGGAGCTCTCAAATATTGCACATGGGACTATTTACAAAAACAGATGAAAAGACCCCCCTTCTCTTTTTTTATCTTCATTTCCCTCTGTTTCTGTTTGTGTCCCGCTTTGTGTCTGGTTTGGTTTAACTGTGCTGCACATGCGTGGAGCACATGTCGGCCATATTGGAAGTGAACTTAGACAGGTCAAAGTGGGCTACTTCACATTTTAATCAATGTTGCAGCTGCTGGGTTTTGAAAAGGGAAGGAAATAGTAAACAGTGTGAAACATAATCTGTAGCTGATGACAAGCCTTCACACTTATTTAAAAAAGACAAAGAAAAATACTTAAAAGACAGCAAAACATTATATACTGACACTTGACTAAACAGTCTGTGTTATAGTCTATAGGTAACTGGAGAAATGAGACCTTCTGAGAAATGCCACAGAGAAATGTAATTCAGAGTTCTGCATTGTGCTTGGTTTGCTTTGAAAATTGTTATTGATAAATGGTAAACTGTATATTTTACAGACAGTAAACAGGAAGTGAGAGACAAAAAATAAGATGTGGGGCAAACTCCGCTCCTCTTGTGGTCTGCAAAAGTGCCGTCCCAGGTGAGTTACTGAAGCGCCCTGAAGCAGATGAACGTTTTTACTTCCATTTCTCTGACCTACAAAGTCAATGTCAAAATTCACTTTACTATGTCATTGTTATGGGAAAGTTTATATCAAGTTTGATCACAGCAAAAAAAAAAAAGAAAATATTTCCAATCTTTCTACAGCCTGTGGGCACCTATGGTGGCCCTGTTAGGACACGCCATTGTCTATAAACATGGAAATAGGTCAGAATATTAATTTATAATTTACTCAGAAAATGAAAACAAAATAAATTTATTGCACTAAGCTTTTATGCATAATTGTGTGCTTCTTCTCCAGTAGTGCTCAGTTTGTCCTCTTTATAATATTAAATACAGGCTTTGTTTGATTTAAATTTTAGAAACTATTACAAAGAGAAAACATGTTAAACCCGTTGTTGCTCTAAATATCCGTGACCCCTCCTCTCTAAAGTCCTGTGCCATACTTTAGAAGACAATGTGGCACCACTGGATTAGTTTAAGGAGTCACAGAAGACAATCTGCTTTTAGTTACATTAGTATCTCCCCTGGCTTTATATACACTTACAAACAATCAACAATTAACGTCCCATAACTCACTCAAGAGTTTATGTCGGTTGCGCACCACTCCCTTATATTTCTTTTTCTTTTACAGCCCCCTCCAGAAATGACTGCGTCTTTAGGGAGACATGAAGAGAGCAAACACAAAACAGTGCAGCTTCAGAACAAGGCTTTAATCACAAACAGAGACTTTGAAATGTCCCCTCTACATTCATATGCTCTGACATGTTTAGGGACACTGATGATTATAGTCTAATGCAGAAAATGTGGCTGAATAATCTCAAACAGAACACAGAGCGTTTACTGGCAAACGCAGAATCAGAGTTTATTACTGGGTCACACTGACACTGGGCAAGAGACAAGGTTGTTAAATAGATTAATTTTTTTTTATGTCAAGGTTACTTACTTATTAAGTCTCTTGTCATTTATGTTTCTGGAAGATGTAAAGACTTCTGGACTTTCTTGTGACAATTGTGTTTAAGAGCAGCATATGTCAGAAGATCGAAAAAAAAATGTGAAAAAGTGGGAAGAGTATAAGGAAAGGGGAAATAAGCGGTTAACTTCTGGGACTGAAATTGAACGCACCACAGTTTGATTTAAAGCACACAATATACAACTTGTCCACGTGGCATAAATCCCAATCACAAGATAATTTTATCCAATCAGAGCAGCAGCATGTTTTTCACACTTAAACTAAAACACTCATCTTAGTTGTCTCTTCAGCTGTCATTACTGAAAACAACCACTGGATAAATGCTCACGCCTTTCTTCCTGTGTAATTGGGGACACATTACCCCAAATCCACTAGAAACTGTAAGAAAACAGTTGTAACGATGCTTTTATACAACATCCTTTTCAATTGTACAGATGTGGCACTTCAGAAACAGGTGAGTTTGGGATTGCATCTCCTTGAGCTTTATACCCAGGGCTAAACTAGGACCAAATCCTGGACCAGGCCTAAACCCAAAGTTAAACCTCTCTTTTTCAATAGAGTCACTGTCCCACTGACTCCTTTGACAACACACTGGTCTTATTTCCTGTTCACATTCCTGCAGAGGCTCAAAGAGGACACAGGACAACACAGGGGGCGGCCACTGGAACAGACCCCAGCCTCACTTTATAATGCTGCTGCAGCTGGGGGTCTCCAAAATCCCGGATTTGGCTCTTGGTTTCTCCAGAAGCGGAGAAGAGAAGGAGAAAAGGAGGGTTAAAGTCAGTCTCCCGGAGCGTCAGTCCAGGATTAGAGCAGGAACTGTAGAGCAGACCATGAGAGGAGACTCCAAACAATAGAAATGAATTAGACCCAGCTCCAAAGAAAAGCGGTCTGTGGATTATGGGATGGAGGATTAATGAAATTAGAAGATGAAATACTAAGCTTTTACCTGGCATTTAGCTTTTTTTTTTTTAAAGCAACACTAACTTTGGTGTGCCAGGTTTAAAAGATACTCCACTTTCTAACTGTGAGTTGTGGGGAATGCTATGAAAACATATCAAACCAGAACTCTACATCAATGAAAATGAGAAGTAGGATATTTATTCAAATGTTAAGATTCCAGTTTAAGTTTGGGTACACAGCCTGACAGTGGGTGCACTTTTTATCACCTTTTATAAATAGAAAGTAGAAGTAATAGGAGCAAACTGACCCGGGTTGGGACTCAAACCTGGTGCATTGTGGTTCATACTAATAACATATGTAGTACATGTTCCAATTGCATGCAGAGGTACACAACTCTGGAGCAGGTCTGGTAACTAATGATGTCAGGTTATTCAAATATTTCACAATAAATGTCAACTCTGTGGTGTTCAAAACATCAAAAGGCATTTGTGTAACTTTATCAGACAAATATAAATAGAGTGGAGACAGAGCCACAATTCAAATGAGAAAATATATAATGTTAGATTGATGTGTTGCAATAAAAAAAACATACCACGTTGATGTATATATGAAATGTATTTGTACTACAAAATAAAGTCTCGTGTGAGGGTGTAATACACTGTAGTTACTTTGCCGTCTGATGTGTCGTGCGGCACTTGAGGCTTAACTCCTGTCCTAATGAAGTGTTGAGGTGAGAGGGAACAGCTGGCTCCAATGAAGAGGCGCCTAGAGAGGAGTTAAACGAGACTCAAGGCCAAGGTCTGCCGCTCACAGGTGAGAGAGAAGTGCTGCTGCTTCTTCCAGAAAACAACCAGGAATGTATCGTCTGACTGTACAAAAAAACATGCAACAAGAGGGATTAAGAAACATGAAAAGGCTCAGTCTCCAGTGAAAAAAGGGGAAATTATAACGTATTTAACCAAAATTAATAAAATATTAAACAAGCAACATTTGAAGACAGCTACTCGAAAGGTGTTGAAAAAACAAAAACTACCATTAGTGCAAGAATATATTACATAAAAAGTACATCATCAACCCTTGTGCTGCATCCACCTCAACAAGATTTATTTTGAAAAGTCCCACCAGACACACATTTTTGGACAAAGTTGAAAATGTTTTAAATGTTAATCCATTTTACACCAGCTCCATTTACAGCAGAACATGGTTTCATCTCTTGTGTTACTCCTGTCTGCTCCTCCAAAGTGAAAGGTCTTTTTAAGTTGGTTTTTAGTCTATTTCTAATTGTAATTGTTTTGTACAAGAGTGACAACACCTGCCTGAATAAATCTGATTTGTGATTTACTGTAGAGAATATACCCCTCCATAAGAAACATTTACAAATTACAGAACATAATAAACAAGCTGTGGGACATGTTTTTGAACAACAGCTAATGCACTGTTCTGTTGGCATAGGCCACATGAGCAAATTGTCGTTTTAGAGCATTTTTAAAAGGTAAAGTTCATTAGAACAGTGTTCTATAAATGCAATAAAGAAGATATTAATGAGTAAACGTTTCATTCAGGTGCTGTTCATGTGTTGTAAGATGTTTTCACTTGGAAACGTAAAGTTAATTCATGTTCTTGGTTCTGAAATTGGGGTCTCGTGAACTCACCTTGTAGCTGGGAGTATGTTTGGGCAGCAGCGTGCACCTCAGACCGACCTCCAGAGCGGACTCCACGCCCACAGAGGAGAGTAAAGAGGCGGGCTGAGAGCATCCCACACACGCTCCACACTAAACTGCGGGACTCAGGACGCGCTCAGGACGGGCTCGGGACATCTCCATATCCGCTCTGAAACTCATCTGTCTGACTTTTCTCGGACATTTTGAAATCCTTCCGCCATGCAGGGATTGCGCGCCAGTGTTTACTCCACTCCATGGATTTATCCAGTCAATGCGATTCCAGGAATAAACAGCAGGGACGTCTGAACTTCACTTTGTGACCAGTCAACGTCGTTTTGAGCTCAAATGGGGCTCACATATGCAGTGCTTCTCCTTGTTGTCCTGGGTAAGTGGTTGAATGTAGAAGTGCACTGATGTCCAGTGCAGAAAGTTAGTTTATTCCACGTGTGAGTTGAAGTACAGCAGTTTATGAAGGATTTCTGAATCCTAATGTAAATAATAATGGCTTCAAAATCTTTGCAACTTGTATATATATATTTTTTCCCTGCGATCTGTTCCTATGTCTCATACTCTGGTCTTGACTCAGTATTTTAAAGTCTTGGATACTCTCGGGTTTTGAACATGGCTTACTACAATTATTGTGATGTAGTACTCAAGACTGGTCTGGAGGCAGTTTTTTTTTTTTTTTTTTAAAGTTCCTGGTCTTGTTTCAGTGTTTAACTCATTTTGACTTGGTCTCTACGTCTCAGCCTTGGACTGGTTTAGTTGTCCACATCATTCTTTTAAACTAAACTAGTTTTAAAGAAAACTAAACACTGACCCTTCATGAGTCTAAACTTGGTTAAAAAATCTGACTTAGACTGTCTGGAGTGGCTCAGTAGTTGAGCGGTTGTCCTATATCCGGAAAGTTGGCGGTTTGATTCCCAATACTGTAGTAGTGTCCTTGGGCAAGACACTTAACCCTCCTTTCCTCTGGTGGTGTTCCAGCTGTAACACTGGTAAATAGAAGCTTCATGTAAGTTGCTTTGAATAAAAATTATGACTAAATGTAAATGTATTCCAGTGTACCATGCACTGGTTTTGGTTTTGACTCTGTTTTGTCTCAATGTCTAAAAGTCTTGTTCTTGGTCAATGCAGTCTTGACTACAACATTTATAGTAACACTGTAGGACTGCATGACACTACGTTGAATATTGCAACAACAATACGACCTACAATGTATCAATGTCCTGTTTGGCTTAAGTAAAGGTTCAATTTATGACACATAAAGAAAGTCCAGGCTCTGGATTAGCTTCCACAGATCACATTGGTGCAACTCACTTTTCACACACACTGTTCTTGTAGCCCCAGCATCACAAGGAAGTGCTGTCACAGTAATGTTGTGGTCTTCAAACTAATTCAAGTGTTCAGTTAGAGCCTGAAATTAAACTGACCGAGTTAGTCCTAAATCTACTTCTGGTTACGTCTTGGTTTAGTTTTTATTTAGCCATTGTACTGATCAGAGCAGTTACTCCAGAGCCTTATATTTCTTGTCTCGTTATCGCAATATCCAACACAATTATCATCATTGTTTATCCCTAAAAGAAAATCAAACCATCTTAAAGTATATGTAATAAGACATTTATTTCCAACACACCTGCATGCTAAGAGTGGAAACCCATAGTATTGTGTATTATGGATTTACAATTCAGATATTGACATTGCTGACTTTGCATTATTGACAAATGTGCGATATATTGTCCAACCCCAGATATGTGTGTGTTGCAGCTCAGAGGAAATAAAAGCCCCTTCCCCTGAGGCTGTGGGCCAGATGAAAGGCTGCCAAAGTTAAGGGCCACTTAAAGCTTGTGTCCTCGATGAAAATCCCGTCTGAGTGGATCATGAAAGTGCAGCTGAGCATCAGCAGATGTTCCATCTGACAGACAGGCTCTGACTTCAAATAAAAGACTGAGATAAAATGATTTTTGTGGAGCAGAGTCCGCCTTAAGTGTGTTTAAGTTAATCCAACTGTTAGTCAAGTGTTATTGCTGCTTCACTGTTGTAAATGAAAAAATATACACAACACATCTATAGTGATTGACAAGAGTGATATAGTGACTGGCACCAGAGTCCAGAGCCTAACCAGTCTGCCATGTGCATCTTCAGAGTTGTACTGTTATCATTATGAACTAACCTAGAACAAGAATACGTTGTTTGAGCTTATTGAGTTATACTTTATATTTGTTTGAGTTATTAGTCTACTGGTAGGGTTTTTATTTGCCACACCTAAATGATGTCATATGTACTTCCTGTATATCCTGCCTTAGCCCTCAAACCCACATGGGGCCAGGACTCCCCTGCAAAAGAGATTTGTAATCTCAGTGGGACTATCCTGGTTAAATAAAGGTTAAATAAAAAATAAAAATAATTATTGATGAAAAAAGAACTGGATTAGATATTCAAAGTTTTAATTGAAACTGGTTTGCAGTTTAAAAGCACAGCCCACAGGTCTTTAATCAAGCTTTAAATTTATTATTTTTTGCAAATATATTTTTGACGGATGTTCTTAAACAGACTGTACACAATATTTCTTTTCTTCTAGTTGGGGAAATTGGTTTAAACCCCAAAAAGCAGAAATGAGAAACAGTTACTCAGAAACTGAAAACTTTGGCCAATCAATGCTTGTAAAATCACATGCTCGGGCGCTCCCATTGGTCGACACCGGTTTGTCACATGACATTCCAGGAAGTTTAATGGCTGCCAATGAAGTGATTTTTTTTAACACCGAATAGGTCTTTTTACAGAAAAACAGCTCAAAATAAGTAAATCATCAACAAAGAAAAAGTATAAGAGAAGGACAAAAATATCAGGTAGCTTTCATTTAGTTCAATGAACAATGTTTTTTTTAATTTTTATATAGCACTTTTCCACCTACTGTAGTAAACTCAAAGCGCTTTACATTAAGCTTCCATTCACCAGTGTCACAGCTGGAACACCACTGGAGGCAAGGTGGGTTAAGTGTCTTGCCCAAGGACACAACGGCAGTATGTGGAGAGCAAGATGTTATGATGTTTTGTGGTGTTTCGAGCGAGGATCAAACCGCCCACCCGCCGGTCGAAGGACGGCCGCTCTACCAACCCAATGCATCTTCTTTAAATAAGTCTTTTTGCTAATGAGCTTTTAATAAAGCTGCTATGTTTTAGTTTTGAGGGTTATTTCAGTTTTGAGTATTAAAAGTAATAATATACCATTTCACTCTGATACTTCTCACTCTGTTCGAAATAGCCTTAATGCTCTGGGAAAGTGTCGAACTGAAGGCAAATCACACGAGCTAAATGTTTTTTTTTTTCTCTCGTCATCTCCGGACAGAATTGTTTCAGAGTCAAAATAAGATTAAACATTTCTGAATAAATAAAAAACCTCATTAAACTGAAACATAAGCTCTACCAAGAACTAGTCTCTGTCAGAGAAATTAGATGGACTCTGCCGGGAAACAAACGAGAAAGTTATTCCAAAGAACTTGTGTAAAATGACCTCTTTAAAAGAAAAAGTCAAACGAGTTCTGAGAGTCTGAGCGGTGGGAGTCTCTCCCATAGTTTCCCTTTTCCCTCATTAGACTCTTCATAAGAATGACTCCAGTCTTTCCTAAACTCCTCTCAATCAAATCAAAGCAGCCACAAACTTTCAGAGTCTTGGTGCGTACAGAACATTTCCACTTGGCCTCATCCCATCAGTGAGCTAACGGCCCGGGACACTCTGCTGCTGCTGCTGCTGCTGCTGCTGCTGCTGCTGCTGCTGCGGAGAGGAATCACAAAACATAAAGCAGTTTTCTGTTTTGTCTGTCACTGTGCCATTGACCACTGTTGTGACTGTCAGCCCTGAGATTGTCTGGTGATTGTTAAGACTGTACCTTTGCTGCTGGGATAGGCTCCAGACTCCCACCACATATGACTCTCATATTAATGTTACTAGTTTCTGTTGAAATTGCTTTACAAGTAAGTATTCACATTTACATTACATTACATTTAGTCATTTAGCAGATGCTTTCATTCAAAGCGACTTACATTAAGGTTTCATTCACCAGTGTTGGAACTCCACTGGAGGCAAGGTGGGTTAAGTGTCTTGCCCAAGGACACAACGACAGTATGAACTGTGGGGATTCCGGTTGAAGGACGACCGCTCTACCACTGAGCCACTGCGCCCCCATTTAGCATAAAATGAATAAATGAGAATGCACCTTGGCAAAAAGGTCAATCCCAGTTTGTTTGTGGAGTCCTAATGTCTTCCCTGTGTACATTGGTTCTCTGTCTCTTGGCATTCTCCTGCAGTAAAACTTTATTAAATTGTTTAAAATTTTACTTGTAACTAAACTCACTCTTATGAATTTCCGTGTTACATAAAGCTGCTGTTAATTAGTATCTTTAGTTGTTTTTGCATCTTTGAGACCGAATAAACACGTGTCAAACAGTTTACTATGTTTTTGTGCTTGTACTTATGATCCTTCTAACCTTCAGTTTACCTGCCATTAAACTCTAGTTTGCATTTCTCCAGTGGAAACTTGTGGAGTTATAAGTGTGTGTAAATGTGTTGACCCTCCTCGTCTCACCAGGGGTGACACACTGAGAAAACAAGTTCTTGGCAGCCTCTCTGCGACTTCTTTGCTCATTTTCTTACAGGTGCAAACACAGCTCCGTAATTTTGATTTTTGTTTTTAACTGACTGAGCCTCTGTGTTTCTGGCTCGTGTTTCCACGTGGTGTAAAATTGCTGGGTGACTTTGTTCTCCTTTTGGATGCTGTTGTTCCTCCGTCTGTGTTATTAGTCTCAAATTAAAAGCAGAGCAGCATTCCTTCACCAGGCAAGTCAATACAAGGAATTCTCTGCAAAGTCTTTGTGTTTTAAGGTCCATTTTGATGATATTAGAGTATTACGTTTAATAAATCCTTGCTGGAATGTGAGCTTTGAGGCTTTTTTGTGGCCGCGGGCTTCCAAAGTGCTTTCATTTCCCACAGAGTATCCTTCCCGGGCCCAGACTTTTATCACATGTGGTTCGCTCAGGCTGTACAAACTAAAGAGAGAGTGGAGTGTTTCTCTGCTGCTTGTTTTTGAAGAGTTCAATGTCACAGGGATCTCAAAACAAGTCTGGATCTGTCTCTGAGTAGTCCTTTGATCAGATGTAAGCCTGGACTTTATCGCATGATCAGTTAATGTTATTAAACCACTCAGAACAGGTGCGGCAGGTCACTGATGGACACTGTGTAATCCTCTGGTGATGGCATTAGGGACATGAGCACATTAAAGCCTCTGACACTTCATCCGGACTAAAGTCGAGGGGAAAATGTAAATTTATTATGGGTATTATATTATATACCTGTCTGCTATCAGCTATCAGCATTATCTTTACAGTTTTTGTCAATAATTTAATCAGTTCAAACCAAAAATGGTAAATAGTGGTTTGGGGTAAAGAACTACTTGCTCCACTTAACCTTTACTCCTCCTCCCGCACTCTCTGGTCCTCAGGTCAAATCTTTGTTATGATCCCCAAATCCCGATTTAAAACCAGCAGGTTAGACTTATTTTGTTTTTCTGTTAATTTTTTTATTCTTTCATTGTTGTATCTGTGTTTTATTGTTCTTTAATTTTAATTGTTACACTTTGTAAAGCACTTTGTGATTTACATTTGACAAAGGTGCTATATAAATAAAGTTTTCTTACTTAATACAAGAAAAGGCTTCACTAAAGACTTTTGGACATTTAAAGGTGAAGATGTTATTTGCTCATTCAAGGGACAACAGATGGTGGTTTGAAAGAGGAGTAAAGGAACCCATCTTTGTTCAAATGGATTGTTAAATTGTATTTGTTTTTTGTTTTTAATCATGCTATTAGAAATGTAAGGAAATTATGTTTTTAACTCCAGAATACCAGTGATAGCACAATGCAGTAAACTCCTTCCTGACCTGATTCTTTGTGCCGCCCCTTCAGTGTTGGCCGAATGCTCCTTTGTGCACCTCCCTGGCGGCCCCTTCAGTCGAGCCTCGATGGAGAAAACCTACTCCCAGTGTCAGCACATGTTGAAGCACCTGCACAACGGAGCTCATATCACGGTGCAGATGTCCCCCAACGTCGAAGGACACTGGGTCTCCACCAGGTCGCCGTGCTTTCTTATTATCTTCCTGGTTTATTGTGGTAAAGTTGCATTACTTGAAATTTTCTTCAACCCGTTCACCATCCTCATCCACCAACAGCATCAGAGCAACCTTTTCTGCTTTTGTTTTATTTTACAAGTTAAGCTGAACATCACAGAATGCTGTAAATCATAAAAATGAAGTGAGTTTAATGTCAGACCAATCCTAACCCAAACGTATTAAACCTTATCAAGCACTTCAAACCTTTCAAAATCCTTCTGTAACCTGTTCAAATCCACTTAAAACCAGATAAGGTCCAGGTTGGATTGGAATTAGTTTAGGTTTTAGTTGGATGTGAGCAGGTTTTAATTGGATTTGAACAGGTTTTACTTGGATTTTAACAGGTTTAAGTTGGATTTAAACAGGTGAAACCCCTTTAAACCTGTCCAAATCCCATTTTAAGCCAGTAAAAAGTGATTATTAACACACTTTATGTCTCAGAAGGAGCAGAAATAGGCCGATAAACCGGATCCTGGCAGAGTTGTATTTGTACAAAATAGACAATGCACCCTCTACTGGATGAAAGTTACACAGTTCCCCTTTAAGTTTCTCTGTTTTGTGCTGTGTCTCTGTTAAATCAAATGATTTTAAGTGCAAATCTTAAATCCATCCTAAAGCACCTGCTTCCTCTAGGTTTTAGATTAGTTTGGTAACTGTTGTCTTGTTTATGATGCACATACTATATTTTTACACTCTTTCCATTGTGGGACCAAAAATAACATTTGAGGCATAGCCTCCTCTGAACTGGTCTCTCACGACTCATTTCAGGAGCTTTAAGATCCTTCACACCTCATGTTAGGTCTGTTCTCTTCAGATTTAATCCAGTCCATTAGTTAGTCCAAGTTAGGGAGGTTCTGAGGGTCCGGAGTCAGAGGAAGGGCAGAAGTTAGGAAGGGAGCCAGTAAGTAGTGAAGTTAGTATCACTACATAAACAGAAGTATGTATTGAGAGTTTGTTTTTGTGTTGCAGCTGTGAGGTGAGGCCAGGCCCTGAGTTCCTGACCCGCTCCTATCGTTTCTTCTCCAACAACACGTTCCAGGCGCATCAGTTTTACTACGAGGACAACCACTGCACCCGTCCCAGCTACACCCTGGTAATCCGCGGCCGGCTGCGTCTCCGTCAGGCCTCGTGGATCATCCGCGGCGGCACCGAGGCCGAGTACCAGCTCCACCGCATCAGTATTGTCTGTCACACTGACTCTGTGGCC